>CP114486.1:2455000-3682500 GCA_027186245.1 Coriaria nepalensis
TTGAAACACAACTGATTTATCTTGTCTTGTACTGTTTTATAGTCCAAGCTTTAATGGGGATTAAAGCTGCTCTTGAAGATCCTCATTCTGTTCTCAATTGGGATGAAAGTGCTGTTGATCCATGTAGCTGGAACATGATCACTTGCTCTTCTGATAAATTTGTCATTAGCTTGTAAGCACCACTCCAAATTCACCTACGCATTCAAATCTCTTATAAAATCGTATGTCATGTAAATAACGTGTTACACTGCAGGGGGTCTCCAAGCCAGAACTTGTCCGGAACCTTGTCGCCAAGTATCGGAAACTTGACCAATCTTCAATCCGTGTAAGAAAGTTTCACATCAACACACAATTTCCACATACAAAAGAAACGTTTAAATTTTAACTAGATATGAAAAATTTACATCTTGCAGGCTTTTACAAGACAACAATATATCAGGACTAATCCCATCTGAAGTAAGCAGGCTCCAAAAGCTTCAAACGCTCGATCTTTCAAATAATATTTTCTCCGGTCAAATTCCGGGCAGTCTCTCCAGTCTCGAAAGCCTCAAATACTTGTAAGTATATATAGCATCATCCCGTGGACCCGTATGACATCGTTTTATATTATGTACTATTTTTTTTTATTCATAATTCTATTCATATTATCAGGAGGCTAAACAATAACAGTCTTTCTGGAGCAATTCCTTCCTCTCTGGCTAACATGACACAGCTTTCCTTGCTGTACATCTCTAAACCTTCTTCTTTTTCTTCTTTTGCTAATCTATTCTAATTTTTTTGTTCTTTTAATATGTTTGATTTTTCAGGGACCTGTCTTATAACAATTTGAGCGGTCCGGTACCGAGATTTATGGCTAAAACCTTCAAGTAAGTACTAAAAAAACTCAAACATTCTTGGCTTTACCATATATGATTTTTATTTCTGAAAAAGTTGATAATTAAACTACTTATGTGTTTGAAATGTATGATACAGCCTTGCAGGAAACTATCTGATATGTGATTCTGAAACCGATCAAGACTGCAACGGGACGATTCTATTTCCGTATTATTTCCCCGTCAATACTTCTCAAAGTAATCCTCTTTCCCGCCATCCTGTTCTTCAAAATTCATCATCCATAAAACGTATAATTTCTTTATACAATTCTTTAAGAACAATTCTTTACTCTCTTTTTTGGAACACAATTATCTCACCCTGGATTTTTGAGTTCATGATTGAGCACTCAACTTTACATTTCCATCCGATGATCATACTCTTGTAGAGAAATCTTTGTTTCCCCACTAGTCTTCATCACCTTTGATGATTCATATCTTCTTTTCATCATTTTTTGCTTCTTAAGGTTCGTCACTTCCCGGAAAACCTAAAGGCAAGAAGATTGCCTTAGCCTTTGGCTCTAGCCTTGGCTGCATCTGTCTTATAACTCTCGGGTTCGGTTTCTTTCTTTGGTGGAGGCAAAGATACAACCAGCAAATATTCTTTGATGTTCATGGTCAGTAATAAGACCTTAAATTCTAATTAAGTTACCAAAAGCAAAGAGAAAACCTTACGTAACAATCTATTCATTAACATTCATTCTTTCAAAATATTCAGAGCAAAACCATGAAGTAGTATACCTCGGAAATCTAAAGAAGTTTCACTTCAGAGAACTTCAGATCGCCACAAACAACTTCAGCAGCAAGAACTTGGTCGGAAAGGGCGGTTTCGGAAATGTCTACAAAGGGGTTCTCCGTGACGGCACATTTGTAGCTGTTAAAAGACTAAAAGACGGAAATGCCATTGGAGGCGAGATTCAATTCCAAACTGAAGTTGAGATGATCAGCCTAGCTGTTCATCGGAATCTCCTCCGCCTCTATGGATTCTGTATGTCTTCCTCCGAACGGCTCCTAGTCTACCCCTACATGTCAAATGGAAGTGTTGCTTCTCGCCTCAAAGGTATTAAAAAAAAAAAAAAATCCAAATGCGGTTTTCAAAACGTCATTTTGACTAGTATGTGCACCCTTTTTCCAAAACAGTGAAACCAGTTCTAGACTGGGGTAAGAGGAAAAGCATTGCCCTGGGGGCGGCAAGGGGACTACTATATTTACACGAGCAATGTGATCCGAAGATAATTCACAGAGATGTAAAGGCTGCAAATATATTGCTCGATGACTCCTGTGAGGCGGTGGTTGGAGATTTCGGGTTGGCAAAGCTTTTAGATCACACGGAATCACATGTCACAACTGCAGTTAGAGGAACAGTTGGACATATCGCCCCGGAATATCTCTCCACGGGCCAGTCCTCAGAAAAGACAGACGTATTCGGTTTCGGGATTCTCCTTCTTGAATTGATTTCCGGTTTAAGAGCACTTGAATTCGGAAAAGTGTCGAACCAGAAGGGCGGGGCAATGCTCGATTGGGTAAGCTTTAAAAAAAAATATAAAAAATATGGATCCTGTTTTTTGGTGGTGAGTTTAACTTGTTGCTTGGATTGTAGGTAAAGAAAATTCACCAAGAAAAGAAGCTTGAGTTGCTGGTTGATAAGGACATGAAGGGTAACTACGATAGGATCGAACTGGAGGAAATGGTTCAAGTTGCTCTTTTATGTACACAGAACCTTCCGAGCCATAGACCGAGGATGTCAGAAGTGGTTCGGATGCTTGAAGGAGATGGACTTGCAGAGAAATGGGAAGCTTCTCAGAAAGCAGACGGAAACAGGCCAAGAGCCAATGACTTTTCTTCTTCGGAACGTTACTCCGATCTCACTGATGACTCTTCATTGCTTGCTCAAGCAATGGAGCTTTCAGGACCAAGATGATATAATATTCCTAAAAAGAAGCTACCAAAATGTATACTAGAATCTGATAAGGGCAGAAGTTTCTGGATATTCGATTTACAGGTTTTATTGGCCCTCGTTTCTAACTGTACAGCTTGATTGGATTCGCCAAATGCTAAGTGGGGCTGTGCTCGTCATTTGCCTTGTTATGTTTTGAGCGAGAAATTTTTGTTGGTTGGTCCAAAAAATGGGGTCATTATCTTGTACGAATAAACTTCTGTGATTGATTTTTGTTTAAAACTGTTTCTCTCATGTTTGTAACAACATATTGTAATTGAAACCTAAAAATATATTTGTTGCTGATCTAAGTACAAATTCTAGATTTTTCAAAAAATTAACAAAAATACAATTTAGCCCAAACTTCAGTTTAAATTTCAACCCCGGGACATTAAAATCACTAATCTTGGATGAATAGAACTTCGGCTCGTGGTGAAGCCCGTCTGAACCTGACCAACTCAATGGACATATTTAATCTTCTATCCATAACATAGGAACAAGTAGTGAAGCTCAACGTCTCAAGCACAGGTGAATTTCCAAGCAAAAATTTTACAAATTGCATCTCATGAGGTAGACCGAACATATCCGTCATTTTCACTACTTTGAGTTTATCAAACGTACAAACCGGACATTTTCTCTCCCAGAAATCCAAATCGGGTATGGGTGCTTCTGTTTCAGTTAATGTGTTTGAAGAACCCTAGTAAAACAAAATTAGAAGTGACAATCAATCATTCAAGAACCAAACCTGAGAAAAAGGTAAAGAATAGAGATACGGAAAAATATATTTACCGAGATATGAAGCTCTTTTAAATTCGGAGAGTTAGTGATCAAGCGAAGAACAACAAGAATTTCTTTCATATCTTCAAAACTGACTTGATATAATCCGACACTCTTTAAATGGATATATTGAATAGAACAAAATCTCTGGTCATTACCTATACTCAAATACTTGAGACAAGGAAATATAAAAAAACCAAAATTTGAGAAAACAAAAGAAAGTGAGAAACACATTTGACATACAACAAAGACTAGAGCTTGACGAAACAAAAGTTGATAAATTAAAAAATCTTACCTTAGTGAAGTAAATGCATCCATTAAGCTGCTCAAGATGAGGCGCGCCACCCAGAAACTTGGTAAAATTACAGTTTGAGCTTTGCTCGAAACGTCCAGCAATATCATCAGTTATATACATAGCAACAGACAAATCGACCAAAAGCGGAGTATTATCAAGGCTTATGTCCGTAAATTCACCTTCAAGACACAAGTACTTAAGATTCGGGGCAGAGATGTTAAGAGATAAACTATCAATATAAGACAATGCAAGACTCTCAAGAAGGGGACAACTAGATATCAAGCTTTCAATGACGTCCGCCGCAACCAAAACTTGATGAAGATTAAGATTTTTCAGACATAGAAAGCCTTTGAAGTTAAGAGGAGGGTCTAATTCACATCTATGCAGTTCTAACCCGGTCAGTTTTTTACAGCTAAAAAGACTAGAAGGGACCCTAAACCAATCATCATCTCCTAATTCAAGAACTATTTCTTTGATATTATTTCTGGAAAGGAAAAGTATCCACTGATCCACATCTGGGCAATTCTGTAAATTAGTAGTGGAGAAATGGAACGAGTGGATTGGACCTTGGTGAAGAAACAGAGCACGGGTCACAAATTTGACAAGACTTTCCTCTAGAGAAAGGTGGCCATTAGACGGGTTACTGATGCATTTTTCGTTGAAGACGAGCTTAGTGATAGAAGACCATTTATACCTCCACCTAGTAGACAAAATGCTTGTTCTTACAGCATCTCTTATGGGTAATCTTGTGAGAATGCTCTCTATAATGCTCTGAGGCAGATCAGTTATCAAATCCGGATTCGAGAAATCACCCATTTTCGCTATGTATAAGACAAGACAATCTGTAATTTGAAAGTAAAACCCATCAGATAACATAGTTTAACGAGGAATTAAGAAAATCATAGGAAAAATTAATGAAAGAAAACCCTAGTAAACATTAGAGCCATTGTTAGGTAAAATACAACAAGAACTGTACAAACATAGCAGTGAATCAAGTCTAAGAAGATGAAAATAAACCTATTAATGAAGGGAAAAGATGATCGCAATATCTATTCAAGGGGGGAAGACGAGATTGAAGTTTTCGGTCAGGAACAAGAAAATTCTCAAAGACGAAAATGGAAGAAGATTTGATTTTGAAGGGAAGCATAACAAAGGAGTAAATACCTGAAATAGAGATGCAGAGAGGTTGTTGATGAGTCCCTTTCTTGTCTGAAAATCCAGCTCCTTCTCTACGCCATAACCATAACCATAACCATAACCATAACCATAACCATAACCATAACCATAACCATAACCATAACCATAACCAGACAGGCGTAGAGAAATCGGGCTCTTTTGATCTAAGCAGAGTTTATATTCATCGCCCTGCGCTGCGTACATAAACTCTACAGATTACAGTCGTCCTATTTTCCCATTTTTGCTTCTTCTAATTTTATTTTTCTCATTTTGTCATTTTATAATAATTATTTTTCCGGGTATTCTTAAAAGTGTCTTTTTTTTTTTTAATTTTATTTTATAAATTGTTGGCAATGGGAATGAAGACAATTTTGGTAAAAATGAACTGCAAATTAGGAAAATACAGCATCTCTAGTTCTTCTTTTATTTATTTATTTATTTTTTAAAAATAATAATAAATAAATATTTTTCAAATTACCAATTATATTTTTATTTATTAGCAAAATAAGGAAGAATTTTATATTTCTCTTCTTTGATGAAATTGTGAAGATAGATAAAAATTCCGGTTCCAATAGAAAATCTTAATAGTGGTATAATATCGATTAAGATATTGATATGGTTCCGATAATAATGAACGAATTGCGACCGTAATTAATTTTAAAATATATTTTAATTATAATTACCTATTAATATTAAAAAGAAAAAATATATAATATATATAATATTCTTTCTTTTTTATAGGGTTTACCAATTTAAAACAAAAAAATTATAATTTTTTTCCTATGATCAAGATCCGGTACCATCCCGATATCCAACATACAGGGAGAAGAGACATCAATCCTGATATCGGGAACTTCGAAACCAGTACCACTCTAGCCCTGATTCTAATGGGATTTTCGCCCTATGTCGATAGAAAATGAAGTGTCTAAGTTGACTCAAAACGTTTGGCCAAAAAGAAAAATGTTGCCTCAAAACAGAACAGATACACCACAAAAGAAGGAAGAATCGTAATGGCTGTCAACAGACAAGAATTTGACAGTTTTATTTTTCTAACATATGTGAATTGTATGTTCATATCCGGGGGGGCGAAGGGAGGGACGGGTTTCCGCCTCCCAATTTTCGGAGTCTACGATAAGTTGATAGATTAATTATATATAATTGAAGTAATTTTTATAAAAAGATATGATAGCTTCGTAAAAACCTCTAATTTTAAGTTTAAGTTATATTTATAAAATTTGTATAAACTAATTTTTATAAACTAATTCTGGATCTTCACCTGGGGGTAGTAGGTAAATATCATAACTCTGCTCTGTTGTTTCAGAAAGATCTTTAGAGACAGCGGCCTTGTCTTGATCTACTGTTACATTCCTTTCTGACTACAAATGAAAATTTTAAAAAGTATAGTGCTTGATGAGATCATAGACATAAGAGATAAGAGATAAATGCATATGGCAATAACCTATAGTACATAAGTGGGACTATGAAATCCTGTTAATGGATTAAACTTGTTAATGATTTGTATATGTGCAGTTTCAAGATCTGGCTCGATATAGGTCTTGTACATCGGATATACCTGTATTTGGGAAAAGACGATAAGCTGAGTACTGTAGGGGAAAAAAAAAAAAGCACTCAATTTTATAGAATAGCTAAAGAACGAGCACGGACTGTTTCTGTTATCTGATGAATGATTTCTTCGGGTTCTTGGTCAGCACGTTGGGTGTCACGTATGACCGTTTCACAAGATCGATGTGGACCCCGCCGGTCACGGATATTCTAAGGTCTAATAGGGGTCGAAGTTCTCACTTAAGGCATACATGCCCTCGATTATTACAATACAAGAACTAGGAACCTCTACTGTCATGTCATTGTTATATAGAACATTCTTCAAAATCATTGAAAAGAAAGGGAGGTATGGATGATAATTGATAAGTACATATATGGAGGTATTTCATTATATGGAGATCCCGAAAATGATTATGAACCTGTATCCAGTCCGGGAGATGGACTTGAAGTTATAAATCAGGACTTGGACATGTTTCCCGGCCCCTAGATCTTCCACATTTTGGAGCAATGTGTCATAATCCGTCAGTGGATCTGTTCAACAAGATGATATAATCAATGAAAGTTGTGTAAAGATTTTGCCACAAACAAAATGACAAACACACTAATTTCTCTTTGCTTTCGATCAAATTTATAGACTTTGCATGACTCTTCGCATTATGAAAATCAAAGGACACATTTAAAACATACTTAATCGACGTAGTAAAAACAGAATTGAAAGCCGAATCAAAGACCGAGTTGGAAAACAAAAAAAGGAAAACCCGAGGAAATCGAAAATTCCCAGTTTGACCACCGAAACTATCTCGGATGGCCAAAAACTGGAGAGACTACGTTATGACAAAAAAAGCCATGTCTATTCTATGCTCCCGGGATGCTGTTTCGTGACATTATACTTTTCCACACTACTTGACCAAAAACTCGGTTTCAAAATGTTCAACAAGATTATAGGACTTAGTCTATGTACTTAAAACAAAAATGCATAAACATACCATCGAAATTGCCATCTACAATTCGACTAGAGTCGTTGTAGTTATCCATGGATATAATGGCAATGCTAGGCATGAAATTGGTTATCTTTTCTGCGAAAGCTGTCTTTCTGGATCCAGAGGGACCCAATCAAACCGAGCATTATGATCCCGTTATTCTTTCGGGCTAACAATTGGCATGCATGGATCACAATAAAGAAGCCTTCATCAAACGACAAGGAGTCATGGATCGGTATGATTTCATAGCGATCACAGTCCTTTCTCTTAACCAGCCGAATTTTATCTTATAAGAGACCCAGCCGTTTCTGATGCGATGGTGTGGTGCTAGAATGATCTGGAGCCATTGCAATTATGCTAGCTCCTCTGTTCCAATTAGATGTTAAGTGAATGTGTGAGAGATGATTGAGATAGATTAATGCTTCTATTGCAACCTCATAGCTTCATCAAGGCTTCTTCCAACAAGCATATTGTTTTTTTTTCCCCCCCTCAAATCAGTTCTACAGAAATTTGTGATCGAAATCGTAATCTAAGGAATGACAAGAACATGCAAAATTTGAGGAAATAACCATCACCAAAATGCGAAGATATAAATTAATTTTAACAAATAATTTAAACAGAAAAAGAAAAACTCAGAAGAGAATGAATGAATGAATGAATGAATGAGAGCAAATCGTAGAAGATGATGAAAAGCACTGACCCGAGTTGAGAGGGAATTGAGGCAGGGAAGAACAACTCAGATGGCGGGCCATTCAATTAGGTGTGTTATGTGATGTATTTTCCTTCTACAAGTTTTGTTTCTTGGATTAGAAATGGATTTCATTTTCTGAGAAATTCTGGAGAATCCACAATCTCCAGAGAGAGAGGATTGTGAATTTTTCTGGTCTTGGTGTGATCAATCTGAGACAGGAAGGATAGTACTAATAGTGCAATCACTGTAATTTTTTTTTTAATTGCTACGGAGATTAGTTTGAAATATTTTTTACTATTAACATTCGATTGATACCAGTTTCCGGTCTATTGCTGATACTAGAAGTTTAACATTAACTCTTTTCGAGATTCATTGATAGCTGATGATTTCTATGAATTTCAAACGCAAGGAGGGAGGCATATATATATGTTGTCTTTTTTTTTTTTTTAATATATAGTTTAGAACTTTATTTTTATAATATAAGATAGAGAGAGAGAGAGAGAGTAACATTTGAAAATAATGCAGTATGAATGAACCTTAACAATTACATCAAAATCCATGTCCATGTGTCACATATATATATATATATATATATATATATACACTCATGTGTTCACAAACCTGCAATTCTTCCTAACTTCCCCATTCACAAAGCTATCAGAATTTGTAATATTCCCCAACTTGATCATGGATTCAGAGAATTGCTCAAAGAAGGCAAGTGGGTCAGCCGCATACTTCTTCACCAACTCTTTAGTCTCAAACGCCAACACACTAGAATACAATTCCTGGTCTGAAATCAGCAAACCGTTCCCTTGTAATAAAATATGATAGTAAGAGTTGTCAAACAGGTTTGGTGTGACATAGTCCATGGCTGTGACGTTATTATCTCCACCGATTAGAGGGCAAGTTGATTTCAACTTGCTTATCAGCTCTGCCCCTGAAATTGGATTCATGGCTGAAGTTGCTTCCAAACCTCCATAGATCCTTGTTCTCGCACTCTTACACCGCGCCATACCAATAGTATGCGACCCTGTACGTTATGTATTTATTTCAAAATTTACGGCTATGTCACAGTCTATCTATATATATATATATATACATATACACGTATATACCTGAGAGAGCAACCATGTCAGTGACCGACAGCCCCTGATAAAGAAACTTGGAGATGATACTAAGAAGGCCTTCATCTGCAGTGGGAATATTACCGTTGGCTAATTCATAACCTGCAGTTATTGCATCCTTTCTTCCCAACGGAACTTCCCAATACGGTCCACCAACCTATAATACATAATTGCTTAAATGTCATAATACAAATATACATATATGCAAAAGTACTATATGCTATAATGTATTACAAGAATGACAGCGTCTCTTGCTGCAATGGTAAGAAGATCCGCGCAAGAGACGATTCCTGGGCAGTCCGATTCAACTATGTTCTTAATCTTATCGACGATACTGAACCCTTTTAGAGAGTGTATGTTTGGAGAAGCCTTCTTCTCCCCTTGCAGCGTTATTGTGTCATCTAGCAAAACCGACCCATCACATCCCTGCATTACATATATACTACCTATCATTACTTGCATATGAAGAAGCAAACATATACAATTGAGATTGCATGTATATATGCATGCATGCATGTATGTGTATGTATGTATGTAAGTGGACCTGAACGAAGCAGTCGTGGAAGTGTAATCGAACGATGAGGGCGGCATTCCGTGGGTCAGACAGAACAGCACATTCCATTTCTTTTCGGATAGTTTGAAAGAGAGAAGGGCAAGTAGAGGCATAGTAATCCAAGGTAAGAGGAGGGTCAGTACAGCCTATGGTGGACAGATTAATAACAATAATGAAGATTAGTACTATGATTGAAATGAGAGTTGCAAAATGAAGGGGGAGCTCCATTTTTCGTTCTTTTCCCTTCTCTTTCGCTTTGATTTCGTGTTTGTGGATTCAATAGTGAAAAGTGGGAGAGATAGATAGGACTCGCGTGGGATATAAATACATTGAGCACTAGTAGTAGCAGTAGTACTCTTGCTTTTTTGCATGGATGTTTTGATTGAGGTTTATAAGTCAAGAGAGGATGCAACTAATATTTTGCTGTGTTTGGTGGGTACTTCTCGAAACCATAAAAGAAAAAATGGAAAGACAAGAAAATGATAAAAAAGACGTGTGCTTTAATTCACCCCATCCCCCTCCCCTTGTACCTCTCGCCAAGAAAATCATATTTATTGTATAAATATGATTATATGAGTCATGCATTATTTCCTTAGATTGATAAATGAAATTGTGTCATTTGACAGAGAGTCAAATATATATTAAATTACGAAAATAACGTATGAGTCACAATCATGTAAGATATTATCGATCAGATTTTAGATCGGTGTATGAATCAAAGTTTAACACCGAATAAAAGGAACATGTTCTGTTAGTATGTTTATGAAAGTAAAGAAAAATGTTAATAATAGACGTTAATAGTCTGAAAGGAAGAAAGTTAACACAAGTTCATTTCTTGTAGAAGAAGCTAGCTTGCTCGTCACTGCAAGCTGATATCATATCATGTTAGTAATCAACACGCTATTCCAGCCTTTAGCTTCTTTGTTTGCAGTTGCTTCTAATTACTAATCAAACAAGAATGAGCGTTCGCATAGACAACTCGTACTGCTCTTTCTTGCTCCTTTATATCCAAAGTTGATGATTCAGAATAGATGAACAAGAGTTAATATTAATAGTAAATTTTGATCACGTGTGTTGTAAACAGACATTTTAAAATCAGTTTTTGTTTTGCCTTTTTTTTTTTTTTTTTCTCCTTCGCAGAATGTACTCAAACTCCAGTTTCACAAATGCTAAACCAAACGCCCGAGTTCTTCGTCTGTTTAATTATACATTTGACATTTTCTTCTCCTCATAATTTTCAAGTTTATATATCTAGAGAGAGAAAGTAGGGAGAGAGAAAGTATTGATACCCATTTAATACCGGTTCTAAGACCAGTTTTAGACCCTTTTTTATTGTTATTATTATTATTATTATTTATTTATTAAATTAAAAAAAAAAACCATTTATCACTAGTTCTTGGATTCTTGGTCATCATTACTTCCTTGTTGTGGTTGTTATTTCCTTGATGCGGTTGTTTTAAATAATGAGTGTTATATGGAGAGCCTTAGAAACATAGGCATTTAAAAAAGAAACCCATAAGCACAATACAAACTGGGTCTCCCCTTGATTACTTTTGCCTGCCCCTAAATAGTGGCCAACTTGTTTTAGTGTTTACAATTACTTGTGAAAATCTATGAAGTAAATCAACCACTGGGACCACAAGAACTCAAGTCAATTTAGAGACAACCAAATCCAAAAGAACAAGTACACAACCAACCTCGACTAAAATAGGGGCAAGTGGGTGGAGGAAGACTTTAGGCAGAAAACAAAATACTTGTCTTAGAAGAACGCCTGGTGGGGCTCCATTGAAATTTTTTCCTCAAAAAAAAGTGTACTAGAATCGTGTGAAGAAATGATAAGAAGTACTTTGTTTTTTGCCTAAATGATAAGAAGGAAGAGAAGGAAGAGTTTGAACCTGAAATTGTCAAGAACTTCATTCCAAATGTCAATTTTTTGAGGTGGCTAGTTCGATCAAATGTAAACCTAAAATTGTTAAAACAAAGAATAACAAACTTCCGTCCCAGCAATTGCTCTAACCCCCTTCTCACCACTTAATTGTCTCTATATGTGCCCCCAAATCAATATACAAATCCCTTGAACCACGGCTTAAGTTTCGCCCTTCTTTTCCCCACTTTCTTTTTGCAAATTGCAAAGCTTTCTTCAGAAAGAGGAGCAAACTAGACGTGTAAACATAAGCCATTCCTCACCCTGCATCAGAAATAAGGCAGGAGAAAATGGGAAAAACACTCTCAAATCCGAGTAGGAAAGGAACTGAAAAAGAATGTTAGAGAATCATAGGAAGCTATTTGGACCACCCGATAGAAGTACAATGAACCCATTTAGTTTTATCAATTTGCAACAATTTTCATTTACAGCAATTAGACTGATCTCTGTTTTCCTTTTAGAAACATTTTACAGATAATGAGAACGGACATTCATGGAATTAGATAGATTCAACCAAATTTCAAAACACTCACCATTGATGGGATAACAATGTTTCTGAACTTTGTTTCCAGTTCAATCTTCGTGTTCATCTTCAGAATCTGCATGGGAAAGGGCAGTAAAAAAGCAATGAAAGAAAGGGAGATATAAACAACCAAATTGTTGAATAAATCCAGTTAATGATGTCTATCATAGCTTTCCATTTGCATAATACCCGACCCAAAAATATAACAATTAAGGGAGGACTAAAGGCACATATCAGTTCAAAATCAGCTTGATCCTCTATTTATCCATAATCCGGTTTTCTGAAACAAGCTTGCTCAGCTCTGAGTGAGTTTGGATTTGCGTATACTGTTATTTAGTCATTCCTGATTCCGATTTACGGGTCCAAAAACTGCAAAGTGTGTCTACGAAAAGGAGGTAGGTAAGCTCACCTGATCGGACATCATCGCTAATCTGGCCTCTAGATTGGATTTGCCTGAGAAGCATTCGATACATCAACACCCACCAGTATATATGAAGAACTAGCAAGCAGAACAGAAGAGTATTGAACAAATAGTAATATAGTGGCCCATCTATTGGATGTTTCTCCTGGTCCAAGGTGAGTATAACTTCATAGCTGCAATAAATGAGAACCAAGCAAAATTCAAGAAAAAAATACCCCTCTTTATTTATGTTTTGCTAAAAATCACACAGGTACAAATAGAGAGGTACAGAGGATACTAAGTTTAACAAACCTTGTACTCCAAAGGACCCAAAATGGGTAGTAAATGAGGCGAAGTAAGATCCAAGACAAGACAAAAAGAACAAATGTAAAGCTTGCAAGTGTCTCAGCTCCACTGTACTTGGACATCTTCCCTATCTCCAGAAATATATCAGTACCATCATGAAGGGCTAAAACCACAGAACCAACACGGGAAAATCTGCAAAAAAAAAAAAAAAACAAGATATCACGTCAAACCCTTTGTATTATTTTATTTTATTTTTATATATTACATCATATTATTAAGATGCAAAGAACTTCAAAGTAAAGAATACCTAAAAATGTAAGAAAGTATGATGAGGATGACGGTTGCAACATGGTGGCCCATGGACACTCCAAAGTCGGAACGTCTTGTTTCCCAGAAAATCAAAGCAAATATGGAGTAGGTGTAAAACCCAGCAGCATACATATATAACCCCTTTAATTTGAACCTGAAGGAAACTCATAAATTTCCATATCAATTCAAATTACAAATGAATATGAAAATTAGCACTTACCAATCATAAGTAATGAGTAAAAGGGTTGGGATAAAATCTTACTTAATTCTTTGGTCAGGCCAAATCTGATCTCCAGGTCCGACCCAAAAGTATTTTGTATTAGCAAACCAAGGCTCATCGTAAGTTACGGAAAGGGCCAAAATCTC
Source organism: Coriaria nepalensis (assembly GCA_027186245.1). Lineage (NCBI taxonomy): Eukaryota > Viridiplantae > Streptophyta > Magnoliopsida > Cucurbitales > Coriariaceae > Coriaria > Coriaria nepalensis. The sequence continues at coordinate 2,468,793 of CP114486.1, forward strand.
AGCAGAGAGAAAATAAATGCATTTCCACGCTGACTCCTTAAATTTTCTTATCTTCCTCCTTCTCTCTTCTGTCTGCATATCTAGTATATGATGGCCTTTCCCAAAAATCAATCGTCTACCCACTTTCTGTAAGATATATTTGTTTTAGATTCATTTATCAAGTATCAAGCAATTAAGAAAGGAAAGAAAGAAAAGAATAGAAAAATAATAATAATAATAAGGACGAAGCTAAAGGGGAAAAACTCCTATAAATAGACAGTCAGAGAGGAGAGAAGCTATAGAAAAAGATGCCTGTTTACTTGGTTCGGTACAAGAAATCTAAAGGCAAAAGAAAAAAACTGTCATTGAATGAGACTGATATAATAACCTCCAACTAACAGCTCCAATTTTAAGCATAAATGCATATATTTTTATTTACAATCACATTCCTGCTCAATGCATCAATGCAAACGGAAAATTCATATTCAGAATGCATGGTGTTTCACTACGATGATAACATAGAAAGCAAGGGAATTCTCCTACAACACGGCTGAACAAGGTAAACGAAAAAGAAGGGATCTTTTAGTATGATTACAAGGAATTCGGTATTCGATCAATAGAATGAAATTATTATTTTTTTTTAAAAGACATATTCCATAGCGAAAAGAATAGAATATACTAAATTTAAACAATGAACCTACATTACGGCTCAACGGAGAAATTTAGCCCTCAGAAATAAAAGCAATGGGCATATCAATAAAATAACACGAGACAGTCAAACATAATTTCTCAGAATTACGAAAAATAGCTTTGAGACCCTTTAGATATATAAACATGTTTGAGGATTAAAAATAAGCTGAGCCAGCATAAAATTCCAGTAAGTCAACATGAAAACAAGAGTTAAAATCTAGCTACGATGTAGACAGTAAACAGGAGATATACAAAGGTCCATGAACAAACAATAATATAGATTTTTTAAATTTAAAAAAAAAAACCCTTTTATATTTCGAATCAACAATTCAAGGGCAATGTACAAACAAAGTAATGAGAAAAATTAGCCGTAGAAAAAAAAAATCCAAAAGAGAACAGATTTAACAGGGTACCTCAAAGACAAATCTGTCGAGAAAAAACCGAATAGAGGGAAAGAAGAGAATAAAGAAAGGAAGAACTGTGAAATCTTCATATGTTGGGTAAGATTCCTGCTCCCAATCGATTGATATGACTTTTCCAATCAGACCCATCTTAGATTTTCCCAGGAAACAAACAGAGGACTTTCTCCCAATCGGATATACCAGCAGTGATCAACCACCGTCTTTCTCCCACTCACGGATTCACCAACAGCAGCAGCAGCAGCAGCTTATATTCCCAAAGGCTATGAAGTTGGGGATCAACTCCAGATCAGTCCAACTTTATTTTTATATATTTTTATTTATAGGATGCTGACTTTGACCAAATTACCCCGTCGACACGGATTCATTGCTCCGAAATACCCTCTCTCTTTTCTCGAATTTGACGATAATACCCACTGGGTTGGGGTTTTCTAAGGTTGACTATTGACTAAAAAATTGAACAGAACGATCTGGGTGTACGCCACGTGGCGTAATTTCCGCTTTTGATACGACATGAAGTCAAGTTACCAAAAGTTAGTTGGTGGGTTCTTTTTTAGTATTGAGATTAAGTTGCAAAGTACTCTTGTCTTTTTTTCTTTTTTTCTAGACAGTTTAATTATTAAAATTTTGCCATAAACTCCGAAAAAGTTTTTCGCAAGTAGAAGTAAAGACTACGAATAAGATATGGGCTTTATTTAGTTATAGAACAGTTTTGTTATTTACAAACACTTTATATATAAAGATGGTTGATATGGTTAGTATTAGTTGATAAGGTTTTTAGTTACTTGTTATAATTTGTAGGAATATCTTTAGAATATAGTTTGTTATCTTTAGGATAATTTCTAAAATATAGTTTATTATTGAAAATTTTATTTAAAATGAGAATGTATTCGGTTTTGGGTAAGCAATTATAGTCATTAAATTTTGAACCAAATCAATACCGGGTAAGTAAGAACCGATCTTGGTTTAGTATCCCAAAATCTTATCAAATTGTCATGACAAATATTGATGTTTGGATTAATACAGAGCTTAATGCAAATTATGCCATGTACGCAGCGTATGATTGGAGTCATAGTATGAAATTAGATTCTACCGGTTGGGGCACGGTGGAGCAACCACAGCTTCGGACATTAGATTCCCTGTATAAATGAGCAGACTCACTCACACAAAGGTGACATCCCTAACACCTCCAATCAAATCCAATCCAACAATTACTACTACTATATAGACCGTCGGAGTTCTGCCGGGAGGATCCTCCTTTCCAGTCATTTGCTCTTTTGAAGAAGTTCTCTAGCCGATCTAAACCTTTATGAATTCATTCATTACTAGGACAAGGCCAGATGCCTTTTCCTCTTATATTAACAACATAGATAACGTCTGTCTAGATAGTTAGGTAGTTAAAAGGACTATTTACCAACAACTTGATACAGTAAAAATTCCAATAGCTGTTTAGTTTAGTTTATAATTTTTCTTACCAGTACAAAACAGAGTACTAGAGTTAGAAGTTCTGAAAACTGGAAAAGAAGCAAACAGTGGAAAAGGAAAATTTCAGATACATTGAAACAAAAACGGTCTCATATTTTTTCATGTTTGAGTGGGGGGGGCTCCATCTCATCTGTTTTTTCACCTCAAAAGCTGCTCTTTGTTTATGCAAAACATATATAATGGCTACTTAATGTTTTTTTAATAATTTATAATTAACATTAGAAAGGTCAAACCCAAATGAAATTTTTTTAGAGCTACCCACCCATCTCTTTTCTTTTTAACAATTTCAAACTTGAATTTTTTGTATCCATGGTTTTATGAGTTGGGTTCCCTAAATTTTATCACCAAGGCCTTGTCCTTTAGTGACTTAACGCCATTGAAAAGCATGGATTTTTAAGCCTGCCAGGTGGTCATGAAAACGTACTCAGACTCAGACCCAATTCAATTATGAGGTTTTAATGTGCTTGTCCTGTTTCCAAAATACCCTGCAATTAGTTCCTAAAAAAAAAAAAACAGCCTTTTCATCTTTGCCCTTCATATAGACTTTTTTGGTCTTTCATTCCCCCTCCCCTCCTCTCCTCTCCTTCCCGGAGAGAAATTCGTTTCACTAATGGAGTCTCCAAGAGTTTGTAAAGAGGCTGATAAATGTAGCAGCAGTTCTGAGTCTGGTTGGACAATGTACATTGGTTCCCCGGTTCAAAACGACAATGATGAAGAGGAAGATCGCGGTAATTTCGTAAATGAAGATGGCGGCAAGGGTATTATCAGAAACCGAGATGATGATTATGGAAGTGATGACTCTATGGCTTCGGATGCATCTTCGGGTCAATGTCATCAAGAAAGTTCGAGTCCGGGTGGTAAGGGAAAGCATGGCATCGATCATCAGTCCAAGCATTTAGACAATGGAGGTGTTAGAAAGTATATCTTAGAGAAGAAGAAATCTTATGAGAAGTTGCAGAGAAGAGATGCAAGAAGAATCAAAGGAGGAGAAGATGATGATGAAGAAGAAGGGTCTTTGATTAAGGCAGAGAGTGCCGGCAGTCATGTTCAAAGTGGTGGCAAGGTAAGAACGTTAAAAAAAGATTAAAGTTCATGATCTAAACCAAAAAAACCACCTTTAGAGTACAATCTATTCTTGTGTATTGTGGATCGGAAGAATCAATCAAACATTTTCATGTCGGAAAAGAAAGAGATCGGGTTATCACTATATCAAATTCGTTACAACCAATTCGAGATTAAAATTTGAATCGTCCGAGCAGACTTGCTTACTTTGAATTGTTCCGGAGTTATTTTCAACTGATTATCATTATTATAATTATGATTATTGCTCGCTTTTTAACAAAGAGTTGAGATGGATGAATAATGATTGGTATTCAGTAGAGTAGGTAAGAAGAATTAATGGGCTGGCAAATATGCTTATGTGAATCATTGATGCACGATAACGAAGGAATTGCCCATGTTTTGTGAATTTAGTATTAGTTATCTTGCTGTCTCAACTCTTAATAACATTATAAAGAGGGACAAAAGAAGGTACAGATTCCATGTAGTCTTCTAAGGTATAAAGAGGCATAGGTCAAATTGCAACTTTTTTGTACGAACAGAAAAATGATTTCCATGTAGTTTTAGGTATAAAGAAGCATGGGTCAAATTGCAACTTTTTAATACGAACAGAAAAATGATCTTAGAAGATTGAGAAGGGGAAGAGAAGTTAGAATGCAAGTGATAGGCAAGAAAAAAAAAAAGAGAAAAAGAAAAGAAAAGGGAGAAGCAATTAGAGAAGAGAGACAACTACTCTGCACGTTGTTGACCCTGTTGATATTCGCTGGAGTAAACGCATTTTGAGTATTAAGGGACGTATAGAATAACTTCACAGCACCATGTTTGATAGGCTAGGCAACCCACTAGCTAGAGAGGTTAAGCTAAAAGCCCTTGATCGAGAGAATTCTAAATATGTCTATTGAATCAATCTCAATTATATAAATCAATTTTATAATATCATATCAATCTTATATAGATTGGTTGATCATAAATACGACACATCTTGAATTCTCAACATGTCTTATCGGACTTGCCGTGTTTTCCAAAAGTTAACATTTTCTAACTGCAAATCCTTTTTTTTTTCCCTTGACAAAGTTTCTTATGGTTTCATGAACACTATTGGGGAAGACCGATGGTTAACAATATGTAGCGAAAGACAGCCAAGCAAGAACAGTGAATAGAAACGTGGGTGGCATGTGTGTGAACTGAAGCAGGAATATCGCCACACTGTTTCCATGAGACTAGATATCACCATGCTTTTTTTCAAAAAGGCTCATCATCATCCACCCAAAATCACGAGTAAGAAGATCAATTTCTCAGACTGAAAACAGGTCATATGATATTTTCCCAACCAAATCTGCAGCTTCACTTGTGAATCTTCTGTATCGTATATAGCAAAATTAGAATGTGCAGAAAACTGTTAAAACCGTTAAAACAGTAAAAACAGCAAGTAAACAGCAAGCAAAAATAGAACATATACTGAAACAGAATCTATAAAAACAACAGCGGTAAATCAAAATTTGTAAAACAGAAATCGGAAAAACAAATTATTAACTGTATGATAACCGATCCTGCACTATTAAACCAGAATGTTAAATGATATGAAAAACCAAAATTGTAAGCATAACTACGAAGGAACATGAAGTAAACTGCAAACCAGAGAAACAAATTGAATTTTCCGAGCCTATGTAGCACAGTGTCTTTAAAATAGATTCACTTTCTTTACTCAGCATTAGGATGCCTTGATATTTGTCTTCCAAAATATAACGAAAAATTAACTAAGTGGTCGCACCACCATTAATTCTGGTGATTTTGTCTGGGTGGAAGCTGGCGGCAGGGCTCGCTTAACCGGATACACAGAATTGGGATCTCTCTCGCATGACTAACGCTTATCCTTCTTGATGGCCAATCCCCCCTCATCAAAAGGTCATTTCATCGCTTAAATGGCCTGAGAGTCTAAGTAAGGACAGGCTATATAAAATAGTCTTTTTTACGGCGATTGGTTGTTTTGTTGTCCAAGTCGAGTAGAGTAAGTTGCTGCACATGTGCTCTTTTCTCACCAGAGAAAGGCAGTTGTGGCTGCTCCGTGGAATACTCATGCTTGAAATAGAAAAAGCCTTCTTGTTTCGAGCAGCTCAGACAAAAAGACATCAAGGATCAAATAAAGATTCTGGGTTCCAACGAGCCATTGCTGCATCCATTTCATTAGGTATTATATTTGAGCTTCCAGTCTAATTAGATTAATTAAGTGATCTATCATAGTAAAGCTCAATACGATATCTTATTTAATATGAGTTTTGTAACGTGTGATATCCAATAAAAAGCCAAAATAAAATTAGTAAGGTTCTAAATAAGTTGCCTATATAAAAAACTTTGTAGAGGTTTTGGTCATAAAAACTAATCACTCTATTATTTCATCTTCAACTCCTCATTTTTTAATGAGACTCATTGAGAATGATATATTAGTCTGTGAAAAATTTCATATATTTCTCTAATTGATGTCATAGATTCATGTACGCTATTATCATTATTTTACTATAAAAATTTGATATTTTACGAGAGCTTATGAGATTGATATAGATTATATATTTACTATAATAATTAGTATCAGAGCCCGCTTCATATTAGATTATTAGAATTGATTGTGCTGATTATGATTGATAAATTTATTGTGTTTCTATTATTTATACACATGATGATATTTTCTTTTGTTAAATCCATATGATTTTAGAATTTGATTCATAATTATGTGTATGGTTTATTTTAATTTTCATTAATTTTGATAACATGATTGATTAATTTTTTCAATTTTAAGAATGGATTCAATTAATAAATCTTAGAATTTTTTGATGTTATGAATATTTGATTTTCATTATATTCATAGCTACTATATGTATATAGTTATATATATATATATTCATTTATTAAAAATCTTTTCGTCATAGATTGCCTTTTGTTTAAGTATATATATATATATCTCATATATAATTAATTTTGTTTAAGAATCCGTTTTTTTTAATATACAGTTTTGGGTTTTTTCTTTAAAGGTATATATATTAATTTTGAGGTGTTTATCCTATTTATTAATATGATTTAATTTTTTTATGTTATTTGAATTAGATCAATATTAAGTACCTTTGATTCATGATATGTTTGTATGATTTTGATTTAATTTTGTTCTAGAAAAACTAAAATTATATGTTTAAGATTAACATTAATTTGATATTATTTTGGGTATATTTGATTTGAGTTAAGGAAAATAAAAAATCTCAATTTTAAGTTTTTTTTTTTCCTGCATAGAACAAATCTGAGTAATTCAAATTTTTAATGCAGTCGGACTAGTGCCGCGATGCTGAGGAACCAGAACAATAGGCGCCACGACACCATCCATTGGCGCCGCAGGGCCATCGGGCATAATATATATATATATATATATTGTATGTGTGTATTTTTGAAATTTTTAAAGGTTTTAAAGTTTTAAAACTTTAAAGAAAGTTACGCTTCTTATTTTAGTTTGTTAATGAAGTTAACTTAACTTCTGTATCTAGTAATATTTGGTGCGTAGATTCTGGTGCTACTTATATAAGTGTGTTTATGCAGGATTCTTTGTGGAGCCGACCGCCTAGTGATGCCGAAAAATTCATCTACATAAGCGAAGGTAAAGCAATTCCGGTTGAAACCTTTAGATTATTTTTTGAGATTAATCATTTTACTGAATTAAAAGATTTATGTAGCACCGTCATTTAGTCTAGATTTAATTTCTATTTTTGTTTTGAATAAATATAATTATTATTGTTTATTTCTAAATAATAAATTAAGTTTTTTTTTTAATTATATTTTTATTGCGATTAATTCCTTAATTAATAAATTATATATTTTAAATATTATTATTTTATTTAATGAAGCCCTCAAACAATTTCAAAAGCTATAAAATATAAATTAACAAATGAGAATTATGTTACTTTATGACATACGCGTTTAGTCTCGCATCTCTAAAAGGAAAATTATGTGACTTCTGTAGTGCTCGCTTCTCGCTTCTCACTCAAGCCGCAGCCCTTCTCGTGCATATGTCTCTGTACTCAAAGAGCGTAAGAAGGCTTCACTGTCATCGTCCCAATTCTATATATGTTCTTTATCAGGTCTACTCATCTTTCCAGCTCATCTCAAGAATCAACGCGGGATTCGTTCAAATGTTCTTACATAAATTACACCTTTAACACTGCACGTGACCGTTTGAATGGTTTGATCTCGAATACTGAAACTCCATCGGTGAGTTTATTCAGTATCATATCATCCTTAATTTCTAACATGAACATCCCATTCTCGTTGGAGAATCTCTATTGGAGATCAGACCTGAGTGAAAAATCTGGTGTTCTGTTGAACAACCTTGAGGATTGCATCATGTTAATGGCGGATTTTGCTTCTTCCATGATGGACAAAACCGAAGAGTTTGTGATGCAGCTTGCTATCTCAAGAGAGGTTACTGTACCACATCGTGATTTCGAGGCAATGGCAAATGCTAAAAGAAAAGAGATGGTTATGTCACGAATCATAGAGGGAGTTTTTCACATGTCACTTATGATTTCTTCTACTTCTCCGTATTTCCAAGTCTTCAATAACAGGACTTCGGAAGAGTTAAGAAAAGTTGGTGTTGACGAGCAATCGATTGATTCATTGATTAATCGAGCTTTGCCACGATCATCAAGGTCGAGACGATCATCAAGGTCGAGACGACTTGGATCGATCAGACCATATTTTGAAGCATTGATAGATGAGATATTTGAAAGTCGTGAGAAGGAAATTTTTTTAATCTGTCTAGAAGAGTTTAAATTTGAATCTGTTGTCACTCTTATGCCTTGCTCGCACAGGTTTCATAGGAAGTGTATCGAACGTTGGTTAAAAGAAAGTCTTAGATGTCCTATATGTCGTTTTGAATTAACGATTCCAATTACGAAACGTACATGCTCTCTAGGCTTAATGTAGTATACTTTTCACCTCTAGCTAGTACCATAACTAGCTTTTACGAGTCTCTACTGTGGTTCATGAATTTGTATTCCTCTTATCTGTTAAAGCAATAATATAGTTTTATGATTAATACTGATTTAGTAAGACATAGAAACTGATGCTTAACAAGCATAGCGTGGATCCTAAAAATATATGAACTTTATATTTTATATCACTTCTTATTTATAGTGAGTCATAATTTAATGTAAAATCTCATAATATATGTGAATCACTCATAAAATTTATACATAGTTCTAAAAAATATGTATATTTTATATTAACTTATGACTCTTTATTTATAAGCCAACTTTAAAAAAATTCTGCTCGATAGAAATTTAGAATTATTTAGAGTAATTAATCACTTAAAGTTAGTTTTCGCATCTTCTATTACGAAAAAGTAGTTTTAGGCTCAATAGTTCAACAATATATTTATCATCTTGGCTTAATATAGTGTACTTTTCACTTATGACACCATAACTAGCTTTTACGGATCTCTACTATGGTTCATGGATACAAATTCATCTTATAATTTGTTAAAGCAATAATATAGTTTTATTAATACTGATTTAAAGCTGGGATTGATATATGATTGAAAATCATATGTGATTTCTGGATACCACACACGCCTCTATTACAAATTTACAAGACAGAGAAAGAAACAAAATCTGCATTTATTGAGTTAAAATACTTAATTTACCCCTCACCTCTTAATGAAGCCTGTCGGTAGAAATAGGACCAACGGACTCACTCGAGGAGGATTCAAGTCGGAGATGACCAGTATTGCGAGGGATCTCTTCAAGCTCACTTAACATATTTCCATAGCAATTACTGTCGATTTGAAAGTCAGTTACCACTCTACAGAGGTCGAAAACATCTTCTTTAAGCCGGGCATTCTCTTTCATAGCATGTTCATGATTTTCAGATACGTGGTTCAACTTGCTGATGAGACTATGATTCTCAGACCGAAGCCGCACAACCTGGGACCAAACCTCGTCTAGCTGCTTCTGTTTTCTCATCCTCGACCTACGAGCTGATTCTCTATTGGAAATCATTCTTCTCTGCTTCCTTTGTTCAATGATGTTGACTGGCTGTTGTTCTTCGGCTTGATCGTCCGTGATCGAGGAGTTGTTGCTTAAGCTGGAGGATTGTTGGGTGAAATATTGATCATGGTTTGAAAAGGGTACTTGAGAAGATGATGATGGTAGGAAATTGCTTGAGAGTTCATAAAATTGGAGCAGTGATATGTTGCTTTGAATCAGGTTCAAATTTGGAGGGAGGTGGATTAGATTGTCAGGGGATTGATAGTTGATTCCAGAGATGATTTGATCAGTTGGAAGCATATTGACTTTGAGAGAGTAATGTCTGGAGTTGTAAAGTTGAAGGGACTGGAATTAATGGAGGGTTTTTATAGGAGGGTTGAAATAGTTAATGGGACAGTTTATGCTTACGTGAGTAGCATATTTTGAAGTTTTGAGTCTGACATTATATAATGCAAGTCTTCCGATATCCGTAATAGCCTAACACCGAGTCATATACTAATCCGACAACAGTTGAATAGCTACTCGAAAACTCCCGAACAAAAAAAAAAAAAAAAAAAACACAATAATTGTACATTTGTACATACTCTGTAAATGTCAAAGAGGATATATTTGCACTTGGGCAGCTCGAACAGCCACTTACCACTTTATAATTGATGACGCCGTGCATGAAATTCAGAGAAAACTTGAGATCATCAACTTCTATTGCACTAATTAGTGACTCAATTTGCACTTCAATTTCAAATTGGAGGGGGACCCCCGCATTTGGGTTTAATAAGTAATAGTTCACAATTCATTTCCTTTGCTATTTGTCTAAGTTTTGAGGGGCCAAATTAGGCAGAAGCTTCTAGAGAATAAAGATGCATATGTACGCAGATGCTGTTTCATAGTACTATTGGACTTTGTTTGAGATACCGATGTCGATCAATTAGTTAATTAATTAATGATTTAATGCCCTACTCATTATTGAGACCCTTACTCGTGACCAAAACAAGAAGCATCTTCACATTACATATAATAATAAGACATCTAATTATTACCCAAACTTATTAGAAATTCATTTTGATTCCAATATCACGGAAGCCTCATTTGGTTGGATTTATTCTAAGCCAAACGTCCGTTTTGAGCCCTTCAAAACGGCGGGCCGGAAAAAGTCCATCCAAATGCTAATAGATCGATACATATACAGCTTCAACAGTTTCAACACTTCCGAGTGACCAAGTTGGCAAGTTCCTTGAATCACCTTCATAGAATCACTTTAAGCAGAACTCATTCTGAATTAGAGAGTAGATCACGGTTCTAATAACATTAGTCCTAATTGTCCATTTATATTGTCAATTATATTATATATAATCACACTCTCAGTTTGGCAAGAGCAAAGACAATTCATAGAAGCAGCTCTAGTTGGGAGCAAAGACAAACAATTTATAATGCTGCACCGCAGCTACTTGTAAACGCAATTTGTATTTATTTAGTATTTCTATTTACATTTCTTTCCCAAAAGAGATGTATTCATCTGATCTTATCTACTTTGAGCTATTTTTGATGTTTTCAATTTACAATACGTAGGTAAGATAAATTATATCGAGAATCCCTTAAGTGTGTATCATAGATATATGATATATCATATAAACCTTAATATAAGTTATCAAACATCTACCACGCATGCGGCGGTACGTTTTGTATCATACTTATAACTAACCTATCTTGTTTGTAAGTTAACCATCGTTTGAATTGTTTGAGTGACGTAGGTTAGCATGATAATGAGATGTCGGAGAAAGTAAGTAGACGATGTGTGGTGTAAATTTTGTTGCTTTTAGGTAGGATATTATAAAAATATACCAAAAGTTAGGTTAAGAAATAGTATGTATAATATATGGTCATATTCAATTTTGGTTATGCAGATTAAGCTATAAACTTGGCATTACTATCAAAGTACAATCAGCACTAAAATTAAATAACTGTACACCTTTGATTCTTGAATCGTACCTTTCAATTTAATATATATTTTGCAAATAATCAAATAAATATTTATATATTTTTTGGTAATTAGTTTGATCTAATATATAATTTATAAGCTAATGATTAGCTTATTATACGCATTAATGGATCCACTTCCATACGTATTCTCTTTTATCTATGCAATGGATATATGTAATAATGTAAACATGTGTGTATATACGTAGTGCTGTCTTTGGTCTACAAAATAATTATGATGGTGCAATCTTTCTTATTGAATAGTTACACGAAATTTTGTCTACTAATTAATAGCTTCCTTAACGATAATTATTGCTTTTAGAATATAAGCAATGGGAAAGTTGGGATTAATCGACTAAACAAGGTACATTATATATGCTTTTAGGTAGCTCAACGAAATCCTAATTTTATGATTGGAAATTATATTTGGAGAAGAAATTGCTTGATCTGAAATTGCTTGATCTTCTTTACATAGGAAAATGTTGAATGGAAGTCTATTCAGAAATAAAAAAATATTTTTATCTATCATAATTTCGATATAATATATTTTATATTTTATTCCCTTATAATTTTTGTTTGGCTCCATCCCTACACAAAGTAAGTGCTCATCATACGTATTGATGCGGATTTTCGTTCAAGTGAAGGGATCCACTACCCTTATTATGCTCTAAACCTGAACGTAACTACATAAAATAAACAAGGAGACGCCATGGTAACAGCCGGCACACCCCTTCGCGTATCAAGTCAATTAGCTTTTCTTTTGAGAGAATTCTAAGGAAAGGCAATAGTAGGGCTAAAATTATGTACCTCATTTGTGTGTCAACCATCTTTTTATATTTTTAGTAGGAGGACAAAAACCCTAGTGAACCCTCTACCTATCAGGCTAGTTTATAGCCTCTCCCATTGATTACATGGATCCCATCAACTTTCTAACCTCAACAAAATCCCCTTGGGATGATTCTCTTCTCGAAGTCAGTTGGACGTATGTCTCATCAAACTCGGTCCTTAGATTCCTGGGAACTATTTTGTGGGCCCATCCGCCTGAGGCTGATCCTAACGTTTCTGATAATCTTGGCCTCAGCCTCAGCTCCATCATATCTAGGTGTCATCTCTTTGACGGAGTTCCAATCTAGTTGAGGCTGAGGTCTGTGACAACTTACCGCCCAACAATACGCTAATGACTGTGTTCGACCAAAGATAAACTTTCCACATATAAGTATCACATACTATTCAAGAGAATTCTTACTTAAGGGTAGGGTAGTATAAACCAAACTAATCATAAAATACCAAATGAAAGAATGGTGCTTCTCATTTTTTTTAACGGCCTTTCTATTTATTAATTTTTGTTAATATGTTGTAGATTATTCATTCCAGGTCGGGTTCCCACTAGAATTTTTCATTATTTAAAAATTGGTGGTGATTTCTGTATTGGCCAAAATACCCGAATGATTCTAATCATTACTTTTACAGAATGGGTAGGTATTAATTAAGGTGAAAGAGATGGGTAAATGGAACATCTTATACATATAGTTTGTGCTGTCGTAGGAAATGTTGAGAGGATGGTTGAAGTGGCGAGAACCACACAAATTCTTTAAAATAACCCAAAAGCGGATCGTGTACACTGCCATTTGTGGACAATCCTGTACGCTTTTGGTTGTCATCGTTATCTTTTAACCTAATTAATTGCAAAACAAATTTGATTTGTATTTGCGACCGCATTTTCATCAAGTACATTAAACAAATTTGTTCTATTTCCATTGGTACTTGCTAGTTTAGTTGCCCCCACATATTCTGAAATATTATTGAGAAATTCTTGATTTAATCATATATTTACAGGGGACTCATTTATATATATTATAGACCAAAGGTTTAACTATAATAGCATGTAATAGGTTCACTTTAAGGCTATAACTAAATTCAAGAGTAGAGTTTTAAAGTTTAATCAGGTGGACAAAAAATAAAAAATAATACATATTGTTAAGATGAAAATTCATTTGGGCGGAAGGAACCACAATTAATAGTATGTTTCAAGATCAACACTTATATATACATAAGACAATGAGTGATTAGGATTATGGTCGATCAACTCTTCTCCAATATTTAAGTCAATTGGCTAAACCACTCGCCCACGAGTTTTGCTTTGGCCAAACTACTCTTAGTCACTTTCCCGACCACATCTATTCATAATATAAATTTACTGTGAAATCATATCTAACAGAGCAAGTAAGTGTATTTTTTTAGTTTTTCTACATTTTTCTTCGATGTTCTTCGTACGGACGTTTTCCCACTTTTCAAATTCTTCAAATTTATTCCATTTGATCCATAATAACATTAGAATTTAGATTTTTAGATGCTTTTTACCAAAATCCAAATTTTGACTAGCAGTAATTGATTGATCCTCTCCCTAGGACTTTTATACCCGACGCTTAAATGAAAATTGGCTTTTAAGCTCAGAATTCCCCTCAGGTCCTTAGGTTTCTGTTAACTTAGGAAGCCCGAGTTGAGGCTAACCCACTGCCTTTTTTATGGTCAGGTTCATCCAAGCCAACCAACCAGTTGACTAAAGTCCACAGTGGGTTGAAGAGAAAAGCAAAAGGGTTAGTTCGGCCTCGGTTCTCAAAGAGAAAAACAAAGGTCAAAACATGTTAAAATAAGAGAAATAAGATAGAACTGTATATAAGAGGAGGCACCCACAAAACATAATTACATCAATTAAATATAAAATCATCTAATAATGGTTTCGTACAAAACACTCAATCATCATAATACATTCTTAATGTTCCTCAAACACGGCATAAGATTGAAGATGTCATACTGAGTTTGCAAATCAAATCACGAGGTTGAATAATTAAATGCTTATATAATATTCGAGCTTATTATATGCTTATACATCTATTATGTTCGAACTTTAAAGAGAATCCGTATCTTAACAGTTAGAATCAATTCATTTCAAAATCGATATCTACATAAGATATTGGGTACGATGTGGTAATTTCAAATTCATCAGCATCACAACCAAACAGAGAAAAATAAGTTTACAAAAGTTGTTTCTCTAAGCTCTGTCTCGACCATATGACGATTAACAGTCGAAACAATGACGAACCGGAAGAGAAATAGTTTTCATATAGCACCATGCTCGTATAGCCTGAAATACATGATAAAACAACACAACAAACTATGAAAAATATGGTGCTTTCATCTGATCTTCTTTTACTTGCAAAATTTCCTTCCAGAAAGAAAAAATAATTTGAAACAGACCAAAATGAGGATGGAGATCCCTGCCCTAAAAAAGCAAAGAAGATAACGTAAGGCAATCAGAGAACTTTGAAGACCAGTACGGTTATTGAAGAGTTCAACATCTAATAGATTCAGAAATCATGTCTTCATCATTTTGCCATTCACTTCTTCAAAAATACCCAGAAAAAATATCAACTCAAATTTTAACAGAAAAAAAAAGAAGCTTTTTGTTTCCTCTTTTGGCGATAGAGGGCGTTTTCTGAAGAAACCCTCACGAATTGAATGGCCAAAAAGATTGAATTTTTAGCACCTCATAACCTTTTTCTCGATGTTTCCTCGCAGGTTAAGACTCAGAGAAGCAAGGGGCTTTTTGGTGCATCAATCAAATTCAGAAGTAAACAGGAATATAAAATAAATAATAATTGATTTTTGAAGAACATATTTAAAGATCTAACAATTAACAGAAGAAGAAATTAAGCTCCGCAAAATGATACTGACGACCGCGAACCAGTTCAGGGGTTCTTATAGGGGACATGTTTTTTATTAGGGTTTTCTACTGTATTGCGGATTAGAAAACCGCATCATAACGACGTCGTTTGATAGTAAAGCATAGAGCTTTACTCAACATTTTTTTTTTTTTGGGACTATTCGGAAAATTAAATAGGTGAAAAATGAATAAAATGACAACAATAAATGAACAAAAACAAAGAATTGAAGAACCAACATCATCAACACAAACAAAAACAAAGAAATCAAAGGCCTATTCTGAAACATCAAAAATCATTGTAGAGCGCGAATGCTTTGAAAGTTTAGGCCCCTACAAACCAGAAGACCATGTCATACCAATTGCTTCTAGAATTACAGTATGAAACCTTATTTGGTAATTACATTAAAACACCATTCTTATCAAAAATTCAAAGATCCATAAACATATACTTGCCTGATGACTAAGACTCCTTCTTCGATCTACAGCGGCATCGTTTTTTCATATCCCGTAATTTGATTCACCAAAGCCTTGTTTTCAATTGTCAAAATAGAAACCTGCGTGAAAATATATATTTCAATATACACTACTAGAGACGAGATAAAAAGAAAAGGCTTTCTTTTTTCTTTGAGTTCATACCTTCTTCTGGATTCTTTCCCTTTCAATTGTTAACTGCAGCACCATATCCATAATTAACTTAGTCCTCAAATTAACCTCCTTTGCACTAGAAAGTTTCTCCTCACCAGCATGATCTAATGATGTCTCCAACTCATCTAATCTAGACCTTAAAGAATCAACTTCTTTACTGTGTTCGTCATTAGTTTCAGACAATAAAATATATTGCTCCTCTGCATTGTCCACTTTACTTTCTGCTTTTGAAACCTTTGATTTTAGATCTTCAATAAGCATCTCCATGTCCCAAATCGCAGAATACAACATATTCTGCTGCTCTTGACTTGCTTCTGAAGAAACCTTGGCATTTTGAAACTGGACCTCAATTTCCCTTAAATGTTTCTCAAGTGACCCCACCTTTTTCTCTTTGTTACTAGCACTCTCTTTAAGAAAACTCACCTCTTCATTAAGTTCTGCATTTGTTTCCGTCAATTGGGTAAGCTTAGATTCTGCAATTTTGGCCCTACTCTCTGCTGTGCATAGGCTTTGCTTTAATGAATCGACTAAATTTTCCATTTCGTTAAGTTGCTCTTGACTTGTCTCCATTTTGGAATATGCGTTTTTCAGATCAATTTTTGACGCTTTAACTTGCACTTCAAGAAATTTCACTTCTTCTCTCAATTTCTTCACCTGTTGAGTATTTTCTAAAATATGTTCGGCTTTGCTGCTTTCAAGCCTTTGTAAAGAAAGGTCATTTGCCTTAACCTGATCTCCCCATTTTTTGAATTGTGATTTTAACTCGTTTTCTCGTTGAATTGAGCCGTTTAAATTGAACTGGATGAGCTGAAGATGGTTGACTAATTCCCATAAGAACCTCAGCACCATTTTCGGCTTCTAGAAATCTACCCCAAACAACTTTTGAAGCTTCTTCCATGCGAAATGATACTTGTTCGGTATAATGCAACTTCAATCTTAAATCCTCTTCCCTTTGTCTTGATTCAGACAACTTCTTCTCAAGATCTAGCTCCCTTTCTAGTGACTTTTCTAACATCCTAAGAATATGTCTTTGTTGTTCTGTCATCTTTGTGTTTGATTTTCTATTAATCTTGAATTCTTGACCCGTTTCCAATAAATCCACTCCCTGGTTAAACTCCCCTATCATTGGAAAAACAGAAAATTAATCGTATGAAAAATAAAAAGAAAAGTTTGGAAATAACCTTTTTAAACCACTAATTTCCATATCCCAGAGCCAAAACGAATCTTTGCAACTTGGCCGATTGCATCATGACTTCTAGAATCTGCTGCCTATATTGCTTCAAAGATTCTTCAGAATCTCGCAATTTCTCTTCCACACCAAATTGACTAGCTCTTTAGCTTGTCCGGAAGAAAATATTTTTCGATGGGCATCAATGATTTTTGATTGGAGGGTATCCATGACATTGTCGAGCTCTCTTACCTCGGAATCTAAGAACCCAGATAAGAGATCGAATGCCAAAGCCTTCATATTGGAATTTTCTAGAATGTAGTTATTCTCCACGGCCATGGATTCAAAATCATTTTCCTAAGCCAGTAAGCACATCAAAAGTACATGAAAATTTACGAGCTTTTCCGAGGAATATGCCAAATCCAATTCTAATTCTGTTAAGAGTCTCATCGTGTTCTCTACCTCACTTGTGTCATTTTCGCCGTCCATCCTGGTCAAAATCAAATTAAAATGAAAAGAGAACAGACCAAATGGGAAAATTTAAGGAATCATAATCAGTTTGCAGACCCCTCATAAACAAGAACTTAAGGAATCAAACCCTCCAATACATGGGAAAATCTAATTATAAAAATTCTCTCGTTTCCAGATCCAGCAAGCAACAGAGTAAAATACAAAGATAAAGACTGAATGGATGATTGCATGGGGCTGTAAGAATTTGACATAATAGACCTAAGAGCAAATTAATTGCATGTGATCAATCATTAATCTCATCCATAAGATTTCAGGGAAAATTAAGCTTTTTTCTGGGTATAATTGAAAAAAGTAGTAGCTTTACCTTGTATAAAATATTTGGTGGCTGAAGTGTGGGTCTCCTTCAGCTCTCTAGGAGAAGACGGGCAATTCTAGAGAGAGAGGGGATGGGGAAAAGCAAATGTAAAATCATGAACTTAACTGTCAGCCATTTCCAATTTACCGTTAACTGTACACGACAATTTTTATTTTTTTTTCCTGGAAGACAGCCATCCTTAAATTGGGTGACTCTAAAGTGAGCCGTGCGTGTATGTTGTTCAAACTTCAAACCCAGATAAAACCTGGAGATTGCTTACTATCCAGCGCAGGTTTAGCTTCCCCTAGCAGTATGTTTGGTTGTAATGAATTATTGAGTTTCAGGCTTCGGTGTCACGTGCAGAGCACGGACTGCTCCATTTTTACCAAAAGTGCTGATCTTTTTTATAAAAAAAAATTGGATCATGGAATTGAAAATTTTTCAATTCCAATCTTTATCATATTTAAACCAAAGTCGAAATCATTATTCTTGTGTTTGTCTTAAAACATATAGTATATGTATAGACTATAGTTATATCATAATTTTATATATACAAGTTTGTAATAAATATTAATTAAATAACTCAATCTTCATCAAACGTGACAGCAAGTATTAGCTCTACGTGCTATCATAATGTCATTTAAATAATATTGGGTTGGGCCTGTTCCTTTTACCAGCACTTTTACAATGCTGGGAAGGTAGATATATAAAGGAAACTTTTAAATGGACTCAATTCAGTGGAGTGGTAAGCCCATATAATACATTATAACGAGGAAAGAATAAAAAGTTTACGTGGGCAGGTTTTTCTGGGAAGAACAAAACCAAATGCTTCACACAAATATCTTCCTAGGAAGATTATGAACAGATGGGGCCCAGTAATCGATAGGTAATATATATTGGCTTGAAAATGACTTGCTGACTTGGACAGAGGATAGAGACGTTCGGGCAATGTTAACATGTCTAAAAAGACAAAGGCTACTCTCAATCATAATCAAGGACCACTTGCCTTTCTATACCAACAGCAATTTTGCATTTTATGTTCGGATCACTGGCGCTCTTCCCGGGTAGCACCTAAGGAAGGACAAGGACCACTCAATTAGAACATTGATAGGGGTGGTAACAGAGAAGAATCGTAAAATATGGAGTTTATTGGACCTGATTTATGAATTTCGCTAAGCAAATGAGCAATGGACAAGTGGAAAATGACAAATACCACTCAATTAAGGGGTGGTAAACCGGTAAGAATCATAAATATGGGGCTCCATCTAATGGAATCGAATCATTTACAAATAGTTTTGAGTTTGGCTTGTGAAAAGTTTGTTTTTTTGAGTTCGAGTTGAGCTCTAATCAAATTATTAAGAATTTAACTGAACTCGAAGCTAGGGAAATTTTGCAAAGCTCCAGCCGAGCTTGAGTGATTAAACCTTGAACCATATAGAATCTTGCCCCTTACAATATTTCTCTAGTTATGACACATATAGTTCAGTTAAAGCGGGATAAAAGTAACAAAAACGTGCTCTAATACATCACTTTTATCTCTTACCTTAAAAACAAACACACTGTCATTTGCGTTCTAAAAGAGTACTACGAACTATTCTTACAACGACGATATTTTCCAAGGAAGATTGAGATATAGGACTTGCTTCTTTTTCACCCCGATCACTTCCACTTGAAATCTAGGATTCGAATGTGTAACTAACTTGTAATGAATTTTAGGTCAATGTTGGATTACTTAGACCTTCACAACCGAAGAAAGAAAATGGCAGATTGTACTTTGTAGAAAGCAAACATGAACTCAAATGTTATTTTGTTCGATGTAGTGCGTAAAAGTTAGAGTAGTTTTGAACTCACATGAATCATGGAGACAGTTGTCCGAATCGAAAATGAGTCGATCATCACAAGCTTAGATAACATTGGATTTGTGTTATTCTTTACCGAAGAGGGTGTCGATTGAAATTCATTATACTGAACTGATCAACTTATGTTGTATTCGGAAAGAAGTTGCCTTAATAAGTTCTTGAAAGTAAACTGCAAGGCTCAAGTTACGTAAGAAGCTAGAAAGCAATATGTAACTAGGCCCTTCTATATAAATATGATCTGTAATTGAAAACTGACAGTTAGCTACCAAATGTCTGCTTATCCCTTCTTTTGATAACGTGTGCTTATCCGCAATGTCGTGTATGAATCGTATACTCATTAAGATATTTTTCAAGATAATAGGGAATTGGTAGGCACTCTTTAACTCACATGGCCATATGAGAGAATGAGATCTTAGTGAGAAATAGGGGAAAAGGTAGAGAGAAAGAAAGACCTGCGCCTTTGCCAGATGATGATCAATCTTGTCTTGAGAAAAAGGTTGGTTTCATGGAGTTGGCCGTTAGGTGTTGAGAAAAAAAGTGAGTTGATCAAAAGGGGCTGAAGATTTTGAAAGAATAGTACATGATCATCGAATGATGGTTAGATAAAATCCACTAGACTATGAGGAGAATTATGAGTGTTATCGATTTATAACAATCAAGATCCTAGGCAAGTTTCTTCACAAAACATAGGTAGTTCGAATGTTAAGAGTAGGTGATTTCCCAGTTGATCATACTCAAGTGCAAGTCCCGAATACGTACGTCGTTATAATATTTTTAACTGAAATCGATGACACAGTGAAACTTACCACCGCTATCTCGGTGAGTAATAGTAGCATACTACTCTAATCTTCTAGTGCTTGCAGTTTTCATATTGAAATCTTGAATAAAGTTATATATTAAAACTTTAGGACAGTTGTTTTTGGGAAATCTGACCAGTCAAACCAATGAGGTTGCTAGCTGTTAAGACCCGAATACTCGATATAAAATACAATCATTAATCTCGCAAAATACCATAGCATAAATGTATTACATACTAATTGATTAGTGGTTTAAAATTTAATTAGATCACATGTTCTCTTAATACAAAGTTATAAAGTATTTCACCACTTATCTCATCGTTAAAAAAATAAACTAGACTTTATTATTTAAAAAAAAAAAAAAAAACAATTACTAGATTTAGATTCTTATCATTTTTTATATTACACTTAAGTTTTTTTTTTTTTAAATTTTATAAATTAGATTTAGATTCTTAATTTTAAAAATTTATTAAAAATTTAACTAATTTCATTAATTATTTTAATTTAATAATCCGACTCGTTCGACCCATATTATTTTTAACCAAAATATGATGCATCTAATTCTGATTTAAAATATACAAAAATGGATAATATAATAATGCTCAATATAATTAAAATAACTAAAATCATAGAATCAAATATCATATTTCTCTTTCAAATTATATATATATATATATATATTTCTCTTTCAAATTAGATTTTTGTCATTTACATATAAGACAACCAGCCAATAAGGCCTTGTAGCCAAAAGCATATACTACAGGTGGCAATGCCCTAATGGCCAAGCCAATGGCTTTCCCATAATATAATCGTAGAAGATGATCTAAGAAATCTAATCCTCATTTCATTATCATTAGGGACCGTGGGGTTTCTACTTTCATTGTTGTCTCCTAACCTTTGTGCTTCCTCTCAAGCACAGTTGTGCTCATAGTTTCTGATCACTAAATTAAGTGATCTAATAACTAAGTGATTAACATTTTAATCCAAATTTCATATTATATATATATATTGGAAATATTTCTCATAAAAAAATATAAACTATAAAAACTCAATATATATAAAAAATCAATAAATTTTAAATCATAACCACAAACTTTTGCACCACAAGCTTGAGCAGACAGCTTCTCAATCAAGCCTCACGCCCAGCAGACTTGAAGGTCTCGACCAGGATCTCAGGAAAATCTATTTAGAGCTACAGAGCAGAATTGCTCAACTAGATGCGGACTTATGGTCCCGGATTGGTAGAGGACAGTTTATATATATATATATATATATATATATATATATATATGTCCAAAGCTTATCCTCGTGAAATCATAAGATCAAAGGATTCTCAAAATTATAATTTAAAAAGTCTAATTAATTATCCGTATAGTATAGTGTTAGGTTATCATGGATATTGAAAACTATAAAAATCTCATGTAAGAATTTATATCTTGATTGCTGTAAATTTGTAGCTTACACTTTTAACAAAAATCTACGAACAAGATTCTGTAATTTTTTTTTATTTTTTTATTTTTGAATTCAATCCTATCATTATCATACCTAGTATTATACTACTAAATAATATAACCATAGACCCATTAACCAACGTAAATAATTTTTACTATTTTCCATACCACATGATAAAGTATATACTTTTGGCTTTTCACGAAGGAAAGTAGCAATCTCTCTCCGACTCTCTCTCTCTCTCTCCGACTCTCTCTCTCTCTCTCTCTCCTTTTTTTTTTTTGTTTCTCTCTTTTTTAAGCTTAGGTCTTTGTGATCTCAAGTTCCTATGCCAACTAATAATGACAGGGGAGAAAGAAGTACCGTCGAACAGTCGAAGCACATAATTTATGGATTTACATTATTATTACATTTTATAGATATAGACTTTGTATATATTTACATAATCTATCTCTTGTGCCTCTTGTTAATTTATTACAAGGAAAGTAAGATTACAGTTAAAAGTAAAACCTATGAAAGGAATGCAGTCCTAAATTTTAGTCCCTTATCATTTTTTTTCTCCTTCCTATTAGCCTGATTCATATCCATCCCTCTCAATATATAGATCTAGCTAATTCCAATTCTTTAATGCAGAATCAATGTTAAGGCTCAAGAGTAAGATCGTAAAATAGTTCAAAAAGATGTAAGGACACTTATGAGTTATTAACAAAATTATATCTTCAGTACTACTACCTACACACCTAATCCTCCCAACTTAATTTTATAGTTTTTTTCTTTTTCTTCTTCAACAGGTCACGGCAGCTGCCATAAGGCCCATAACCAGAAACCATAACCACCCCTATCACCTTCCCAAAAGCCAACTCATTATGGCACATATAAACATGTACCTTCACAAAACCCTACTATCATTTCAAGCATGAATAATAATGCAATTGCTGCAGTAAAAATTATTGCAACTATGAATGTAACCCATTAAGCAGTAACGCAGGAGTAATTATGGGCATGTCTTTAATTTAATTATTTAATTAACTAACTAACTCTCACTTCGTTTTAGGTATTAGGTAGGCGGTAGGTAGACCTCAACGGGACTAAACTCAGCTGTTGATGTTTGGAGAAAGGTCTATGGTCCTAACATAGTTTTAACATCTTTAGGACTGCTCAAGGCTTCAAACTGAAATCCCTAGATATGTCCACAGACCTATAAGTTGTGTGGTTGATCGATCAATCAATGTCATTAATTTTTATTTTAAGATTTTATAATCTATAAATATATAGTTAGAGTCTATAAGTAATTGTTACCGTATTATTTAATATATAAATATTATAAGTATACTTTATACAATAAACTACCAAAAAAAATATGAGAATATTAAGTTCAATCTCTTACTACATATATCCTGATAACCATTAGTGCAACCTCTGGATAACTTAAAACTTCAATTTGAAAAGCTAAATCAAATGCTTTAGAAAATTATACCGAATATCAATTTGAATATAAAATCAAGTTTAAACTTTTCAAATTACGATAAATTATTATATAAATCATATTCATGTATTATTTATATAGTTTAATAAATAAAATCATATCACGTATATATGATTATATTAAATAACATGATTTTATTATCCGATAATGGAAATAGCATATGTACTCATGTAAAAATGTATCCGGTATATACACTATTTAGTACTCTAAGCACATACTAAATTTATTGAGTTTGCCTTTGTTCATTTGCATGGTACCGTAGCTAGTTGGTTTATGTTCTATAGAACATGGCATGATTTGAGATCATATGGTTCTTGAATCAATTCTTCCCAATGTCAGGGAGAAATAAAATCTTCGTGATAGAAACCGTACTATATCTCACTATCAACTTACGTTATAAATTATGCAATCTTTAACTAACATATACTTCAATGTCAGTAGTTAGTTTATGTCTTAACGAATACTAGCAGTTTAAGAATATATTCGATATGTGAAAATATATTTTAATATTAAAAAATAAATCACTTTTTTTAATATAATTAATTTTAAGATAAAAATTTAAATTATAATATGTAAAAAAAAAAGTTATCTTTTATTATTAATTAATTTTAAAATAAAAATCAAATTTTACAAATCACTTATTTATGAGAACCTCGACCAATAATGTGAACTCCACGACCCCTCCCCTCCCCCGATATATTAATTAATTAATAACATTAAATTATGTGAGGATATGAGCTAGATTTTGGGTCCATATCTTCTCCCAAGGTTTGATGAAGAACATTGAGATAAAAAAAAATAAAAAAAATTATATATATATATATATATATTAAAGAATCTTCAATGAGAGTTGGCAATGTCAGGTTGGAATAATTATAAGCTCAAAATGCATATTAAAATACTGAAAAGGATGAAGTAGAAAACAAATGAAAAGCAGATTGAACACGTAATTAATTAAGTAGATTATTAATAAGAAATGAAGGTGATTAAGAAAAAGCAAGGTTAGGTTGGAGAGTGTGTTATTTACAGTAGCAAGGGCGGTAGCTAATCATCAAAGCTCTCTTTTTGATGTAAGCATGGGTATAAATGCAGCAACTTTGCTCTTGCTCTTTTCTTCCGTTCTCTTTTTCCATTTTCAGCCCAAATTCTGCTCAAATTTCTCTGAACCCACTACTTAATTTTGATCTTCTCTTGTGCAAGAAAACATTTTTGTTTTTTGTCTGTGACTGTGTGTTGTGATTTCTCATTCTGAGAAACAGGGGAGGAAGGGAGGGGTGGTTTGAAGTTTGAACAAAAGCCTGGATTTGAATGAAAAAGTTTCTGTAAGAAAAGAAGAGTCTTTGCAATGGAAGACAGAGTGCCAAAAGTAGCTCAGAATCTGTAAGTAGGTATCTTTCTTTGCTACTTTTAGTTGGGTTTTCAGTTTTCTCTCTCTCTCCCCCTCTGTTTCAGAGCTTGGTTCAGGTTACTCTGACTAGGGTTTTGAATGAGTATTTATTATGCGCTGAAATCAATGGTTTTTTGTTTTTCCAATTGACTGCTTTCTTGGACGTTTTTGAGCTGGGCAATGAAATGAACATTGGAATGAACTGTCCTTTCTTTAGGGGGTCTTTGTTTATTTTTACCCTGTTTTCTATTTCCAAGCCCAGAAATAGCTTTTGCTTCATTGTATGATCTTTGAAGTTTTGTGCGTTTCGAGCTTCTTATTTGAACTGAGTTTTCTTCATAAGGTGTCAGTTCTTTCTGCAAGCTGGTATTTTGAGATAATTTATCTGCAGCTGGCATTTTGAGGCTTCTTGCTTAATTATGATTTTTTTAAAAACAATTTATGTGCATGTATTATGCAATTGAGCTTGGAGATCATGTAGTTCGTTTTCAATGTGAAATTCATAAATCCTCCTTTCATCTTTCGCTTTTTCTGGGTCAATCCGTTAGAAATTATTGTTTGTTGTTCAAAAGCAATTTGTCAGAGAAAGGAACCTATTAGTGGCTGCTACTTTTGGTTAATTTTTGTCAAGAGAGTGATGGAAATGGGTGAGAATGATAACTTTGAACAAGGAAATAGGACTGAAGAAGAAGATCCCATGAACTATTCATCTAGTATATCCTCGGCTTGGCGATTCAACAACGGTTCTATTAATCTCACCAATTCATCATCAATGGGTTTGGTTAGAAATGAGGATCTTGTTGTTTGTTCTTCTTATTCCTGTACGTCATTGGTGGACCCTACTACTACCCTTTGGGACCAACCCACTAACATTCAAAACTCGGGATTTCGCAGTGTTAATATCCCGGAAAATTTGATCATGAAAGGTGGGGTTTTCTTGCCAAATATGCATCAAATGCCTCCACCTAGTTTATCTCAATTTCCTGCCAATTCTGCATTCATAGAGCGGGCCACAAGGTTTCCATGCTTCAGTGACATCGCTACTACCCCTTTCAACCTTCCGGAACCTGTGGCTCTTTGTCCTAGAGGTGTTGGTCCGGTCCACGGGCCTCATGAGGCTTATCCCAACAATGGGTTGAGGCTAAGTATCGAGCAAAACATTGGCGAAGCTTCAAAAGATGTTTCTATGGAAGTTGAGGCTAGTGAAAAGAGTCCAATTAAGAATGATAGGAGAAGTGAGAGCCCTGTGAGGTCTCAAGATGAATTGAAGCAAGGCATTGTTGGTGGGTCCAGTAATGGTTCCGATGGGGCCGAGTTTAGTGGCGGCGGCGGCGGCGGTGGTGCAGGTCAAGATGAGTCGCATATGTTGGAAGATACTATAGTGGGAGGACCTTCTTATAAGGGGCTTGGCTCTAAGAAGAGCGAAAGGGGTGGCCAGGTAAACAAATGTAGTTGTCAATTATATATGTAATGTCTTAAACTATTGATGTTTGAAAAAAATAAATAAATTCATGTCGTCTTATTTCTAGAATTCTGAAGTTGATCAAGCAAGAGACTCTCCTTGTCAGAAAGGGGAATCTGTAAAGGATGAGATGGAGATTCAAAAGAAGGAAGCCCGAACTCCAAGTTCAACTACTAATAGAGCTACAGGAAAACATTTTAAACAAGGATCTCCTGCTTCAGATCCGCCCAAGCAAGAATACATTCATGTCAGAGCTAGAAGAGGCCAGGCAACAAACAGCCATAGTCTTGCAGAGAGAGTAAATTTTTTTTTTAAAAAAATTATGCAAGTAAATTTGCTATAGTATCTGTGGGAAATTTTTACTAACTCTGAGTTTGACCTTAGGTAAGAAGAGAAAAGATTAGTGACAGGATGAAGTTCCTTCAAGACCTTGTACCGGGTTGCAGCAAGGTTTAGATTCCTGCTGTATTTAGCATAGTACTATTGCATGAAAATCACATTGAGAAATAGTTCACATCTTCTTACCAAAAGAGTGCCTCATTTATCAATGGGTTTGGAACAAATGGTCGGTATTGCAGGTAACTGGCAAGGCAGTAATGCTAGATGAAATTATCAACTATGTACAATCTCTGCAACGGCAAGTTGAGGTAACTCAAAAATAGAATGCTTTTCCTTCTCTTCAAAAAAGTGGTTCTTAGATTTTAGAATATCTTGCACTGTGAATGATATTTTAGCTTCATGGTATTCTATCTTTTGCTTATTTGATGCAGTTTTTGTCAATGAAACTTGCAACAGTCAATCCATGGCTCGATTTCAACATTGAAGATCTACTGACCAAAGATGTAAGAACTAAGAAATACAGTAAATATCAGACACTTAATGGAGCGAAGCTAAATATATTAACCCACTTCAGACACTAATCTATATTTTGCCCATTCTATATTGTTTTGCACAGATTCTTCAATCACGGGCTGCTCCATCATCTACAATGGCATTTACTCCAGAAATGCATATGCCTTATCCTTCACTACATCAATCTCCTCATGGACTTATCCCATCTGGTCTTCCTTGCATGGGCTCGGCTTCTGACATTTTACGAAGAACCATTAATTCCCAATTGATGACACCCACAACTGGTCCTGGCTTTAAGGAACCAACTCAGGTATTGCTTTATCCATATGGTCAATAGTAATAAGAGTGTGCCCTGTTTTAACATCCTTTACCTTGTCTGTTCCTAAAAATAATTTATTGGCTATATAACTTTGTACTAGCTCTTAATAAATAGTGTTCCAAATCAAAAAGTTCATATCAGTATCATCTGGTTACCATTTGCAGCTGCCCAATGTGTGGGAGGATGAGCTCCATAATGCTTTTCAGTCCTTTGGAACCCCTGCTCAGTCCAATAGTCAAGATGTAGATGGTACGGGTTGACTTTTCACCATAAACCTCATTCCTTCCAGAATCTTCGCCGCTTAACAGGTAAGCTGTGGCTTTATTGATCTTGCAGGCTCTCTTCCACAAGCTGATACAAAAGTTGAAGTTTGACTACTAATTTTCGTTCCCATACATCTTCATACGACTTGAAGCTGAGATGGGTGCTGTACTTTCATATATTACTTCTAGCTTGGTTGATTTGAATCGATCTTCATATTCCATATTTACTTGGAGGTAAGGAAGAATCTCCGGCGCAAGATACAGCTACTGCCCCTTAAGTATTGTCTCGGTTCTTTTGAAAATATGATATATGCGGAAAATAGATCCGTTCCGGAAAAAGAGGAAGCTCATGGGTCAGAGAATGTACAGTTTTTTTTGCCCCCTTCATTTTTACAAGATTGGGTTTGGATACTATGATGTTCCTCTAAGCTTCAGAGATATTAGTATGATGGCATGTTTTATTTACTTACAGTCGTCTTCCTAAAAAATTCAACTTGCATCACAATCTAAATAAAGTACATTAAACCTTTACAAACTACAGACTCCAAAGGCACGTGAAATTTAAGTGGAAAACTTGGAAGCTCCTTGAATTATTACAACAGTACAAAGAGACGAACCAAGATCGTTTGTCTTTACTCTCAAAAGAAATATGACTCGTCTGATTGGATGATAATACTGTTTTCTTGGATAAGGACGCTAGCGCAGCACACAACATAACATAATACAATTCTTCCCTCTAATTTCTAACTACGCATTATTCTTTTACTACACGTATAGCTAGTAGCAAAGCATAGCATAGCATAGCAGCTAATTTCACCATTACAGATTTCTCGAGAAAAAACCAAACACGACAATAATTGAGAGCAAACCCACTAGAAAAACAAGAAAATCCCAAGCAACCCATGTTTTTTCCTTGGGCCACTAAATAGGGCTCGGCCCAAATAAACAAAAGCAGTGACCCCACTCCATAAGCCTACTCTACAATTCCCGCTCATTAGAACTAACCCAACTCCGTAAACTGTTGGCCAAAAAAACCGCCGTAGCTACCTCAGGGACGCTACCTTCTTCTTGAACTCCACAGTCTGCGCTCGCTCTCTTTCGCCTGCAAAACCCTAGCGAAAGCCATTGAAGAGCTTCTAGTTCTTCTCCAAACTATCCATTATGATTTACAGCTTCACCGATAAGTTTCAGCCTTCAATAGGTACCTCGTTTATATATCCGTTAGATCTCTCTCTCTCTCTCTTCTTTTTTTTCCCCCTCAGAATTTGATGCACCAAATATATCACCTCGCTTCTATGAACTTAATTTCAGGCAAAATGATGAGATTCTATGAATATCTGAATTTTATGCGGAAGTCTGTATCCCACTGGTCTTCAAAGTTCTCTGATTGCCTTTGCGTCTCTGGTCAATGAAAATTCGAAGTTCGTACATAAATCTAATGTAAATTTATGTATTAGTATGGTGAACAAAAAAATTAAGCTTTTTAATTTCTCAGGCCATGTTATATATATAGGTGGGAAATTAGGTCCAGTGAAAGATGAACAAAGGGGTAGGAAGTGGTGCTGGGTTGGGAAGTGGGACCCACAGCGGCAGCAGCTGCGGCTCAAAAGCAGAAGGCGCTGTTGAACAGAATCGAAAGCGATATTTCCAACATCCTAGACAATTTCACCCGCCTAAGGTTATTACTTGGACACTATAACATATGTATCACTGGTTGTATGCTTTCAATTCTCATCTATGGAATTGTTTATAGGCGAGTGATCCACCTGTTAGAAACTAGCAGGATGTCTTCATGATGGATATGGGAGCAGCTAGAATGGTACCGACTTATGAATTATGATACATTTTTCTTTTCATCTTATTATCTCATACTCAATTCATTTGCTTATTCTGGTTGAATCTGAATGTGATAGGTTCAGGCAGCAGAGCCTCTTTTGAAATTGGTGTCAGAATTGAAGCAAACAGCAATATTTTCGGGATTCGCATCACTAAATGACCATGTGGAGCAGATAACAACAGAGTTTAACCAACAGGCGGAGAAGACAGAGTTTAACCAACAGGCGGAGATGTTGGCTAGAACTGGTGAGGAGGCAGCCGCTAGCTCGAAGGAGCTAGAATCTCATTACTACTCCCCAACTCAGAGGACAAGTCAAACACTGCAATAACCGGAAGCAGAACAAGGGGGTGTGAGTTGGTTGTGAAAGGGGATGCTGCCATCCTTATCTGCTGCATCTGTCTGATGATTATAGATGTTTCTTATAAGCGAGCATTGTATATAGCATCTTTAGATTCATACCATGTGGTTGTTCTGTAAGGAAATTGATGTGAAATTTCAATGACTATGAAATTGAGGTGTTCCAAATATTTATGCATATATATTGTGATTTATAATAGCATTTTGAAACCCACAAAATTTAAAAAAAAAAAAAACACACGCACAGCCCCAAAACAAAATCTTTACCGAACACCAAAATGTAAAGGAACCTTTTCATTCAGGTGGAATATTTGATTGATGAAAAGTACAGCTTTTGAATGCATGCTGGCTTTCGGAATGTGGAACCAATACTCGGCATTAATAAATTAGCAGCAAAATTTATTGTTTTTGTCCCACTTCAATTTGTAACACCACCTCAACCTCAATTTTTTCTCTAAAACAATAAAACCTAAACCAAAAGTATAATTCTACTCCTGCCAAGGGTCGCTTGCTTCCCTCACTTCTGATGGCTCAACCACTTCCACCTCGGGAGATTCAACCATGGTCTGGCCTTCATTAGAGTCTCCATCTTTCTCAATCTCAGCCTCCTCTTCCGATCTCCCCCACCTTCCTCCAAGTGCCATTGCCATCATCTCATATATCTTACCCCCCAACTCAGCTGGGCTATCAGGCTGCATCATAAGGTGGCACAAAATAGCATCAAGACACTTCAAATCATGAAACATAGTGGTAATGACTAGAACAGCTATTATTATTTTTTTCACTTACAGAGAATCCACTGGAAATCAATGCTGTGTCATATAAGAGATCAACGGCTCTTGTAGCATCACTGTTTTCAGGTTCGTTCTTGCAAGCAGCCTGAAAGCAAAATGATCAATAGAGTTCAAGCGTGTTTTAGTGATATTCTTGCATTACAATTACAACCCTTTTTAGGCCAGAGTAAGTAAGATCAACGGTCTTACATTAAGGTCTTTGATGATGGGATGATCGGGATTGATTTCCAATATTCTCCTCCCCCGCATGAAATCTAGACTTGCAGTATCTCCAAGAGCTTGAGCCTTCATCAACCTGTAGATAAAAAGGGAAATATGCAGCCCCATCGTGAACCAAAAAGAGAATTGAATCCTGTCATCATGTCTTTCATGAGAATATACAGCACTAGACTGACCTTTCCATATTGGCAGACCAACCGAACTTGCCGGAAACTAGGACACACGGAGATGAGCTTAGGCGGTTGGAGACTTGGACTTTTGCTACCTTATCTCCCAATTGTTGCTTAATCCAGTCACAGAGGAGATTGTACTCTTGCTTGGCTTCTCTGTCTTTGACCTCATCCTCATCACCTGAAAAAGAAAATAACGGATTGGTATAAAAAGTCATATCTGATGGGGTGCAAGTGAAAGAGATTAGATAGTACTAACCCAGCTCTAAATCTTCCTTGCTAATATCAACAAATTTTTTCTCTTTATACGTCTGCAGGTTCTGGATCGCAACTTCATCAATCGGCTCGATCAAGTACAGAACCTACATAGACAATCAGCATCAGAAATCTAGAAGGAATGCCAATCGTTCCCAGAAAAGCTTCTGATAATACAACAACCCACATACCTCAATATCTTTTTGGACCAACTTCTCCAAGAATGGAGCAGTCTTTGCACTTTTCAAGCTGTCTGTTGCCAAGTAATAGATGGCCTTTTGGTTCTCACCCATGCTTTCAACATAATCATCTAAACTTACCAACTCCTCTTCACTTTTGGAAGTGTAAAATCGCAGTAGAGGTGTTATACGCTTGTGATTTCCAGAATCCTCGATACAACCCAACTTCAAAAACCGACCAAAATTTTCCCAGAATTTCTTGTAGTCCTGGAATCAATTTAATTTTATTCATTTTTAATACAGAATACTACTTGGGCCGACTGGCCAACCAGTGCGGTTAAAAAAAAAAAACCATTTAGCTTGACTAGTACCAACCTCTTTATTTTCACTTTCAGAAATATCTTGAATCATGTCGAATGTTTTCCTGACGAGTCTCTTTCTCATTATTCTTACCTGGCAACATCAAACAGGCCAACATTAAAAAGTTTCTACCCAAAATGAATCTAATGTTCCGAATAAATCTAACCCTGAAGTAAAATTTATGGAAATTGTGGAGATGGGTGGGGGAGAGGAGAGAGAGATCTTACAATTCGGCTTTCTTGGAGTATCTCTCGAGAAACGTTAAGGGGAAGATCATTAGAATCCACCACACCTTTCACAAAGCTCAAGTACCGCGGGAACTGTAAATCATAAATTAAAAGCTTTAAGCATGCTTATTGCATTAAATTTAGTTAAGTTATTAGTCAGTTGATGAAAACATAAAAACTTCGAAACTTTGTCAAGTGGCAAAGAACAGTAAAAAGACCTCCACTATTTAATTGAGATTGAGAACTTACCAGCTCACCATCAAAGTCATCTGAGATAAAGACTCGCTTAACATACAATCGAATGTTCTTAGTTTTTGGATTGACAACATCCTCATTGTTAAGAGGCCCCATTCCCGGAATATAAAGAACGCTCCTAAACTCCACCTCACCCTGCTCAGTGTCAAAAAGAGTTAGAGCCCTGAACTGATATTATCTCTACTTCCACGTACAAAAACAACAACAGTAACAATATACCTCAGTTGTAAAGTGAGCATGACCAAGTGGGTCTAGGAATTCATTAAATGTCTTCTTATAAAATTCATTGTACTCTTCATTCTCAACCTCCTTTGGGTTTCGCATCTACATTGGAAAATTGACAGAATATTGAATTAAACAAACATACCGGTGTTGAATTCTCTTTGTTAAGAAATTAATAAAGAACATTAACCATCATTCCACAAAAAGTCAATAGTATCAACTATTTTAACTACATCATTGAATTTACTTCAACTCACCCAGATTGGTTTGGTTTCATTTGCTAATTCCCAGTCCCAATACTTCTCCGTTTTTGTTGTCTTCTTTTTTTTCTTCTCTCCCTGGTAGCAAGTAATGAATCCTGTCAAATGTACTCGAATAGAAAAATCGTGCAGAACATATATATTTTTTCATGTTAATTACCTCTGGTGACGACTCTTCTCCTTCTTTTGGTTCTTCCTCTTCTTCAACCTACCCAAACCTTATATTAGTG
The DNA here is from genome assembly GCA_027186245.1 of Coriaria nepalensis. Lineage (NCBI taxonomy): Eukaryota > Viridiplantae > Streptophyta > Magnoliopsida > Cucurbitales > Coriariaceae > Coriaria > Coriaria nepalensis. The sequence goes on from CP114486.1 coordinate 2,502,024, forward strand.
TGGAAAAAGTTTGATCGTTGCAAAAAAATAAGATATTTGAACCTTTGATTTACAATCATATACAACTACATCAAATTGGTGAACCTGAATAAGATAGGGAACTGATAAAACGATGTACCAAAAAGTGACAGTACAAAGGGGTATTACAGAAAGTACGCCTTTTAAGATAATAAATTTTAGCCCAAGTTAAACTTAATTAATCTCTCTTACTAATAGAGTAATATGATTAAATCCAGCAGTAAAAGAAGAAAAAAGAGAAGGAATTTCACTCGATTATTCTCACGTTCAATTCGGGTTTATGCACATAATAAATCTGTCAATAAGGCATACTGACCTCAATAGTTCTTGATTTTTCTTGCCATGTATAGATGGGGAAGGAAACAAACTGTGAGTAATTCTTGACCAGACCTTGAATCCTGGCCGGGTCTGAGAACTCATACTTGTCGTCATCCTAGAGAAAGGAAAAGGAAATATTAAGATACTTGAACTTTGAAATGTTTCAGAATGCCTAACATCAATAATCCACTATTCCTAAATGTGGATGGTCATGTATAAGATTTGTATATGATATCTAAAAACATAATAATAGAAAATTATGCACCCTTAAATAGAGTGTGATTTGTGTTCCACGGCGCAAGATTTTCTCTGGATCAGTTTCTTCCCTAATCACATAGGAGCTACTATCAGCTAGTGCTTCCCAAACATATTGCTTATCTGACTTCGGGCTTTTTGTAGATACGACAACCTGATTATGAGATCAATCACATGATAAAGCACAATCAGCACTTACTGACACTAAAATCACAATATTTTTTTTTGGCCAAATCACAAGGTTATATATTGAGAAGCAAGAAATCAAGGGGGAAAAAAAAACACCTTCTCAGCCACAAGAAAAGCAGAATAGAATCCAACACCAAACTGGCCAATCAAACCATTGTCTGCACCAAGATCCTTGTTTTCCTGAAGAAAACATTGAAAAAAACGTAGGTTTCAAAATCAGAGCTAAAAAATATTTTATGACGACTTAAAGTGATTACAAGATATAGCTACCCATAAGGGACTACAAAGAGAAAATAACTTACCTTAAGTGCCTTTAAGAATTTAGAAGTTCCACTCTGGGCAATAGTTCCAAGACAGTCAATGAGTTCCTCTTTAGTCATTCCAATACCAGTGTCTCTGAAAATACAAAGAACACAAATCGAAGATAAATGTCACTTACATTATAAAACATTTCTAAATAACATGGAACAACACATACGTTATGGTCACAATGCCATTGTCTGCATCAGGTTTGATACGTATTTCAAGGTCACCAGCATCTCCAAGCAGAGAAGGCTCAGTCACACTTAAGAACCTCAACTTGTCTAACGCATCACTGGCATTACTGAAATAAAAACAAAAGAGTAAGTAAGAATGTAGACATAAACCACAAAAGGAGCATATTACTTGTATAACAGGCAAATTGCTCACCTCACGAGCTCTCTAAGGAAGACTTCCTTGTGGCTGTATAGACTATGAACAATCAAATCCAACAGGCGGCTCACCTACAATAAATAAACGTTTCTCAATTCTCAATTAATACCCCGCTACCAAAATATCATAAGACGAGATTTGAAGTCCAAATCCAAATATCAAAATGTTGGTGAAGTTTAAACTACTGAAAAACTAAAAAATCCAGCATAACATAAAAAATAAAAAAAATTAAGATTTGTTTTTTTTAAATCACAACCATAAGAATAGCTTGACTTCAAAATAAGTTAGTAAGAAAAAAAAAATTGTCGAGGAAATTCGAGAAATTCAGACCTCGGCTTGGTACTCGAACTTCTCACCGCCGGGCGTCTCAGCAGCTTCTTTGTCGGCCACAGCCGCCTCACACCGGACAGCAATCCGATTGTTCTTCCTCTCGAGCTTCCATTTCAATCCACTACAGGAGAAGCCATATTTAAGCCCATTTTGAGGCACGAAAGCGCTTGTAAGGCTCAAAGCACTGTTAGCGTTTCTAACAGAGAAGGAGGAAGAAGAATAAGGGAATGGAGCTAAAGAAGCAGAGGCCAAGCTTCGGCTAAGGACTGGAGCCATTAGAGGTCTGGAAGAAGAAAAAGGGAGAGAAAGGTTGCAGATTTGGGAGAGGAGAAAAGGGGGATAGAAATGATAAAAACCCTCGCGACTTGAAAGCGGGGTTTAAGGAGATAGGGTAGATGATTCTAGAAGTAGCTCCGAAATTTTGGAACCTGTTTTGGATCTTCTTCCAAGGGATTTTCTATGGCCTAGATTCTCCCATTTTTCAGCAAACTCAAAACAATATCCACTTTATTATTATTATTATTATTATTATTATTTTTACTAATTATTAATATTAATTTTTTTTCCTATCAAAAGTAATTATTTCTCTCTTTTAATTGTGTTTTGTGTTCATGTGGAAGGTTTGTTAACAGTAAATATCTAAACTTGTTCTTTAATTTGTTATCAGTAAGGCAGTTTTAATTTTTAATTTAATTTTCTAATTTAAATTTAAAAAATGAGTTTAATAAAATTAATATTTACTTTTTAAAAAAATTATTTTATTAAATAATATTCTCTCATTAACCCTTTTATTTAAAAAATAATTTATAATATTTAAATAATTTAAATAATATAATAAAGAATCTTAAATAATGTTATTTAAAAATTTATTAACTAAAATATTATATTAAATAATATAATTTTATTGTTTCGGTTGATGTAGTATCAAAACTGACTCCACTGAAAAGGAGGGACAACATAGATATGAAAATCAAGTAATTAACTGACCGATCGAGACTCTTGCTCGATCTCTCGGGCCGATCACTACTGTTCCGACCCTTCATCATTTGATCCACGCTCTTCCTCGACCTATCTCTCTTATCAACACTACTACTTGATTTCTCCCTCTGACCAGTACTACGCCTAAACTCCTCATTCTGGTACATTCTTCCTCTAGACTCCTCACGAGTTACATTTTTCATGGCGGGCCTCAAGAACTTTCTGATCATCAGCTTGTTCGGTTTTTTCATCAACCGCGTTACTCGAACCCGCCAATTTCTCTACAGTTGATATGAACTTTCTCAGATGCCTCAAGTACTCTGGATAAAGCTCCAAGTTACAATGATTCCCTCCTTTGACCCATAAAGGCTCATACTTTTCCTTACACAGCTTCCATAATTGCTTCCCATGAGATATATCCACAACTTCATCTTCACTACCCTGCCAAAAGAAAAAACTACTTCAATTATATGAATGTGTAATCTGTAATGTATCAAGAGATTTAAGGGCTGTGTTGATGTAAATAAACTCACATGAATTATGAGGACCGGGCAGTTAACGAGTGAGATTTTATCGATATTCTGTTACGAGAAAAGGGAAGATGTTAATGAACTTTAGTCCAATCCGGGCAGTTTCAAGACAGGAAGAGAAATAAAGCAGGACAAGAACAATAAATTAACCTTATAAATGTTGAACCAGAATGTTCTTTTGACGGGATACAGAACACAGAGACCGGACAGGATCGGGCTGTGGAGAATGACGCTCTCAGATGAGGTAAGCTGGTTGCTAGCTCTAAAGTGGAGCCGCTTCCAAGCGACTGCCCGTATAATATAGTGTCCTCTTCCTTTACGCCATATGTATCTTCTAAGCATTTATATGCAGCCTCTATGTCTGCATATGTGTCTTGCTCACTCGGCTAATTAACCATGCACATACAATTTAAGCACAGATCATAACATGGACATAGGGTATGATTTGTGACTATGTTTCAATAAAAATACAAAAGCAGAGGTTTACTATATTATACCTTTCCAGAAGACAGACCGTACCCAGAGTAATCGTATCTGTACAGAAATCAGTGGTAATTAGATTCAAAGAACAAAATGAGAAAAAGATTAAGCTTCATATTTTCTGGATTAAGGAAATAAAAAGGACTGACCCCATGACATTGACACACAGATTAGACAAAAGACCGGTAAGAATTACTATCAAACATTATAAGGCACGTTCAATCTACCAGTCTTTTTCAGACAAAGTATTGATTAGCCAGAGGGAGATGCAGGACAAACTAAGTGACACGCTCAATGGTACCACTACCGATCATGATCGTCATCGTCATGATAATGGCCGAAACGCTTACAACAAGATCAATGGAACTGCGGTTTTGATGAAGAAGAATGTTTTGGACTTTTACTGATCGTAAGGCTTCTGCTATTGAGCGTCTCGATGAGTTGTCTGGCCGAATGGTTGCACTGCAGCTTATCAGTGCTGTTAATGCTCATCCTGCTGGTACATGCCTATAAATTTGTTACATACAGTACTATATAAGATGAGCATTTGTATTTACAAATTCTAATTAATTTGACCTTTTTTTAATTTAGCAAAAGGAGTGAAAGGAAAACTGGGAAAACCAGCTTACATAGAAGACTGGATCACCACAATCACTCCCTTAATAGCAGGAGAATCTGCCTTTCGTGTCAGTTTTGTCTACGATGAAGAAGCGATAGGACTCCATGGAGCTTTCTTGATAAAAAACAATCATCACAACGAGTTCTATCTTAAAACCCTCACCCTTGAAGATGTTCCGAACTATGGTCGCGTCCACTTCGTATGCAATTCATGGGTCCACCCTGCCGAGAAATATAGCACAGATCGAGTTTTCTTCACCAACAAGGTGCATGAGTAATGTACATTTGCTGTCATGTGATTCTTTGTGTATGCTTTAAGCTTGAAATATGTTTAAGTACTAAAGTTGTGCTTTTACAGGCATATCTTCCGGGTGAAACGCCGGGCCCACTTCGGAAGTATAGAGAAGAAGAACTTGTGACCTAGAGAGGAAATGGGGAGGAGGGGGAGCTTAAAGAATGGGACAAGGTCTATGACTATGCATGCTATAACTATTTGGGCAAACCCGACAAGTGCGAGAGGTATGTTCTTCCAGTTCTTGGAGGGTCTAGTAGGTATCCTTACCCTAGAAGGGGCAGGACTGGGCAACCACCAGCTAAAACAGGTATTCCATAAGTTTCTAAAGTTGATCTAGAAAGTTATTAGGTTTCACAGATTTCTCCAAAAAAAGAAAAAAAGGGTTTGTTAGAGCAGATCGTTACAATGAGGGTAGAATTCCACTGGTCATGAGCTTAACCATTTATGTTCCGAGAGATGAACGATTCGAGCACTTGAAGATGCCGGATTTTCTAGCTTTTGCACTGAAATCTCTGCATTGGAAGCTTTAGTTGATAGCATGCCTAGTGAGTTCGACAACTTCCAGGATGTACTTAATCTCTATGAAGGCGGGATTGATCCTCCGGAAGAGTTGCTCAAGAGTATTAGAGATCAAATACCTGCAGAAATGCTCAAGGAGATTTTTAGAAGTGATGGTGCAAAGCTCCTTAAATACCCTATGCCTCAAGTTATCAAAGGTAGTTATCATTTTTCAAAGAAAAAAAAATTGGAAGATATCTATTTACATATCTCTTTATGGTTTGGAGCAGAGGATAGATCGACATGGAGGACTGATGAAGAATTTACAAGAGAGATGCTAGCGGGAGTGACCCCCCGTCATCATTCGACTTCTCCGAGTAAGCTTATCCTTCCATTTGTATTGATACAGAAATGTAAGTGTTAGATATGATTTTCCATTTTGGATTCAAATTTATTGTCGAAAATACAGGAATTCCCACCAGCAAGTAAGCTAGACCCTAATGTTTACGGAGACCAAACAAGCAAGATAACCAAAGAACATATACAGAACAACCTGGATGGACTCACTATCGATGAGGTAAACCAGAAAAAAATTGATGATACTCATGCCCGTGAAATTTTGTTCAACTAATCATCACATAGTATGATTGAATAGGCATTAAAGAGCAACAAAATATTCATATTGGACCCCCACGATGCACTAATGCCATACCTGAGACGGATAAACAAGAGTTCCACAAAAACTTATGCCAGCAGGACACTACTACTCTTGAAAAACTATGGCACCTTGAAGCCGTTAGTGATCGAATTGAGCTTGCCTCATCCTGATGGAGATCAGTATACACCCCAACCGAACAAGGAGCAGAGAGTAGAATTTGGCAACTGGCCAAAGCTGATTCTGGTTACCATCAGCTTATCAGTCATTTCTTGAACACTCGCAGTAATAGAGCCGTTTATAATACCAACAAATAGGCAACTAAGCATGCTTCATCCGATTTATAAACTGATACAACCGCATTTCCGAGACACCATGAACATTAATGCATTTGCCCGTCAGACTCTCATCAATGCTGGTGGAATTTGAGTCCACAGTTTTTCCGGCTAAGTATGCAATGGAGATGTCCTCTGTTGTTTACAAGAACTGGGTTTTTCCTGAACAAACTCTCCCTGCAGATCTCATCAAAAGGTAAATGAATCACTAATTATTAATCCTACATTGATGAATATATTGTTGATTTCGACCTTGCTTATTTTTGGTCAGAGGAATGGCAGTTGAGGACTTGAGCTTTCCGCCGGGCCTCCATCTAGTTATAGAGGACTACCCATATGCAGTTGATGGCCTCGAGATCTGGTCAGCAATCAAAACATGGGTTGAAGACTATTGCTCATTCTACAATAGAATTGATGAAGCGGTGCAGAGTGATTCCGAGCGCCAGTCTTGGTGGAAGGAGCTGAGAGAGGAGGGTCATGGCGACAAGAAAGACGAGCCATGGTGGCCTAAGATGCAAACACGGATAGATCTAATAGACTCGTGCTCTATCATAATTTGGATTGCTTCAGCACTTCATGCAGCTGTTAACTTCGGAGAGTACCCTTATGCAGGCTATCTCCCGGACTGCCCAGCATTAAGCCGTAGATTCATGCCTGAAAAGAACACTCCTGAGTATGAGGAGCTAGAGTCTGATCCCGGTAAAGCTCTCTTGAAAACGATTACTGCACAACTGCAGACACTTGCTGGGGTTGCTTTTATAGAGATTTTGTCTAGGCATTTTTCTGATGAAGGGTATCTTGGACAGAGAGACACACCTGAGTGGACATCAGATGCGAGACCGTTAGAAGCTTTTGAGATATTTGGACAGAGGCTGGCTGGAATCGAGAAGGGAACTGTAGAGATGAACGGTGATGAGAAACTGAAAAACCGCTTGGGGTCGGTTGAGGTTCCGTACACATTGCTGTTTCCTACTAGGGAAGAGGGAATCACATTCAAGGGAATTCCTAACAGCATGTCAATCTGAAGGCTATATGTGTGTGATGTTAGATTTTGATAGTGATCAAACTGATTTGAGCAAGGAACTCAAGGACAGCTAAAACAGAGAGACTAGAGAAAAAGGAATCAATACAAAAACTGAGAACGATAAACAGTAAAGCAATTAATACAACTCTAAATCAAGGAGAAACTAACAATCAAACTTGGCCTTCTAACACTTAACATCAAGAGTAAGGTCATGTACTTGAATTTCTAGAAAATCTGGAAAATCTGGAAATTCCTTTCCAACTGCACTAGAAAGTATCTGTCAAGGCAACAAGATACCAAAATCGAATCCAACTTCTTCCAATCTGCACGTGATGCTTCCTCGGACTTACTTCAAACTTCCTGAGATACAAAAACTAGCCGTTAAGCTCCAATTGAGCAGACATGGGCTTCAAAACAGAAAACAGGGCATCGACAATAAACGAGGCAGTTTCTGGAGATTCACTGAACCAAATGACTTGGATTCATTTTCAGACATGTTCGAACTGATTTGGGCACGCATTTTGCCGAGCGGTCAACGCCGGGTATAGCCCCAACAAAAAAAGTCAACTTCTTGGACCTTCATTGCTTCATCAGCAATTGAGTCACCGAACACGTAATAATCAGAAACAAAATGACGACAAAAACGTGTTCATATCAATTTTTAATTATTTTTTTTCTCTTTTTTTGGGGGACCAGAAAAACCTCATCACTATTGCAATAATGTTTGCCACGTGGCATTAACATATGGTTGATTGACTCTCGTCTTTTTTACTTTTTTCTTTTTTTAACTGTGAATTGGTTGGTCGACCAGTTGTCTGAAGAAACAACTAGGGAATCTCACTCATGGCGCCTCCTTCTTCTTCTTCTTCTTCTTCTTCTTCTCGTCCACATATTCTGGTTTTTCCCTACCCAGCACAAGGCCATATGCTTCCCCTCCTTGACCTAACCCACCAATTAGCCCTAAAAGACTTCACTATTACAATTGTGATCACCCACAAGAACCTCCCCATCCTCACCCCCCTCCTCTCCGCCCACCCCTCCGCCGTCATCCAACCACTCCTCCTCCCCTTCCCTCCACACCCCTCCCTTCCCCCAGGCGTCAATAACGTCAAAGATATCGGAAACCGCGGAAACTTGCCCATCATCTCCGCCCTCAGAAACCTCCACGGCCCCATCCTCGACTGGTTCAACTCCCACCCTTCCCCTCCCCTTGCCCTCATCTCCGACTTCTTCCTCGGCTTCACCCTCTCTTTAACCCGCCTCCTCGGAATCCCTAGAATCACCTTCTTCTCCTCCGGCGCGTTTCTGACCTCCGTTTCCGACTATTGCTGGAAGAACGAAAAGCCCGTCCGTTCTTCGCCGGAGTTCGAGTTCTCTGATCTACCCCGATCGCCTCAGTTCAAAGAGGAGCATCTTCCTTCCATTTTCCGGATCTATAACGAATCCGATCCGGCCTTAAAGATGCTGAAGGACGACATGCTCGCAAATACTTCCAGTTGGGGTTGCGTTTTCAATTCCTTTCATGCTTTAGAAGGTGATTATTTGGATTACTTGAAAGCCAAAACGGGGAATGCCCGGATTTTTGGGGTTGGGCCGTTAAGTATGATTGGGCTTTCAACTGTACATGGTCGGGGCGACTCAAACCCGGAATTGACTTCGGATCTGCTGACGTGGCTCGATGGCTGCCCCGAAGGGTCTGTTCTTTACGTATGTTTTGGAAGCCAGAAGTTGCTGAAGAGGGAGCAGATGCAAGGATTGGCTTTCGGGCTTGAGAAAAGTGGGTCGAGATTCATATGGGTCGTGAAACCGGGTACGGACCGACAGACGGAAGACGGGTACGGAATCGTGCCGGAGGGGTTTGAGGAACGGGTTGCGGGGCGGGGGGTTTTGATAAAGGGATGGGCCCCACAGGTGGAGATACTGGGACACCGGGCTGTGGGCGGGTTTTTGAGTCACTGCGGGTGGAACTCGGTGTTGGAAAGCGTGGCGAGCGGGGTCATGATATTGGGCTGGCCCATGGAGGCGGACCAGTTCGTGAACGCGAGGCTTTTGGTTGAGTATATGGGTGTGGCGGTGAGAGTGTGTGAAGGGGCTGACTCGGTGCCTAACTCTGTCGATTTGGGGAAGTTGATTGCGGAGTCGATGCGTGGAGACTCGGTGGAGAAAGGGAAAGCGAAGGAGCTTAGAGAGAAGGCGGTTGTGTCGGTGAGGGATGGATGGAGTTCGATGAAGGATTTGGACGAGTTGGTCAGCGAGTTGAGGAAACTTAAAGTGAGTTGACTCGTTGCGATACTTCAAACTTAGCAAGGAGAGATTGCATATGCTATCGTTTCCTACTTTATTTTTCAGTTGACATTGGGCCCAAATGGCGGCTCATAACTATTTTAATTGGAATGATAATTTCTTGGGCCCAAATTGATCTACAACATGAGTTTTCTCAAGAAATGCTAAAAAAAGGGGGGACCACTGGGCATCTACTGAAAAAACTTTGATGTGTTATAAACCCATGAAAGGACCAGAAGAATCTCTTTCATTATTTGATGACCCTTTTTTTAAAAAAGAAATTAATAAATTAAGGTTCAAAAACAAATCAGAGATTAGGCATGTTCATCATTTTCCAATGTAGTCACTTTCCCACAGTAATGCTATTGTCTCTCTCTAATTTCTCTGTCCCTATCTAACTTTTTCTTTATATATACTCCCTTTCTCTCCCGTCAGGTTTGAACAGAAGTTGATGTCTCTCTTCTCCATAATCATGAGCGTTGTTATACTCTATTTTAGGAAAATTTCAGGAGTCGAAGTAAAATCGGGTCAGTAAAGCATTAGAGTGCTAAGGGCCAATGGCCGAAGTAATGTAGGTTAGCTCAATACGGGTGAAATGGGATGAGAAGACTCCGGACAATGTTGAAGTTGAGACATGTATTCCTTCACTCAGCTCGGTCCTAAACAGTTGGAGAGCTACTAATACTCGAGTGGATGATGCACCCTTAGTGTGTAAGACTGGGGCGGTGCCGCTGTTAGCCATAAATATGATGAAAGAAGATCCCGACACCCTGCAGGAGATAGGAGGTATGCTGAGCAACGAGAACTTGACATCTATGTAGTTGTCTAGTCCGATGTCCCATATGGTCCCCCATCTTGTCCCCCAGTCTGATCCTCTCAATCGGATCCCACCGCCTCAAACATGTATCAATATTCTCTAAGAAAAGGGTAAGAAAAAAAATGTTATTTTGGACTAGAAAAAGAAACATCTCCAAAAAAACTCCCACCTCCCTAAATCTTTTTAGAAAACTGATTAGAGCGTTGGAGTGGAGTTTGTTGGCAGCCTCCCCGGCCGTAGTTTGTTGTTGTGTGCATGTATCGATTTAGGAGCATACTGTGGACGGCAGAACCCTCTATGGTGAATGGAAATCCATATCAACAGTTTGACGCCGACCGTGTGGATACTTGTTTCCACTCTCAATGCTCCAACAGATACAAAAAACTTGGTGGAAAGAAGTGTAAGAAATGGAAAACTGTGGAGAAGAGCGGATGAGAGAAAATGAAGGAGGAGGAAGAAATGGGGACAGAGTGATATTGCCTCCCTTGCCCGAACGGAGTGACACGCTTTGGGAATGCTCATAAGAGACAACCTGGGCTGTCCCAAACCCCCCAAATGGTTGGTAGCGGGATGAAAATCTTGCAAGCCATAGAAAGAGGGCTAGCCGAGAGGGTCACCCAAGCGGTGGAATGCTCTGTCGAAGCTAGAATGGCGGAGGTGAGAGTAGAAATGAGGCGAGGAGGAAGAGGTAAGATAAGGAATAATAGGAGCCTGTGTAATCCTCAAGGGAAACATCGAGACGCCCCCATGAGCGAAATATCTCAAACGGAGGAGAACGACACGGCCTCCCATTAGAGGGTTGCGACGACAAGTGATCAGCTAAGGAGCTCACTGATCACCGCCTAGAACTCCCATCCCCTCAAGACATCAAGGGAACTCACACCCATTATCAGGGAATTTGAGGAGTCTAGCGAACAAACGACGAGGGTCATTCGTGAGTTAACTCAATAGATGAAGAAGTTGGAGGCGGCGGTCAAGGGAACGTTTATGTGCAAGGACGGTAAGGTCGTTAACAGCACAATACTAATATCTCACAACATTATCATTTTGATGCCGGAGCATTCACCTCTGGATTACAAGGTTAGCCGGGTGCCTACGCATTTCATGTCTCCTGCACGATTATGGACCGTCCGATACTGATTGAACAGTCCTATATAATAATAAAAAATGTAATTTATATATAATATTTTTATATATTTTTTCTTAATATTATTTAAAACCATCCAACAATTTTAATTAATATGCAACCCGGCTTGAGGTGCGCAGACCTGCATTACAGACTGGTGTTTAAAATAGCCCAGAACTTTATACTCATGCAAGTCTCATTAAAGCAGATTTACATAATTTTCCTCAGATTTCATTCTACAATTTATTTATCAAACAAGCCCAAAACATGGGGATAAGAAAAAGGTAAAATAATACAAGAATGATGGGAAAAAAACAAATGTCAAAGCAAGAGCAAGAAGCAGAAACGTACTCAGAGCTGTCGCTCAGCTGATGCCAAGAAGGCAATAATAGTATGTACATTGGTTCCTCCTACTAATATTCTCCCCAAGCACTACAAGTAGATCTTCTAAGTGAGAGAACTGCTTACTATCCTAACAAATCATTCACTTCAACAAACCAAACACCTAATCTTATTATCATCAACACTTTGATACTCTCTTCTACATTATCATAGCAACACACTTCTTGTCACAACTTTCAAAACTGACAGGACGTACCTAGCCTCTGTCTCTGCCTCTGACCCAAACTAAGAGATTTCCTGTTGGCAAATGCTGGACTCAGCAGCTCTTGAAACTTGTCCAGGAACCCAGACCACTCTTCCTCCTCCATGTGTGCTAGCTTCATGAAGCTCGCGCTTGTAGGAAGGTGCTCATTTGCACTCCTATGCCCAGATGAAGTGTGTGTCTGATAGCCATTTTCCGGTTTTGTTCCTGGGTATTTGTGGAGGTGTTTCTGATTCTTCTCACCCAAAGAGGCATTATTCTTCTGCAACATTGAAAGCTCTGAAATGGTTGGGATTTTTCCTGAAGGTTGAAGAGGAACAAACGCAAATCCATTCTCCTGCTCTTCTCCTTCAGTATGCTCCTCTTCTTCCTCCCCCTCCTCAATGCTTTCATCCAATTTAGAAAGGGTACTACAGCCATGGATGCCACCCCCAACTCCGAATTGGTAAGTTGTCTTGATTAAATAATCATCTGCTGTTATTTCTGAAGGAAAGTCAACCTCCACCTCATCACAGTCTAAATTGAATTGAAAGTTCTCATCAGATTTATCAGATTTGGGAGCGGGTAAGACCTCTCTTCCTGCTAACATTCGCCTAGCCTCCATGCACACAAGCTCTAGTTCACTGGGTTCCTCCTCTCCATTACGAAATTCTCTGCTCATCATCTCACCTATTTCAGAAAGGCATAGGCCAAAAGCAGCAGCTTCTTTCAGAAAAATTGTACAGAGGCGCAAAACCCTCAAACAAGCCTCACGGATCATGGGAAGCTCCCTCTTCAGCATCTCACAATCATTGTCGGGATTTAGACCTTCTATGTAGTTAAGCTCATCTTCCGAAAATGGAATGGACGACTGGGGCCAATGAATCCACTCGAAGTATGGATCCTCTAAAGTTTCAGGCAAGCAGAGACCATGATCAATTGGAATAAGCTCCACTTGACCAAATGTCCCAACCCCATTAAGTTTTCTAACTAAAAGGTTTCCAGCATGTCTGTCCGTGTTAAAAATTCTAATATCTAATATACCTATACGGTGCACAGCAGCAACAGGAAAGCTAGAAGTTCCATAGTCACTGGCATCAAAATCATGTGGTATAAATTCTTGGAAAGATGCAATCTTGCTTACCAGCTTCTTCTTGTGAGGCTTGTTCCCATTCACCCCATTATTGACATTGAAGATCGAGTGTGTGATCTTCACCAATGAAGTAGGAGGCACATTTGCAAACCGGTCATAGTCGAGAAGGTAGGCTGCAACCTCTCTGAATCCCGTCTCCCCAACTCGAACAGAACGTTTCAGGCCGGGTTGCCCAAGAGCTTTACCCACAAAGCCTTTCGGGTTATTTGGTGCAAAAGGTTCTTCATCAGTTGGCTTAACGATAGCAACACATTCACCACCTTTGTTCCGGAAATAGTAAGCACCACCAAGCCCGCTATGGACAGGAATGGGGTCCACACCAATCCTAATAGCCTTCACTGTCTCCTTGACAAGTTGTGCTGTCCGCGAAAAACGATTTGGATGCCCTAGTATCTCAATAGGACCACCCTGGTCTCTTTGCTGGATATCTTTCCCAGTAGGTGAAAGACATGGGGTTGATGAGCTTCTATGCATCAGATTCCGTGTAAGAAGAAGAGGAGAATCATTCCGTATGGCAGTGAGGTCGTTTTTCAACACCATATCCCCAAATGTCAATGAGCTTTCATCAGTTGGTACATTAAGGGCAATCTGCAACCTCCTCTTCACAGTATGAGCACTGTCACTCCGCTCCAACTCCATCCCAAGTACACAACCAGTGTCGGTCTGCACAAAAACCCGTCTTCTCCCTGTAGGTTGTTTTCCTTCCATTCTTTTGTTTCCGTGGTACTCCCCACTAAGTGGGCTCTTAAAAACTGCCACTGCCATCTGGGTTTGGACTGGGCTGTCCAATTTACGAGGCATCAACCAATGAGAGGCACAGACCTTGTTTCTAGCTGACACTGGAGGAGGAAATGGAAGAGACTTGGTTCCCTCCCAGCAAAAAGACCAACTCCAAAGCTGGTAATGACTGAATGAGAAAGTAGGGTTCCCAAAAAATCATCAAGCAATAAAACCAAAATCCAAGACCCCAGCCAAGATTATTAAAATAAGGAAGAAGAAAATGGAGAAAGTGACGTTGTTAATGGTAAATCAACTGTGCCATCGGCAGCACCGGTTTAGGACCACCCAAAAATCTGCAGAAAAAACAAGTTCACATCAGGCAATAAAATAAACAAATAGCAGCTGACACTGTGTTTAATAGTAATATAAAAACAAGATTCTGTGCAGAAGACCACACATAAAATCGGTGTTCACTAAATCTAGACTCAATCGGATGAGATAGATGAGATACTCACTACCCATTTATAGGAAATATAGGAGGATCGCGACTTATTTAACCAAACATTCAGATTATGCACGCAATAAAGATATAAAAACCCGATAACGGCTATAATTTCACTTATATGGCCACATCTAATTTCTGGAAAAAGACGAGATTTACATATTTACTCATCCAGTTGTATGAAGCCTCTATTATGTACTAAATCCACAAACAAGGAATTTCGAGTTTATTTATGTTCAGCACGAATATTAAAGGATCTTTCCCCCTAGCAGGAAAATTTAATGCAAGGTCCAGGATTTTGAGCAATTATGTATGCTCAGAATGAGATACGTACGGAAGAAAAGAAGATCCAGCTAAGACGCCGACTTCACCTCTAAAAAGTGTAGGAAAACAAAGGTAATAAGACTCCAATCCTCATTTCCCCTTTCATTTTCACCTCAATCCTAAACCAAAAATCTGGAAAAATGAAATGAAGAAAGTATGCGGAGCTCGATAGAGGAAATTAACAACACAAAAATAAGCATTGATTTGAGAAATCAAAAAGGACATTGAACAGCAAGTTCTAAAAGATATCAGATTACCCGAAAACCGAGCAAGGAAGAACAGAACCTTAAATTAAAATCGGAATAAGAAGCTTACCGGATTTGGGGATCTGAGAGAAGCACGGATTTCAATCACCGTCCGTACCGCCAAAAAAATTGACGAAGAACCAAAAGGTTGAGTGAGCAAAACAAGTATAAGAATCAGAAGGATGAGCTCAGGAATCGTCCGAATTGACTCCTGAAAATTCTTGTCCGAGACAAAAACCCTTCTCTCTCTCTCTCTCTCTCACTCTTTCTAGTTGCTGTTTCTCGCTCCGTGCTCTCTATCACTGCCCGATCTCTCTCAATGGTTTTAACTCAAAGCTTGAAGCCTGGTTAAGAAAGTAACCCTAGTTCGAAGTTAACGCCTCTCTCTCTTTCTCTCTCTCAGCTCCTGCTATTCATCTTGATTAGAAGACTCTGGAACAAGCGATTTGAGCCGCTTGATGCGGGTCGTGAAAGTAGGAAAATCTGGACAGTCCGATGTTTATTACCTTGAGATTTGAAAGGAGATTATGACGTGGCGGTAATGGATTGCAGAATGACGTTGTCAGGTTCTTTTTAACAAATTCTGTGCCGATCTGATCGTTCGTTCTGATGATCAATTCTGATCTATCCGGACGCCCATTGATTTTCTGTACCTGAAATACCGTAAATACGCTATAGTTTTGCGACCATTCCCGTATTTAGGTTGAGCCTTGCTTTCGATCTGATTGGATATTTAAATATTTTATTAAATTTGGTATTTAAATTTATACTTACTTTTTTTATCTGTATTTTTGAAATATATATATATATATATATATATATTTATTTATTTAAATTTAATCGGATAATTGGATCTATATATTAAATTTAAAATATATATTTATATACATATAATTTTGTTTCAATCTCATGGCCATGATGATTATATTTATTTCTTAAGCTTTCTCGTCTTAGTTCTTAAGTTTCTTCTTATTTGACCTTAATTTTCAACTACTTCTTTAATCATTTCATTTATGACCTTAATAAATATTATTTAATGAAATTTAGATAATATAACAATTAAATTATATAAAAATACCATTTAAAAATTATATGTAAAATATATATGCATCACAATCATAAATTCATAGCATCGCAATTATAATTCGAAACAAGTTGTGAAGTTACAAAAAAATCAACAATTCCAACAAATATCAACAAGTTCAACAAATATCATATTACTTTTCATGCAAAACATCATCAAGAATCAACATCCACTTCATTTCTCTATATATGCAGACTCTACACCTAATGCTATTGTTAAAATTAACAACTCAATAAATATATATTATATAGGAAACAAATAAAGAATATATGAGAAAATAAAATGAATAACAAAATAAATATATATCATCTTTTTTATCAAAGTTTTCTATTACATCTACAGCTTCGGCTAAGGTGAATTTGATGTTTGAAAGCCAATTTTGGACGCAGATAAGTGTCTTAACCATAAAGGGAGCAAGCCTATTACAAAAGTTTGATACGTTCACTCATGTTAAACATGGATTTTGAAGCAACCGTAGATACAACTATGGTAAGAATATCTCTAGCTATTGGCTGCAGTATCAGATATTTATGCCCATTCACCCTCCACCATTGTAAGATATCTCTAGTCCGTCAACATTTAGATACCACTTCACTTTTATAGTATGTCGAGTGAGTAATTTCGAACTACGACTTGCATATAAAATTTTCACGAAATTACAAATTCCTTGAGAAGTTTGTGCCTCTACCTCTTGTTGTGAGGTGGAGAAGACATCGGATTGTGCGAGGTGTCTGTGGACGACGATGCAATATCCCTCTCTTTATACAAATCATACATTGACTGCAAACACATTTGTGATTCTTTAAGCATCTAATCGGCTTGTCCCTGAGTCTCACTGTTCTCATAAAGGTACTCAAACATTTATAAAATCGTCATTGTCTTGTTTCGGGAATCCAAAAAACTAACATACTAAATATTTCTAAAGTCATCTGATCGGTCATATTTAAGGGTTTTGTCCTCTGTATTTACTATTTAGTCATACTAAATATACTATTTAGAGTTTTAACTATTATATACCATGTGATTTGGAGAATGAGATAAAAATCATAATAAAGTAAGCCAATCATATGAGTAAATATCCATTAAGGAATCTGATGTTTCGATATCTAATAAGATTTTATGGTATTACACTCTTAATCATATGTGTTTAAAAATATATTTGTTTTCCCTATATTAATAACTAATAAGATATTTAACTTAGGGGGTTTATGAACCATAATCTATGCTTTCTCATAAATATATTCCACGACATTCAAAAATTTTGGATCCACGCCAATTCTTACAATATAAGAAATAATTTTTTCTAATATATAAAAATGCATAGAAAGAAAGGAGGAATTAAAATTTGGACTACTTTTATATTTGGGTCGCTAATGGACCTCCAAAGAGGAAAAAAAAATTAAAGTTTAGTCCACCAAACTTTTTCCTTAAAAAAATGTCCTTTTAATATATTTTTAATTTAAAAAAAATTAATAAAACTTAAAATGACCATAATACCCTTGCTCTAGGAAAAAAAATAAAATTATGAAATTACCATTATGCTATCATCTTCTTCTTATGCTTCTTCTTTTTCCAATGCCTGACATTATGCCTTCCTCTACTTCTTCTTCTTGTGTTCTTATCTTTGAAGACTTAAAAAACTCAAAAATCAAATTTTCCCATCCGATTTCAATCCGCTGTCAATTGTTATTTATTCTTCGGCCACTACTGATTGAAAAAATTATGGTATATATATTTGAAGATATCTGTCATTTATCTATCACACATTGATGGATAATCGCAATGAAAATCTGAGTTTTATTTTTACACTAATTTGTCATTTCGTTATGTGAAGGAAATGGAGAGATTTGAAGTCTATAATGGATGCTATAAATCTAAGTTTGAGATAGGCTCACCGAGCATTGAGCATCGAGCCCATCGACCAACAATATGTAATTCTTATTTTTTTTTTCCTTACAATCAAGTTTACTGATTTCACTTTTTTTTTTCATTTTTTCTTATACATAAATGAAAAATCTCTCATGTACATAAAGTTGATTCCGAAGATTAAAAAAGATACACATAAGAAAGAACTTCATCAACTACCTATCTTTTTAAATTTTGATGATATTTTTAGACATATTTGATATTTGTTCCTTGTACATAAATGAAATAATTTTTCATAATCATATTTTTCGATGGTGAATGAAATGATAATTTTTCTTTACAATCAATAGTATTTATCTTTGTTCCTTCAAAAATTTTGATATAATCAAACTTACTTACATATGGTATATAAAGTTACTTGATCTTATAATGAGTTTTTCTTTTATTTGGGTATTGAAATTGCCTTCTAAGATCATAGTGCTGACCTTTAGGTTGAAATGTTAAATATTTAAGATAAAAGGTAAAATATTTAGAGTGAAAGGTTAAATATTTAAGATCAAAAGTTTACATTTTATGATAAAAAAAACTTAACATTTATAATCAAAAGTCAAACTTTTAGGATGAAAAGTTAACATTTAAGATCAAATGTTTTAATTTTTAAGATAAAATATTAAATATTTAAGATGAAATTAAATATTTAAAATAAAAAGTTAAACATTCAAAATCAATAGTTTGATAATTAATCATAAATGTCAAATTTTTAAAGTGAACTGTTAAGTATTTAAGATAAAAGGTCAAATTTTTAAAGTTAAAAAATAAATATTTATAATTAAATATCAAATATTTAAAGTGATAGTTAAATGTTTAAGATTAAAGGGCGATGGTTAAACATTTTTTGAACTACTTTGACTATTTCAACCAGCCTATGGAAATCTCCGGCCACTCTCGAGCAGCCTTAACATAATCAAAATAGAGATTCTAATTCAAATATTTTTTCTTGTCAGAATAATCTTTAAATTAATTTTACAACATCCAATATATAAAAAAGACACAAAATTGTATAGAGAAAAACAATATTTTTATTATTAGAATAATAATAATAATAATAATAATAATAAAATGCTTACCGAAGTTTGGAGTTAGAGGTGCTGCCAAGTTGGCAGTGATTAGGTGGTGTGGATAAGATATTCTCTGTAAATTAATAAAAAGATATAATTAGCTGAGTCAGCAATCTAATCTGGACCCATATATTTGGTGGCGTAGGAAAAAAGAATGGTTCTGTTTGGTCCAAAAGTGTGATGTGGTCGGTCAACTGGATCCCTAGACTCCACGTGATGGTGACTCGTGCCTCCTCATCGTTTATCCGCTCTTTGTTGGTATTTCTCTTAATGTTTTTGTTTTGAGTGGATTATCTTATCGCTCTTTAATTATTTTTGTTTTCTTCCCACTTAGAAAGAAATAGTATCAACTTTAATATGATGTCTAACAGAGCATAACTTAACATGAATTCAATCGCAGGTTAATTAAGAGTATTAATAAAATATATTTTTAACGGATATGATGTCTAACAAGAGCCGCTTATGTTGGCTACTTGATAGGCTAAGCCGATGAGGTACGTTGGTCAGGCTAGGTATACGACGAAAAAAGAAGATCGTATGCAAAGAACATGTGGAGAATTAGTTGAAGAAGGAAATGTGGAACTTGTCCCTAACATGTCAGTATATAACAGAGGTGAGGTAATGCAATATGATCTTAGTGGTACAAGGCTAGGTACAAACCAGTAAGAGAATGCACATGAAAAGTAGATACATATTGTCCTTTATAAAGTCTAGTATAAAAGCTCATTTAAACTCCAAGCGTTATACACTACTTTATACCCTAAACTCTCTCATTTTGAATCCTAATTAGCTCTATCATATTTTCTAAAAAAATTAACTTTGAGTATTGGAGGGATTTGTTAGCTATAAACACTAGCAGTCCTTATTGAAAAATAAACATTTCAACATGTTATATTTATTTTAATTTTGAGTGAATCTCACTTCGTATAAGTAAAAAGTTAAAATTGATTCGAATTATCATTTTTTAGAATTTCAAATCGGTATATGATATACTAAAAATGATTAATGAGTGAGTGATAAATTAAACCTCAATGTGCACTAATTATAATGGTTTGAAGTGAGAAAAAATATAAGGAGAATGTTTTTATCTCATATTAGAGAGTGAAAAAAGTCAGATAATATTTATATAAAATTACACATTTAACGGATAGTAACATATAGCCTATAATGATATCTCCTACGGGTACAAGTAAGGTATAAATCTAGATCGGATCGGGCTTGACCTATAGGTGTACCGAATGTTAACTTGAAAATGACTTGATCCGCCTTAACTCAATTTTTATTTTCCTTTCTCCCAATTTTTTTTTTCATGCAAAACATACAAAAATTAAATGACATAGTTTAATTTTCGGTTTCATTAATTTACAAGACACAAAACGGTTAATGTTTTGTATATTATGTCTACTTCTTCCTATACTCTCTTTGTATTTTGTATTTTGTATTTTATATCAGTTGGACTGGAGGATCTACTATAGGCCAAGCAAGATTCCTGAACCGTACGAAATTTTACATAATGCATGAATGAGCCTGAAACTGTAACTGTGGATTGGTTAAGTGTTATGGTCTGGTTAAGTGTTATGGTCACATTGTTTCGAGTGTTGTATATAATTTCGAAAAAGTATTTAGAAATAAAAAAAATTATTAATTTAATAAAATATTATATTATTAAAAAAATAAATATTATTATTTAATTAAAAATATATCTATTATTTAATAGGATCACATTTTCATTATGAATTCATACGTAATAATATATTGTCATATTATAATACCTATTATATTTTGATTTTATTAATTCTTTCACTAATTATTAAAAGAGTGATTGGTTTGATTATAATTGTAATGAAAATAGAAGTAAATAGAATCGATGCTTCTTTTATAATTTATTTAGTTGTATAATAAAAAATAAAATAATTGAAAGACACGTGTTTAAAAATAAAAAATAAAACAAATAAATATTATATTAAATTTGAAAGACACGCATTTCAAAAAAAAATTAATTCTTTATTTTAGATGTTTAAAAAATGAAAATAATTTTTTTTTATTTTAATAAAATCAAACTAATTAGAGTCCGTTGGCTAAGACGTAAATTAGCAGTTAGCACTCAACAGAGTCCTTAACTTATATGCTGATACGGTTCGATTTATGTGCCCAAAACCAGAAGAAGACAATAATCACATGGTTTGTCCAGTAATGTGCGCCACGTAAGGGCGACAGATAGGTCAGTACGGACAATACAATGAATTCCGCCAATCAGAACGGTTCTGTCTGAGGGGAAAAAACAAAAAACATTCCTGTGGGCGATAATGGGCCGGACATTTCAAGGATCGAAACCCGGCCTTGGAGCTGGAGCCCACCTTTTCCTGAGGCGGTCTGGCCACTTTAATGCCGTATGCAATGAACGGGGATGCAATTTTTTTTTAATGCTCAGAGTATTGTCAACATCATGGCTCACAGTAATGCCCACCTTTATCTCATTTTCTCTCTCTACTCTCTCTCTTTCTCTTTTCCTCGCTCACAGTAACGCGGTGCAGTTTTCAACTCTTTCTCTCCTTTTCTGGCTCACAATATCCTTCTGATTTAATTTTTTAATTTTTAATGGCAAAATTAAGATGAATTTCTCTATATTTCCGATAATTATGTTAATAGATATATACAATTTTAATTATTTGATCAAATAAATATAAATAAAAAATAAATATGATAAAATAAAAAATAAATAATAATTATAAAAAAAATATACATTATCATTTGAAAACTTTTAAAATATTTATTTCAAAAATTAATATTAATATCTATATTCAATCATAAAAATAATCAATATCATTCTAATTTACTCTCCACTCTCATAATTCATTGAGCCACATCAGATTATGTTTCATGGGATTTGTTGAGATGTTTGGACAAGGTCCAATATACTTTTTGGGCCCGACCACTGGTTGAAATTTGGAACTCCATGAAATTGTGGTATTTTGGAAAAGTAGAGAAGTTTCTTCCGGCTGGTTCACGAAATGGGCCATTAAATGACCCACAAAAGGAAAAAAAAACATTAAATGGGCCACCCATAATTTATGTTAGGCCCAATATCCAGCCTTAATTTTTTGTAAGTGTTTTTATTTTTCTCTCTCTCTCTAACTTGTTATGTTTAGTAATGTTAATTCGACATGCTAATCTTTATTAGATTTATTTATATAATGGTTAGAAAAATAACGCTTTAATTCTATTTTATTATTTTCTCGTGAAGCGCGTGGTGTATTTGTTATTTCATGTCAAAACATTTTAGTTTTAAAACCAAATAAAATTTGAAAATATGAAAAGATTAAATCTTATTTTTAATCCACCAAACTGCAGATTAGAAAACGCTAAGGTAAACGTGAAAAAACAGAGGCAGAGGTCACCAAAAAGGCAAGGAAAAGGGCGACTAACTGTAACGCTGAAAAGAGGAGGTAGTACTAACTCACGAGAAAGCCGTGAGCTCATCCACACGCAATTCCAAGACCACTCCCAGCCACTTTCTGTTCTGGCAGATAGGACCCACTCCCTCCCCGCCCTCTTCACTTCACATAACGCCAAATCTCAGCCTTCTCAGCCGGTTCACTAACCAATAACCGCTTCCTCCTCCTCCTGATTTCTGCCCCTCCTGCTCGGCGGCCACACTCCCGTCCCCTCTCCAAACCTCTCTCTCTCTCTCTACCTCTTCTCCGGCGTCCACGATTTCGTCGCAGTTATGCTCGCTTTCCTTTAATGATTTTTTCGTATCTCAAAATTCTCTCTTTCAGTTCTCACCGGGGTTAGAATCTGATCTATGATTCTGATTTTCTTTTAGGTTCTTTTTTAAGAGAACCAGCGGTGTTTTGACCGATTCGTCGGAAGAATTGGGATGAGGACGGGGAAGAGCAATAGGGAAGATGAAGAGTATGAGGAGGATGAGTTCGATTCTAAGAAAGAAGGACCATCTTCAGCTTCTGCTGCTAATAATAGCAACAATAGCAACACTAAAGGTACCTTCTATCTGCTCATGAATCCTGTTCTCAGATCCAATTATTGAAGATTCAGTTTCTGTATTGTAAGATGTGTAGCCACTTGGTCCTGTATTATAGTGGTGGCATTGTAATAATGGTAATTCTCGTATTTTTGGTGTTTTGTGTCATTCTGCTCTCTTCAAAGTTTCGACATTGAATCTTCTCTTCAGCCTAGATGTTTTATATGCATGTTGTGCAATTGGTAAATATTTATATGCATAGTGCTTAATTGTGCTCTTCTTGTTCCTTTAGTATTTTCCTTTATGTTTTTCTCTTTTTAATTGTATGGTACTTTTAACTCTGATAGGAGATGCTAAGAACAATGATAAGGCTAATGCACTACGTTCCAAGCATTCTGTCACAGAGCAGCGTAGAAGAAGCAAGATTAATGAGAGGTGTGCTCTGAAGATTTTTTGTTAATACTTATGTATATGTTTGTATGCTTTTAGGTTTTTCATTATCAGTTCCCATGTATTGTAGGAAAATTAATAGTTCAATTAAAGTAATCACAGGTAACTGTTTTGAGTTAAATTAGCTTTTGAAAGATTCTGAAATCTGAAAGCTATGCACATATTTAGCTGCCACGTCTTGAATGACGAATTTATCTGCTGTGTGCTAAGCAGTTGTAGTAACCAGGGAGGATGAACTCATTAGCATAGTCAGAGATGATTACGTTGTCGTTGAAATTTCATTTAAATCTTCTTGATAACTGCAGTTTGGCAAAAATTCTCCTTTTTTTTCCCTTCAGATTCCAGATATTGAGAGATCTAATACCGCATAGTGACCAAAAGAGAGATACAGCTTCATTCCTATTGGAGGTGTATTATTGGCTTTAGCAATACTGATATATATATATTTCTTTTGTTATGTAAATTTCATGCTCCAAATGACTGGACTGACTTTATTTCTCTGTGCAGGTAATTGAGTATGTACAATATTTACAGGAAAGGGTACAAAAGTACGAGGGTTCATATCAGAGCTGGAGTGGGGAGCCAACCAAGTTAATGCCATGGGTAAAGTTTTGACGTCCTTCATTCTATTTTGTTTACAGTTAGAACAATTTTCTTTCTGTGCTTAGATGAATGTTCACTATCAATAATATGAAATGCATAATGTGTTAAGCTTTGTGATATATTTTAATACACCAATCTAAACT
The DNA here is from genome assembly GCA_027186245.1 of Coriaria nepalensis. NCBI lineage: Eukaryota > Viridiplantae > Streptophyta > Magnoliopsida > Cucurbitales > Coriariaceae > Coriaria > Coriaria nepalensis. The sequence continues at coordinate 2,526,239 of CP114486.1, forward strand.
TTCATGCAAGTTTAAAAAGCATTAGTTGTTCATGACATACGGGGTATTCCACCGAACAGACACTTCAACACAGTTTATATTTTGTTATGCATTCTATTATAAGTATAATCACATGAATTATTCTACTTCTTACCTTTCTTAAATATACTCGCATGGGGAAGTCTCATTGTCATTGGATACTGATACCTTGAATGAAAATTTCTAAATTCTAATACTCACATGTAGAGTTCGAAGCCTTACGTTCGACCTTGATTCTCTTTATTTAGTCAAACATAGTCTTAGAGGCATTTGACTGATTGTATGGGGTGTTAGAGTTCTGGAAAAGAAAAATAAAAGTAACCACAAGGTCTTACACCCTCATAGGGATAGGTTGACCTAACTTTGTTGCTCAATGGATCTTTAAAGCAACTTCAGTTTAATTTTTAAAATTCATCTGCTTCAAACAGAGAAACAGTCATTGGCGCATCCAAAATTTTGTCGGTTATCCAGAGACTACAAAGAATGGTTCTGTTCCGGGATCAACCTTCCCAGGGAAATTTGATGAGAACAATAATACTATCTCGCCAGCTTTGCTCAAGGGTTCACAAGACCTGGTGGAGTCGGATCCTTGCAGGGTTACAACACAGCAAGCTGAAATACAGAATAAAGGAGTACCACCGCTATCTCTGCCTCTGCAGGCAAACATACCTGTTCCTGACGGTATTCCTGCCCAACCTCAACATAGACCGATTAATGATGCCCAGTCAAGCGAGGGCCATCTAACTGCTGATACTCTGAACCAGCAAGATGAGATGACAATTGAAGGGGGGACAATTAGCATCTCAAGTGCTTACTCAGAAGGGTCAGTAACTAGACATATTAGTGTATGCTTGCCAGATTTTCTCTTAACCAGAAGGCCTAAAATGAATAACAACTGTGGAACTTGGTGCTGAACAGGTTATTGACTACTTTGACTCAAGCACTGCAGAATGCTGGGGTGGATCTGTCACAGGCTAATATATCTGTTCAGATTGATCTTGCAAAGAGAGCAAATGGATTGTCCACCTCTGGATTGGTATAAGTTTATAATTTATTTTGATATTAGGTTGTTGGTTGGTTGGTTAAAAGTAGGGTTTTGGTGTCAAATTATAGTATTAATATCTATTTATCTCCTAAATGTCATCATCCTTTCTTTGCTTTCCAGGATCCTGAGAATACTCATTCCAGCAGCCAAGCGAGGGCCCATCCAAGGGATATAGGCAGCGGGCAGGATTCAGATCATGCTACAAAGCGGCTGAAGACGTGATTGATGCGATTTATGTTTATTGGAATATGGCGACTTTTACTCACTAGTTTTCTTTGTTTCTTTGGGTGTGTTATATCCTTCTTAGTGTACATGGCCTGCTTTTGATCCTTATTCTAGCTATATCCTTTCTAAATGTACATGGGTCCGCTTTTGTTTTTATTGGGTTTTTGTAGAATCTCTTTGCCCTGATGTTGGAAACTGTTTCTATTCTCGAGGTATCATGGTCTGTATTTTTAGTTGTATCATATATAACTAGTATTTCTGGATAAAGAGCCTTCTGCGATCATTTTCCTTCTAAATTAGTAGCTTACTTGCTCTTCTCTTTTGGTTCTTTTCTTTCGTTCAATATTGCGGTTGTCGTATCTTTCTAGGGCATCAAAATGTAAAATCTGCTACGTAGTAACATGGCGCACCGTACTGGTCAATGTTATTTTTTCTTCATAGTCTGAATTTCTGTGGTCAAATTTCACCTACAGTCAAGCAGGCATCCATGATATCAAATGAATTCTACCAGAGATGCTGTTTGTCAATTGAAGCCAAACACTGGTAAGTATTTCTTGCTACACATTGTCTAGTCATTTAGTACCCCAATAAATATACCCTCGTAAGGCATGACTTTGATATCCTCTTCTGTAAGAACTTATCAAAATTTTGCACATTGGAAGATACACCTTTTTTTCCCCCCCCGAAAATTGCTCTCTGGTCTTTTGTGTTCATGCCCTCTATATTCATGTTGATTCATTGCTGAAGATCCAACATAGTCTATTATGCTTTGAACCTTTGATACATGATTCTTACATACATGATGCTCAGAATCATTCATATATCACAAGGTGTTGTTCTCGGTCCCAAACACTAGACATTAGAAAGTTATCTAAAATTTTTCTAACAGGAAGATCGAAGGGAGTGTGGAGAAAAGAACACCACAACAATGGGTGCACTAGAAAGGTAATATAGATTATAGATACAATTATCCGGTACTTCTAATCTGTCTCCTCACTCATAAATTTCTACCAACTTGTGGCAAACATTCTTGTGGATTACTATAGAAATATTCCTCGTCTTTGGGTTGGCTGGGAATCTCCATTCTTTGAGTCGGTCCTCCCATTAGATCAGCATGCCCTCTTTTCACTGCTTGAGAAAACTCCTGCCAACTCAGTTTTCCCATTTTGTACTCATCTATCAGTCCCACTAGAACCTCTCTGTCTAGTTGAATAGTAGTCTTGAATCCCAAGTATCTGTGCAATGATCAAAATTGAAAGCAAGAACAAAAGTTTATTTTTTCATGAGAAAGAAAGAAAGCTAGTATTTACTGTATTATAGAATAATGTTCACCGTCTATGGCCCGCAACAACTTTTGCCATGTTTCCACCATAGGTAGGCACAAAAATATCACTTTCCAGAGATACTATATAATCCAAAGCAGCCATCTGATTCGAATGGTTTCTGAAGGGTTTAAGTTCTGATGGCTTCAACAACGTTTCTTTCTTAACCTGAAACGGCGCAAGTTGAAGCGAAGCTAAATACTTTTCTTTTCTTGTAGATTTTTTCATGATGGGGGTGATCATTACTGAACTTACTGTGTTGGGAAAAGCAGCTTTAAGAGGCGCCATTCTACTTTCTCCCCCGTATATATTTCCGGCAGCAATGTAAATTTGGATGCTGGGATCTATATCAAATGCTCTCAAGGTAAGTGTTGTCTCTTCTGGGGTTAGAGGGCATCCACCATGTCTCCTTTTCCTTAGACCATCGATTTCCTTTTGTCTCCACCATGGATATGCATATCTAAAACCATTAGTCGAAAACAACCGAAACTACTTAGAATTTTCCTACCTAGAAAATAAAGAAACCATGCTCATGGGCAAGATCTTGTGTTTGTTTATGGAATTACCTCATTTTGGTCAGCTCTTCAATTTCTGAGTCGTTACAACCTTCAGTGCAGCCAGAAAACGCTAAAATGTCCATTTCATATCGGAGATGGAGAACTAGAAATGGACCTCTTTGTCTCAGAAGCTTCACTATCCTCTTTCCCATTTGCTCTATCAACGGTCTAAATCTCAGAGCCTCGTAATTCACTTGGCAACGCAGCTTCTGTATCTCAACAGGAAGCTCGTTATTTGCTAACCTCGTATCTGTTTTTGTGAAATGAACCACTTCGTATTTTCTTATACGAGGGAGAACCTGAAACGCCCGGAAAAAAACTAAATCATCGAAAGAAACGACATAGTTTTAGTCCATAACAGTGAATGAAACGAACCGTATCGTTGTAAAATGAGAGATCAGACCAACTAGCTGGGGCCATGGAAAACAAGGAACCACTCTCAACTCTGCTTCTTTGCTTTTCAGGCAGCTCTTTCAGTATGCGAACTTTGTCTCTCAAAGAGGAGATGAAATAGTCCATGTCAAATACATCTTGGAAATGACTGCATGCAAAAATAATTCAATTAATTAACTAAATTCCAGCCTGTAAAAATTATAAATGGTTCAAAAATTTCATGCATGCATCCACGAACGTACCTTGTATCATCCCAAAAGGAGGTATTGTCTAGTTCTGGAACTATAAGCGTCACATTCAAATAACTTGCTACAGCTACCATGTCACATATCTGTATATACATAATATATGAATTTATGAAGTCATTATTATATAACATATAGCTAAAAAAGTGATTAGTTATCACTAGTAATAACTACTTACACCGGCACGCATCTGATTTAATCCTCCATTGGTTGATATCATCAGAAAGCCGTTGTTTTGAAAGGTGGTAGAATTATAATCAAGAGAGATGATTTGTTGGGAAGATCGAAACATGGCGACCCTGGACCTCAAAGCCTCGCTCATGGTGCTGACCTGGACGATACAAGCACATAGAAGGAGCAAGATGGTGGCGGCTCCGAGGGCCCATAATCGAGGCACAGTGAACCGTGATTGAGCAATGATCAAGCTCTTCAATAATTCGAAATCGATCCATTTGCTGTCTAATCTGATCATCCCTCCAGCTTCATTAACGTTTCTGGGATGATGATGATGACGACGATCATCTTCTGATTCGATGGCTTCCAAACTGACCTTCATGTTAGGATCCATCTCCTAAACTCGGATCTGCTTAATTCAACATTATGATTTTACTTGTTAATTTGAGCTTTTGCCTTTCATTATAAGGCGATTTTCCACCCCTAATTAATACGTTGAGAAAGATTGCATTAAGTATATTGATTACTTTAAACAGTGAAAGGTTTTCATCATAATCATCATCTAATCCCATTTCTATTATTTTCGGAGTCGGTTACACGGATATTAGTTTTCCAAATTACGCAACTTTCTCACATATTATCACTTAATGTAAGATCTATAATATTTTCCTTACTCATTTTCATCCAAGTTTTCAACAACCTACTCATCCATCTACACCATCTACTTACCTGCCAATTTAAACTTTGTCGAGTTGAAGCCATACACTTATATTAATATATATGTATCTTTACTACTATTATCTTATGCATATATTATCCTGTAGTGGTCCAACACTCCGAGCCACAAAACATAGCTGATCAATCGAACGATCGTCTTGTAATACTTTTATTTCAATCTCATAAGCATATTTCTATTGTATAAAACTCATGTTATCTTTTATTTTATCTAATTTGTTTTAATTTTATAGTCTATATCATTTCGAATGTTTCTAATTTTTTGATCCCAAATCTTGAAAAAAAAAAATAACCCAATTAAAATTACTAATAAGAAAGTTCAAAATATGAATTAGAAAAAAGTTTTAATTAAGAAAAAAAAAACATTATTCTACATCATGGATCCATCATGAAATTCATGGGCTCAATCGTGTCACAATACGGAGATTAATGATGATCATTACTTTAAACAAATGAGAGAAAAAGAAAATCAATGACGATCATAATTTATTATATTATGTACATGTCTAATCATTATTTAAAAGAGAACATCAAAAATAAGAAAGCAATATGATGATTAATTTGGACGGTTTATTTGTAGGCTTTTTTTCAAATTTAAGAGGAGGCGCGTGACTTCTTTTCATGCACAAGAATCGAGATTTATAATATCCAAATGTAATTTGTAATCAGGATCTTACATAGTATCAATATATTTTAATGAAATTAAATCTTCTAAATTCATAATAACATTTTAACCGTAAATCATATTGAATATTTATTCATAATTTAAGTCTATGTATATATATATATATATACATGTTCTTGAATCACACAGGCTAAGGTACTTGCCTCGAGTCATTGAAGGATGCTGTAACGAGCATTGAGGGGGTAACATGTAGCATGAATTTGATTTACGTTATCGTAAGGAGAATAACATAGAATATACTTGAAATCAGACTTTATTTCTGGGTTTTCGAATTCTTTATAATCCAGCATGGTTAGAGGTAGATTTGGATCCAACAATGTATTGCAGTCACATCGAGAAACGGAACCTTATTAAGTTATAGCCTAAATATAATCAATACATTTTGCTGGGTTACACGGAAAAGGCTGGGATACATATTAATGGCTGCCCCTACAAGAAGGCCTCCTGCACTAAATCCAATGGAACCTAGCAGGTCTTTATGAACATAACCTTCGTTGATTAAGTAGTTTGCACATGATACAAAATCGTATATGGAATTCTTTTTTGTTAAGCCCACTTCCAGTTTTATGGCATGTAGAATTATTCCCTCCCCCACCCTTGCCAATACAAAATCCCATGTTGAGTCCCTAAGAATTATATGGCCAAGAATTCAGGTATTAAAGAAAATGTAAACTAACCTCACATCAGCAAATGCTACAACGAAACCTCGACCAAGTAAGCTCAAACGATCTGAAGACCAGTTTTTATCTAGGTTCGCCGTATGAGCCAAAGCCTTGTAGAAGTCCAGGAGATTGACCTTTACGCCAAGTTGTTTGGGAGTCCGGCTTGACATGGAGATTTTCATGCTACCACGGGATAATGTCCGGCTTCACATGTCATAGTCAACGACCATATCAGGCATCCATGCATTTCAATACGAATTGGGGGGGTAAAAAAGATGTTAGAGGCGATAAAGAAACTGCAACGATACATTTCAAGGTGGATCATATAAAATTCAGTTGAACCTTATAACTAAGCTTACTTGCATAAAATGAATCAAAGTTTGAGGCAGAGAAATGATTTTTTATAAGTCTTTGCTGTCTGTCTCTCCAACAAAATTTCAAAATCAAAAGATAAAACTTATCCCTTTCTTTAAAATCTGCATCTCAAAATTTGAATACTTCAATCTTATATTCATTCATTTTTCATGCCCACCTTATTATTTTCATGTAATTGAGCTCCATATTCAACTTGGGCCATTGATTTCCATTTCTTGAAATTTTGGACTTGAATAAATGAGTAGCCTAAAAATACACAAAAGAAAATATTTGTTCAATAATTTTAATAATAGTAACAATAAGTCTAATTTATTGATAAAAATTCCTAATAAATCAATATTTCAATCGCACTTTTAAGCACTTTTAAGCAATTATACCACTGGGCAAGAGAGCACGACTCGAAATACAGAGCTCATGAAGTCATGGTTTGAAGATGGAGAAACACTGCAAGAATTTGAGGGCAGAGGAAAGAACCAGGGATCGAGGTTCTGAATCTCCAGTTGATGCTGTAAAACAAGGCAACATGAATATAAAATAGAATGTACATAACGACTAAAAGTTTAAGCTGGAACTTGTATTTTAAATAATTTTTTCAAATAAGTGAAAATCATCATACCTTATCATTACCATCTAGAGGCAAACTGATGGAACAAAACATAGGAACATCATTCTTATTGACGAAAAGCACAAGATGTCCATAAAAAATGTCCACATCCTGTAAAGTCAGATCTTCACCTGACAGAATTACATCCTGGAAAATTACAAATAGAAAAGTATTAGAGACGATTAGAAAGAAATACCAAAACTAAATTTACATTCCAATTAGCTGACCGTAGATCCTCAACTCTGCATCTAGCTAGATAATAATCTACCCCACACCACTCTTTATCACTTAATGGACCATTTGTAAGAATATAAAAGAAACCATTGTGATGTTCAAGGAAATACTGTACACCAAAAACACGTCGGCGTACTCTTTTCACACCGTCTAATGGGTTGTCAGAATTTATTACATAAACCTGTAATAAAGGACGATGAAGTAAGGCTCAAGAAGATAAATCAATAATATGGACACATCTACTCGAAACGAGATGACGAAACAGGTAAATTCCTCAGAAGAAGTCCTTGAATTTGAATCCACAGTTATAAACTTGCCATCTTTCGTGCTTGTAACGTCCACACAAAAATTGGGATCACTTTCTGAGAATACCAAGTTGTCTTCTTCCCCATCACAACCTAGTTTTGTACAATAGACCCTACCAACAAAAGAGAGAAGAATGGTTTATGTTATGTTTACATAATATAGTTTTGTCTAAGAAGGAGGTTACAAAAAAAAATAAAAAAAAATGGTGATGCATCTTTTACCTGTAAGGTCGTTGATTCTCATCTTGAGCCCAAGCTAAGCTAACAACTTCAACTTGTGAATTTGGAATAACAATTCCACTTCTCAAGTCCTTAATTCGAAGAATAAACCGTTCACTGCCACTAATGTCTAACGTATATGCTAGAAAGTTATAGTTTGGCGAAACGGGACACGTACCGATATTAACATAACCTAAAACCAGCAAGAACAACAACAAACAAAGCAAGCAATTGATTAAATTCTAAACTCAAATTTTACACTTCCCCATTTCAAAATTGTCTATTAAAAAATATTAGCATATTGTTTAGGAACTTCATTCCAATCAAGCAAGATTTCCTCCCCTCCAGAATTCCTCTTGCACAATAATTGAGAAAACTATTGAACCCACTACATGACTCATAAGTTTCCAGCTTTCTACATAGAACTGGATATTCTTTCCCCTCAGGAATATATTGGTAATACAACCTGCTCAATTATACAGATGAAGTAAGCTAAAGAAGCATAAAAGACAATGACTAGGGCAGAAATATGAAAAGGGTATTGAGAGAAATGGAGGAACCAAGGGCCCCACCGCTCAGGAGGAGTATAGATGGTGGAGGGGATACGGCTTGTCATCTCACGATACAGTTCTCGTTGAAGGCCCTCTGTGTCAGCCATGAAAGCTGAAGCATAAGAGTTTTCCTGCATGAGGTAGAGGGAAATATCTGGGTCGTCGAGGTTTGACATCTAACGGTAAGGATCATGTAATGTTGTTCCATGAACTGAGATGGAGAATGGGATTTTCTTGGCGACCGGAGGGGACTGTAATGGTGGTGAGAAAGGTAATGATTTTTTACAGGTGGAGAAGAATAAGGAAGATAAAGAAGGTGATGAAATAGTGAGGAAGAAGAAGGTTTTTCGTAGTAAATGCTTGTTGGGGTTTAGCAGGGAGGCCATGCTCGTTGTTGGTCTCTGTTTCATGGACGACACTATATTCGTCATGTAATAAAGTTGATCGTGTCGTCGTCGCATTTATAAAACCGACATGTAGTTTAATCGGAGTTTATCTACGGCCCATGTTTATTGGACCCTTTTTTTTCCAGTCCGTGGGCCTTTTTAATTAAAACAGTTAAAAAAGGATCCTACGTTTCCTCCCTATATAATATATACGTACAAGAATTTCTACGTGCATGTTACCAAAATCGTGTCTGTAATAACACATTAAACATATAGAGAGAGAGGGGTGTTCTCCATCCTGTCGGCCATTTATTAACATGGTTGGAGCTTTCCTTTCTATTAACTATAACATACACTACTACTTTTGACCAAAATTGTTTCCAAAACACACCAGAGTTCGAGGCAGCAAGCTAGCTTGTACTTCGTAGTTGTAGGCAATACTGCTACTACTGCTCCTACTCCTTGGAACGACATGTCGGATTGGTTCAAGGAAGTTGCTGGCCGGACATGTTGTGGATAGGACGTCTTCTTCTTACTCCCTTGTAGTCCATTGTAAAAAACTCCGACTCATCGCCGGCCTGATCCTGATCATGATCATGAGATTGGTATTCTTTCTGCTCATCATTTGGCTTGTAACCTGAAAATATTATTATATAAAAACAAGGATATATTATTATTCAAACAAGAAAATATTTGCATTCATAACTTACTTTCTTGTTCAACTTCATAATAATTACCAGATGAAGCATCAAGTTCTGTTTTGTGCTTGTTATATGACGAGAAAGGTTCACTACTTGTATGATGAACTTTACCCTGTAAATTGTTTTTGAGGTTAAGTCATTAGAACATGAAGATGAAAGACTAATAATAAGTGCTGCTTATACATAACTATAAGTTCTAGCCAAGCTTACAGGTAGAGCAGCTTCTTCCTGCAAGTGTCTCATCACGAGCTTCCTTGGCATGACTGCCTCACTTTTATATGATGGGTGCAGTAACAGCAGATGATCACCATTTTGCAAGCCCATGGTTGCAGAAGAAGCTGGTGTTACGAGACTAGTACTAGAGAGAAGAAAGCTCATCGCACTTATCACAGTCTTGACTAAGTACATCTCCATTGTTTCTATATTAAGCAAAGCTAGAACACAGCTATATTGTATATATTTATATATGAAATCACGTATTTTGTCTTGATTTCTTGGTGAAACTTGAAATCTATGTCGTGGATATATATATATATATATATATATAGTAGAGAGAGAGAGAGAGTAGTAGTAGTAGTAGTAGACACAAAGCACAAAATGAAGAGTTCCAAAACAAAGAAGAGGGAAATGTTATATTTATAGCTGCCTTTTGTAGGGAGAAGCATAGTTTGCATTTGGTTGGTTTTGTCAACTTATAACTTGGCTCCACACTGCAATGCACGTATCTCTATTACTCCCAATTGAAAATCATCTTTTCGACCATAACAAAAGCTCAAACAGGGATTAAACAATTAATAGAATACTAGATCGATATCTTATTGATTGAGGCCGAGAGTTTTTGAAAATCATCAGGTGAATTAACGAACCTGATTTTTCGTTGACTGGTCGATTTTTGAAGATCTCTTTATTCTTTTGCTTCCTCAAGGGGTACGAGGAAGAATGAAGAGAATCATAGTAAGAAGAGATTCTCCTAAGAGAATGGTTCAAAATCTATTTATATATATATATCCTTATGTATATATATTAAAATCTCGCTAAATTAATTCCGAAGAAAAAATATTTATTAATTTAATAAAATATTAAATTAAAAAAAAAAAATACATTATTGATAAAAAAAAATAATTATTTAATCAAGATTGTAATAATATATGTATATATATATACACGTCACACTCAGTTATTACATGATTAATCTGGTCTTCTCTAAGATTGAAATACGACCCAGAAAACATGCACGCTTGAAATGCCCGCCATTTTACAATTTCAATATCCATGAGAGAGAGAGAGAGAGAGATGAAGAGAGGGTATAGGGAAATTATGGGTATGAAATGGCAACACCTCAACTACTCGCATGAAACAGGCTCCTCACCAACAAGGATAAAGACTGCATGTATACCATACCTACTGCACTTCCCTCCACAAAGAATTCTCACAGCCTCTCTCTCTCTCTCTCTCTCTCTCTCTATCTATAGATTATGAATCTATGTAATTCCATAGATCTTCACAACGCATAACTGCATATATATATATATAAGAATCTAAACCCTAGAACAAAGAAGAATGGTCAAAGCCCCATTTAGAATCCACAGCAAAAACAGCCCCGCCTCCAACCTCTGTCCTTCCCCAAACGCTTCCTATCAGCTTTCGCCATTTTCACCGGACTACAGTTCCATTCAGACTGCAATCTACAAAACACAATAACAACCCAAATCAAAAACAACTTGACAACTTTAACATTTCATTAGGAAAAAAAAAACCGGAAAAAAGAAAAAAAGAGACAGTGTATAGAGTTCAATTTTAATTTACATTGGAAAGGCGAAAGAGCGTGCGCTTGTTGTGCTGCTTTCCGAACGAAGAGATAGGCTCCCGGAATATGCTATGGGCCCCGAATAACTAATCAGACTCGGTGAGAGCCCCACAGCTGAGAAACTAGACTCTCCATAGTCATTATGAACTTGGCTTGAAACTGAACGATTATCAGAAATTCTATCTTCCAACTTGGCAGGGGAAGAGTTCAAATCGAAGGTAAAGCTTCCTTTCTCAATCTTGTTATTTAAGGGCGGGTCGTTTTCGGGACCCTTCTCATTTCCGGTTTCATCTTTCACAACCAAAACAAAATCTTCCAAAGTTGCTTCTTCCTTGCCCTGACTGCTAGATTCTACTACACCAGAAATCAAAACAGGGGACTCTGTTTTTTCTTTTTCACTAGAGATCTACCATTACAATTAAAGTCAATTGGGTTTTCAGTGTAAGGAAAAACGTCATTAAGTATTCTATTATAATCATTTAGTTCTGATTTGCCATGAGAAAAAACAGAACATTGATTTCAAATGAAAGGGGAAAAAACAGGACAACCTCATACCTGTATATACTGCTGTTCAATCTCATTGCTCTTGATATTCAACGATTCGGGATCGAAATTTTCCATACTCAAGTCTTGTATCAAGAGTTTCGAGATATCATTTGCAGTTATATCAGTCTCATTAATTATGGGAGCATCCTTTTCTGACTGAGTCTCTACTGAATCTTTTAATCCATCTCCTCCATAAATCTCAGCATTTTCTTGTTCTTTCATAACTTCATCTGGATCCTCCCAAGGAGGCAAAATTGTGCAAATATGACCCCTTTCCTCGACACGACTACTATCAAACAAGATCTTTCCCCAAGAAGGCTTACCCTCATCAACACATATGTCCTTAACGATATTAGAAGCGTGATTATTATGTTTGCAATGAATCATCATTTCGGGAGGTCCACATTCAATTGAATTTCTGTCCATAGGAATCTCTGAGGTCTTTTTCTCAAAAAGTTCTTTCTGCTCTACCTTAGAAGAGTGAATGATGGGTGCCATGAAAGCTCTGATCTCCTTGTCATTATCATTAAATTCAACGGCTTCAGAGTAATCAAGTCTGGATGCAATTCGACCCTTCCCCTCAATCTTCGTATACAGCAATTGGTCAGTATCATTCTCAACGCCTTTTAGTTTTAGATCATTGTACTCAAAAGATCTTGACAAAGGCTTGTCCTCAAAATTTGATTGGACAACAACGTGCTCACTTTCTGCAAGTACTTCAAAGTTGATTTTTAGGAGAGGAAAAAAGTACTTAAAAGGAAGAATTCTAATTAAGAAACAAGATCATGTTATTACCGAATTTCATAATTTGCAAGGATCATGAAGAAGAAAATGAATCTTCAACTTCCAAGGGTAATATTCAGAGACGTAAACCACAATTGGCAAGTGGGGAGTTACTAAGCAACAATCCTGCTAGAAATATGAAAGGTTATGCGAATAATGAATAATAACTCTTCATCTAAACAAGATTACGGAAGAGGAAACAGAGTGTGAATAAGTTAAGCTCAAGAGAAGGAATAGCAAACTGAAAAATCTGTTCGGATTGATGAATGTGTTGGATTAACCAACACAGATGAACAGAAGTTACTGCTATGACATAGCCATAACGCAGAGCAGACAAGACCAATTTATTAATAAGCTTTGATTGCAACCTCCAATTCACCTCTCACAACTACTTCTACCTCAGCTCTTAAATTTTGCAAGTTGAATAATCAATTACAGGTTCTAAAGATCTTTCATTTTTCATTTTGAAAGCTTATATTTTTAACATCAATCAACAATATCATGAAAGGAAAAAAGTTGTAGCTGGACCTAAAGCTCTTATACCCAGCAAAAAACTTATTATGTGACCAAAAAAAAATTGTGCGAGACTCTTGTAAGGGGAATCTAAAAGCCTGTTTGGCTGTTTTCCATATGATAAAAGAGACAATAGGAAAAGAGTTTAGATACTTTTTGAAAGCTTCCAACAACTTTCACCGGAAACATCATAACGCAACAAAATAAAAATTAAATTGAAATTAAATTAAATAACAGTCTGTGAGACCATCCTTCCACAAAATGCCCACCATTTTTTGTTTCTTCCTCTTTAGCTCAGAAACCATCCAAACCATTAGAATAAAAAAAAAAAAAGCTAGAACAGAAATCTACCAACTACTACCTTCTAAGACAGAGAGAGAAGAAAAATACAGATACCCAGGTTCCACATCAATCTTATATGGGAAATCAGTAAAAAAAAGGAAAATGCAAGGGGTCATAAGAGATCTATGTCAGATCCAAACAAAAAATCCAGAGCTCAAATGAAGAAAAGGTTAATAACATACCTTTTCATCATCTTCTATATGAAACGCAGAGACATCACCACCTTTCCCCTTTCACAAATTCAGAGAAGCCGAAATCGGAATATGCACTGCAAAGAAACAGTTGACAATAAACTGAAAGGTTATAATATTTTACTAATCAGTAACAACTAAAACACATAACAAGAAACGAGGTCCAAGAAGACTCGGATCCTAAGCAGAGTAGTATTTCGATGGAGAAGCGGAGAGAGAGAGAAGCAGAGAGGGAAGGGTGAATTAAAGAGCAGACACATACGACTTCAAAATGATGATTGTATCAAAACCCCAAATCAACTTTTATTTTCTTTAGTGAGAGAAAGAGTGAGAAAGAGAGAAAGAGATCATTACTATTATAAATAAAAGGAGGTGTCATTTTCTATTGCCATTAATAAAAGGTCAACTGGACAGACACCACCTCCTCCACCAGGAGCACCCCCCCTCTCCTCTCCCTCTCTCTCTCTCTCTATCTTACAGTATACCCATTAATATAATAAATACAGAAACGTCTCCTTCTAGCTTTTTACATTTACTATCTGCGCGGCTCCCTACTAACCACATTCAATTTCTTTTTTCCCTAGAAACCCATAATTTTCCGCTTCCCCAAACACTCCCTAGTCTCCCTTATCCATTAAAAAAAATGGTGAGAAAGAAAGCCTACGACGGCTTACGAAATTACGATCCCCAGGATGATCGCCCAACAGTCAATCAAAAAGAAATATTTAAAAACCGTGAGCTAGAACTCGACCGTACCGTAATTCCTGGTTCTTTTAGCTTCTGACAACGATGTCGCGTGTCGGAGTGCTCATCTAGCTCTGATCCCAGCTGCTCTCTAGTCTCTCCTACTTCTTTTTCTTCTGGTCAAATTATATATATTATTGGCGTGAATTTCTGTCCGTAGAGGGTTATTCCATCCATAATATGTTTTAAGATCGGTATCTATACATCATAATAAACTGCAGCTGGGAAGATTGTGGGTGAACCCTCCTCCATAAATTTTTAAAGAATTTAGTAAGATTGGAATGATTTTATTTTTCTCTAGCCAAATTGCCATTTATCTCTTACATTTTTATTAGAATATATTTATACTTGTTGTAGGTGGTGGGATCCGGCTGAGAGGACTAAGTTGGGAGACGATGATGGAGATCTGAGACACCTGACTAGAAAGCCCTTAGGTGTCAAGCTTCTATTGCCCCTCATCTTTTCTATTCTATGTCGGTGTCAAAATCTTTCTCCATTATATCTATGATTAATAGCGGTGTCGTATCATTACGTTATATTAGGAACACATTATCCACTTAAATATTAGTAACTTTTCATTTATTCATATCTAAACTGAACGGAAAAATACTCAACTCAACTTTAACACTGTCTTGTAATTGATCATCTTGTTCAACTATTGTTAAACTTCTTAATTATACTAAATTGACCCTATTCAACCTTAATTTTTGAGACTATCTCAAAATAAAGCATAATATATATATATTTATTTTTTAATTACTGTCGCCGGCTAACGGAAAAAAAAGAAAGTGGGGTGGCAGATGAGCTGGAAACAAAGTTTACAGAGGGCAACGGCTGCTGCTTGCTGCTTCGATCGCCGAGGGTTTTGATGCTGATGCTTTAGACATAGATGCCGGTGGTCCCCACGGTCACAATGTAGGGTCCCTACCGGGAGAAGTTGAATTGATTGATGATGATTGGGTGTGGAATTGGGAATTGATGGGACGGAGCGTGGGCTGTGGATGTAGTGGATTCTCACCTGCCTAATTATTTATTTGTGATCGTGGTAGGAAAAAAAAGAAGAAAAAGGTCACTACGGCTGACGTACCACGATGATTTGGGATCATTGGCGACAGCAGTAAAAGTCGATAGAAAGCAAAAAAAGAAAGAAGAAAACAAAAGCTGGTATAAGATACATTTTTGGTCTGAATACATACGTGTCAGTCAATTAGATTGATTTTTTAATCAATCTTCTATGGTTGGGATAGGTCTGATCTGTATGGTCGACCGAATTCAAATTCAAATTTTATATGTACATGGTATGGTATATGTCACGTGGGCTACAGCTCCGGCTCGAAAAAAATAAATAGAAATTAAGTAATATTTTTTTTTTAAATTTTGAGGGTTAAGCTATAGTTTTCTTTTTATTAATGTCAAACTAAAATTAGTTAATCTATTATAATTAAATTTATAATTTTCATTAACTCACTCATTTTTTCACACTATTATAAATTTTCAGTTTTATTAATAACTAACTAACTGGAAATTTTTTGCAACAGTTTTAGACAATTGAATAATAATTAACTTTGTGTTGAATTTTAAATCTGCCAAATCTCGTCAATTGTCATTACAAGTCATATGAAGATTTTGATAATCAATAGTTTGCTTCTTATTATCTTGTAGTTTAAGGTGGTTTAAGTTTTAACCATGTTGTAATGACACTTGCTTATACAAGCCAGTACGGTCAACAGCAGCTGCTGAATAGTATATTACATTCATAGTTGAATGACAAACTGTAGTTGCTAATCAATCATATATGGATTCAGATTGATCGGTATATCATAAATACGATACATTCAACCGTTTCTTAGATTCAGCGGTTTATAAATTTGATGTATAAAATAATACAATATATATATGGCTTGTGAAGCGCCACTTACAAATTGACTAATTAATATACATTAAGAAAACTGGAAAGTGTAGGTAGGGTGAGAGCGAAAGCACATAAAGCTGGTTGGCTGAAACAGTGCAATAACAAGGTCTGGTCTGGTCTGGTCTGGTCTGTATGTATGTACAATTGCCTGCCTCCTCCAATTGGGAACTGTCTAGTATTGTAGTACTCAGTACAAGTACTTGTTGGTTTAGGACAAATTCTGCTTCATTTGGATTTATTACTACTATTATTGTTATTCATTTACTTTATCCCATCTACCTGCTGCTACATCTAGCACACTACTTTTGTCTGGAACTCATTTCTCCCCTTTCCCTTGAAATACTATTGGGCTATTTTACAAAGCCGGTATAGTTCAAGGCTCAATTAGGTGGCATATTAATTATCTGCTTTGTCAAAACACAAACCCAACTAAAAAGTCAAGACAAGACATCGCGTTTGCAATGTTGTAGAAACTTTCAAGTAGATAATACATATTTCATTCATTCCAATTCATGTCCTAAATTGAGATTAGAATTGGTGTAGTTTGTTTGTCATATACCGAGCCATAGCTCTATGACTATTATATAAACTGTAGACACTGCAAATTCATACGAAGCCTTGTAGTATTACACTCCAGCGTGATTCAAAATTATGAGAAGTTGCTTGGCTTGCTTATTTTGATCTCCTGCTCGGCTAGAAATCCCTTTATGGCATTCTTTTGCTAGCTCTCGAAACTCCTGAAATTCAACACATGAATTATAGTAAGATGTGAAAATCCTATCTATATCTATATCTATATGTATAGACACAAACATAAACAGCCTCAGCCACGTACCCATCCCTGGGTTCGGTGGGGCTGCCCACCCGGGCTTCCCTCCTTGCTGCCCAACCTCGCCCTCTCACAAATGCGGGATCCCTTTTATTTATTTATTTTTTGGGTCACATTGCAGCAGTAAAATAAAATTCAAGAGATGTTCTATAAAGTCACAGTAAAGCCTGAATCAAAATTGATAGGAAGGTATCGAATTTTGGATACCAATTGCGTGGACAGTGAGAGCAGGGCGGTTAGAAAAGGCGGTGTGTTTACTGAAAAGAAGATGACTTCATCAACGACCTCGCTGGTCAGCTCCTCCCATCGCTTGTCCTTCAATGATACCTTTGTCGTGTTGTCATAGCCTCACTCCTTCGTTACTAAAGCTCTTTATTTCCTGATCAAGAAACGGAAATAAAGAACAGCATCACCATAGTATTAGAACTAGATCAATCGTCGAAGCATGTATACTCTAACATTATATACATGCTTCTCATAGTATAGTCTAAAGAACAGCATCTCAGTTTTCAAATAAAGTGTAAGAAGGGAGCTTCGTCTCATAGAAAACGGATGAAGAATGATGTTATACCTGAGCAGTTGAAATGACATTGGATCCCATCCCATATGATCGGCAAGATAACCTCGGTCATCGCAGAGATCTAAAGTATACAATGGAGACGAACTTAAGATTAATTATTTGCATTCCTGCTCTATAAGCATCAAATATAAGAGAAATAAGTATATATAAGTTTATATAAAACTGCAAATTTTACTTGCCTGGCTTAGTTCCAACTAGAACTCCTGAAATTCAACAGTGAGAATTATTAGTAAGGTGAGAAAATCCTAAACATGTATATTATCTATCTAAACATGACGAATCGGTATATCCATCAACTTATAAAAGAATTGCAAGGGACCGATTTTTGGAAGCTAAGACTAGCATACTCTCCTGAGGTAATAGACTCTTTGCCTATTTTTAGAAGCTAAGACTAGCATACTCTCCTGAGAGAGTATTACATGAACGGTGGTCTACAAAAAATTATAGACCAAACTCAATAAAAGATGGACAAGTAGATAAGTGGAATTTTTGTTTGGACAAAAATGTCTCATAAATATATGGAAGATTTGTGATTGGGCTGATCATATATCACCTATGGACCATGTAGAATTTTTGTGAGAGAATCTATTGTCCAACCATTATTAAAGGTTATAGAAAAGCCTGCCATGGAAGACAAAGCTTACTATTAGATCTAATTGTTTGTATATTGGCCAGGAGGACCACTGAAATGGTTTACCATTAATTCTTTATTATTATTATTATTATTATTATTATTTTAATAATAATTAGAAAATTCCTCCACGGGTGCTTGTATCGATTTTCCCTTAAGAGAGAATCGAATAAATTAAGGAATGAAATCAATAATTTTAACACGTTTGGTTGATTATACAAGTAATGAGCAAAACCTAATGATTTTGATTCCTTATGTTTGGTTTATCTAAGAAAAAGTTTAAAAAATTACTTAATGTACCCCATAAAATTTAAATATTATAGAGCACATTTCCATTTGGGTGGTTATGACTAAAAGGATTCCGACAATTTCATGTCTTGCAAGTTTTAATAGAGTACGTGCTTTTTTTTATTTTGGCATGTGTTTGTTTTCTGTCTTTTTTAGCATTGTTTTGTTGTGTACAGCTTTAATCTGTCTGCATGGATCGATATGGTTGGGTTGGATTGTTCTGACCCTGCAACCACGTAAATAGATTTTAGACATTGTCAAGCCACTGTACACTTTTAGCCTCCTTCTAGATTTCCTATCTGGATTGCTGATTTAATACATGTAAATCTAGCAGAGATTACGGAACGAACAGCTCATGATTTCGTGTGGGTTGTTACTTATTATTCAACCATTACAATAACAATAGGTAATAACTATTGTTTAATGATGATAAACTAACAATATAATATTTGCCTCCTCCCCCTAAAAAAAAACAAAAAATTAACAATATAATAATAATAATAATAATAATAATAAAAGCCATGATTATTGGACCTACTTTTTGTACGTACGTTACTATCATGACTAGTATTTGGCATGTTCTCCATCTTTTTTAGTACTTTGTACGTTTCTGAACTTTCTACTACATACATGTTATGTTTCTGAACTTTCTACTACATACATGTTTAATCCTTCAAGTCTTATACTTAATAAGTGAAATATAAGTTTAATACGATATGCTTTGGTTAATTAATATATCATCCTATTCTCCTATATTAACGTCACAAAGGCTAAAGGCACCGACGTGGCTAGGTCAACACTTGATTCTCATCATCCCCTCTCACTAGGCTATAGCTACGATGCTGAATCCTCAACTTTCCGATAGAGGTCATCTTCCCAAATACTTGCAGGAAGATGAATTATCTTCAGAATTCAGGGACTTGATCTCTTCACTACCCATTGAAAAGGGTTGGGTTGCAACTCACCTCCATCAGTACCAAGGCTTTTGGCACACAACTAGGCAATTACGAGGAGTTGTTGCATGCCAAAAGCATTTCCAAGCTCATGACACTGATGTTCTCCTTGTTTCCTTTCCCAAATCAGGCACCACTTGGCTTAAAGCCATAACTTTTGCCTTGATGAATCGATCCCTTTATCCGAGTCATCATGAACGACACCCTTTGCTTACCGAAAACCCTCATGTTCTTGTACCCTTTTTGGAGCTTGATCTATATGTTGAAAATGAAGCTCCTGATCTCAACACTTCTTTTGCTTCTCCTAGGCTATTTTCTACTCACTTGCCATTGCTTTCTCTGCCGAAATCCGTGAAGGATTCGACTAGCAAGGTTGTTTACTTGAGTCGTAACCCGAAGGACACATTTGTTTCGCTTTGGCATTTCACAAATAAGTTAAGACCAAAGAAGAAGGGGTGTAATTCACTTGAAGAGTCATTTGACAAGTTTTGCAAGGGGATAAGTATATATGGTCCATTTTGGGACCATGTTTTGAGTTACTGGAATGAAGCCATGGAAAACCGTAACAGGATTTTTTTCTTGAAGTTTGAAGAAATGAAAGAACAACCCACTCTTCAATTGAAGAAACTTGCTGAGTTCTTGGGTTGCCCATTAACCCTAGAAGAAGAAACACGAGGTGTTCCGGATAATATCTTGAGGTTATGTAGTTTTGAGAATTTGAGCAATTTGGAGGTGAACAAGAATGGAAAATTGGCGTCTGGAGAGGAGCATAAGGCGTTCTTCCGTCGAGGAGAGGTAGCGGATTGGAAGAATTACTTGACAAGAGAGATGGCAGAACGGATAGACAAAATTACTAAAGATAAGTTGGTTGATTCTGAGTTGAAGTTTTAAATAAACTCTTTGTTCTTAGTTTGTATTTGCTATCATATTCATTTCTTCTTTTAACATATAGCAATTCTAGCTAGCTAGTTGTACTCCAACTAAATGCATATGTATATAGATATTATTACAACTAGTTGTGATAGGTTTAAATATCTATTGCGGTGTGGTCGTTTTGTTTGTATTGATCTTGTTGTCTGCTTTTGTATGAACAATTTATAAAAAAAAATGTAAGATTATTTTGTGGAGATGTGTGAATATTTTATTTCCTTTTTCTTTTTTAAAGATCTATACAATTTCACAAAACTAGTATTGGCATTTAATTTCTCATAACCTTGAGTTTAATTGCCTAAATTTAGTGACAGGGACCCTCCCTTCCCTCCAACAAAAAAAAAAGTTCAGCCGGTTGAATTAAATATGAAATTGATACACCTTTACTTAATAACTGTGGCCTAACCTTTTTGATGATGATTTTGACAGCTTCCATATACAAAGCAACATGTCTATAAAAATAACATAAACTGTTACTTTAATCGAGCATAAGACAAGTGACCAAGCCTAGAGTGCCAGGGTTGAACATCTAAGGCTGACAGTTTATCGGTAGAAACATTGCAATTGATTAAAGGTGAAGACAAAGCATGAGAGACAACATCCTTATTGGCGACAAGATGATAAAAGCCATGATATTCTTTACCAATCTCCAAAATCTCTCCAGTCAAATGCCCCTGCAAAATGCAAAGTTTAGAAAAGAAAGTAATCAGACAAGAACTGTCAATTGTGAGGGAAAAAATAGATAAAAGGTTAAAATGGAATTGGGTAACATAGAAAACATGTTTAAGCAACAATTTGTCTGTGAGTTGAACTGAGCCAAAATGTGTAGCTCTCACGGTTAGGTCATTTGGTAAATTAATGGAAAATGTAGAGGCAATTGTACACGGAAAAGGATCTAACAGATTCTCAAAATGACATGTTATATGGTGATTGGCTCCTATATCCAAGATCCAATCATTAGTAATAGAATTTGTAAAGAAACAATGGGAAGAACCTGACTGGGTTGTGGCCAAAGCAACAGTTGGAGCAGATTCTGTCTTAGGCTTGAGCATATCCAATAACTGCTTGTACTGGTCTGGAGAAAGAGCAGGGGGAGTAGGAGTTATAGCCTTGGATGATGCAGTTATATCTTTGGCAACTTGAGAGACATTAGCAGTAGATGTCCTCTTAAAAAAGGGCCTTTTTCCGTTGTACTTGGTATTAGGTGGGTAACCAATCAACTTAAAACATGAATCCCTTTTGTGATCATTTTGCTAACAATGATCACATGTAAATCAATCTTTGGAGAAGAAACATAGTTAAGACTTGACTAAGACGAGTAAAAAATTGAAGCATCAGTTATAGTACCTGGATTGATGTCTCTCTGGATTTTATCATGAGTAAGTATTGCATAAGCTTCACTTACAGATGGTAAAAGGTTCATGATGAGAATTTGACTCTGAGTGGTATGTATGATTCATGAAAACCCATAAATTGTATAAGCTTTTGCTGTTGGGCATGTTGCTGATACATAGTAGAAGTTAGGCAATCACAGCATGAGAGGGCTATGAAGGAGGTATATTCAATTCATTCCAAGAGAGATTGCATCTTGTTTTTTAACTTGAGATATCCATGCTACCTTGAGTTGTAGTAGAGATAGCCTTCTGTAGAGTAAAAATTCTGAATCCATTTATCTTCTCAAATACAGATTTCATGTCCCTCCAAACAACCTGAGCAGAGCTCGAGTAAACAATGCCGGAATAGATATCCTTAGAGACAGTATTCATGATCCATTGCAGTACACAAGCATTGCACCTATCTCATACTTGTGCAAGAAGAACATCATGAGTAGGGCGAATACAAGTCCCATCAATGAAACCGAGCTTATTTTTTGCCGTGATGGAAATAAGTATAGATCTACTCCAAACATTGTAGTTTTGGGAACCTTGTAATACCTGGGAAACTAGATCAAGGCCGGATGTATCAGGGGGATGTAGATACAGTGAGTGAGAAAAATCGATTGGGGAAGTTGGAAGCGTAGTAGGAGGTAGTGGCTGTTGTGGTTGGATATTTGGGTGAGGAAGAACTGGTAGAAGAATGGGATTTGGATTAGGCGGTGGGATTTGGGCAGTGTCTGTAGGTAAAACCTCATCTGTGGGTAAGACATGGTCAGTAGGCAAGTTTGGCTTGTCTTCCTCCATTGATGAATGAGAAAGTTAATTAAAGTTGCTTTGATACCATGTTAATGAGCAGAATAGTCAGCAACATTCGAATTTCATTCATAGTTTCATCATTACAAGGCAGTGGTATATATAAAAAGAAAATAAAAAGACAGGCAGTACAATAAATCTTCACGTACAACCTCACGTCTGCATGGTTGGGATAGAAAAAAAGGAGTCATGCATGCAAACCATGCTACCCATGCATTCATATATATGTTAATATAAACTATTCTTTCTCAATACGAAGTTTACCATGAAGGACCTTCACCCTGATCCTGATCATCATTTTCTAGACTTCATGCTGAATATTGAAATTTCCCAAGAATGCAAGGACTTAATACTTACACTACCAACTGTAAATGGTATGATCGCATTTTCAGAATTCCATCAGTACCAAGGTTTTTGGTATACGCCTGAATTTCTACAAGCAATTCTGTCTTGCCAAAAACACTTCCAAGCTCGTGATAGCGATGATCTCATAGTCGCCTCACCCAAATCGGGCATAACTTGGCTTAAAGCCTTGACGTTTACCTTGCTGAATCGATCCACTCTTAATCCAGCAGACAGCACTCAACACCCATTAAACACACATAACCCTCACTCTCTTGTACCCTTTTTGGAGATTGATCTATATATGAGAAACGAAACTCCCGACCTTACCCCTTTTTCCTCTCCTAAACTCTTTGCTACGCACATGCCATGTGTTTCACTTCCGGAATCTACTAAGAACTCAGCATGCAAGATTGTTTATTTGTCTAGGAATCTACCAAGGTTATGATTCGTTCGAAGAGGTTTTCGACATGTTTTGCAAGGGAACGTCAATTTACGGACCGATTTTGGACCATATGCTAAGTTATTGGAAGGAAAGTCTAGAAAATCCCGATAAGGTGATTTTTTTGAAGTACGAGGATTTGAAAGAGCAGCCCATGTTTCATTTGAAGAGACTTGCCGAGTTCTTAGGAGTCCCATTTTCGGAGGAAGAAGAAAAACAAGGCATGGTGGATGATATCATAACGCTGTGTAGTCTGAAGAGTTTGAGTAACTTGGAGGTGAATAAGAGTGGGATGTTGTCGAAAGGGGTACTGAATCGGGCATTCTTTCGACGTGGTGTGGTTGGTGATTGGAAGAACCACATCACAATTGAGATGGCAGATCGTCTTGATCGTATTATCGAAGATAAGTTGCGTGATTCCGGATTAAAAATTTAATCAAATTATGTTGATCATTTTAATATTTCAATAAATTGCAATCATGTCGTTGCATATTGTATGGTTAGAATATAGAAATATATATATATATATATAAATCTTGGTGTTAAATAAAAATGGATTTATATTTGGTATTATATTGTCCAATTTTATCTATCTATAGAAAATTGGAGTATTCATCATACCGAATTTTTCTTTTCAACAATGGAAATATTGTTAAAAAAAAATGATAAATAATATTTTATCCTCTAAATTATCATTTCGCCTCCATGAACTACCATATCTTATAAATATTCTCTTCAAATTATCATCATATTAGTCTTAATCATCTTAAATGATTACATCTTAATTATACATTCCTTAAACCATCATTCTATTAGATTTAGGGGATAATTCTAACACATGATAATTTAGAAGTTAAGTCAAATATGATGATAATTTAAAGATACTAATTTCAAAACGTAATAATTTAAGATGTTTAAATCTAAAATATCATTCGATCTTAAAAAAAAAAAAAAAAAAAAAAGGCGAAAGCCCTTATTAGAATATGCACGCCTAATTCAACGGAATAGGAAAAAAATAATTTTATGAACTAAACCCTAATAAATTTTGCTTGGAAATTTGGACTGACCAAGATTATTAATGTTATTATTTTGGTTAGCTGAGGTGTTTTCGATAAGCAATCTAGCTATGGCCCAACTAATCCCCGAGCATTAGGAGCAACTATCCAGTAGTTGCCAAGAATTTGGCTAGGCCTAGAATGAACTAATATTGTTGTAACCTTTATAATAGTCAATACCCTTATACTAATTTTGTTTAGGTACGAAGAATAGATTTCTCATAAATATACATGTACTAGTTCAAAACCAAACTGTATTGAATGATGATCTACTTCTTATACAAAGCGAGGCTATGCCAATAATTTCGTCCTCCTTACCAAATACCAAGTTTTTTGATTTACCATGACGACCCCTCAACTTCCCAGTCCTTTTCTAGAACACTTCTTGCAGAAACATGAACCTTCCCAGTTCCCAAGCATGCAAATAAATGTCGAATCTGAATGCTAGAATGACCACTCTTAACCTATATCCAAACCCACTTCTTAAGTCCGCGGAAGAAGAAGAAGTTTCCAGTGAAGAATATTGTCGAAAATAGTACAAAGAATCAACTGTATCTATCTGCTGCTTATGCATGGCAAATTCATCTGTGGGCTGTAATTAGGCCCAAAGTGTGAGGAACTATGGTGCGGATACGCAGAGAGAACCAAACCATATGCTGGGCCTTTCGAATACTACGTATTGACGATAACAGCATCCAAATCCACATTGGGCCGTCGCATATTATAAATTTTCTATTCTTTGGTGAAAATTCCTATTTCAAAGCCTAACCCATCCGCAATATTCAATCTTAATTCCAATCGTTAATTTAATGCTACTGTAAGGTCGGCATCCAATCGGTGCATTAAGGCGTTTCGTTTCCTCTTAAATAATTATAATTTAAAAAAAAAACCTGACATTTTTGTTGAAAAACAACTAAGAAATAACTGGCATAAAAGGACCACGTTGCTGGAAACGAGATCCGGTCTCCAAAACAGTGCCCACATCTTATCGAGACCAAAATACAACATCTATTTAAGTTAACGAGGGATGATAATGGAAGGGGCTGTTTGTTAGCGTCGGAAAGATGGGTCCACATGGATTTGATGAGCTGGCAGCTCAACCCTCCCTCTTCCGATTCCGAGAGGAGTAAAGTAATGCAATCTTGAAGACAAGAAATGGCTGAGTCGCACATGCGTTCCATGTCAAGCCAATATGGAACTCTCTGCCCCGCTCAGTGCTCACGGGTTCTCCTCCCCACCCTCCTGGTCCAGGTTCACGTGGTTTCCAAGAAAAATTATTCAAATTAGTTAAAAATGGAGGGTTAATAAGTCAAAACCATTTTGACCAGCGATAGGACACACGTGACAAGTTATTCGAAAACTTACAATTGGATCACAGACTTTCTGTCTAAGTTAGTAATAAATTGCAGCATTAAAAGAGTTGGCAATAGTTTAATCGGCTGGAATTAATTGTTATATTCATTCAAATTAAGTTCCTGACTCCTGACCAGATCCATGTTAGAGCACTATAGCAACACCTTTTTTTTTTCTCCACTTCAATCATAATTCTCGAGAGTTACAAATTCTAATAGTAACATCGCTCGCTATAATAGTCTCCATTATAACTATTTCAAATCCTACCAAAACAATCGTAACTCCACTGTTAACACAAATCATAATCAAACACGTAACTAATTTTATATCAACTAGTTTTGATATAATGAATTACTTTACTTGAAAATTCTGAATGGAGTCCATCCTTATTACTACCAACATAATAAAACACATGGACGGTTGGTTCTCTACATGCGTTACAAATCACATATCTCTCATAATATATTATTGATAAACTCGTTATTCACTATCTATCCACTAGTTTAACTATGTAACTCACTTAGAACCCATTCGTTACATTTCTCAGTATTACTCTAAATTAACTCATAATATTTTTATTCTCATTCTTTTTTAGATTTTTTTACAGACAAACGTTTCTTATTTTGGTTCTTCATATAATATTTAAACACTACAAATATATATAACCCTAATAATTATCTTATTACCGATAGAATTATGGATGCTCTTAAAAAGAATCTTTCTCGTACTCAGTTTTTATTTCTACGATCTAAATTTACTGTAATCATATTTCACTGGAGAGGATGAAATAATATTATGATTTTTTATTAATATTAATTACTTTATTATAATTCTAATTATCTTATAATATTAATTAATTTAATGTAATCCTAATAATTCTTACATATATAAATATACTTATTATATTTTATTAAATATATTTTACCTCTTTCAAGTATTGACCCCTAAAACGTCTAAGTAATCTTAAGAGTAGAATTTAACCCCAACAGCACCCTTCATGCATGTATGTATGTAGACTATGTAGTCAGTCGCGTTATTTAATTACCACTATATGAAAAAGAATATTAAATCACCGACTATGTACGAACTGCGGTGCTGTTATTTCACCAGCGGCATGCGGTACAAGTTAGAATGGACCAGCCTCGCCAATGAGTGTAGTTGCTAACGTACGCTTAGTTTGTTAAGGGTCAGCGGCGCTCTCTCTCTCTCTTTCTCCCTGTTATAAGTAGTACAACATTCTGAATTATGATTCACAGAGAAAACCAGAATCCGAAACAACGAAGAAATTTACTCTGGAGAGAGAGAGAGAGTCTTTGGTGCTGGTACTATTTTATGGAGAAGATTCAGGTTTTGGAGTATGTGTCGGGAGGGTTGTTACGTGATTCAATTTGGAGTTCATAAAAAATTTAAGTTATTATTTTTTGGTTCATAGTGATTAGAGAGCTTAGGAGGAGGAGGAGCAGGCAAGATCTTTTTGGTGTATATAATAAACATTGTATTGGCCGTTTGGCTTCGTCCTCTGCTCTGTGTAGTGAGATAGAGAAGCGATTTCACAGCTCTTACATCACCAAACACTTGAAGGATTTCAGATGGGTAGGTTCTATGCTCTGTTTTGCTTCTTCGTTTATAGTTAGAGTTCCTCCCACTTTTTTTTTTTAATGTATCAGTACATCTCTGTTTTTCTAATTTTTCTTTTCACAGATGTGAACTTGAGCTTTTCGAACACCATGGATGATGAATATGAGAAATTTGTCAGGAGAATGAACCCACCCAGGTCTCTCTATTTTTCTTATTTTCCTTCATACTTGACTCTTTCTGCAAATTAACACTCAAGATCAATTTCATCCCCCTTCTTTTCTGTTTTCCCACAGAGTTGTAATTGACAATGAAGCCTGCAAGGATGCTACAGTGATAAGGGTAATTCAATGATTCTGTTTCCTTTTTCTTTTTTGTTTCTTCTTCTTGGTGGGGCACTGATAATTCCTCTGCCTTGAAGCAGGTAGACAGTGCTAACAAACATGGGATACTTCTTGAAGTTGTTCAAATCCTTACTGACCTTAATCTGATCATAACTAAAGCCTACATATCTTCAGATGGAAACTGGTTCATGGATGGTATGCCTTTTCTCATTAATCCCTTTCTATAAAAAGAGTTTCCCTCTATTTGATTTCGATTCATACTAGAATTTTTGGGTTCTACCTCAGTTTTCAATGTCACTGATCAAGATGGAAACAAAATTACTGATGAAGAGCTTTTGGACTTCATTAGAAGGGTATGGAGTTTCTCTTCCATTTTTGCCGCTTTATCTTCATTTCAGTAAACTTCCCTCCAAATTTGTTATCTTAAAAAAATTTCAGTCACTGGGACCGGAGTCTTGCTTCACCATGAGATCAATCGGGGTTAAACCATCCACCAACCATACTGCAATCGAGATGACCGGAACCGACCGTCCCGGACTACTATCCGAACTGAGTGCTATCCTGACCCATCTCAAATGCAATGTTGTAAGCGCCGAGATCTGGACCCACAACACTCGGGCCGCTGCTGTTATGAATGTAACAGATGAAGAAACGGGCCTTCCAATCAGTGACTCGGAGCGGCTCTCTAAGATCAAGGAATTGCTCTGCAATGTGCTCAAGGGAAGCAGCAATAATAATTGCTCTAGTGGAGCTAAGACCGTGGTTTCTCATGGCGGGACCCACACGGAGAGAAGGCTTCATCAGATGATGTTTGATGATAGAGATTACGAACGGGCGGCTGAGGACGACACCTTAGATGAGAACCGGAGACCCGAGGTCAATGTCGTAAATTGGCTCGACAAAGATTACTCTGTGGTTACTATCCGGAGCAAGGATAGGCCCAAGCTTTTATTCGATACGGTTTGTACCTTGACCGATATGCAATATATTGTGTTTCATGCAAATGTTAACGCAGAAGGGTCTCGAGCTTATCAGGTAGAATAATTTGCCGTTTGCCTTTTCTCTTTATGAATATTTTAAACTTAATAATAGAAAATTGGGGTGTGTATTTTAATAGGAATATTACATCAGGCATGTAGATGGATCTCCAGTGAAATCAGAGCCAGAGAGGGAAAGAGTAATCCAATGTCTTCAAGCTGCTATTGAGAGAAGAGTGTCTGAGGTTTGTGAATATTATTATCGCAAAGAAATGTTTTGTTTTTTGGTTATTCCTTAACATATATATGTTCATCAATCTGTTTAGGGGTTGAAGCTTGAATTGTGCACTTCCGATAGGGTGGGGTTGCTATCGGACGTTACTCGGATATTCCGAGAGAACAGCCTAACAGTAACGAGAGCTGAGGTGGCGACTAAAGCAGGCAAGGCGAGAAACACATTCTATGTTCAGGATGCGTCGGGATATCCCGTAGATTCCAAGACCATAGATTCTATCAGGCAAGAGATTGGTCAAACCATACTGCAAGTGAGGGGCAGTTCTCAAGAGCCAAAACCTGATTCTCAAGATTCTACAACACGATTCCTCTTTGGAGGTCTCTTCAAGTCTAGATCCTTTGTTAACTTTGGCCAAATCAGGTCCTATTCTTGAAAACAGGACCTAAATTATACATATATACATAACTCATCTCTCATGTATTTTCTTCTTAGGAAAACAGTCATTTCTCACAACAAAAATTTATGTACATAAATGATAACAGAACAATCAGTTAGCTTTGTATTTTTTAGCTATGAAGATTCAATCTGTCATCAACTGTCTACTCTATCTTTATAAAAATGTATTCATCATCATCCCTGCATTATTTTCGTTTGCCACTTTTGACCCCAAGTTTGGATTTTTTTGCTCACAACATTTTCAAGTAACAGAGGAAAGAAAAAGTTGACATGAAAAGGCATAATGTTGTTGACTACTTTTAAGATTAGCTCTTTCTTCACTTCTCTTTGGCACTTTGTTTTTCAAGGTCAACCAATAAGGGACATTCAATTTAGGACAGCCAACTTTAACAAAGGTGGATTAATGAATATTCGGTTTTGGATACGATCTCGATCGGTCCGAATCGATTAACTTTTTGACGCATTATTATATCATTTAGAGAAAAAAAAATGTTGGGATAAATAAATTATCAAAATTTATATAATAAATAATATTTTAAAAAATATAATAATAAAAATTTTGAGATGTAAATCTGAGTCGGTATGAAGAACCCTACAGTCGAATCATATTCATGCGATCATCTTATTTATTGATTTGAATCTGTCTTTGAGAATTAGGTGGGAGGAGTCTTGTAGTTTGAAATCAACCTCAAAGTGGAAAAACATTATAGGCACTCCATCTTATTGGCTGTCTGAGTTGGCAATAGATGTGGGGGGTTTTTGACACGTGGGATGGAATCAAGAATCAAGAATCAAGAATCAAGAATCAAGAATCAAGAATCAAGAATCAAGATAAGTAATGGAACCCATTAAGTAAATAAATCTATAAAAAAGAAAGATTATATATATATATATATATATATATATATATGGGGTAGAGTAGCCTCCAAGTTGTTGTATTTCTGATTTTCAATTTAGAGTTGGTGAACTATTACCTAACTTTTTCCATCAAATTGAAATATTAAACGGGGTCGTTCTCACTCCCACAGTAGTATGTAATTTTCCAGGAAATCGTATAAGAAATTTCCCATATATGTTTTATTAATCGACCACAACTTGATTTCGGTTTCTGTCATGGATACATTGTATCTATATATATATATATAATATACTTTTCATAATGAATGCATCACCAAATTATATATGAATTTACCTTTTGACATCATCATTTACCTAGTGTGTCTTGTAGTTAAAAATTTTAATTTTAATTATTTAATATTTTGAAACAAATCTTATTTAAAGATTTTTAATCTTAACTATTTAAATGATCCGTTGATATTAATAATATTTTGGAGTTTATATATTTAAAATAATAAATTATTTCATATTAAGATCTTTTGTGGAAATCATTCTTGCAAATCGGAATTACTGTCGCATACCAAAATCATCATCTTTATACATGCATGCATGTATAGAACGTCGGTAACTTGGACTGGTCAAGAGTGATCGATTATCTTAATCCAGCTCGAGTATCTGGGTTGGGCATTACAATCATGTTCATGTCTAGAAAATTGTTAATGCAGAAAACAAGGCAGTCATGAGAATTCACGACATTAAGAACGTGACATGTGCTTCTCTACAATTTCTGTCACCCAACACATGAGTGTCACATTGTTCTTGTTCCTTTATTTATTTATTTCCTTTTATTACATGTATATATTTGAATTTGATTTTTTTTTTCTTTCACATGGAAATGGTTTAGCATCAGGGCGGTGCATGTTTCGAGCAGCAACAGCAACATGAAACTCCTCTCCTGACCCCCACCACATGAATAGCTTTCCTATTTGGATTTGAATTTCAAAAAAATTAATAATTACTTAAAATGATTTGTAGTCTGAAATTTCAGTATTGAAGCAGTTTCTAGCTTTCCATTCTCAGCAAAGAGAGTGCAAATAGGGAGCGAGCAGCATGACCATGGAGGCCGGGTCCGGTGTTGATTTTCCGGGGTTCCAAACAAGTGCTCACAGATTAGATGACATTGTTTTCACAAGGTCATTGAGCCGGTTGCAAAGGCGAGCTCCTTGCCCTCTTCAACTGAAACGTAGCGGGCCTAACAGCTCATCAGCTCATCAGTCTTCTTTCTCTACATCTTCTTCAACATCATTGAATGCATTCATACATGGTAAAGACCCCATTCCACTTCTTTCACCTCTTGTATTGATGCCTAATTCCTTACTTGAGTCATCCGACCTTCAAGAGGAAAATGTTACAAAATCCCATTCATGAACATATATGTACAAGCTAGGTCCACATATATATTATATTAATGTCACATGAGTAAAATGATCTTATTATATGCTTCTTCTCAACCATATGCCTACCCATCGATATGCCAACTCAAGGGAAAAGAACATTCAACTAGGATTTTCCATAGTTTTGTTTGTTGATATACATTAATCCAATTGTCATTTAGGACCTAAATTAATTCTTTGGTTGCCTGAGTGAAGCAAATCTGAACTCTATATTGGGGATCGATTGCAAGAAGCTGAAATGGTGAGTGCACATAGGAAGGGGAGAGGGTAAAGGAACAACGTTATAGTATCATAGATTGAGCCAGCACGATTTCTCGGTCCTAACCCGAACGGAAAATATGCTCCCGGGTTATATCTAATGGCCTTAGAAATCCCTTTTAAGAACCTCCCAGGTCTGAAAAGATGAACATCTTCTCCCCATATTAAAGGATCATGGTGGACTGCCAAAGCTGGAAGATGCATGATTAGATTAGCCGGAAGATTAAACTTCCCCACTTTTATTTTGCTCTTAATTTTTCTAGTAAACCTTAGCAAATTAAGGAGGATATAATCTTAGAGATTCATTGATACACATGCTCATCTGTGAGCTTTTATTATCGAGAACTGATTTCGGCTTTTATTATCGAGCAATTCGAACACTTCTTTCCAAAATGTTATTTTCCTTCTAAATAATTTCTTCCAAACGCTGTTCCTGAGATCACATCTGATGTCAGTACTCTCAGATTTTCAAACACTTCAATCTCTTTGCCTTCTTGTATTTCCCACTCTATCTAGCACCGTCTCGATGCTACTAATCATTGCCGGAATCATACTCGGAAAAGTTGCCGGAATCATTGCAACGAAGACGCGTCATTAATTACATTATATCCACGCAACATCAACCTTATAGCTGTTGCAAGTTGCAACAGTACCTTGTTCACATTTAAGCTATCATTTATCATCTTCGTTATTTCTATGGTTGAGTGAAACATTATTTGAACTCCATGTTCAGGATTGAGTGTAAGGCGCTCAAATGGTGAGTGTAGTAGGCCGGAGAGAGGGTGAAAGAATAGTGTTGTAGTATCATCGAAATCACAATCTTTACTTCCGTCATTGCATAGGTCAAGCCGACACAATTTCTCGGTCCTAATCCAAACGGAAGAAATGCAGCCCGATTGTTTCTGGTAGCTTTAGCAATCCCCTCTGAGGATCTTTCGGGTTTGAAAAGATGCACATCTTCTCCCCATATTAAAGGATCATGGTGCACTGCAGAAGTAGGAATATCCAAGTGTAGATTCCCGCCTGGAATAACATAATTACTCAATTTTACTTCCTGGGCAATTTTTCTTTTAAATCCAAGCACGGGCGGGTATAATCTTAATGATTCATTGATAATCATACTCATCTGCATTAGCAAAAAAGGGGACAAATGAAAAAGCTAACTTATTGACTTTTGCAATGAACATGAATATCATGTAGGATCTTCTTACAGTCTTTAGTTTTGCAATTCCTTCTGAATTCGGATTTCGGTGGTTGAATAATTCGATCACTTCTTTCCAGGCTTCACTCTTGTCAATTCGTATGGATAGATAGAAGGAAAGTCCATGTAAGAAGCACATTTGTTGTCTCATGGCCGGCAACGTAAAATGTGTTGCATTCATCGACAAGATTGAATTGAAAGTTTCCGGTTCTGATCAACTTCATTATGAGCCATTATAAGCAATCCCAGAAAATCATTTCCATAACACTTATCTCCTTCACTTAGCTCCTTATTAGCTTCTATGTTCTTGATTAACTTTATAATAGAGTCGTGTATTTCCAATTCGAGTCTGTCCATTTCAATATCATCTTCTGTCCTGAAAATCTTGCTGCAAAAGTCCACATGATGGAAATAACTACCTCCACTATGACTAAAACTAAGTAAGAAAAAAGTATTACCTGATGATTGGAATCCTAAGCTTATTAGCATTTATTGTGAGCAACAAGACCAGTTCTTTTAACATGAGGAAAATTTTTGTCCCTTCTAAATAACTGCTTCCAAAAGCTGTTCTTGAGATCACATCTGATGTCAATACTCTAAACTCTTCAAACACTTCGATCTATTCGCCTTCACGGTTTTTCCACCTTTCCAGCATCGTCTCGGTGCTGCTGAGCATAGCCATAGTCTGAAAAATTAAAGGAGAAGAAAAATATTACTTAATGAAAATTAGATGGAAGGGGGGAAGTTTCCAAAGGGGACTTTACTTTTAAACTCTCTGAATGAAAAGCATGATTAGCCAGTTTACGCTGTTTAGCCCACTTTTCACCATTAGCTGTAGAAAGTCCATACCCTAATAGCCTCTTATTGACTGGAACATCTCTTTTGGGATAACCTTTGATCTTGTCATTAACTCCTTAATCAATTCCGTTTCAGTGATCAGCAAGTCGCCGTTAGCGCCATAACATCTAATGGAATTCGTCCCTTCAAAAAAATACAACAAAAAATTGATCATTCAGAGTTTCACACATCTATTGGATGCCGAAACAGAATCTCTACCATATTTGTTGAGACACAAATAAGTATCCGGTTGAACTCGAGAAAATATGTCGTGTGATAACTTCATTGGTCTGGTCATGGCTTCTAATTTCATGTCAAAGATTTGTTTGGTGTTTCCAAATACAAACTCGTAAGAAGGACCTTTGATTCCCTTTAAATTCATCAAGTACTTTAGCCGTCTTGGAATCCACCATTGTTTCCGAAGTAGCCCGAAGAGAGCTAGGAGAATGTACAGAGAAAGAAAGCTTAAAGAAAGAAGCAAAAGATCAATTATCAAAGCACCCATATTCATCAAAAAAAAATTGTCAACTACAAACATTCAACCAGATGAATGATCTAAAGTCATCTGATGCTCAACTTGCTTTATATGCTGAATTAAAGTGTCCTGAATTAACAAGATTATGAAAATTTTTATATTCTTGATTATTGTTTATCTAGAGACGAAGACATGGTACCAAACAGTGATGTACTTGCCAGCTTTTACAATGTCAACGCGATGAGAGGGACAACTATATTCCTAGACACTTGTTTCTAATGTTCGTTTGCTCTTTTCTTAAGGGCATTATGGTAAATGGACCTACGTACAAGGTCACACACACCTTGCTGGGCCTTTCGTACCTATAAAATCAATGTTCATATTAAGTCCTTGTATTTTGGAACCATATAAATCGTACAGATACCTAAATCGTACCCACCTCTGGCTTCTCCATCATACACACATCCCTCAAAGATTGAACAAGTTGGTAAGCCTTAGGACCTGTCTCTTTGGCTGAACCATGACCTATGATAATACATAATAGCTATAGTTTGTACTTAATAACAAATTACAAATTGGTTATAATCAAAATTTCAAGAACATGTCGGAAAAACAAACATCAATTGATCAATCCCATATTGTTACCTCTTTTTAAGGGCCTGGCTACATAGAGAAGCACAACCTTGTCTTGGTTCTGTACAGTGTGAGAAAATGCCCATTGTAAAGCTCCCTCAGCCTCAGGACTCGAATCAACCACAATCATTATCTTCCTTCCGATCAAAACTCCTAGAGGTCTCTTCTCTTCTTCAGAAACAGCCTTCTTCTTATTCTCAATACAAGACTCATAACTCTCCATTTCTTCAGACCTGGATTGATCAGGCCCAATCCTGTTCAGAAACTGGGAATCTTGGACATTGTTTTCGCCATGATCACTCCAAACAAGTGATGAAGAGAGTGGTAAGTTTTTTGCTCTGTAATGAGTTGATAGGATAGTGTTGCTTGATCATAGGTTTCGTTTTTTAAGCAGTTGAAAAAAAAGAAGAAGTAATAATTAAAAAAAAAATTGATAAAATGGGCCGAAGCCTGAAAGACAAGTAGGCCTATTCGAAAAAAGCCCGATAGACCCTTCAAGATTGGGCCGGGAATCATCATAATTTTCCATAGACTTGGATGCCGTTGTGATCCTCCTCGTGCGGTCAAACACACCGACTTAAAATTCCAAAATAGAGATATGGAAACAACTTGAAATCTAGAATCAAAACCCAATTATTTACTTTTAACTGATATTAGAGTTTATAACAACTTGCCTACTTCTCAACTCAACATCCGTCCTCCACTAAACAGAACATCGCCTCCGCCTTCTTTCGCCGCCGATTTTCGACTTTCTTTTCAAGTTTGGCTTCAAGCTCCTAGAACTCTTATACGTTTTGATTATCAACCTTTTCATGCACATGAGTTATCTATGTGCTCAATATATTTATGATTATCGATTCTTATTATTATTTTTCCCTCTCTTGTAGCGATTTCTTTAAGTGGTGCTATATAAGAGTATAATTCCATATGGGTGCCCTTCTTTGCTGCTTTCGACCTAGGGAAGATCCTGATCAGGAAGCAATACGCTCTGATGATGTATGTTTTGATTAGCATCTTCAATTCCTCTAACCAATACTCTCTCCCAATTCTTTTATTTTTATTTTTGTTGTAGCCGAGTTGGTAGTTATTTTATTTATATCTTGTGCTTAGCGGGTTCATGTCCTACTAAGGACAGTGTTTGAACTCGTATCTACCCTTAACTTGGAATCCCTTTAATGGGTAGAGACCCCGATCAGATTCAATGATTTTGCTTTGGACCGGTATTATAGTAGTGTGGTATCCCAATGGTCAATGTCTCCTTTTATGAGTTAGCCTTAAGAGAATCCCTTAACAAACTGCCCACCCTAAACATACAATATCTCCACTTTGAGAAAGCTCATTTTTTCTTTTGCAAAAAAAAACACACACACATCTAGGGGGATGTGGATTTCGTTAATGTTTACTATTTTTGTATGCCTTATAATACCACTTTATACAAGTAACATGGTGTGACATTTAATTTCTTCTTTGAAAAGCTTAATATCTAATATTAATTAGATTATTCCTTTGCATTGGATCTAATTAATCAATACTATAATGAGTAGGAGACAGTGCCAATTGTAGAAGCCAGCATCAGCAACTCTAAGATTACAAACCATAGTTTGGGTACGTATTGTTCCAATTAAAATTTATTAATTAAATTGTTAATGTCTTTTTATTATTATTATTATTTTTTTCTTTCTGGGTTTGAAGAGAATTTTGAAGATTCGAATAGAGTGACCGTAGTAGATAGGTGGGAAGTGGATGAGAGAGTCGGTGTCAAAGCTTCACCTGTAGAAGAGTGTCCTACATGTTTGGAAGGCAAGAAAATTTCTCACAAAATGTTTGATTATTTTCTATTTTTGAAGAGTGCCCTAAATTACTTGCCCTAATTTTTTATCATTATTTTGTATTTGCAGAGTACACCCACGAACAGCCTAAGACAACAGCTCGATGTTCTCACCATTACCACCTTAGTTGTATACTTGAATGGATGGAAAGAAGTCCAAACTGTCCCACTTGTGGCAAGGTACGTACCTTCTTCATTTCATGGAAACGTTTATGCTCTAATGACATTACTTGGTAAGATTTGTTCGCAAAGAACCGCACTGATTCTGTCGTTTTCAAACAGGTGATGGATTTTGATGAAGCAAAATGAGAGTTGAGATGTTACTAGAGAGACAGCCACCGGCTGAGGATATAAACTTGAAGCACCAATAAACATTAGATGTAGAAGCAAATAACACCCTTTTTTACCCAAATTGATCATACATAGATTATGTTTTCTTAGATATCGCCATAAGCGTATAGTAAGTTAATTTGTATCAATCTGATTTCTCTAGAGTCCGTTACGAGTTCGATCTCAAGCATCTTAAAAAGGTTTTGAGATGATTTAGTTTTATCGTTTGGTACCTAAGAGGATTTCAAAATGCAAAAACTTAATTTTGATCTACAAAAAAAATAAATAGAAATAAAACGTTATATATATATATATATATAGTAGGGCAAGCAACTCAAAAGGGTACCAAAAATATACATGAGTTTAGAGATGATAAATTGGATACAAAGAGGGGGAATCTAAAAGAGACACACAATAAGATATTCCTTCCCTTATAGAATCAACCATGCAATATTCCAAGGCATGTAAAATCTAAGCAGAAACCATTTATAAAAAAAAGACAAGATAACTGCAGTCAAAGTCGCAAAGCTTGATTGACTATGATTTCTTCTTCTTTGAAGCATGCACCACTCTTCATGAACTTTGGTTTAACTTGATCTCAACCCAAATATACTCCCCTTTAAGTTTTAGCTGCAAACTTATTATATAATATTATCAAATTCTCGTAATCTATATAAAAAGTAGATGATATTGTCACGTTGTTTCGTCAAATATTATGTTTCAACAAGCAGCCGAGATGGTATGGATAGATTGGTTCGAGAGTCAGGTCAAGCTCGTTGCTTCTCATCATTTGATCTCCCGCCTCTTGCTGATAACTTCTCCTGCATCCACATGTTGTTCACACACTTGTTTTTATATGGACTTGAAAAATGTGTTAAGAACATATATAGAAGATAGATAGTAGTTACCCAATGTTTAAGCAGGGATGTGGGTGCGGCTGCAGCATGAAGCTTGAACCATTAGAGCCATGATTCTGCTGCTGCTCCCATTGTGCCTGCTCTGACAGGCTCCTATCCTTTTGCTTTATCTATACATATATATATACATACACCATCCAATGCACATGATCATATTCTATATAAGAATGGAAGTTTACCTATGGCTATAAACACAACCCTAGATCAATATTAATTGACACGCTCCCCCCTTTCTTAAATAAATAAATTTATAAAAAAAAAAAGGAAGAAGAAGAATGATAGGTCATTCATATATATTTAATGGAGGCACTTCACCTGCTTAGCTAGTAAGGTGTTTTGCTCCCGTATTGCTTTCTCCTGTCAGGAAACACAAGGGACCAATTACTACAACTTTCCAAAGTTGCATATAGGTCAAACACCATTAAACTAATAATCTTAGTTTCTGAATCTGGATATCTTATTAGCTTCATGAGAGACATGCCCCAAGTTCTTATACGGTCAGAGATCAAGACATGAAAATCGACTAGCTACTCTATAAGGGCTTAAATTTAGAGGAGAATTTCTTGGCAAACCCCATAGGAGACCGTTTTATTTCAATCATATACATGATCAATAAAATATATGATATGATAATATAAATTTAATATATGCGGTTAAGATTTAATCGATTTATCATAAATACGATCTATCTAAAAATTTATCAATTTAGAATTTTAGACCATATATATATATATAAAGGTACATAGTACGTGTATTACGTGCATATATATATATATATGCACTTCCCCCTTCTAATCAATGTTTTTGTGATCAGATTCTCTCTTAGTGTAGCAAAGATCTAGGGTTAGGGGCCTTGCCTTTCTTTGGAGTGCAGAGATTGAGTCATACATGAGCTGGTTCTGCATAAACAAGAGATAAAATTAATGACTTTCTCTTCAGCATCGATCTTTAGTATAAGAACCATATGTATATGTAATTAGACCTTTCAAAAAAAAAGAAATGTATATGTAATTGAGAATAGAAATCTACCATACTTTTCTCGATCGAATTTGTTTAAGAGAATTTTCGAGTTGTTGCTCCATATTCTGAAGCTCTCTGAGGCTCAAGGAGTCCAGATCTTCCCCAATATAGTGCCTAAAAGGTGTTATATATATATATATATATAAGTTATAATAGTTAAGTTCGCTATAAGCAAGGAATATCCTCAATACAAATATGTGAATGAGTATATATACATATAGAAGTTCACCTATTGTTTCTTTCTAGCAGCTCAATCATAGACTTGAGTCTAGAATATTCCACTGTCCAGTTTCCCTGCCAAATGCATTTCAACATATACACAATATTAACCTTTAACTTTTACAGTGATCACACAGTATTACTGCCAATTGGAGAATTAAGTCAACTAACAATGATCATAAAAAATTATTATATGATTGATTACCTGCGTCTCAGATTCAATGCCAGCTACTTGTCTCTCCAGATACGAATATCTTTCATGTCGTTCTAGTATCTTCTCCATGCTGTTTCAAAACAGTATTAAAGTTAATACCTAGATACATACATATATATATGTTGTATATAATTAATTAATGACTCTAACATATATATAAAAAAAATACCCATTTAATTTATACTATATGCATGCATGTTTACTGTTATCTCTTAACATAAATATATGGAATTTATATAAGAAAATGTCTATTTTTTCATCCAGAGCAGTGAGCACGGTAACTAAGATGGGAAGATGCAACTACAGTGCCACTGATAGTAAGAATAACTAAGAGAGAGAGATAGGAAACGAGATTACCAGAATGCTATACAGTAGAAGTAGGAAATTTGTTTTCAAAACATATAGTGCTTGAAGTGACAACCCAAAATACTAAGTTTTGTGAGTGTTGATTGACAGGAGATCACACCCCTTTTAGAAGTTAATCTTATAGCTAGCCGCTTGCATAGTGTCCACTATATATATATATATGTGTATACGTATATATATATATTGATTAACTCGTAAATAAGAACAATACGGCATTCAATCCCTCACGACCTAGAAGGTATAACTACAAATTTCACCACAACTTATTAGTTAAGCTGATCACTCCGTTAATTGAAGCAAATGAGCTGTTTTGGAAAAGTTAATATCATCAAAATTCTCGATCCCCGGAACTACAAGTATGTATCCATCTTTTCGACCATGTTGATAGCATGAAAATCTAAGGAACAGGGCATATTAAGAAGTAACAGTAAAGATGATTTTTTTTTTTTTAAGCATGTCCTATATATGTACACAGTAAGACCTAGCCAAAGCATAGTGTTGCATTATAGGCTATTTCCCTTTTTATTATTATATTTTTATTTTCCTTTCCTTTTCTTCTGAAGAGTTACAGGAAATCCTTGTCTATAGGCTTCTTACAGCTTTTATAAACATGTTCGCGAAGTAGTAGATACT
The DNA here is from genome assembly GCA_027186245.1 of Coriaria nepalensis. Lineage (NCBI taxonomy): Eukaryota > Viridiplantae > Streptophyta > Magnoliopsida > Cucurbitales > Coriariaceae > Coriaria > Coriaria nepalensis. The sequence continues at coordinate 2,566,914 of CP114486.1, forward strand.
TACCATTATATATAAACATGTTACTATCTGAAGCTTTGTAAGGTTAAAAAATCATCAGAAAATAATTAAGATCCAGGCCAGGAGACTACATAATTTTACACAATATCTTGCTGAGAAACTAAACAAATGTACAATTCAGCCGTACGTTGCTTATAGCTAGAGAAAGAGTGAAGTCGAATGAAATTCTTATTTACCATACAAATTTTTTTAAGAAATAATATATTTTAAAAAACAAATACCTCAGATAATTCCCTTTTTTTCTGTTGGTTTAAGAAGATACAAGTTACTATATTTATCTGCAAAGTCTTACAAAAATGTAGATATAAATATGGATATGTATATATGGATAAAAAAATATATATAAACACATAAAGAGATGATGATAATCTAAATGATAGGTATACCAAGAATTAGTAGCATATTCAAACAGCTTTCCTTTGTGAGAGAAGACAATCAAAGCAACTTCAGCATCACACAAGACAGAGATCTCATTAGCCTTCTTCAGCAAACCAGCTTTCCTTTTCGAAAAAGTTACCTGACGATTGATCTTGTTTTCGATGCGTTTCAACTGAACCTTTCCCCTACCCATCTTAATAAATTCTTTCCTTTATTACACTAAGTCTTTTCCAAACAAACAAAACCCGAGGATTCCCAGAAAAAGAAAAACAGATGCAAAGAGAGAAAGATGGAAATTTATGGGTTTCCTTTCTTCTTGCCAAATGTATTATCTGCAGGTGTCTGAGAAAATGGGAAAAAACCCTTAAGCAATATATATATATAACAGAAATGGTATGAGAGCTGAATGAGTTGGAAAACTGGTTTTAGGGTGTGAGAGGATGGGATGGGAGGAAAACCAGGGTGGTTTTGTAGCTTTGTGCTGTCGAGCTGTGATTGGCTCAGGGATCTCTGTAGAGGTTATTGTCTAGGGCTACATTTTGTGGGGTTGTGTTTGATGGATTGTGTTAACTTGGGGGGCCCCAATTTGTAAGGATGTATTTAGATATTTTGGTTTATGAGAGCTTTATTCTAGCTATGTGCTGAATTTCGTCCAAGAAAGGAAAAGGAAAAAGAAAAAGAAAAAAACTTTTGTTTTTAATTAATATCTTAATTTTGTGTTAAAGGTGCTCAACCCTAAAACAACTTAAATTAATCCTTTAGGTTTAAGCGTTCAAAGTTGAATTTTAAGTAAATTGGAATTCCACCGCGTTATTATATTGTTCAATAGTGAGAAAAAATTCTAAATAATATTGAGAATTAATGGATAAATTATATTTATAATTGACCGATCAAACTTAATCATATATAATGTTGATGTTATATTATCATGTATGATATAATTATGTAAAATTAATAAATACATTTAAGATGAATAGATCCACCATAAATATAGTTCACTCAAGTTTGCACTTCAAACACAAGTTTTGTGCATACCTTGCAAATGATCAATGCAAGGAAAATGTGCATTCGTTTAACGTTAAAATCATTTCAATGAGTCATTTCAACTCAATAACTTATTTCAAAGCAAGTCGAACGAATCCTATTTTCGCACTTTAAACACAAGTTTTGTTCACAACTTTCAAATGATCAATGCAAGGAAAGTATGCATTCGTTTAACCTTAAAATCATTTCAATGAGTCATTTCAATCACACGTTATTATACTTTGTAGAATGTAAATAAAATTTGTCACACATCTTATTAGCTATTTTTTACTTTTTGAAGAATTAAAATTCTTCAAATTTAAAGAATCCCTATAACTTATTTATAATTGAAGTTAAATAATAGAATATGAAATTTGAAATAAAGTTATCTGAAAAATTATTAAGTTAAGTAAAAAGATAGCATATGCTTAAAGTTGTTTAAACTGATAGAATCTTACAAATAATCATATATGAATTAGATTTGACAAACTAGATTATGAGAGGAGAGATAAACTAGATTATGAGAAGTAGGAAATATTTCTTAGAGAACAATTAGAACACATTTATTATAATGTTAACTCTAACATCATATTTATGCATCATTTTCTGATAAGATTTTGAGATACTTAACCAAGATTGATTTCAAAAAACTAAATTACTCAACTAACGGTGTTGAATATATCAAAATTCTTGACTATTATTTTCTAACTAAACTGAATACAATTCCTTTTTAAATAGTTTTTGCAAATGATAAACTAATTTCAAAGATGATAAACTAAACCTAAAAATAATCATAAAGATAATAACAACCTTAATCAAATCCTAAACAACCATTTGATCATCTATCAACTAAAGAGTTCGAAAACAATAAATCTAATCAAGAAACAATAGAACTAACATTAGGCCCTCATCATCATGTACGTTTTATCAGTGGCCCCCACCATGAATGTCTCGAAACCGATCTTGCAACGAACTTCATCCTCCCCATCAACCTCCTCTTCCTCGATATCAGCATCCATTAGCATTAGGGGAGAGCAATGGTTGAATCTGATTCGACAATACCGGATGGCGGTCGGATCAGATTGAGTGATATTCGGATGGATGTCGGGATCGGATCCGTTGCGGTCGGGTGGAAGACGGATTGGATCGGATCAGATCCGATCAAAAATTTTATTTTATTTTTGAAAATTTTTAAAGATAATTTAATTTGTATTAGATAATGTCAAATATTATAGGGAAATAATATGTTTAATTGAAGATTATACCTTTTAAAATATATATATATATATATATTTAATGGAGAAGTCTATATCATTTAAGAAAAATTAATTGAAAATTTTATTTAAGAAAATTATAAATAGAAATATTAAAAAAAACATAATAAATATAACTGAAAAAATAAATGAAAAATTGAAAATAGTTTTTTTTTTAATTTGATTGAGCAATTACTTCATTAAGGAAAAATAATAATGAAAAATTATATAAGAAAGTAAATAAATAAAAAAGTGTACTTTAAGGAAAATTTAATATAAAAATAAAAAAAATTAAAAGTCAAAAGTCATTTAATCAAATTTAATGAAAATTCATTAATAAAATGTTTAAAAGGAAAAAAAAAGTTTATTCATTAAAAGAAATACATGAAAGGAAAAAATTTTGTCTTAAAAAATAATTATTTAAAATAATTTACATTAAAAAATAAAAAATTAAGAAAAAAATCGATCTAATTCGATCGGATTGAATATCTAACACAATCATAATCGGATGAATCCGATCCGAATAAATTAAAATAAAATATATCAGATCAGATTGTGATCCGACCGATTTGGGTCGGTTCGGATCAGATTGGTCGGATCACTGTTGATCATCCCTATTATCATTGCTTGCATCGCTTGACACTGATGGTGAGGAACAAACTATTCGTCACAGTAGAAGAACAAGTTATTCTCTCTCCAAACTTTCATTTCTCTAATCATCAAACGTCTTAACTCGATGATGAGTAGTGGCTTACTTGTCTCGATTGAGGTTCTTAATGTATTTTGTGATGTCCGATCTCCGCTCTCTATGGTGTTATTTGATTTCTTAGCATATTTCTAAAAAGTAATATGCCCATCAAGCCAATAAGGTATGACCCAATCAAGTCCTTTACTTATGAGAATTAATTTTGAATTATTTAAATAATCAATATAATTAAATACATAGCACTTAATTAGAGCATATTATGTTATGTCATGTTGTTATTAGGTTGGAAATAGCAAATTGCATGCATCATTATATATCTGCATGCTTGAAAGATTTCCGGATCTTAAACGTACAGTTGGAGTAATGATGAAGATCATGGTCGATGATATCCAAGTTGGTTCAAGTCTAAGATCTAAATTATTCATAGTAAGATTGTTATGATGAGATAATAACAATCTTGAGAGACAATTATATGCACTATCATCTTTGAAAAAAAAATGATGTTCTCATATTTATCGATATTGGTAGATACCAAGATATGTATGTAGGTGGTTAGTCGTGACTTAATCGCTAAACGTGGTCACTTGCCAAAATTTAATTGGTAATAATATTGATTGTTAATGAGTTTTGTCGGTGACTATGATACATGTAATGCTCAGACCTAAAATTATCACAGTACTCGCATATTAGATATCCTATTTTGATGTTGCCTTACATGATCTTCTCCAAATGCCACTAAAAGTGCAAACTATTAGACATGTATTCAAATATGTACAGTATATAAGATGATAAGATGAGATCTATCACCTCTATATTACAAGATATGATTTCATGAGGCATATAGCTTATGCAATGAAGAAAATATTTGTGCAAAGTAGAATGCTATGAAAAAGAGTTTTCTATAAACTCATTGTCTGATTGCACAAATGTATATGATATTCATAAAGAAAAATATAATAAGGTTTAATAGTTAAATCATATCCTAAATTTTTTTGGAACCTTAAATAGATAGAAGGATCAGTCTTGTACAATAATATTCATCTATGGTTCTTGATGAGGTGCCTCACACTTCTTATTGCACGAGTGGCATATACGCCTTATTAAGGCAAATATGAGTCTGGTGGTTTAAGTTAATAATGATCATATAAGTGAATCCTCACTTGATGGAATTTTGACTAGTTCAATTATAAACTTAATTTAAGAGTTACATCATTAATTAATTTAATTTGTTAAAGTTAAGTCACATGCACTACTAGGATATTGCACTACTAGCATATATATCCAAACTATGACTTAGATTTAATTTGAAATTAAATAATTAATAAGAAAAATACTTATTTGATAAGATAAATTTATTAAATCAAGATTTAATGAATTTATGGTCAAAAAATATTTTTTGAGTAAAAAATAAGTTATGTTAATCAATAAAGTAGTAATGAGCCTAACAGAATTATTTAATGGACCCAAATTAAAGTTTACATTTTACTGACTAAAATTAAATCTTAATTTTAAATTTAACAAAAGTTCATACTATTTAACAAAATCAGACGTACAAGAAAAATCTCACCTCTTAATCATGTTTGTAGAATCCTTTATAATCACTAATTTCTTGTTACTATAATTTATATATTATTTTATATTATTTAACAGAAATAAAAATTATACAAGAATTATACTATGCAACATAAATTATTCATTCCAAGGGGGACCCACAAGTTTAAAAATACAGACATTTAAATACAAGCCAACGTTCCATTAAAAAAAAAAATATCAAATCCATTCAACATTAACTAATTAAATTAATAATAATAAAAAAAATTCAGAAAATTAACCTAGCTAAGCTTGGGGGACCCACAAATGAATCCACTATTGGTGGGTACCCACCCAGTAGCAATAGCCAATAGATGCAAATCTATTAGGCAATCGCATGTCTACGTACGTACCACACTACCACTACCACTACCATTACTACCACTATTCATTGTCGATGACCGTGATGCAGGGAATCCATCCCCTAATCAAATGCGTGTACGTAGCTGATTGGTTTCTTTTTCGCAACTGCACTCCAGCGAATAAGACTTTCTCATTCAATCTGATGAACTGCTGGTTATTGCCTACTGTTTATCACATGGTTCTTGATTCCTCGGATATTGACTTAGTCTCAACACGTGGCATATTTATGACCTTCGAAAGATTGATATATATAATAATAATAATAAAATTATATAAAATGAGATAATTTATTAATTATATATATCAATCGTTTAAACGATAAGTCAGCAAATAATGGATGTCTAACACTCATAATAAATAATTCATATATGAAACTTGGACGGTTTAGCCCGAAGTGAGTGAGTTTGGGCCATTCAGTGGGCCTCTTTAAGGCGAATCAAGGGCATTGATGGACCATTACTAACCCAACCAACAACAACATATATATCTCCCTTGGGCTTTTCGGCCCAAACTAACAACAGGTACCTGTAGTGATGTCCTAAATAAAACATAGGATATTTCTCTAAAATAATAAAAATAATAAAAATAATAAAAATAATAAAAATAATAAGACGATAACGTGGAGGAACTCTATGTTATATATATGAAGTAAGAATATTACATTAACTTGAGAATTCGACATAGAAGGCTTTTATAGTAAAAGATAATAGACCTAAAAACAAGGTTTAAAAGACAAGATGGAGATGACAGAGGCTAGATGAGACTAATGAGGAATCCACGACCATGGAAAGTAACTTTAAGAATGCTTTGGCGGAGAGTGAACGAAAGCAACAAAACATTTGGGACATCAAACATGTCTAGACGAATGCGCCTCGATGCAAGCTGCTTGTAAGAAAGATTAGTTGGATGCAAACTGGAGATAGATATAAGACAGGATTGACACCTACTAAAGATGGAATTTTCTGTGGCATGATAAGTTTCATGACCAAGACAATTACATGATCAGCAACATTATCACTTCCTGATCCTCAAGTTCGACAGCAGAGGACCCGGATCGATCATGATTGCCTACAGCAAATTACATTAATGTGTTTGATTTTGTTCAAGTAGGCCATGCATGGATGAACTTGCTAATTCCTTTCGTCTATAGGGGCAGTATACATATAACTAGTGGTAAATGAGCTTCATCTATGACTGCTTGAATAGTTGAATGTAAATGGTCCAAAAAGAGAAATTCTTTTATGACTCGTATTCATATACTTTTTTTATAATTTGATAAATAAAATCATGCTATGTATATTTAATTCTATTAAATGACATAATTTTATTAATCAAACTACGAAAATAATGCATGATTACGAATTTCTCGTCCAAAAGGCTCAAAGTTATGGTAGTCATAAAAGTACTTATAGGTCTGCTTCCGTCTATCTAGAAAACGAGAGGCTCAAGAGTCAAGATAGGGACAGTGAGAACTCAACAGTCACAACCCAAGAGATCATGCGATTTGTGGTAGGAGAGAGAAAGTAAAAAGAAAGAGGGGGCTGATCGTTTTTTTCTGTGTTTTTTGTTTTTCAAATTAAATGGAGGAGAAGAGCCTTCATTATTTGGGCTTCCGGCACATCTTGAAACTTGATCTGTGTATCCAGTTTATGTTGCTGATTGAACGACAATGATGGACATATATGTATATCTCTTTTGGATCTTATCTCATGCACATGATATCGAACCCACTTGTATTGTCAAGCCTGCGTACCGACTACTGTCATGACCCCGAAACCTATATAGAGTCGTTTCTCCATGGGCCAAACCTCATCCCATCCATTCATACTTATTTGTTTTAGAGTGAACTTGGCTCACTTTATATGAAAATTGGTGCTTGCTAAACTGAAGTTTGGATAAGTTATGAGATACAGCTAGAATAAGTTAAATTCGTTTAGACGTTTGACAGATTCAAGTTTTGAAAGCTATATATATATATTTTTAATAACATGGTCAAAATTCGAACTAGACCAATGCATACTCCTAATATTTGTTGTTTAACGAGGAGATTGCATCTATTACATGTTTATGTGATGTCTCATATTACTACTAATTGTAAAATTGTTGTCTTTGTTTTTCTCTTGAGGATTCGTTCAACTGTTAAATATGGTTGGATTGAACTAAATGATTGAGCCAAGTATGAAATTGATTTGTAATTTCAAACCCCTTAGTAACCCACTTGTAATTTCTGCCAACTTTAGGGGATCAATCTATATTTTCCCATACTTAATTTATTATTCAAAAAATTATTGACCCACAAAGATAGATACTTTTTTTTTTCTTTTCTGCCAAACAGGATAGATATATATACATACTTACCCATTCAATCTCTTTCAATGACTCGCCAAAAAAAAAAGAAAGAAAAAAAAGTCTTTTTTAATGAAATCTTATCGGAAAACATTAGAGATCATACTATTCAAACTACATAGAAGACAACAATTTAATTTAATTTGGAAAAAAAGAAAAAAAAATCGAAAAAATCACAAGTGCTAGATCATCTCAGCATCCACCTCTTTATTTCCACCTCTTTATTTCCACCATCGTGGCCCTAGGTGTGAGAAAATAAAAAAAAGGAAGTAAATCAAAAAGAGAAAACAAAAGAAAATGGAAAATAAATAAAATATCCATTATGTATGACTGACTACCTTAAAAGAGGACACAGCAAGATGTCCCTGGGCCATGCATGATTAGAAAATGAACCAATTAGCCTTTCATTTTATTGAAGAGTGACCTTCATCAATTACATATGTAAAAGGAACTCAAAGCATGGTAATGGGTTCTACCTGGTTCCTCTCTTTAGTTCAAATACGTAGTACAACGTTGCCCACTACCCACTTGAGAACAACTTCCACTAACAAATTAAACTGACCAGAAAAGAGAAAACCCTAGAATCCAAGGAAAACACCAAACATACACAGGTTGCTGTTCATAGCCTTAAGGTCTTTAAGGATAGAAACATGATTTTATCCTACTTATGACCCACTGTTTGATTCATTACTAAAGCACAAGTTTGTTTCATATAGTTATGAAATGGTTTTTATCATTATGTTTGTGCCAGTTTATTTATTTATCCCCCCCCCCCCCCCCTACTTTTACACTTCATTTTCTTTTTCTTTTTTTTCTTTTTTTTTTTTTTTTGTAAAATTTTCTCAAAATAAGTTAAGAGTGGGGGTTCATGGTGACCATGAAAATAAACAAAATTAACTAATGTTTTTTTAAATTTCAAGAATAAACAAGGAATATCGTGTGGGGACAAAAATGCAAAACAGGGAAAATATTGGGGACAAAATAGTAATTTTAAACCATTACCTTATTATGTAAAGTAAAAATCTCTCACTAACTCTCAATCATATTAAAGGGGGAAAAAAAAATCGATTAAGTCCCTCGTACAATCAATCCTTAACTTCTTATACATCCCATAAATATAATACCTACATTTAAAAACTTTCATTCAAGTCCAGATTCTTTTAAAGACACTTAACAAATATTACAAGCCATTCAATATCTCCAATTGAAGTCTTCTCCATCTCCCCCTCATGTCAACTAGAAGAATCTCAGAATTAGACCCTTACATCACTTCTGACAAGAAATCAACCATTAAGAGCAATGAGTCACCAGAGCTAGATGTGTTTGAAGCAGCTGGTTATTTTTCTGGATACAATGAGATATTTACTGAGAAAAGTTGGAGACAAGGAGGAGGAAGGATCAGCTTAGACATCATGCCTTCCATGAAAAATCATCATCAGCAACAACAACCAAGTTATAGCAGTTCAATGCTGGATCAGAAAAAGCAAGCCATGATCAATAACAGTAGTAGTAACATCAAGGAGAAGAAGTACAAGCAGCCAAGCTCTCCTGGCGGTAGATTAGCAAGCTTCTTGAATTCACTTTTCAGCCAATCATCTTCCAAGAAGAAGAAATCCAAGTCAACTAGCTCTACTACACAATCCATGAGAGATCATCATGAGTTAGATCATGAAAGCCCGGGTGGGAGAAGGAAGAGGAGAAGCAGCATTAGTCATTTCCGGACCTCAATCAGCACGACCTCCGATTCAAAATCGAGCACTCTATATTCTTCTTCGAGCTCAGGTTTTAGAACACCTCCTCCTTATAATTATCATCAATCTCTACAAACACCGACGAAAAACTACAAGGAGTTATTTCCTCTATCCTTTTCCAAGTACACTTCTAGTGGTAGTAGTGGTGGCAATGCCATTAGTGGACAAGTGAGACATCTAGCCCAAGTACCAAGTCATGATCATATCTTAGACGGGGACCAAAAGAAGAGCAACAAGGTGAAAGAGTTCAAATTCGGCAAAGGGTATTCGGATAAATCTCCGTCGGGAAAGAAGGAATATTCGAGGAAGAAGTTCAATGAGATCGATGATGATCAGATTCAATATGATAATGGAGGAGAGAGTGATTCAAGTTCTGATTTGTTTGAGTTGCAGATCTGTGACTTGGATTACTATTCAAGTGGTTTACCTGTTTATGAAACTACCCATATGGATAGCATCAAGAGAGGAGCACCCATTCCCATTAATGGCCCTCTATGATAATTACTATTTAATTTGAAGTTCTCCCTTTTTAATTAATCACTTGTTCATCCTTTTTTTTTTTTTTTTTTGTATGTACAATTTGGAATGCTTGTTTGTCTTCCTTCAATTTTACTTTTAATTTTCTATCTTAAAATATATATATATATATATATATATATGTTTCCACTATTTGCTGTCTCTTTTGAGTAGAGAAAATGGAGCAATATATGTATGATTAATAGAGATTTTGATGAGGATTATCTGAAGCAAAACATCATCACTTATGGGACCTTGGTCTCAAGAGCTTTTGACTATGGACAAGTAGCCATGATAATATGTTGTGTGCCTAAACAGTAAGATCTATCATTCCTGCCTGTGTCTGTAATTGCAGGAGAATGAATTTTCTTCTTTTGTTCATTAATTACTTTCCTCCAATCCTATAATCTCTATTAGAGGGGGGAGATTAAAAAAAAAAAAAAAAAACATTTTCTTATTAGTTCTAATTCTACAAATTAAAAGTAAAAATAATTTTCCAAATATTGTAATCAAGCTCGAGAGCGATAGTTTAAACTCATGATAATATCTAATTAAAATGCATTATCTTGAATTTTAGTGATAATTAGAAGTTGAATTAGAAGTGACTAACACCCATTCTTTTAGCTAAGGTATTATTATGATTGAGATTTGCTTATGTCATATCAATATATATATATATATATATATCATCTACATTAAATCTAGTCATAAATACTTGTATTATGCACAAGTAAGTTTAATATATAAACAACCCGACCAGCATCTAATTATATTATCATATGGAGCAAGAATCTTCAACTTCTAGTTATATTCAACGGTATACATAATTTAACGTAAGTTAATTTATCATATAATTAAATTTTGATTAATTATAATTATAAATATTATATTTACATATCACATCAATCTTTATATACACTTATAACTAATTGCTCATTATTTCTTAATTACATAATCATTTAATTTGAAATTTAAACGATTAAACAAGTTTATATATATATATATATATATTATTATTTTTTGGATCCCTAGGTAAGTAAGGATGGTGTCCCTCTTAAAGTGTCTAATATGTCTAAAGTAAAAGTGTAAAACTTGGGCTAAGCCAACTCTAGAAAGAAGCCATTACTGATTAATAAGTGAGGGTTGCTCGCTCTAACATCTAATAAGTAAGCACGCTTTGTGTTAGTGTTTACAAACAAGGGAGGGGAGGAGGTTAGAAGGAAGGAAGTATCATCATGCATCCTATGAATAGAATAGGCTTTAGAAAGAAAGAAAGAAGTAATAGGAATGCATGCATGCGTGCATTTGCATATTGATGGAGTATGAAAAGGACCTTTGAAATGCAATTATGGAGTGGAGGACTATATAATATATAGTAATTATGTGGTCCACTTGCCTACCCAAGCATTCAATTAAACTGTTATTAATCAAATTACCGATGAGATCATTTTAATACTTAGTATTTTAGATCTAGACATCAGTTCAAGCATCTTCGTCTCAAAAATATAACATTTGTTATTCCTTGTAAATATAACATTTGTTATACTTATTTACAAGTAGTACAAAAAATTAGATTTTAATTTTCTTTTGTAAAAAGATCTTTAAATTAAAGAAAATCTAAAAAAAAAAAAAAATTATTGAATAAAAGTAATTATTAATCTCTATGATTATATATAAATATAATTTTAAATATAATTTAAAAAAAAAAATTAAAAAATAAAAAATAAATAAATTGCAACAATCGATCGGCCTTAACTGGCGGGGACTCGAAGACAATCAATTGATCCTTCATCTGATCAAACATCCTTTTGTAAAAGTTGTTTTTATCTTACCAAAAGTAAAAACACTGTGGGCCCACCACCACCACCATCACCACTAGCTAACCATTTCTTCAATCAAACCAATAATACTAAACATACATTTTACATATTTATCTTTTAAATTTACAAATTAATTTTTATTTATTTATTTATTTTAGATCGACCATCATTCAAGGAGAAAAGCAAAAGCAACCAATTTCAAAAACATTATAATAATATAGAAAATAAGTTGGGGATATCTAATGTGAATATTCATTCACCTAATCTTCAATCTGATCATCAAAATCTCGAAAACAATGTATATTTATTACTGTTTACTTATATCTTTTATAATAACGATAAAAATTTATATTATTTATTTATTTTATTTTATATTAAAATTTATATATAATTATAATTAATCCCATTTATAATCCAAATAATGCTAATGAAGTTACCCATTAGAACGTTTTGGACTGTCTCAAAACCGCATGTTTTTGGGCCTTATAATGCAAACTTACGAACGATTTAACGAACATCATTAGATCAAATGCAATTATATATATTATCTTAATCCAAAATGAAGCAATTCATGTTCTTTTTGTCTTATCCCCGTTTTAAAAAAAAATATCCCAAATGGCATTATTAAGATCAAGAGGGAGCAATAAAGAAAGATCTTCCCAAATCTTACTAATCACATTCTTCTCACGGATTATGTGCAACTAATAGATGATTAAGAAGGGGGATTACGTGTTTGATGGTTACTGGTTGTAAGTGTATGGAAATGGTTGTTTTCGGAAAAAAAGGAGGAGTCATTTTCAAGTAATACTACTATCTTCTAAAAAGGGGGCCTATAATAAGTAGTAGATAAGTAGGTTTAAAGAAAAATTAGGATAAATTTCTAAATTTTTATTATAATAAATATTTAATTTTTTGTATTTATATTGAATTTATATTTTTAATTTAAACTCTTATTTTATTAATTTTTTTGTATATTTGTGTTACCTAAGCAGTTAAAATCCATTTTAATTCTGACTAAATCTAAATATTAATTCGTTAACCCAACAAAAAACATAACTTCTAAATTAACCTCTCGCTTTCAAGTTTTATTTCACACTCTTTAACATTTTTTTTTTTGTTTTCCCCTCATCATATTTTATTTTAATAATTTTTACCCCAAAAAATTTTAAAAGTTTAGAATTATTGGGTTAAGGGGTTAGTATTTGAATCGGGTCAATTCAAAATAGATTTTAATGGCCACGTGTCAAATATAAATTTCATTATAATTTTAATTTTAAGTATTAATTATTAATTATAGAAAAAAAAAATTAAAATATAATTAAAATATTTTGAGCTTATCCTTTTTTTTTTTTTTAAATATTTTTCATTGTGAATTTTGTCTTATAGCTCGTTTTGGGAAGTGTAAATTTGTGTTGGGGAATGAGCACTTCTAAATAAAAAGTTTGAAAGATGAATTTTTGGATAAAATTAAATCATTCAATCAATTATTATATAATTAAATATTATATAAATATTATTTCGATAATAATAAATTAATTTTTTTTTTACTATTTCAATAAAAATCTTATTGAAGAGTAGTAGCCCTAAATCCGTAATCAATAAAGTAAATAATTTAAGTTTAGTGGATTAAAAAATCTATAATAATTAATAATATACCTCTTGTAAACAAATTATACATTATTCTTTTGCTTTTTCCTTCCTTTTGATAGTTTAAATGGGCTGTCCCGCCTGTCCCTACCAAAAGCAGCACGATGAGGCAAATCAGTTTAATTAACAATATGATTAGTCGTTAAACTTTGTTTTTAAGACGCCTTAATTGAGGTTGTTAGTGCTGTAAGAAACCCCATCTCTGCCTCTTTCTCTAACAAAGTAACAAAGCCACAAAGGAACCTGGATATGCTTTTCGTGCAAACAAATATAATTAGTGGAAATCATGTTCACTCGCTACGTATCTGATTCGAAGTAACTCTTTCTCTCTCTCCACTCTTTCAGTGTTCTATCTGGTGTACATCCTGTTTGGTTCCCGAGAAACGGTAGAAAACAGCACAGGAACTGAGGAACAACACTAACTCAAGTAATTCCTTTGCTTTGCTTAGACTACTTTGTTGCTAGTAATTCCTTATTATTATATTAATATTTCTTGTCAAATATTGGTAGGCATCTAAGATTCTTAGTTGATTCCACCCTGCAACCGCAATTCTGTTCACAACTTCATAGCAATGGAGGCATGGAGTACTTATCGCGTGGAAGGAAAACCCGTTTTCTTCTCTGAACAAATGGATATACCAATCGATAGAAATTTATTAATGGAATGGAGAAACAAATCCCCCTACGATTTCAGAAACAATAGCCTAGAACCGAATAGAGAACCGATCGAGAGGATGGAATTCGTAGAACTGGCCGGTCTCCCTATGATGACAAGAAATTCTACATATGCTAATCCTAGTAAGCGAATAGCTTCGAATTCTTTGTTCTTGGAAGAGGAAAGTAGTTCGAAGAATTGTAGTTCTATCATAGAACCACAAGTTTGTTTGAAGTTAGGGAGATTGAGAGAACATGCGCAAGAGAGCTCGGTTTTAGCGGCTTCTGACTATCCTTCGTTGCTAGAGAAGAAAACCCGGACAAAAGGTTCGTCGTCAGACTATCATCAGAGTACTAGTTCTAATACTACCCCCCTTTGCCAAGTTCTTGGTTGTAACATGGATCTAAGCTCTTCCAAGGATTACCATAAAAGGCACAAAGTTTGTGATTTTCATTCCAAGGCTGCTAAAGTTATTGTCAATGGATTTGAACAGAGGTTTTGTCAGCAGTGTAGTAGGTCTCTCTATTTCTCTCTCTCTCCCTCTCTCTTAGAGTAGATTTTATTTGACAGTACTTCTAGCTTTAGCATGATTTTTCTCTTTTGTATATTATAGGTTTCATTTGCTCGGCGAATTCGACGATGCTAAGCGCAGTTGTCGGAGACGCCTTGCGGGCCATAACCAACGTCGAAGAAAGCCTCCAACCGATTCTACTACTCTCTACGGTAAAAACCTTGAGTTGCTTATTAAGGCTGAGTTTACCTTTAGCATTTTTAAATAGAAACAATATAGTATCTTAATATTAGGCTAAAATCCAGTTCTAAAACAGTAAACTGACTGTAAATCGAGAGAAGGAAGAGAAAAGAAAGAAAAAAAAAAAACATTAATTTCCCTATGAACATCTTTTACTATTTTGTGGACAGGAACAAGATATATGGGCACATTGGGCAATACTCTCTTACAGAAGAGAACGCCCTTTCCTTTTCCCGAGATTTACGATCAAGCGAATCGGTTCGGACATATCAAAGTTAAACAAGAGCGGAACTCGAACTCGGACTATCGTACTCGTTACTACAGCGATGTGGAATCGGTTATTCAGAAGCAACCAGGGTTCTCAAACTCAAGTGGTGCTCTCTCTCTTCTGTCAACAGAATCAAGGGTAAGAAGATGTAATGGAATCTATGTGGAGAACGGATTCTCTTCGTGTGACTATGGACCGACCGTCGATTTGAACCAGCTATCTTCGCATCTCCGGAGAGTGGAACAACAGAGAAATTGAAGAAATTGTAAGTAACATGAGATATTCTGTTAAGGAGACATGCTTGATTCTCTGTCATATGTGTACGTCAATTCTTATTTTATTTTGATTTTTTCACGTTTACCCAAAGAGAAATTAATGGCGATGTCTTGATATGGTGCATAAGATGCTCTGACTAATTTCATCAGTGCAGAACATGTTAGCATAACCTTATAAAGTGAGAGATAGCATTTGTATGAAGTGGTCTAGTAGTCGTGGTTTCATGATTTTTTCTTCTTTAATGTGCACAAGAATTTGTATAGATTATCATAGAGAGCAAAAGTTGTCCTAAGTCAAGTCAATGTGAGTTGGCCAAGAAAGCGCGATTCTCTTTTTTTAATCACGAAGTTGATGATATGAAGAAGTGGTAAATTTTATAAGCAATGTTATAAGTGGAGCAGGTGAGTCCAACCAGCCAAGCAGCAAGACTCCTGGTTATTATACATTCACAATTATATTACTTTAAAATAATAATAATAATAATAACTTGAGCTTTTTCAAATGGAGAAATTGGATGCAACATGTCATTGGCTGGCCTCAAGTCTTCCGTCTTCCATCAAGATATTAACCATATTTGCTCAACTCTTACATGAAAGACCTCTTTATTTTGCAAAAACATTAGCTTAGAAGTGTTGGTTGATGCAGGAACATCATCATCAAGGTGGTTGTAGTATAGTGGTAAGTATTCCCGTTGTCACTTAGGTGACCCGGGTTCATTCCCGGGCAACACGGCATTTTTTTTTTACCTTTGGGGGTCGATAAATTATTGATGTTTCTCAGGAGTCTCGTTTTCCATTGGTATGCATTATGCCATCATTAATATTTGATTCGTTAAAACAAATTTACGGGAAAGATGTAATGGAAACTGGTATGACTCTAAGAAACGACACCGTTGAACGATCGCCTGTTCGGAGGAGGGAGAAACCCTTAACTTCATCTATTTGGTTTCTCCTCTCCTTTTTCTTGTCAAAGCAAAAAGTAAATAAACAAACATTCATCAAAGCTTAAGATAGATCAAAATTCCAAATCAAACCCTCTCCCATTTTTATTCAAGCATTAACTATGGAAATTTGTAATCTACCTGAAAGTAATGCATCCATAGAGTCAATAAAAACATTCTAAAGTTTCAAATAGCAAAAAACTACAAATAAGAATGACAGACTACGAAAAAGTCAGCAGCTGGAAAATTTTCAAAATAAATAAACTGCAAATGAAATCAGGGTAGAAAAAACAAAATCTACTTTGCTGCAGGGTTGAGCTCTTCCCAAGCTTCGATCCAAGTAACCATGGCATCAGCTAGCTTAATGAAGTACTCATCAAGTTTACCGAGCTTATCCTTGACTTGCTTGGAGAGTTCAATGTAGCATTTCGGAACAGTAGTGCATTCCTTTGGAAGGGTTGCATTTTGAAAGAACGGGATCAACTCTTCTTGCCAGAATATGCCTTTGTACTCCTTCTTAAGGTTAACGAAGGGATTGCTTGCCTTGCTGTGCCATATATAGGGCAGCCCTGTCTTCACTCCCAATCCGAGATGATCACAAATCACCTACAAACAAGTTCATCAAATCGAGATAGCATTATGAGATCTCCCATTATTACAATGTGATAATAATCAGTCTGCCTTAACAGTTTTATAGCTGAATTTATGAAATCGGATTTTTAGTATATGATTAGATTTAAACTAATGTGACATATTTAATCAAGAGTTTCAGAAAGAAGTATTTTTTTTATCACCTTGATACACCAGCCGGCCCACATATCATCGTACCGTCCTATGGGCTGACCATCACCCATGAGCCCAAAGTACATAGCGGGCCCGATGAGCTCCCGATCAAAAGCCAGATTCATACCACACATTGGGAACAAGGTTCCTTTAGGTATAGTCAAGACAGCATCAACATACCTGTTCAAAAAATCATCAGGGAAAAGATAAGATTTTTATATGACAACATTATATTCTGTTCGCTAAAAAAATGAAGTTTGCATTACCTAGTGTTCCTTTCACGGGGTTTGACGAGCTGGGTCGGAGCATCATAGTCCGGGATATTGAGCCAGAGTCCATGAGAAACAGCAGTCGGTGCACCCTCTCTTAGACTAAAAGGGTAGCCACGAACAAAGTCAGCTCCCTCCCTGTATGGATCGTAAAGGGTGTTGAAAAAATGAGGGGTTGATGGACATAGCAGATTCTTTATGTGCTGTTCAAGTGCATTGATGTCTTTTCCAGTTGGGTCTTTTGCAACCTGAAAAAATTAAGCATCGAATACCATATTATATATGAGCAGCCCAGCCCCAATGCAAATTCAAAGTCAGGGTAGAAAATCTACTAACAAAGGCAAAATGATTAAGAAAAATCTAACCAATCAAAAATCGAATTGTAAACTTAACAACTGTTGTTGTCTGCAATTTCATTAGCTAAGAAAAATGGCAAATGAAAAAAAAAAAAAACTTTGGCATAAAATTGAGATCTAAATCTGAGATAAAAGCCAGGATTCGTAGAACATGATATCCAACCTCAATAACAACGAACCCACGGCACAAAACATTAGTGAAGCTTAGTCATTCACTTTTCCACAATTTTCTCAGCTGCCAAACAGAGTATAATAAACCAGCAAAAAGGGCGAAAAAAGGAAAAAATGGGAGCTTACAAAGCAGTCATCGTCGATAGTGTAGATGTACTTCTTCTTGGAAACCATGTAGCCAAAGCAGCGGCAAGCTGAATCCTTGAAGGAGATGCAAGAGGCCTTAGGACCGAGAATCCGATTGATGTCGTTGCGATTGTAGAGCTCGTAATCGAATCCCTTAGGGACGTTGATGGTTTTAGAAGGGTCTCCATCTTGAACAATGATTAGATGGTACTGCTCGAAGAACGGCCGCCACATCTCTAAGAAATCAAGGTTTCGGATCGTCGGTATGACAATGTCGAGCTCGTCTTTCAAAAGGGGCGTGGGTTTCACCGAAGCTTCCGCCATTGATGATGTAAACAGAGGATTTTGCAGAAGCTACGGGGAGAGTAAGGGAGAGAGGTGACCGGTGAGTGAGTTGAGAAGAGCCTAGGTTGGGTTTTAATACGAAACGGAAGCCATCTTTTCCGCTAAAAAGAAACAGATTTTTTCCATTTGACACTTTTGTGACAACTGCCGTTTTGAATTAGCACAACTGCGTTTTGACTTTTCAAGGAGACTACGTTATGGAAATGTGATTATGCGATTTAAGAAGAAGAATATGCGTTCAAGAGAAAAGGTCCTTAAAACGTGGTCGACAGCTTAAAATGAAACGGCACTGCACGTCGTTTTCATGTTCTCCATTGGCCGCTTGTCGTTTCTTTCCCTTTCATGATTGCCATGTGCTACAGCGATGCTTTGCATTTTTATATTCAAAACTTCTCTTATCCCATTTCCATCTCTTTAAAATCTTAACTATACGTTTAACTTTTTCTTCGGATATAAGCAATATTTGTATATAAGAATGTCTCGAATATACGATACAAGCGAATACATAAACGTACGAAAAGCTCATTCAAAAAGTCGACCAGAAAATATCTTATAAATCAAACGATATATCATATTATCTCGGACTCATAGGAGATTTTCATATTCTTTTTTAGAGTAAATCATATAAATACCTTAATCGATCAAATTTTAAGTTCATAATTATAAACAAATGTCGGCTCGTGTGTAATTGGACGTACCGAATATCGGTTCGAAAACAATCCGATCCGTCTTGATTTAATTTAATAAATTAATATACATTATTCTGTATCAATCTGATTAATTACATTCAAAATTAATTCACGAAACTGCCTATGTCTATTAATATTTTGTCCCTCATGAGCCTATATTTCTCATTTTTGGATTTTTTTTTTATAATTTTCTACTCAAATCTTCTTTAGAGTTTTAAATTATTAGAGTGATAGTGCTCGGGAGCTTGAGATTTTGTAAAAAATATTTAATGTTTTAATTAAATATTTTTTTTATTTTGTTGTATCATGTGAGACAGATATCAGATAGAACGAATATATTTTAAGGATATTATTGTATCTTACAGACTTCAAAATCTTTGTTTTATAATCTGGTTTGAACATTTATATATTGTTCTTCATTTTTGGTATATTTCCAAATTATGTTGTCCTTCTATATCTGTTTAATGTCATGTTTTGCAGAATCTGATTTCTTAAAGCTTTCATGTTCTAATCACGGATCTATTGTTTATATTCATATGAGGTTTATGATTTATGTTTACTGTTTATTGGGTTTTTAATTTAATTTATTTTAATTATTTGTAATTATTATATGAACAAACAAGTTGTTTAATTTCATATGGAGGGAGAGTTGCAACTGATGATTTTGAAGATGCGGGTCATGGCAAAGACTCAAGGGAGCTCCTCGAGACCTTCTGCATTGGCAAGCTCGACAACTCTTCTTCTTCCAGAAAATTGGAGAGTTAACCAAGCAGTACTGGGTTGTTTCTGTTGCTGTTACAGGCATTTCTGTCATAGTTGGCTTCTTATACTTGCATAACAAGAATAAGTAGCTTCAATTACAACTTCATTGATGTTGTGTTTCTCAAATGAAATCACAAAAATTTCAATAGTTATAGTAGATACATGTTATATTGAGAGAACTAGTAGTCCATTTATATTGTTACTTCTTTGTATTTTGTAATCATAGTGTTGATTTGTTAACTTGCTGTTCTTGTAATAATACTCATCTCAGCTTATGTATCTTGTTTGTTGTTGACTGAAAATTGATATTAGTTATGTTTTAGAGAATGTAAATAGAATTTGGAATAATATATCACATATTCGATTAGCTAAATTTAACTTCAAGATTTTAAATTTAAGTTAAATTAAAAAAAATAAAAAAAAAATTATGAAAAATCATGGATGAATGAATGTCTGCCTTTTTATGAAGAACTGGACTTGATTTAATTAATAATAAAAATAAATAATTACATTCGTGGACTCAATGATTAGGCCGGATTTTTATAGTGCAAAAGAAAAGAAAACGAATACCAGCGAGCCCAAGGCCCAAATTCTAAGCTAAAAGAAGGGACGCAGTGAAGAAGAGGGGAGCAGCAATGGCGCAAGCTGTTCAGAAAAACACGCTCTACGTGGGAGGCTTAGCTGAGGAGGTGAACGAGTCGATTCTACACGCCGCCTTTATACCATTTGGAGACATTAAGGACGTGAAGACTCCATTGGATCAAGCAACGCAGAAGCACCGTTCCTTTGGCTTCGTCACATTCTTGGAGAAAGAAGATGCCGCCGCCGCCATGGATAACATGGATGGAGCTGAGCTCTACGGCCGCGTTCTCACTGTCAATTACGCCCTCCCTGAGCGCATCAAGGGTGGTGAACAGGGTTGGGCCGCCCAGCCTAGTAAGTCTAACTACCTTCTTTATATCTCCCTTATAAACCCTAAATCCTCCTTAAGTTTTTTATTCTTAAACTCTTGTCCTAGTAGGTCACGAATCTAAATGCAGTGTAGTTAGACTCTTTTTCTTCTCTGTTTGGAAATCTAAGAATGAAATTAAAAAATTACATTAGTGAATTTGGGTTTCTTATGGCTGATTAGAATTGCTTGGCATTGTTTGTCTTTGTCCAGTTTGGGCGGATGCTGATACATGGTTCGAAAGGCAGCAACAAGAAGAGGAAATGCAGCGGATCCAAGCCGAGAACCGAGCAACTATGCAGGCTGCTGAGGAGTTGCACAGGAAGAAACTAGCAGAAGAGCAACAAGGAGAAAAAGAAGATGATCCCATGTCGAGGGCTGAAGCTGAGGCTTTACAACAGAACAGTTAGAGGTTAGCCTGTCAAAATGAGTAATGGAGGTTTATTCGGTTAGCTTTTCACGGAATTGTTTCAGAGTTTGTTGTGAGGATATGATTTCTTAAGATATTGTCAGTGAACGTGGAACTGAAAATGAATAGAAATTCAAATACATTCCATGTGTTTACATGTACACTGAAATATCATGGGAGCTAACGTGGTTGGAACCTCCTGCATATTGCATAACATCTCGTGGAGATATAAAGCGTGGAAGGGAGACACTTTTGTTCCTCTGCCGAGAAAAATCGGCAAAAGCTTATGTTTTTCGAACAAAAACATTCCGGAGCATTGTCTGGTGTTGTAACCTGTAGAAATTTCTCCAGCTTTTTCCGCCTCGAGAGAGCTTAGATGATCCTTCTCACAAGTCATTACATGCATCAAACATGTCACAACTAACGATCAAGAAGATCACAATACTCTATTTCTCCAAGGTTTTTTGTGTTCGATATTTTAATCGGAAAAAGCCGTCACATCCCGTGTATCCAGGGAATACTAACACCAAACAATCTTCTTAAGGGCTTTACCTCTAGAGAAAGCTCCAAATAAAGGTCACAAGATGGAACGATCAATTGCAAATAGATCATACGTTGACACACTTGTCCGAGAAGAGGAAGGGAGCCTTCTTTCCCTGAGAGGGTTTCTTTGACTCGAATGTTCATTCATGTCGAATTCTTTCTGCAATAATCTTTGTACCGAAGTTGAATTTTCAATGACTTGTTATACATGCACTATAATTATGTCCCAGGAAAAGAAAGTGTCGGTTTCATTCAAATCTCATCTACTAAACAGAGAAAATCCCATGGTCCAGAAAAACCTACACTACAGGTCTGTGCAAGGTAAATAATTTAGTCAATATTCAAGGTACAAGGTTACCTTCCCATGCATTTCAACCTCCAATCCTTCTGCTTTCGGCTTAAGGGTCTACCCTTACTCAAGGGGTCCCTATTTTCTTTACAATTCGCCAACTTCCATACACAACTCCCCAGTTCTTCTTCTACAGATTCGAGCACGAAAACTCCATCATTTTCCATGCATTTACTCTCTACATCCTCTACATAATTTACGCGCATCGGCATGTCTTTAAACCTATCCAAGTCATCAGGTATCTTTAAGTATCCTCTCTGCTCCCGGAGAAGATATCTTCACGACAAAAAGAAAAAAAAAATTCCTTCTTTAGCTCTCTTGCAAGTATCACTAGTCATAGTTAAAGATCTGTTTTTTGTTGATAACATCATTAGATTATCTCAAGAACCAAATCATCAGGAATTTTACCTTTGTTCCCAACTTCGTCTATTCTCCTTTTGTACTCTTTATTGTATCTCTCAAGTTCTTTCAAGGTAGGGCAACCATATCTAATCAGGATATAATTGGTGTATCAGATTCAAAATATAATCTAGTGTTATTATCTCATACTCTTGATTAATGAAAACAGAGGCCTAACTTGGTAAAGAGCTTGTCGAGTCTGACATAGCTGTAACCACGTGACGAGAGTAAGTCTTGAAAGCGTATAGTTTGATGTCATCGCCAAATTGGAGCAGAACCTCGTGGGCTATATAGAGAGGGCCCGCTCGCCCCAAGGAACGCTTTGTAACACGACCCCACCTCCATCTCCAATCTAGGTAACTTAACAATTAGAGTATCCCAAAAACCAATTGATTGTGTAGGTTTAGATAATGAACAGGTTTAAATACTATTTTTAATATTTATAAAAATAATTATTTCCCAAGGTCGGTTTTACGGTTTTAGAACCTTTTGTTTTTTCGGCCGAAGGGTTTTTAGGGCCTTAGTCATTTGGTTGGGTCATTAACGTTGGGCTACGCTGGTTTTGACAAGAAAACCCACCAAATGGGCTTCAGAGTAAATTTTCATTAGTTAAAAGGGGTGTTTCTTGTGTATTCTGATGATATATCGTTAATGTGTTATTTCTATTTTCCTAAGTTTCATTTGAGATCGAAATGTCGTTTATAAATGCAGGCATAACTCGTATAAGAAATTTAGTAGTAGATTTATTTATCGTAAACCGATCAATCATAATAATAAATCGAATGAATTAATCTATAATAAAATCGAATTAATCCCGAAACTTCTTGAATAATAAAAAAAAAAAAAATCCGAAAAAGGGAAAGAAGAAACCTCAATTGTTACAATTTAAAAGGGTTACGTTTGTTTTGAGAAAAAGAAAAGAATAAAACCTGTCTTAGATTCCCTATCCTTAGGAATCAAGTCGTAATGGTCCAAGAACAAGAACACTAGATATGCTACTATTATATACCCATATCGTTTTCTTTTCTAGAATTTTTGTTTTTTTTTTTGAATATGCATCTAAATCTTATATAAAGTTATATTCCTTTCTTTATTTATTATATGCTTACACTATCACTCTACACACACACAAAAAAAAAAAAAAAAAAAAAAAAAAAAAAAGAGATTGTAACCAGCCAACGAACCAAACAAGGGTTGCATTACGGAAGCAACTACATGAATACTAATGATTACAATTATTCGATGCCCACCAAGCTCTCTACTATATTATGGTATGATATAGCCAATTATTTGTAGCCGTCATCAGCAACAATTCACTTTAGGTTGTTTATAAAAAATATATAATATATAGATTTTTTTGATATTAAATAAATTAATTTATCTTAATCATATAAAAACTCATTATATACATGATTTTTACCTCTTCATAATTGTGCTGACTTAAAGGTTACGCTAGTCAAAAGACTCTCCTTTTTAACTTTATGCTTGGGGGGAGAATTTTGGGATGTAGTTAATAAACCTAAGTAATGGAACTTGAGTCTCGAACCAATTCCAATTCACTACATCATATGATGTTCAAAAGTGTAATCTGATGATACTTGTTCGAGATCAGTGAATAATTTATAATTCAGTATTTGAGAATCACAATCAAATAATTGGAACCTAACTTAAAGGGTAACAACTAACCGATCGAAACAAAATAGCTGGAATGACTCATAATGGGAACAGCATCGAAAGGCATAATTAGCTGTTAAACTTTTATACCCATGTTGTGGAATGAAAGAGCAAAAATAATAATAATAATAATAATAATTAAAAATAAAAATAAATAAATATGGGAACAAATTAAATATGTTCAACTTGGCATACGAAGTGTCAAGGTATTGTAATTCCATGTCTATAATGCATCTACTTTTTTAGGGCAAAAGGTGGAGAGCTTTTGCTTACAGATATACATATATATATATATATATATATATATTCTCTTAAATGGATTATAACACAAGGAGAAGAGATCATTGTCATTATTGTATTAGTATGTAAGTGTATATATGACCCCATTTCATATGATATGGGCATTCTGTTCGGATTCTCCAATTATTCTATGACATTAGGGTGGCAAAATTCCCGGTCCTAATAAAAATCTCAATATCGTATACAATATTAGTATTAATGTTAAGTACCCGTCAAATATCAGTACCGATCTTAATCCCATTATTAAATGTAATTGAATGTGAAATGCCTTATTAGCTTCTAGAGAAATTATTCCCCCTCTAAAAAATATCGGTCGAGAGAAAATCATTGCAATTACAACTTGAAGTGCCACTTCAAGTCAGAAACTTGATACCTATTGCACCATAACATAACAAAGAATCCAATCCACACAAAAAGCCAAAATAGAAAGCATTGCAAAACTACATGCATAAATAGTAGAAAGGGCCAGTCCCGACACATTACTTCCATACATATAATAACGAAGCCAAGTTTGAGGACGATAAAGATCTCTTCCAAGACACAGCCATATTACAGTAGCAATAACACTATAAGACAACAAAAACTAAATCATAAACAGAGACCATTTTCACCAGCATACTGTTACGCCCTGTCAAAAACAAACACAGCCAATCACCTACCACCCTAATTATTAATAAACGACCCATCCTAATCATCCCTACTTAACCCGCACTAATTCAACTATTAAGCATCATTAACCACGTCAATATCACCAAACCCTACCTACGAAGAGTCAAATTGAAAATTGCATGCACGTCAATCAAACAGCGGCAACAGACCTAGGCACGGCCTTACAAACAAGAGGACTGTTCATCTCCATTGATAGCTTGAGGCATTCTGACAAGTCCACGCCACCACAACCGTCGGCGGGAACCCACTTGAAGCACTGAAGCAACCGGGCAAGCCAGAGATGCACGGTGGCTAACCCCATTGCTTTTCCCGGACAAACCCGTCTGCCCGACCCGAACGGTGCCAACCTCAGATCACTTCCCAACACAGTCACTTCCTCTTCCATGAATCGTTCCGGCTTGAACGTCTCCGGTTCGGACCAGACTTTTTCGTCGTGCGTTATGGCCCACATATTCACCATGGCTGTAGTTCCCGCCGGAATGAAGTTTCCAGATATACAAACGTCGTGGATTGCTAGACGGGCCCATGAGAGTAATGGGCCAGGAGGGTGCATTCTCAGACATTCCTTCACTATGGATTGTAGATATGGTAAGCTTGAGATATCGGAATCGGATACCGGACGGGCAGAGTTTCCGACAACCAAATCGATTTCTGACTGTGCTTTGGATTGGATTTCTGGATGTAATACCATTCTAGCAAGTGTCCATTCTAGTAGAATAGCGACCGTATCTGTCCCTCGAAAAATCATTTCCTAAGCGTACAAAAATGTAAACAGAAATATGAGAAAATCTAAACAGAATTAACGGTTCAAAGTATTATGATTATAATCTTACCCAAAGAATAGCGATCATATCCGAGTCGTTGAGCTTATGATCCTTCTCCAGATCAAGCAGAACGTCGACGAAATCTCCAGTGGCATTACTCTCTTCATCTTTGTCCTCATTACGATTAGCTCTACTCGTTCTATGATCATCAATGATTTTCCCCACGAATATATTAACCCTAGAAACCAGATTTCGGCATCGTTTTCTCACTCTCTGTAAATCTAACCAGCCTAGAAGGGGAAAATGATCGCTCCAGTTGAAGATTCCAAGCAGCTCGTACCCTTCGCTCACCATTTTCTCAAGCTCAAGCCCTTCTCCGCCATCAGTAAACTCGTACGATATACCGAACACCGTCTTCATTATGTTGTTAAGAGAAGCGAAATGAAGTATCCTCTTAATCTGTACCTTACCACTGTCGGCCATTCGAGAGTTTATTTCTTCTACCATTTTCAAACCCATTTCACGTCGGAAGCCTTCAAAGCTCGCTATTCGTCTAGGGCTGAATAGATGAGTCGATGAGATCCTCCTCAGCTCTCTCCAGTAGAGACCGTAGGGAGCAAAGCCCATCGCTCTGTGGAAGAGAAGCTCGTACGCCGATTCCTTAACCGGTCTATCAGCAAAAGCCGAGCTGTTAAGAACTTCCTTCGCCGTATCGGGATGGCTAGATATGACGAACCGGGTTAGACCGACGGAAAACGCCATTAATTGCTCGGCGTGGAAGGTGCGAGAGAGCTTGGCTAATACCCGATGAGGTGTGATAGAACCGGTGAAGACGTTGAGTAAACCGACGAGCGGGAAACCGCTCGGACCAGGAATGGCGAATCGAGTTTTGGACTTGGATAATGCCCATGCTAACCCGCCCGGAGCGAGAAAGTAAGCGAAGGTTGCAGTGAAAATGAGAAAACAAAGAAGAGCTTCGAAACTGACTATGGAGGACTGAAGGCATAGAAAATCGATCGCTGAAGTCATTTTTGGCGCCTAAATGAAGAGGCGGGGGAGGAGAGAGAGAGGGAGGAAGGTGGGCACGATAGGAGAAGTGGGGAGGAGGAGTGTATAAATAGAAGGTTAGAGGTTGAGTTAATAAATGGTTGGGGGGAGTAATTTAACCGTGGTTAATTCAAACTGTAACTATGGTTAAAACGGCAGTAGCCTTTTTAATGGCGCGAATCAATTTGGGAATAGTGAAAGGACGATTCGGTTCGGGGTGAGTGGGCCACCACAAACTGCTACAGTACTAGGCAGAAGTAGCTTGGCTTGTAGTAATGGGAACAGTAAATGGGACAGGTGTGTGTGATTAAAGCCACAGTTAGGTCAAGAACAACTTTGAAGAGATTAACTTATAGCCGTTGATCTGCACTTTTTACTTTAGTTGGTGCTGGTCCGTCCGTATTGAATCTGTCCGTATAAAGCAGAAAATACTACGGTCTTGTTTTTAGCTTCGAGTGTACCACCAGTAATTATCAGTTGTTATGAATTGAATTGATTCTCTATATATTTTTTTAATATTTTTATTTTTATTTTTCAGAATATACGTTCTACTAGTTTTTGCGTATAGCCACTCAATTGAAAAACCTGTCGCCTATTGCGCCACTATTTTAGAGGTTTTTTTTGTGACATAGATCTGTCTTGTGAATTTGGGTTGAAATTTATGGGTTTCTAAAACATACTTCATTTCTGTCCTGAATCTAACTGTGACTGTTGAGTGAGTGTAATTCTAAGAAGCAAAAAAAAAAAAAAAAAGCCTCTATATAGAAAACTACATAGTCTATAGGCACGCACCCCTTCATATTTTCACAAAAGAGCTTCTTCATCTCCAAGTAGCAAATAGTGACACAATTAGCCACATTACTTTGTACATTTCCAGGTTGATCGTCCTTCAGGTAAGGAGGAGTTCCATCTGCAACCACTTTCACGTACTTACAGATCTGCATCACATTCTTCCGGTTGAAATGAAGCAAACAATTACAAATGCCTTTTTCTATTTGGACGAACTCCACCCAAGAGCTAAGTGTGCGTGTCTTCTCAGCCGGAGCCTCGTTTTTCTGTGGCATCGGAGACGGAGGGCAATGCAGCGTTGGAGGCAAGGGCATAGGTTGTAGACGTCAATTCTTCTTGAAAATTTCTAATATTACCGATTATTTTGAATATATAAAATAAAAAGAGATAAATTAATAATTTAATTGAAGAATTATAAATAAATTTATTTTATTTTATTTACAATTTATTTAATTATATATATATATATATATATGTCTAATAATACGTGGTTTGCATGCGTGAGGGTCGTACGGAAAGTGAGACGGGGCAGCGAGTAGGCATTACGGCGCCGTCCTATTTGTCAGGAACCCCCCCAGCCCCACGCCGTCTGAGTGACCTGCTGGCTCCCTTTCCCTCCATCCGTGAATCTGTTTTGCGGGCTCCACTACTACTTCCTTTTTGAATTGGTGGGCACCCACTCAACTCTCCGCCACCCTCACTCTCTGTCTCTTCACGCGCCACCAAAAATCACTATACTTTTCTGTCGGTCTTCTCCGTTAATTATGTCTTGGTGCACAATCTAATCAACATGTTTAGTTTTTTTTATTTTTCCTAACGACATGGAGCCTCGATTACTTGACTTACAAGTACATTAAAAATTTTCAAATCTTTTTAAACGCATTCTTATTGATAAAAGTCGGTCTAGTTTGTTTTAAAACTGTTAAAAACACTTTAATATGTGAAAGTGATGTGCTTAATAACTCTAATTAACTTGCTAATCAATAATAATCACGATTTACATAAAAAAAAAAAAAATTTCTCTCTGTTTTTTTATGTCGTTGAAACGATGTCACGTGCCTAGCTTCGTGATTATTATCTGAAAATTATTAAGGTATATCATATTATTTAAAATCAACATATCATATTTTAAAAAATAAAAATAAAAATTATCCACAAAAATAAATAATATCCGGTTATTTAATTCTCCAAACAGTAAATATTATCAACAAAATAAATCATATTTTTTATGTGAATGAAAATTTATTAAATTTAAATATTTGATTCAAAAAATAATAAAATATAAATAATTATTGTTTCTAATTTATATATATAAATTATTATTATTTCATCTTAATAAAAATATATATTATTTTAGTAAAAATTAAAATAAATATTCATTCTTATATTTTTTTCTTTTCTTGTATAACTAAAATGTACTAAATTTTCATCTCCAGCCGATATCGACTTTTCTGTCTTTTTATTTATTATCAACTTTGTTTGTATATAGAGATTATATTGTCTCTCAACCCCAATCTTAAAATCTTAAAAGGAAACCTTCTAACCACACCATTTGCAACAGGAACAAAAACCAATACCATCACAAGATTCAGACCCATCTACATCGACACGTACCTGACCTCAACCCGGCGTGGTCCCAAACCTGACGATAGTATCATCATCAACCGCCACAAGTATAAGACCGTTGGTGATCAGCACAGCAGAAATCTGAACAACACTGACAAATCAACTGCTTCTCATGATCACATCTGATCAGACTACTAGATATCAAACGATCACACGCAGAAGCAAACCCCAAACGCTCCAAGAAACGCCTTTGAAAGCCAAACGAGCGGGAAATATCTGTAGCCAATCCTATAAGGGCAACGAGCTGGAGCTGTGTTAATTGAGCTAGGAGGTGGATTTGTAGTGAGCAGCCGTAAGAGAGTACTAAGCAGATGATCGAGAAAAGCATCAATGGCGGCTGGTAAGGGAAGGACAATAACAGAAGCGGAGATGATGGTGATTAGGAGTGAGGCTAAATGTTGCGGTTCCAACCGCTTTTCGGGATTTGTAACCACCGTGGAAGGCGCGTGGAGTACCCGAATTTTCCAAACACAAAAAAAAAAGTATCCTGACATTACGACAGTAAGAGGAGCACGTAAAAGATATACTTTTATATTATTTCTTATAAATTATTTTGGTAAGTATTATTTTTTGACACGACATATAATATTTTTATTTTTTTTATGTATTATATATATATATATGATATGGAGTGTACGTTACTATTATGGGTTAAATTTGATTTTAATATTATATAAAAAATATAAATTCTTATTTTAAAATTAATTAATAATAAAAAAATTAATCAATATTTTTTATTATTAATTTTATAAATATTTTAATTTAAATATTAAATATAATATTCTCAATAATAATTTTATATTCATATTGAAATAAGGGTAGAGTTACCGAATAATTTGCAACAAAAATCACTTGTTACATAAAAAAAAATATATATATATATAAATATAAGAGTGTGGTTTGGAATTATATTTAGTTAATGGTTTAAAATAAATTATATAATTCAAAATATATTTCTCTCATTTATTTTAAATGACGCGGTATAATTAATTTGATGGATTAACCTTAATTTCATATCACATAAGTCTCTTTCTATAAATATAGATTTGGGACTCTTTTACTTAATTGGGCATGAATCATGTATTCAATTAAGAACCGTTAGATTTTATTTTAAAATATATCTAACCGTTATAAGTGAGGTAAAATAAAATATTAACTTTTATAAATATAAATATCCTACTGATCATAAATTAAATAATATTTTATTTTAAAATAAAATCTAATGATTTAATTAGACAGATAATGCATCTATCAAATTAAGTAAATTAGACTAGCTTTGGACCAAATTAAAAAGAGGAGCCCCAATCCATCCTTACCGGCACTTCCATGTTCCACCACCGCTAGCACTTGCCTAAAAAAAATTTAGGCAAGTTTTACCCAGCCCTGAGATGACGGTCCAAGTTAGCTGCAAGGGTGTTGGACCATTTTAACAGGGCTGAGCCGTGAGTATGGATGGACCCATGAGTTTAGGCCTTTTGGGCCTCGACCTGATCTTCTGTGGAGCCATGTCTCATTGTAGGAGTATATAAGCTAACCCAGGATATTTCTTCAAATATCAAATTACTGTATGCACCGTTAAAGATTGTACAAGTTATATATATGTCAAAAATTGATGTGATACAAAAACGGGGAAAAAAGTAATCTTTCTAAAATAAGTCAAGTCAGCAAAAGATACCAAACCCGCATATAAATGGAGTCTAGTCTTCTTCGCCCTAAGCAAAAAAGAAAGAGCAATCATGTTAATTTGGATGTAGATTAAGAGAAAGAGGAGGGATAAAGTAATCCTTGGAGAGGCCCCAAATGTTGAGATGAACCTCTTCAATTTTCCAAATCTCCTCCATCTCCCTGGTGTGACTTGAAGATATCTCACCATATCTAAATACATTCACCTTAGTCTTCCCACTATGTGCAATATTTACTCCATCCACATACTTATAGTTTTCAATCACTGATTCTGTGCTTGTCTCCCAAAACACATCTTCATCCCCTTTTGTTCTCATCCTTAGAAGCCGAGAGTCCTCGAACTGAATCAACAGACCCGAACGTTGGCTGAAGTAACCCCATATCGTGTGATGGATTATTTCATAGTTCGAACAGCTTTGTGCCTCTCTAACCGCCGGACTTGTTTCGAGCTTCAGTATGAAGCAATCTTCGTCGTTAATTATTTTTTCCCCGATGCATACCGCGTCTAGGAACAAGTTTGCAGTCGCCCTTGGGTCCAAACCCTAAAATTAAAGTAATTAACAATCATACAATGATGTAGCTTCATCATTACCGTTTGAAGTATACAATGTACATATCATAACGAATAACTGATTCTACTACTTCATTCTCAAGACATGATTATGAACAACTTACTTGTAAGAAACGGCGAAGGGGTCTCGGAGCACCTTTCGAGATGGGGCTTTGTTTGTTCGAAGAATGACGCCATGAAATCTTGCCATTGCTACCGCATATGACCTTGCACTCGGATACCACAAACTCTAGCAGCCATAAATCTGGATTCTTTTGCCAAAGCACAAACCCTCCAACCTCCACCGTGTTTTTCTTTATCTCTACACTCTCTTCAGATTGATGAAACACCGACGCTTTTATCTTTACTTGCCCATTTATACACATACTGCTCACTGAATTCAATGCCGATTGCCCTCCGGTTGCCGCTATGTATTGCTGCACTATGTATTTTGCCGTTGAAGCTTCCTATTATACATATTTGGATCCAAATGTAATCACAAATCTAAGCATATCTGTGTTCCAATGAATTGAATGACGACTGATTTTAAGAGATTTTAGCCCTAATGCAACCATCCTTAGATTCAACAATGTTAATGACTTGAATGATTAACAATATGACAATGAATCTGAAAAAGTTATGTACACAATTAATCAAATTAATCATTAGCAGAGAGTCTTACGTACAATGGAGCTATCTTTAACGGGACGATGGATCGAGTGTCCGACTTGAACCTGAAGTGGAATAAGGGGAGATCCGACGAGGTATAGAAGAAAAGAGAGCTCGTTGAAACGACTGGCAATGACAGGGGACAACCATCTATCGGACGCTTGAGCTTTCATCCATGTTAACATGTTTTGCAATCTTAATGACATGTCATTTCCCATGCTCGTGAACATTTCTTCCGGTATGGGGACCTCAAGGACCGTCTCGAGGCCATCGTCTCGATCCACGTTCGGACAAAGCCTCCTCATATGATTTATGTTGCCTTTCTTGTCTCAAGATGGATCAGAGAGAGATTCAAGAAACATTAAGAATAAGAACTCGGTTAGGGAGTGGGATTAGTCACACACCAAAATAAAAAAATAAAAAATTTGCACAAGTTTCTCATAGCCATGGGAGTGGACAGCGGGGAGTGAAAATAGTGAGAGAGAGGATGGAATGGGATTCTGGTTAAGGGTTTGTCCTTGCTTGTAGGGGACTTGCGGGTGAGATTTCCAGTTAGGAATTTGATTTGTTTTAAGGCTTTCTATTTTTATTGGCTTCATTAATTTCGATTATTCACATGATGTGTTTTTTTTTTTTTTTTTCATATTCTCAACTCTCAACTGGGTTGATCAGCAAGGCTTCCCTCCAACAGCCCAGTTCCCGCTCCGTATTAATAAAAATGGAATACACATATATATATATATGTACATGTGTATGTACGTATGTATGTATATATATATAAATACAACTACGTATAAATTAGTATATATATAGGATTATACTTATATATACATGGATACATACATACATACATACACACACAGACTGAACCGCTTGAAAAACTGGGTGTTCATTCATTTCCAGTACCTCTCTCGCAAACTCTCAGAGCCGGTCTTTACCATTAAAATCAGGTAAAATTGAGAATCCATGCAGTGTTCTTTTTTCATATTATCTCACTCTCTTTTTCTTTTTTTCATAACCTTACGATTATTTATTTAGTTTTGCTGGTGGTGAAAAGATTAGTTATTGTTTGCAAAAATGTTCGAATTGGAAAAGGGTGTTGGAATTGTATTGTATTCTGAGTGCATATGAATCTTTGGATTCATTTGAAATTGGATCCATCTGTCGTCATATCTGCTTTACTCAATCCTAGTTTGGCTTTTAGTTGAATGTTCTATCTTTTGTGGTTTCTGCTCACAAGGTGTTCGTCAAAATGTCTATGTTGGAGAGTTGCTCTCGAAGAAGTTGATGCTCTAACATATTTGTCTTGGGGGCGATAAAATTTACTATTTTTTGGTTTTTGGGTAATGTAGGATCTTGCTTCTAGGAGAACTGACCATGATAGGAGGTGCTTGGGTCCGACTTAATGGGTGGCAGCAAGCTGCCATTACGATTGGTTCAGCTGCCGGTGCTTTGCTGGACCCACAAAGAGCAGATCTGATAGCAGCTCCTGCAGAAACTACCGGATAGCCGGCTTTTGAAAGAGTTCTTGAAAGAATGAAGAGAAGCCCAGAAGGCAGAGTATGTCTGTCTCTCTTTCCCATTTCCTTTTCCATGTCTCTCTTTCCCATTTCCTTTTCCATGTCCGTTCCCTTCCATTCATTGATAGTTCCAGTATTTTCTTCTCGATAGTAGCTATAACAGATGAATCTTCCTTTCATTCAAATTTTTTTCTTTTCATAACTCATCAGTCTTTAAATGGCAATAGGACTTGTACTATCTACTTGGCTACTAATATTCTATCTCCCATAAACCATTTAACTTCTAACTCCTACCAACACTATCTCTGTATCATTCCACTACTTTAAGACTGATAAAAATTCTCTTCACAGGCAGTCTCGTTAGATCGACCACATGTCATATTGTCGAATCTGGGCCATGCATGGGACCTACGGCCCAACACATTCGGAGCTGCTCACGCAAAGTTCGTGGGATCCCGGAACTTCTCTCCAGATGATAGACCACCAGTCTGGTTCCTCGACACGGACGAACTTGCCTACATGGTGATGCGTGCCCGTGAGGTGCATGATTTCTGGCATACCCTTTTCGGTCTTCCAACAAACTTCATTGGTGAATCAACTGTAAAAGTTATTGGAGTTTGAGCAAATGTACCTCCCCATGTGTCTGTTATCAGTTCTGGGTGGAACTGCCCGATTTACTGAGAAGCAAAGGAAGTTATTTTTTCAGCATTACTTTCCGTGGGCCAGGGCTCCAGTGTACGGATATCATGTGTGTGTATTATGAACGGCACCTCGACCAGGATTTAGAGGATGCGAGGAGCAACTGGGGGATTATTCCTGCCCAAACTATTATAACATTTACAATTGATTCATTGAAAGAAGCAATGTTCCGAGGCCGTTTTCATTTATCTTGCAACAAAATTTGTCCCTTTATTATGTACAAAGATCATTTATAGTTTGATTCAATCCATCAATGAAGCATATGCTTCCGTTTAGCAGCTTTGATGCTTAATTTTCTAGTGGTCAGTACACGTAATAAAACATTGACAATTGAACATTTTATTATTAATTATTTACCATTTACCTACCTCGACCCATAAATATACAAGCGAACGACTGCAGGGTCTGGTGAACGAATCCGTAATATAACCTGAAATATCTCACATTATGAAGAAAAAGAGAAAACAACAATACAATTGTGATTTTTTTTTTTGACAGTCCAAGGGCATGTTTTACCCATCTAAGATTGAGATACTTACTCTATGGAAGTATCCAACTCCTCTCCATTACAAAAATATGCAACCCAGTGCACAACATGGGGACCATTAGTTCAAACATTGTATACTGAAACTTATGGTCCCCAATTTGGCACTGCACTCAGGTTTATTGCACTGTACTGTTTTGAAAGAGAGGAGTTGGATCCTACTTTCCATGGAGCAAACCCGAACAACAATCACACAGCCTAAATATTACATCAGATTATCCCAGCAAATTTAACCATCCTTGAAACAACATATGAAAACATTTGATTCACTCAGAATACGAAAGGTCCATATAAATCAACAATCAAATAACTCTATTGCAAAGATATGATGCCAGCATATCATCACTTTCCATCTCCACCAAAGAGGTAATTCAGAGAAGATCCACCACCTGGAGCAGCATGAACCTTAGTTGAGGGGCGATCCTACATTCCATAAAAAAGATACATCCATAAATTATGCATCCTACCATAATTATGAAGATGCATTACACATTATGAAGACACATTCATACATTATTATTGGCAATACGATATGATAACTAAATCAGTTATTAAGGGTGTGTTTCTATTATTTTAAGCACATAAATTAAATAGCAGAAGATCGTGATCAAAACAATACCGTAAGGAAATTGCCTGCATTTTGTCCATCTGCTCTCATATAGTTGTTTGAAGTACTACTATGGATCCCAGCAGGAATCTGCTTGGTAACATCAACTGGTGGAGAAGCAGGTTTAGGAGCAGACACGGTATTCACAATCTCGGGCTCATTCCGAGGGACCTGAGCCTTAGGGGCAGCTGGTTCTGGAGACTCTCCACTCCCAAATAGATAGCCTAAGGAACTCTGTCCCCCACCACTGCTAACTCCACGACCCATGCTCCCTGCTAATCATTCAGCCAAATGAGTCACGAGTAGATAGAATGTAAATGAAGAAAATAGTTACGGAAAGATGTTTCAAGCACATACTGCCAACTCTAGATGCCAAATAGGAAATATGATGGAACAAAATAGATAGATCTTATTTTCCTAGGAAAAATTATAACTTCTGCAGCACCACTTTCTTGATTTGCAGAGTAAATAAATTTCAAAAGTAATAGCATAACCAGCACCAATAGCTTGACCATAGTAAGCTATTTTCAAGTATATAGGAGGCTCATTGCTAGTCTTTTAAGTACATGAATCCAAATAACCTTCTTTTCATTCAATAATTCACTGTTACTTTCAATTAGAAAAACGTTTCTCGGTTGTTGCTGAAAAAACAAAGGAGAAATGCATGTACAAGTTCTGTTAAAGAGATCATTGGCATTTGAGAGTAAGTACAAATAAAGTAAATGCATCGAAAACGAAGCAAGCTTCAAAGCTGGAGACAAAAACCCTACTAGACTCAAAACAAGGGAATCCTTCATATAAAATAAAACACTTCATAAAGCAAAATTAAATTAGATCTAAGTACGAATCATAGAAAATGTGCAGAAATAACCTAATTATCAACCACGAAATGAACCGATCACAGAAAAAAAAAACATCCGATTCATCTTTCCAAGACCCAAAAAAAAAAAAAAAAACGCAGCAAAAAGAAGTACTATATGCAGTGTAAACCTATGACACGAAATTTCAGATCAGAGTTGAGAAGGCGAATATCTAGTGCTGAGTATAGAGTTTAGAACAGTACCTCGTTGCCCTGGATCGGATCTGGAACGAAGCTGTGAAGAAGATAGATAGAGTCGAGTAGTAACTGAGCAAAGGGCGAGAGGGACAGTGAGA
The DNA here is from genome assembly GCA_027186245.1 of Coriaria nepalensis. NCBI lineage: Eukaryota > Viridiplantae > Streptophyta > Magnoliopsida > Cucurbitales > Coriariaceae > Coriaria > Coriaria nepalensis. The sequence continues at coordinate 2,603,661 of CP114486.1, forward strand.
CGTATCTATGGCTTTGGCCTTTGCTTTGAATTTGTTTTTGTTTTCCTCCACAGCACAAATGGGGGAAGTGGGGTTGGATTTGTAAAATATATAAACTCTTTATGGAATTATATATTTCTTATCTGTCATTACCGTCGGTTTCTATCATTTATATAATAAATTAAGATTTGGACTACCTTTTTCTTTTTTTTCCTTTATTTATTTATTTATTTATTTATTTATTATTAAATAAAATATATGATAAATATAAATTATATATATCAAATTTTATTATAATTTAATTTTTATTTATTATATCAATTTTTAAAATTTAAATTTATAATTATAATAAATTCAATGTCATGAAAATATAAAAATTCTTCATGAGACAATTTCATATGATATATTTAGTTTGATTTTATGAAAGAATGAAAATAAAAATAAAAATAAAGATTTTCTTATATATATTTAATTATATAAATAATAAATATAAATATTCGAATAAATATTTTCTTATATAGATTCCATTCTTTATTAAATTATGTGTTTGATTTGATTACTTGAAAATTTTGATATTAAATTAAATTACTTAAATATTATAATAAAAATTTTAAAATATATAAAATATTTTATATAAATAAATAATTAAATTAATTTTTATAAAAAAAAATACAAAAAAAATTAAAAAATAACTTTATTATTAAAGTAAAAATAAAATTATTTTTATTATATTATTTATTTAAACTATTAAAACAGAATAAAATATTTTATCTTTCTATTCTCATCCAAAATATGAAACCAAACATATATCCTTATATTTACACTTTCTTAATAGAGCAACTGGAAAATCCATATCATCCAATGTCGTATCTGTTCCGGACTACGTGTCGGATCATAATTAGCTCAATAGAGTTCTCATTCTGTGATGATACTATCTAACTGCAGCGTCAGATACAGCAAATGCTAGGCTGGACCCAACTTTTAACTTCACCGCACGATTTAAAATTAAAATTTTTAAATAAATTAAATTATTTTATTTTATTTTAAAAAAATTAGGGCTAATATGCCACAAAAATAACTAGTGGAAAAAACTTGAAAATAATAGCACAGTGCGCGCGCGTAGTACTACCTCCCTGACGCGCACAAGATTAAGCGGCATGCCTACTAAACATAGACATCAATCAAGATCACAAATCACGACCGTACAATCGCGGGCCACGCACCGGTAATCTCAACCCTTAATCACTATCTTTACTAGGATCTACGGCTGATGATTCATAAAAAAACTGTCCCACTTTCCAAAAATATGCATATTTTGAACAGTCCACATAGATTGCGAGAATTCCCTATTTCCTCCAATCCCTATAAATCACACTGCACCAAGGCTGTTCTTTCTCTACTGCTTTTTAGTTGTTTCTAACGCCGTCGTTTCAGAGCCAACAACGCTCGGCATCTCTCCGTGTGTCTCTCAGGGAGACTCTGAATCCTCCGAACTAGGTACCAATTTTATTTTATTTTTTATTATTACACAATTGGATCATAGTTTCTTTCTGATCTGTTCTTATGCTTTGATTGATTTAGGTTAGAATTTTTTTTTTAAATATACAAAATTCTCTACTTTTCGTTTTTAGTTTTGTTGTAGATCTGGAGTTTTGATGCGTTAGGGCTTGGTTTTTTTAGATCTGAAACTCATTCTGTCCGATAAATATTTGATCTTGGTTTATTTGATTGCAATGCTGCTTTCGACAATGCTAAATTTGTATTTTTTGGTTTCTGTATTGCGAGGGATTCATTCCGTTTAACGACTGTGAATAACTTCTTTTATTTTTTTCGGTGTATGGACTAGGGTTACGTAGTTGATTCATATTTTCTCCTTTGTTTATTTTGTACAGTTTCTGTTGATGAATTCTATGGGTGTAGCTTATAAATAGATTTTGTAATGCCAAAAATATGTTCTTTTTTTCTTAAAATTGTTTTTTTATCGGGTGTTCTTGAATTGATGCAGTGATGGCGACTCAGACTGAGGGTTCACCTGCCGCACAGATAGTGGGAAATGCCTTTGTGCAGCAGTATTATAGTATTCTTCATCAGTCACCTGAAGATGTTCACAAATTCTATCAGGAGTCAAGCATGTTAGGTCGACCGGGACCTGATGGGGTGTTGACATCGGTGACCACGATGCAAGTATGTTTAAACTTTGTGAGATGGTTGACAATGAATTAATGCTGATCTCTGTTTGTTCAGCTCTTTTTGCTTATTGTGTACTCTAAATCTAAAGTCTTAATATTTGATGTTATGTGTTGCATGTCTTTTTTCCTTAAGTGTATCCATCAATTGAAATTTGGAAAGAATTGGTTGTAGTTATTTATTTTAGGACTGGTTGCTAATTCTGTATTCTTCAATTCTAGACCTATCACCTCTTTGTACCTTATGCTTTCTAACTAACTATATGCTCTACTATCTGCTGCATCCTATCGAATTATCTCCTATTCCAGAAGTATTTACTAGGATTATTTGCTTGATATTTGTCACATTTGTGAACCAAAATCCTGATCAATAAAAACTATTTGAACTCTTTCTTTTTCCTTGGAGCAGGGCATCAATGACAATATAGTTTCCATGGACTACAAGAACTATAAAGTTGAAATCCTGACTGCAGATGCTCAGTGTTCTTTTCAAAGTGGATTGGTTGTTTTAGTCACTGGCTATTTAACTGGAAAGGATAACCTGAGAAGGAAGTTTTCTCAGACTTTCTTTCTAGCCCCACAAGCCAATGGATACTTTGTCTTGAATGACCTTTTTCGTTATGTGGATGAACATGAGGTAGCCAGGGACATTCCTATTGAAGAGGTTATTGAAAGCGCTCCAGCATCTCCTATGACTCCAGATCCTGGTTCATTTAACCCATCCTTCTAGTTCTATACCCCTGAATGGGGATCTTTTTATTATTTCTCTAAGCAAAATGTAATTAGTGGTTTCTTTTTCCAGCTCCCATCAATGCTCCTAATCACCCTGTGCAAGAACAAAGTCTTCCAGTGGAGGATAAGAAGGGGGATGAAGTTAGCCAGATACTAGAGAATGGAAACGTAGTAACTACCGAAAAAAGTATTGTTAGTGAGCTTCCAGTTGCTCTGAGTCAAAATGATGTTCCACCTGCCACTGAGGCACCTTCTCCTAGTATCTCTGAGGATACCCCCAAAAAGTCCTTTGCATCAGTGGTAAGTTGTTATATGGGCTGCCTTCTTAGTAGTTTATTTGAAAAGTAGTCTAATTGTGTGACCATATCAGGTGAATGCGCTGAAGCAGAATGCTGCTCCATTTCATGTGAGAGTTTTCCCTGTTAAACCACCTGCAGCAAAGTTGCAGCTAGTTACACCTCCTGAAGTTCCAGCTCCTACCAGCAATAATGTGGTGGTAAAGAGTGAAGAGCCCGCAGGTATTTGGAACACTACTTTCTTCTCCTGACATAACGTTCAACCAAAACTTAGGCCCTGTTTTATTCCCTGTTTCAGCCAAAACTTATGCCATATTTGTACCAAATTTGCCCATGACTGCTACTGTTGAAGAACTTCAAGAACTTTTTAGCAAATTTGGATCCATAAAAACTGATGGTATCCAAGTTAGAAGCAACAAGGTCCGTTTCAAAATTTTAGTGAATTCATTTTGGAAGTCAATTTATGACAGATTACTAATTTGCAATATATGTCATCATTTGACCTGCAACAGGGTTCATGCTTTGGTTTTGTTGAATTTGAATCTGCCACTTCAATGCAAGATGCGCTTAAGGTATTGGCTTGGCATTTATTTTCTGTATTTGTGAAAATGATAATATTCTATGTGTATGAAAATAAATTTACATTATGTCCTGTTACTGTTTGAATTCCTTTAGTTTCCTGTTACTGTCTAAATCTTAAAGAGTTTTTTTTTTCCCCTTCCCACAAAGAGTCTAAATGAATAACTCTTCACTGTCTTTTATTCTTTTTGTATTCCTTTAATGCTTTACAAGAATATAACCTATTCTTGATAATTTTCCATATTAGATTGCTTTTATTAACATTCTGTCTACTTATTCAGGCATCTCCCATCACATTCGTCAACCGGAAGCTTTTCATTGAAGAAAGACGAGGTAACTGTTGTTCACCTTTCTTGGCCTTAATATACTTTTGACTATGAATACATTTTATCATATACTCCATTATGAATTTTGATCAAATTGAGTTTTTATCTTCTCTTGCTACTAATCTCCTGTTAATTGTTATTGATCAAGCAAAGTTTGTTCCATTTACTTGACTAACTAACCAGTGTTTGGGTCAGAAGCCATCGTCATGCGGCTATTAGCACTCCTAATATTGGAGAGGAAAATTATTTTGTTTAAATCTATAAAAGAAAAGATTTCTCTGTCAGCCAACTGTATGAATTGTGCACTGGATTAATATATATTTTTTTGCTTATTTATTGCAGCAAACAATGACAACAAAAGTGGAGGGAGGTTCCCATCAGGACGTGGTGGTTACAGAGGTGACAATAATTGGAATGAGAATTATAGGGGCCGAGGGAACTTCAGTGGAGGCCGTGGTCAAGGGAGAGATGATTTTGGAAGACGTGGTGGTGCGGGATCCACTAGACCACGAGGAAATTTTGAAGGTAACGGACCACGTGGAAATTTTGAAGGTAACGGGCCACGTGGAAATTTTGAAGGTAATGGACAGGTATTCCAGAAGATGGCTTCGCAGAACTCAGTTGGAAGATTTTCCCGTGAAACAGTGGCCGGACAATAATAATATTTATTTTCTTTGCATCTTCTCATGACAGAATTTTTTGGTTGTGTTTCTAGACTGTTTTCCCTTATGTGATTTGATATATAGGGGGGAGTTTTGGGTATTAGAGACATGGCGGCGACTAGGCTCTTTTTAACTTCCACCATTCTTAGAGTTTTAAGGTTTTCTTGATTGACAGATTACTCTTTTCCTTTCTCTGTAACATTACATTTTTCTTTAAAATGATTATTTAGAGAAATCACTATCATTTACTGGCTTCTTTTCCTATTTTTTCTTTGCAGCTGTAATAACTGCAGACCGCCTTCATTTTCATGACAGAACTAAGCTTGCATGGTTCTAAACTTTCTTTTTAATAATGTGACACTTAACTACTTTTCGTTATATTAAGTATTAACTACAAACAGAACACTAGCGAGTGACAGAAGCAGCACTCCAGTTTATAACTTCAAACTTTTCACATGCAAAATAATGAATTAATATATAAACCATCCCAGATCATGGAGGTTGAATCTCTCCTGCATTTTACAAGAAAACAAACGCCACATCTCCAAGCCTAAATATAAACCCCAAATAACCCAACTGGGAAGGGGTCTCTAGAGACGTACAAGAACTATCTAGTCTAATCAGAAATTCTGACCAAAAACAAAGTACACACATGTTCGCTAAAAGCCAATAAGATCGGATCCAAAAGACTATCAAAGTACAGTGTACACTTTACTGAGGATGCAAGAGTTCCTACTAGATCTAATTCCTATGCTACTTACTTCCTTGTATATACTTTCACCTCTACCTAGCTCGATCCGAGTTTAATCCGCTTCAGCGTATGAACGACCTGCTTCATTGTAGGTCTACGAGAAAGCGTTTCATCCGTGCACATAATAGCCAAATGCAGTGTCTCCACCAGATGACCATGTGGGCCTGTCTCCCACAACCCTCCCGTAAAGACCTCCTTAGCCCGTCCGGCCTGTAACTGAATATGGGCCCATGAAACGATGTTGAAGCCATTAGCATGAGAAGAAAATGAAGGATCTAAAGCTTTCTTATCCGATATCAACTCAAGCAAAACAACCCCATAACTGTAAACATCCACCTTGTCAGAAACACGACATGTCATCGCATATTCCGGGGCCACATAACCAAAAGTACCTGCCACGCCAGTTGTCACATGTGTCTCAGAAGCTCCTATAAGTCTAGACAAACCAAAATCGGACAAGTAAGCATTGAACTCATTGTCCAAAAGTATGTTGCTTGGCTTTATGTCACGGTGAAGGACCCTAGGATTGCATTGGTTGTGAAGATAAGAAAGCGCTTGGGCTATGTCTAGAGCAATCTTGTGAAGAATCTTCCAATCGACGGCTCTAGTGGATCTCTCTTGGATGAAATTTTCCAAATTGCCACCGGGCAGAAAGTTGTAAATTAAGAACATTTCATCTTCACTGGCATGGTAGCCAATTAAGGTCACGAGATTTCTGTGCCTGACCCTTTCTAGGGTCTGGATTTCCGCATGGAATTGTTGGACCCCTTGGCACCGTCCAATGGCGAGCCTTTTTACTGCCACTAGATTTCCCGGAGATATTTCTGCCTTGTAAGTGGCCCCAAATCCTCCATTTCCGATGCAATTTGCAGTGCTGAAATTTCTTGTTGCCCGAACAATAATGTCATAGGTCAAGGGGACTCCAACGTCAGAGAATACAGTGATCTCTCTTGATTCGGGAACCCGGATGTTTGAGCGTGGAGCCAATTTTCTTGTGTAGAAGAAGAGGATGATTAGAGCTAGAAGAACCATCATGATTGCTGATGCAGACACTATGGATACTACCTCAATTGAGTTTAGTTTCTTACTTTGAGAAGAATCTTTAACAGTGGAGCTTGATGAATCCAAAGAAGATAACTTACGGGAAAGAAAACGGCGAGAATAGAAAGACAGGCCCCGGCCGAGAATAACACTGCCACAGCTCTTCTTTACAACATTGTTCAACGGAAATGATTCTGACAGATTATTGAAAGACACGCAAAATGAAGAGATTGAGATTGAGTTGACTAAACCTGATGGGATCTTTCCAGAGAGTTTATTGTTGTCAAGATGAAGAGCGGTCAATTTTCTCAAGAGAGCTAGGCCTTGAGGAATCTCTCCGGAAAGCGAGTTCGAAGAAACGTTTAACACTTCAAGGAAACGTAACTGTATGAAGCTTGACGGTATTAGAGAAGAAAGGTTGTTACTAGCAAGGGAAAGATACTTGAGATATTTCAAACGACTAATCTCAGTTGGAATTCGGCCTTGGAATTTGTTCCCACTTAAATCGAGAATGAGAAGAGATTTGAATTTGGCAAGACTTTTTGGCAATGACCCATTAAATCGATTACCAGCCAGATTAAGGACCTCTAAATGACTACATTTCGAAAACGATAAGGGTATCTCCCCATAAATTCTATTAAACCCAAGATCAAAAATTTTCAACCCTCTCAAACCCGCAAATCGATCCGGTAATTCTCCATTCAAAGAATTTGCATTAAGATCAAGGACTTTCAGTTTCTCCATACCCAAAATTTCCCTAGGGATTTCACCCCTAAAATCATGACAAGGAAGTGATAAAACCCTAAGCACAGTGAGTTTCCCAATAGCAGGTGAAATTTTACCCACTAATTTCCGATTCCCGGGTGCACAAATCCTCCTAATTCCAAAACCATGATGATACGGAAACAGAGAAAGCTTAGGGTAAGAAAAATGCTTAGACTTACCTTCTTCTTCATAGTCTGTAGCACCACTGATATTGAGCGAGGAAACCCTGAAATCCGAGTCGCAGGAAACTCCATGCCAATAAGAACAGTAATCAGAGCTGTTAGAATCCCAGCTGGAAAGAATTCCAGATGGGTCAGAAACGGAGGCCTTGAATTCCAGCAAAATAGATTTTTCAGAAGATGATTCCGCTAGAATTGAAGAGGAAACACAGCTGAGATAGATCGAAACCAGGATAATGAGAGCTCTACAAAACAGAAGAAAGCGTTTCATCTTCTCTCTGAAAGAGCAAGAAATTGTTATCATACTATTCCTTTCTTCTTCGTCCTGGTCTTCTTCTTGGGGATGTTCTTTCTTGCTGTAATTTTTTTCTCTGCCTCTTCTAGTTTCTACTCATTCTTACAAATTAGTCAATGGAAATGGATCATGTCGTACAACACGCGGCGGTTGCGCGTTGGATTAAGTGGGTATGTAAGGGCCCCACAATGACTTTCCACGTGGTTCACGCATTGTTGTCACTTTTCATATCTTATCTATCCTACCTGTTTTTTATTTCATATCTTATATATATACAATAAACTCGAATTTTGAAAATGCACTTGCATTTTAAATATTTATAAATTGATAACAAAAAAAAAAAAATACATTTTAAGAAATAATTTCTTACGTGTCACCTTACCATAGTTATTGATCTTAATATATGTATAGGGATGATTGAGAAATGGATTAATTAATTTTGTCTAATAATGACATCATAATCATTGTAGGTGAGTACTTTCAATAATACAATGTGATAAAATAATGCTAAATTTTATACTGAAAACAAATTAAAGTAACAAGAAACTACATAAGTTGAAAATAATATTGCATTATTTTGTTTTCTAAAAAGGAATTAAATAAGAATATTCCATTATTAAAAGAAAATATATATGATAAACTTTATAAAATGAAATTTTATTAAAATGACAATGGAATATATATTTCGAGAGATTTCACTTGGAATATAAAATGTTCGGTTTATAACTATGAGTTTTTCGATTGTTTAATTTTATGTTATTTGTCATTTTGTACAAATATATAATTGTTTATCTTCGTAATATATGATATATTTAATAAATTAATAATTAAGATTAATTTTTATTTAATCATAATTATGAGTTTAGATCGGTATGAACTTGTATTCAAATTTGAGTTATAATGTCCGAGATATTGTATCATTTATTAATGAAATTCTATCGGTTAGTATTATGCAAAAGAAACCAATTATAACACAATGTAGTTAAAATATGCTCTTTATTGAAAAAAAATAAAAATAAATCCAGTCGTTCTGCTTCTAACATGACAAGATCTAAGGGCTAACTCAAAAAACTCTCATACCAAAGAATAAAAGATAAGAAGAGGTTGTAATGTAGCAAAAGAAGAACTCTTTAACTTAAAAGAGTGTTACTACTACCCCAACGGATGATCATCATCAAATACCTCAATTGTTTGACCAGAAACATAAATCGAAACGGTCATCAGCAAGGACAAGGACAAGGACAAGAAAAACTGCATGAAAACCAAGAAAAGCAGGGGAACCAACGTTTCAAGGCCGGTGTTTTAGTCGCAACAGTGTGTGGTTGAGCCTTATATAATGGTTGAACAGAGTGATGATCAGTTCCAGAATTCTCCTCCTTCCTTCCCATTAACTCAATACTCTTGTTGGTATCAGTAATTTCCCCCACTGGATACAAAGAAGGGGAAGGAGTGCCAAATACTACAAGCTCCCCTGATTTATTCAGCTCACCAGACATGACCAAATCACCAAACAAGATCACTTGATCTTTGGCACTAAAGCTGTTATTGTTTCCCAATTGAAGGCTGAACAATGACTCGCTTGAAGCAATACTCCATTGCCTTCGGTTTACAGATTTGCTTCGGACCGGAGATGGAATTCTCTGAAGATCATCGATACATGATCCTGACTGATCCATCGTTTGAGTTCTAGGTGATTCATGGAAGGCAGCATGATCATCACCTTCGCCATCCCTTGATTCTTTTTCTTGTTCCTTTTGTTTTTCTTGTTGCTGTTTATCCTCATCATGAGAAGGCTGCTTGAGAATGAATTTGTTTTCATCGACTAGAGACAGATCTGAAGATCCTAATGAAGATGAAGATAATGAATGCCCTAATTTCTCCGTCGGAGAAAATAGAAAACCTTCAACACTACTAATTACACTGCCTTCTTCTCTATACGAAGAGTTGTTTCTGCTATCAACCTCATCAATCACCTCTAGAACCATCTCAATAAGCTTCCTGTTTCCATTAAATCAACAGAAATTGTTCATTTTTTTTTATAAAAAAGTTCATAGAAGCGCTAATGACGATGAATTAGAGAGGAAATTAACTCGCCTAAAACATAAACCAGGGATTCATCATTCCGAAACAGATTAAAATATACTCACGATGTAAAACCTAAAAGATGAATTAGGGAAGAGATTAACTCACTTAGATCAAAATAATCATCATCCGTCAGGCTCGAAGATTGAAATCTCCAGCTCTGATCTCTCTATAACAACCTTACTCCACTATTCCACTCCATATAAAATCAATCGCATGACACAAATTCAGAAACGGAAATCGATATGATCTAGATTCTTTCCCGGAATGATCAAATTAAACCCCAGGAATTCCGGCTTGAGAATCCTGTTTCCGGTTTTCCTGAGATTTGTTTCTCCTCTATCGGTTTTCGTTAGGAAAAATCTGAAAAAATGATGAGAAATACACGCAGAAAAACGAAAGCGAAATGGAAGAAATTTGGGATTTGTTGAATTTGGGGGAATAACTGACGGAAAGCCATGCGATTCCGCCGCTTTCGGGATTTGTTTTTCCGTTTCCTTCCGCAACTAACCATCTTTCGCGCCACTTTTCGACTGCTTCAAGTAGCCCAGAGTGTACGAGGGAGTTGTAATGTTGTATATGACGGACCTATCATGTGTTGGACGCCATTGATAAAATGTAGTCATTGGACTTTGACTTTTTGACTTTTTCTTATAAAAAAATTTAAAAACTCTTTAAAATTACAGCAAATAAATAATATGCTAAAATGAAATTCTTCAACTTTTTTTTTATCGTTTAGATTTGTCCGAATCTACGGAATCCAAATTCAATTTCAAAGCACGATAAATTTTTTTACTGAAATTTAGTTAAAAGGTTTATGCACTGTCAAATCGCTGACCCAACATTCTTACTTTCAGCTCCGACTCCCGAAGCAGCTAATTTCAAGGGTACACCGCTTTGATTCCCCTTAATCTTATCTGGGTCGCTTGCTTTATTTATTTCTGTAAAAGAATCTTGCCCAGTTCCTATTTGGGTCTATAGATCCATCGCTGAGTCATATGATTCAAGGAAAAGTTAGCTGCTTGTGATTTATGGAGTGTGACTTCGTTTACCCTCAATAAGGGTTCTAGGCAGCCCTTTTAATTAGGTCTTACTTCCTACTCGCTTCAGAATCTGTCAAACAGTATGGATAATAGCTATCCTTTTTTTGGGAGCTCATACCATCTTGCCCAGAAAAAGCTGTAATCACAACAATTTTCTCTGATTTTCGTCTGCAATCTTCTCTGCATTTTTCATCAAAAGAAGAAAAAAAATAAAAAAAAACAGGGGAAGCAAGTAAAGAAAGTTGATGAAGCCACCCCGGGCTTCTTGTCTTCCTTCAGATCTTTCTATACTCTCTTCTATGCATGAACTGAGAAAGTGAAGTGCAGTAGATGAATATACAAATCATGGGCTCGGTATCTCGGGCCCCAAGAAGAGAGGTCATGGGAGCTGTTCTTGGATAAAGATCGATCAAAATGGAAACTCAAAGGTGCTAGAGCTTGACAAGGCTACAATAATGAGGCAGTGTTCCTTACCTTCAAGAGATTTACCCTTCTATGACATAAGGTCGAGAAAAGGTGATTGTTGTTAGCCTTGAAGAAACCCGATGTATTATCACTTCTGAGGAGGTTATTCTTATGAGCTCCTTAAATGGATGTGTTGTTCATCACAAGTCTGAATTGTGCAAGCGCCTTCAGACAATGAAAGATCAATCTAGTAAAGGGGAATATGATTTTTTGTGCAAATACTAAAATGTTTTCAGATGATTTGCCCTTTGAGTTTAGGGCATTGGAGCTGGCTTTGGAGCTAACTTGCATGTCTTAGCCTCATCTATTAACACTCTTAATCTTGAACGGGTCCGTAGATTCAGAGGTCACCTCCTTGTTTTGACTCAACGAGTTCAAGAGGTCAAACAATAATACACATTTGAGTCAACTGACATCATCATTCTTCTTTTAATCCCCCTCCTCACATTGATTTTCTGAGTTAAAAAAGTTCAAGCTTCGTGATGAAATCGAGCATCTTATGGATGATGATGGTGACATGGCTGAGATGCATCTAACAGAGAAGAAACAGAGGTTACAAGAAGCTTATGGCCCAAGTAACCTCCATGTTCAATCTTCAGATTCATCAGACGAAAATGAAACTAGGGTGCTTCGAAAAGCTGCTCCGGTCTCTCCAGTGGCACTTTCAAGCCATGAGGCTCAGAAATTGCAAAGGGCTTTTAGCAGTATTGTCACCTCAACTAGGGTAGGAAGCTCTGATTCTTCAAACAACGAAGAAAACATTGTACAGTTGGAAATGTTGCTGGAAGCCTACTTTGTGGTTATTGACTATACACTCAACAACTTGTCATCTGTACGTTATAATTCGACTCTCTTCAGAATTTAAGATATTAATTGTTGGCATTCTATCGAAGATACTAATGATTACCTACTATAATGCAGCTCAAAAAATACATTGATGATAGTGAAGATCTGATCAAACATTAAGCTGGTTAGCCATATTACTATTATTATTATCCTTGTGAATTATACTGTTATTGTTCTGAATTGCAACAAGGGATCTTATCTACTCTGGCTTGTTTTATTTATTTTTTTGGCAAATGAGAAATAGGGGAATGTACAGAACCACCTAATACAATTTCAGTTGCTTCTTATAGCAACTACGTTCTTGGCTATGATGTTTGCTGCTGTGACAGCTGTTTTCGGTATGAACTTTCAAGATGAAATCTTTGATTCTTCATCTACTTTCCACTGGGTTGTTATTGGAAGCAACACTGCTTGTGGGATTTTCTATTCTTCTTTCCTCTTATATTTTCGTTACAAGAAAGCTTTCCCTTTGTAATATGTGTATATATACAATTCTCACAATGAAAGTTATAAAAATCTTCTTCCCCTGCATTGAAGAGCACACACAATATACACTTTTTCTTGTTTTGCTTAATCATATTCTACGAGTCGTCTATTGAACATAGCAGCTGTTGAGCATTCAACACTAGAGAAGAACCTTGTCTTCTCTTTTCAACTATCTGCATAATCAAAAGTTTCCCCATTTCATCATCATCATCATCTTCATCTTCTTCCAAAACTTGATCCATGTTACCATGACCTAAATCCCCCTGCCCGGACCATCTTCTTTCAATTGGACAACATGGTAACCCATTCGAGTTTTCAAATGGTTTTCCATCATATATGTATGTCAAATGGTTTTCAAATGGGTTTCCATTTCACTATACAAATCCCCACAAGTAATTTTCCTTTCCAAGTCTATGGAATTCGCCCCATTTCGGCTATGTTCAAGTGCTCTCTCAAGCTCTGTGATCCTTTCTTTAAGCCTCGATTCAATCAACTCGTGCAACCCTATGCTTAATTCCCAAGGCGACACTGCATAACTCACCGTGTTAGTGACATCATCATGTATTTCGCTTACATCATCATTGTTCGGGTTTGATAGATCATCATCAGGCAGGCTATCACTCTTGTCTAGTCTCAAATCTCCCCTAACAAGATCTACATCAAAATCAGCACCCATCTGCAGACAGATTAAACCCGAAATCATTATATCAAATTTTGAAATGTCAATTACGATCTAAAATCTAGTTTGGGTCCACAAAATTCAAGTCATATAACTCCAACAGCTTATCGGAATGAAAAATCAGCTTATTGAAATTTTACCTTAGCGTGTTCAGCATGAATTCTTGTGTTCGAGTTAGATGTAATCATATTTAGTTGGAGCCTGTCGAGTTCGGCTTCAAGCTCCGCTTCAATTTTAGTCATTGGCTCCTCATGGGATGAGATGTCTTCCGTAGAATCATGTGATTTTTGTTCAGCAGGGGATGCCTTTGGGCTATCCAAGCCCTTTATCTCCTCAACTGTGAGAAAATCTTTCAACTCGATCTTCTCGTGTAAATCTGCAACCCGGTTCTTCGTTTGCTTCAACAGATCATTCAGCTGTTTCACTTGCCTTCTATTAGCAATGATCATTGACATTATACCAATTGTGATTCCCCAAAACAAGACGAGCATTCCATTTGCTGTTCCAGAAAATATTAATTATGTATTATTATCTAATGATATGATTCATAAAATGGGGAAGATGCAGAATGCAAACAAGATCTTATAAAACAAAACCTTCTACTCTTGTTCCCGAACAGCTAGACCTTCTGATAGTACTCTCCTGTTTCTCCGGCGGGCACACCGGAATAATCCCATTGGTTTCAAAATCGGCATCTGTTAGTAACAACAGTCTAACTGCCATTGAAAACGGTGGGGCCGGAACATTTGAGCCGGAAACTGAATATTCAACACAGCTTTTTCCTAATGAAGAATGAATTAGAGGCTTAATCACAGAAGAAGAGCCATTACACCCACTTCCAATAGGCTGCTTCTTCTTCTTCTTAACACTACCAAAAGAACAACTTTCTTTGGCACCTGAAAAGTCATCTCTGCTCCCAGTTCCATACCTGAAGAATTCTTCTTCTTCTTCTTCTTCTTCTTGCATATTATCATAATTATTTCTTCCACTTGCAGCTATAATAATACCATCCCCTTTTGAAGTGATGATATCCTTGCTTCTTTGATCTTGGGTTAATCTTCGAATTGGATGAAAGAAATTCCAAGATTCTGGGTTGCTAAGAATCAGATTCCCAGAAAATGATTCTGTTAAGTCTTCTTCTTTTTTTTCCTTTGAAATTGAGTTTTGCCAGTGTTTGGCTAAATACCCAGCACCAGTAGCAGCTGCAACCACCCATAAATCCATTGTTTCTTGGTGTTTTACTGAATTTGTAAGGAAACCCAAAAAATTGGTAGAAGAGGAGAGAAAGAGAGAGAGAAAGAGAGGGAATGTTAACGTTCAAAACCAAGCTTGATTGGAAAGATATGATCAGGAATTGAATGTGTGACTGAAGTTTACGGTAACATTATAATTGATTATGATGAACTTACCTAGATTAAAAAGGAAAAAAAAAACAAAGAAGGAAACGTTTTGGACAATTGTGAAAGAAAAATCAATACTTGTGGTACAAGGAATTTTGTCTAGATGTTCTGACTTTCAATAATGCGAAAAGCAAATTGTAGACTCTAGAATTTCATATAAATTGGAGGATAATTTCGACCTAAGAAATTGAAAAATAGTGTACAAGATAGATTTATTTGATTTCTCTTTCTCAAATTCATTTTTTCCTCAATATATAATTATACATACATGTATACAAAATGCATACGCATAGTATATAAAACAGGAACTTTGAACTGGCTTCATTTTCTCCGGCAGCCATGTTTATTGTACCATTCATTCAAGGTGCCCTGCCCTTTCAGCAATGCTAGTTTTGGAAGAGCGAAGATTCGGTGCCTACCATGTTTTCAAATAAAATTCATCCCTTCATTTCTCATCCAATAACTAAGAAAGCGTCACATCAAGATTGGCTAAAAATTAACTACCGACCGTATCGAAGGCTCGGGGAGCAAACCGTCGAGTTAAACAGCTTAGATTTGTTATTAACTTATTGCTGTCTTTTTTTCTTTTTTTTTTGTCGGGTTATTGTTATTAATAAAAGAACGCTAGATTTTGTTTATGGTTTAGGCATGGCTCCCTTTTATGATTATGTAAACATGAATTATACGTTCAGTATTTTAATGATGTTGAATCAATTTTTTTTTGTCATGGTCCCTAAATCAACAATTCTAAAACATGGTTTTGTCTTCAGCTGAGAGGAGTATATGTTTATTTGGTCAATAAGAGACTAAATCTAAAACACAAGAAATGAGATATTATGCAAATATTGTGCTTACGAGCACAGCAACTACAAAACTTACATAAGAGACGACAAATAAGAAAACAGAAAATTTGTCGATTAATATAACTTAGAAAGTTAATTACAATATATTTTTTTGGCAAGACTATATATATAGGAAAAACAAATTAACGATCATAATCATCATCTTAGTTAGTAAGGTTTAATCACTAATGCAAAGAAACCCATTTGCCGTTCATCCAATCCAAGTGAATCCTAAGCCTATCCACAGCTATTAAAGTAAACACAATAATCCGACCATTTCTTTCCGGTAATCTTCCCGACCCACCAGGCGTTTTTATCCCACGCATCAACCTTTTGAGACAGATAATAACTAAACTTCTTTGGTGGGGTCGGCGGCATTGGACGGACCTCGTCGCTCCCGACAACCTTGATCAACTGCTTGGACTCATCCTCCTCCTCGACCAAGTCATTATACTGGACTATGTAGGATTTATTGGCGAGCTGCGTGATTACCGGTGTGGCAAAATGCGAGTCCTCGTAACCTAGTTCCTTGCTGCAAACTTCTACACGATCGCCTTGATGGAATGTCATTACTGACGATCGGCTTTTCTTTTTGCATTACCAGTACTTGCCTCAGTTTTGATCCGGGACATAAAACATGGTCTCGGCCAAGACACCACATTCTCCACCCAAATCCATGTTCCATAGAAAGAACCTGATCCCAGCCAATCACGTTCATGGTTTCCACTGAAAACCAAACATATCAACAAATACTAAAAAAACTTTTTGAGACAAAACAAGAAGACAACTACAAGTTAATAACGGATGCTAAACTTAAAGAGGGTAGGAGAAAAAACCTAGCAATCATGTAAAGGACAGTAAACCTAGGAAGGCAATAGGCTCAACCTGAGCAGTAAACGGGTCCCACTGGGAAAGGTATCCATTAGCATAACATATATCTCCTATGTGAAAAACAATATCTATGTTTTTCAAGTCCTGGATAAGCTGTCTCTGGTCGTGTTAAGAGAACCATACTGGAAGTTGTTACATTCATTGGACCCATCAGCTTCATCCTGTTAACGAAACATTAAAAGGCAAATTTTTTTTTTTTTTTCCTTCTCAACATTATAGAGATATTCAAATTGAAATTCCTATAACAAGTCTGTTTAGCATAAGAGGTAAAAATTATAGAGATATTCTTAACCTTCCCAATATCACCAAAAACAATTACTCTTAGCAAGGAGTTTTGACCCGGATAAGGAGATGCTTTAAACTGATAAATTGGACTCCAAATGTATGTTCCATTGAACTCTATGATCCAACTTGTAAGTATACCCGCAAAAGTGTTAAATAGCATAAGGATAGTTCATAATACAATGTCGAACAACTTATGTGCTAAATATGACATACAATCTGTTAAGCCATATCTCCCTAAGAAAACTCGTGTATATAACTAGGATCTAGCCATCCCACAGTCCTAGCTGGTGCACCTACTGGAATGACATTTAACAACATTGTTTCACTGTGAATCATTTTCATTCGAAAATAGTATCATTATAATAAAAGTGATTAGGGTTTATAGATTTGAGTAATATACCACACATGCTGTTTCAGTCAAAAGTCAAAGTCCCGGCCAGGGATTGTGAAATCTCTCCTCCTTTAAGGCCTTATTCAACAAAAGGATATGCTTGATCGATCCCAGATCCACTTGTCCATGTTACAGTCATCTGATCCCCAAATTTGAGTTACATTATCTCCTTGAAATTCTATTAGCTAAGTAGAGATTAGTATAAGCTTAGACTTACTTCATTCCATGTTTTTCCTTGAGCTAAGCGGGGGTAAAGAGGTGCATTCGGATTTGCAAAAGATATTGAATTCGATACCGTTTACCAGCTTTGGCTAATATCAGAAATGAAAAAGAAAAAAAAGTTAAAACTAGACTCTATCCATGTTAGGGGGCCAAGGAAAGTTATAACAAGCCATACATTGAACAATCCCCCTGAGAAAAGTGCAAAAGAGAAGTCCAATCTCTGATTTATCAGTTGAAGTTTAAAAACCCTTTTCCCGTGTCTGTGGAGTTAGGACTGGAGTAATTTGCAAATTGAAACTGCAACAAAAGTGAAAAGGATTTAGTTTCACTCAAGTCATTGTTCTTTCTTCACAACAAGAAAAGGCAGACTAGAGAAGTGAAAAGGAAAAATTCAAGGAAATGGAGCTTGAAATCATTGAACCTTAATCGGTGCAAAACATAATAATGGTCCATATGTTATTGGGCTTTCTGCAGGGCATGTTGAAGAACTGAAAAACGGGGGCTGTTAAGCTATTATATATGCTTGCATCTAACTTTAAGGAAACCGATATACAAATTATCTACATGTTTCAGTGAAATCAGCGTTGCATTCCAGAAAATCATTACTGTGATCTATGTCAAAAGTATGCAACTTACAGACAGACAAAACAAAGCTTACATTTGATACACCACCAGTGAACCATTGCAAAGGAAAAGTCAGATCTCTGCTTAATCAATTGAAGCTTCAGCAAACCTTTACCCGTTGCTTTGTATTTAGAATTCGAGTCATTTGCATACTGATACTGCAAAAGTAGACAGTTCAATGTTCATTTTCAATATTATTTTCCTACTCAATGCACATAAGAAAACACAAAGAAGAATAAATAAAAGAATGGCGTATGAACCTTAATAGGCACAGTGCACAGCAGTGGAGCAACAACCATCGAATTATCTTTCGGGCAGGAAGTAGCACTGTAAGTTGTGAAATATTAAACCACTGCAAGTAACTATTCAACAGCACCAATCATAGAGAAGAATAAGAGATGTTGGAAGTTTCAAATGGTGCAAGAATCCAGTTGTGGAATCAAAAAGGCAATTTACCTTAAATTTGCAGGCGAAAAAAGGGCACTGAAATGGAACCAGAAACTCAAAACTGTTAATATTAAAAATAAAAATAAAAACTCAAAAGTAAAGCCCGAGGAAAAGAAACGAGCAGTGTTAGAATTTTGAAGTTGAGAGTAAAAAATAGAATACACTTTATTTTCTGATAAAATTTACTTATTTATAAATGTAAGTATTTAACTTTTATTTATAAAAGATGATTACAAATTTGGAAAATAATGATTAAAGTTAAAATAAATTAAGATATCTTTAATCAATTAAGATTAGAAGTTATAATACTAAATAGACATTACAAAAGTATTAAATATAATCAAACATACAAAAGCAGTAAAGTACAAAAGCTGTTTCTGTAAAAATAGATTTTTGCTTTGTGCTAAAACACCAAAAGTGAGATGATAGACTTTGGCATACTTGATCTCGAAGCTTGAGGTCCAACCAACTTAAACAACTTGCTTGAGGGCAGAGTAGCTCCATTTGAGGTCAAAAATGCACTAAAACATAAAATTTCACAAGACCAAAATCAATAAAATAGTAAAGGCAAGATTATGCCTCAAGTTGAGTTTTAATGATCCGATCATCTTTTAAACCAATTGCAACAAATCATAAATGATGAGAGGAAGCTAATAGAATTTGAGTCAATGCATTTGGATTAGGGAGTCAAAAAATCAACTTTTTTGTTAATTTTCAATTATAAAGTTACTAACTAAACAAACAATCTTCAAACAAAGAGAAATGGAGTACAGTGAGGGGCAGAGTATTTGAGCTCTATATGACCTGCTTCTCAACTTGCAGCAGGAAGAAGAAGGGTCATTTTTATATTTTATAAGAGAGTGAAGGAAGTATATCTCTGCTCTGAAAAAAAATATATGTAAATAAATAAAAATGGATGAGGAAGAAGAAGAGGGGGATTGAACACTTGATAGCAGCGTGCGCGGACAGCTGATCTATGGAATAATCATTGGGGGATTCCACCAGAAGGCTGAGGCCCTGTCCTGTTTCGCTCGAGCTCTCAAAACAGAACAATAATGTATAATGCTTTTGTGACAGTACAAAACATGATAGAAATTCTAAAAATTCCCACAATATAATTATTTATTCAAAACAAACGCGTATATACGTGCACACTGAAATCATATGGCCATGTTTTAGTTAGTAAATGAAAAAGGTTAAGAAGCCAAAGTTATGGGTGAAGAACTATCAACAGTGGAGGCCAAGATGTCCCTGTAATCTCTGGTTATGGTGAAAGAGTCGTAGACTTTTCCATCTCTGCTCTTCTTGTACTCAAAAAGCATGTGGGAATTGTTGAATGCAGTGAGTTTAGTGAAGCCATAATCGTAGTCTTTGTATATGCTCCAAGTTGTGTTGACCGGAGCAAATGTTGCAAGGCTCGCTCCGCCACCTCCAGCCACCACATGTATTGTCCCGTTTAAGCTTCCCTTGTAACTGCTCTTCTCCTTGCTAGTGCATATATTCTGTTAAAAAAAATTAAATGCATTGTATAGGTGATAAGAGTTGGGTGACTTAACATATTATGCAAGGTATGATGAAATAATGATACCTCGTAAACAGGACATGATCTTTCATAATTGTGTACATGGCCAAACATGGCAATGTCCACCTTATACTTTTGCCAGAGTTTCTGAAGGCTCTCCCTTCCCATTGGTTCCTCAAACGATCCCTCTGCGACATAAAAGCCGGCAGAAGAATAGCCTAACACTCTGTGAGCAAGAAAGATGAGCCACGGTTGCTTTTGTCTGTCAACTGAGGCTAGGCAGTTCTCGATGAATTTGTATTGCTCCGAACCCTCTCTCCAATCAAGTTCAGTGTGTGCTACGCAGAATCTGAACATGCCATAATCAGTAGAATACCTGCATGAAAAATGAAGTAATTAAGTCTCTAGAATGAGAACCCCAAAATTTGTTTCTGTACCGTTGAATTGCATTGCTTTACCAGAACTGAGCCCTATTTTCAGCAGGAACATAAAACATGGTTTCAGCTAATACACCACATTCGCCCCCTGAATCTCTGTTCTGGTAGAAGGATCCTGTTCCGGGCCAGTCTCTCTCATGGTTACCGCTGAAACAATGAATTAGCCTTAGAGAAAGCAGAAAATACATGAAGGTACATGAGAGAATCTAAGAAAATTGTGACAGACCTTGAAATCATGTAAGGTTTAGTTGATGCAATTGGTTCTATCTGTGCAGTGAATTGGTCCCACTGTGATACGTATCCTTCAGCGTAGACAATATCCCCATTGTGGAAGACTATATCATAGTTGTCCAAGTCTTGTACAAGCTGCTTTGTTGTGTTCAAAGAGCCAGGCTGGAAGTCGTTATACTCGTAGGAACCATCTTCTTCACCCTGCAAGATGAAAGTTTAAGAAGAATAGACAAACAAATTTGAGGAGCGAGGCAAGAGAGAAATAGATTCGAGGACTGATGATAAAATGCACAGTTGTTCATGAGAGCTCAACCTTTCCCATGTCACCAAATACGATAACACGTTGCAGAGAATTTTGACCAGGATATGGGGATGATTTAAACAAATATTCTGGACTCCAGATGTAAGTACCATTGATTAATTTATGCCCAAGCTTATACACATATCTGCATAAATAGTAAAATTTGTAGAGAATTGAAATTCACTTATAGTTGCAAAGATCTTAAACAGAAACAACTAATTTATATAATCATCAGTTTTAAGTTTCCTAAAACAACAAATTTACATACTTCCTGTTGGGCCACAATTCCTTCAGAAAAGCAGTATGTATATACCCTGGATCACGCCACCCTACTGTCCTGGCTGGTGCATCTGTATATGTACATGTACATGGATTACATTACCATAATAGACAAGAAAAAACACATGAATGGCAAAGAGGATAGATGGATTGACAGTCCTTATATTGCTATCTTACAATTAAATTTGTTAGAAAATTTGCTCAAAGTGAAAACATGCTACCCATAACACAATGCTCGGTCCTGAAGGTTGTGCATTATCTCCATGAAGAAAGAAAACATAATGAAAACTTATAAGGTTGAAGAGAAGCTACCCACCACACATGGTGTTGCAATCAAATGTGAGCGTTGCAGCGGGGGAACTAAAATTGACTCCTCCTACCGGACCCCATACTACAGAAGGCTCTGCTACATCAATCCCATATCCACTGGTCCATGTTACAGTCATCTGAATAATTTATAAAAAATGGATAAGTTAGCAGCACTCAAAATCCTAATCAAAATAATCTCTACATTCTTTACATTCTTGTTAGGAAGCGGGAATAGGGTCTGAGAACAACATCAAGGTAGACTTAGCTTACTTCATTCCATAGTTTTCCTTGTGCTAAGCATGGATAAACTGGAGCATTTGGGTTCAGGAATGTGACTGTATTTGAAACTGCTACCAGCTTGGGCTATCATAACAAAATCATGGAAAAAGATAAAAGATAAAGTATACTGTATACAGCAGGTTGGATGTAAACTATATAAACATATGAACTTTGGAAGCAAAGTTGTAAGAGGGTAATAGAGTTGTGAGATCAACATCGCTTCCAAAAATCTTTAATGCAGTCTATGGCAGAAATATGTAGCTTGTAGATAGAAATAGTAAGCTTACATTTGATACTCCACCAGTAAATAATCCAAAAGAAAAGTCAGATCTCTGTTTAATCAATTGAAGCTTCAGCGAACCTTTCCCTGTCGCTTTGTACTTAGAATTAGAGTAATTTGCATACTGATACTGCAAAATCAAACAGTTCCGATGTTAATTTTCTGAAGTCTTTCCCACTTAATGCAAGAAACCACAAATAAGCAAAATAAAAGGAACTGTGGCTTATGAACCTTAATAGGTGCAGTGCACAACAGTGGAGCAAGATCCCTTGGATTTTCTTTCGGACAGGAAGCAGCACTGCAAGTTGTCCAATTAAACCATACCACTTAGCTATTAAGTAATAACACCCTATCTAAGAGGAATGATGAAGTTACAGATGGGGCCAAAAGAGGGTTTGAAATAAGAAGGTGTTGTTACCTGAAATTGGCAGGGGAAAAAACTGCGACAAAATCCTCAATAAATGGATTAGGATTCTGATACTCGACAGTGACATATTCTGAATTTTGTCCCTAAATATATCAGAGAAGTCTTGCATCAATTCTCACCAAAAAAAAAAAAAGTGCAAAAATCATTTTCAAACTTCAACTTCCTTCTGTCCATTTCGTTTTTCAATTGACTGTTATAAGTAGGAGAAACAGAAATGGTGGTCTACTGGTAGTGAGTGAAATCTTACAGAGAGACCGAGAAGTGAAGGGGAGGCTTTGATGTAAGCTTGAGAATTAAGTGCAAAAACAGTCTTGTGGATATCAATGTGGGCGAGAGGATGAGGTCCATGCGCCATTGCCTTTTGTAGGGTTGCAGCCATTGCCAGTAAAATTAAAATGCACCGCCGCATTTTCAGCTTCTCCATCCCGATCATTACCTAAAACAATTGAATGATCAAACCGAATCCGATTCCGAGTCTGGACTCTGAAAATCATAAATTCAAAGAAAGTAATATTGAAAGTAAAGAAAAAAGAACAAAAAAGAAGAAATCGAAGGATCAACTCAAAAGTAAGCATGAGAATAGAAACGAACTGAAATGTATACAGTAGTAGTTAGGCAGAGTGTTTGATCCTTTATGAGGTGCTGATCAACTTGGCGGAATCAAGAGGAAGAAGAGGCGCCATTTATAGGAGAGTGTAGGACCTTGCTCCCCCTTTTGAAATCTGATAAAAAAAAAAAAAAAAACTAATAAAAGAAATGAATATAGGCTTTAAGAAAAGGAGGAAGAGGATGAGGAGGACCTGTACACTTCGATTGCAGCGTGAGGGAGGGACCATGGAATCTTTTATGGGACATTCCTTTACATGTCTGACTTTCCGAGAAACGAAAAAGCATTTTAAAAAACAGTTGAGAATTTAGATTGACAAAATCTTGCTGTTCTCTTAGCAGTTACATAATTTACGGCTAGAATGCCCCCAACTGAGCATTTTTATTCGGTACACTTTGATGTAATTTTTGTATAATATGAAGAAAAATATTAATAATTTTTTATCTGATAATAAACATTACATTAATATGTTTAATAAAATCAGACTAGACAATTTTTTTTTTTTTTTTATGATAGCATATTGACCGGAAAGTGTATTGAAATGCACAGTATGAACCGAAAGAGTTCCGCCCTGTCGCCACCGATTGCTGCCATCCTCCTCTTTCGAGCGTCTTTGATTAGAATGGAGAGAGAAGAAGGGAACTTAAGTGAGGAGAGATGGGCTGGGTCCCCTCCCCCATAACCTATATAGAATGAATATCATCTACAAATGAACAAATTGACGGAAACAAAAACAGAGATCAATATGATTCTTTTTTCCCTTCAAAGTCAACATGGATTTACATCTTACAAGTAGACAGAATGCTGAAAATATAATATTACAGAAAAACTCCTATGAAAGACGAATACAAAAAATTCAGATATCGGAAGTAAGGTAAGGCTCGGCAGTCGGCAGGCTTTGGAGGCAGAAGTGGAAGTAATCTTGGCAACAGTCTGGTCCATTCTGCAGTTTTCATGAAAAAGCTCGCAGGTAATGCTGTTGGTGAATTGACCGATTCCATCTCGAAGAAACTCAGAATGAAATTGAGCATTTCTACGTGCAAATAAACAGAGTAGTTTTCCCCTTTCATACATTAACTTGGCCAACTATCAGATATAGATTTAAATCTGGTACGAGCTTTTTGTATATCTATATCTGACGAACTCAGCCCAGCCCAATTTTTAAAAGCAACAAGTGCTTCCATCTTCCTCAAGTTCCTCTTCCTCAACTTTGACACTCTAAGCTTCTTATGGACCTCCATGAAAGCTTGCTTGTACACCTCCATTTATCCACAAAAATCTTCAACTCCTGACTTTTCTCAACAACTTGCATCACAGCATCAAAGAAACGTCCTTTAACCATAACATATAAAAACGCATCAACAAGATTATGATCAAATTTAATGCCTTTCTTACCAGTAGTAGAGATATTCCTCTTAACCTCGTTCCACAGCAACAAAACATTGAAATATCTCTCCATAGAAACATACCCGTTAATCAAAGACAAGTAGGTCTGATCATTAGGTTCAAATCGTAAGAATTTCATCCTTCTAAAAGTCCTCTTTGCATCTTCTATTGCCCGGACTTACAAAAGGCATGAATGATTGAATTCTAATCATGGGTAGTTACTTCAATTTTTGGGTCTTTTACAACCTCGTCTAAAAAGGCAGCCATCAACTCGGGTCGATGATTCTCCATCAAGCCCGTCATGATCATTAAGTAACTTCCTTTCAATTCCGATACTCTTGCTTCTCTCATGTTCTTAAACAACGAAAAAGCCAATTGAAAATCTTGGCTTGGCTTGACATTGATGCATCTATTATATTATCATAGCTTCCTACGTCTAGAACAAGTCCAGAATTGCTTATATCCATAACTAGTTGAGTAGCCTCAGCCGTTATATGCTCTGTGCAGTAAGCCTTTAAGATTGGGACATATACTCCAAGACCTGGAGAATCTCCGTTAGCATTCATTTCATCAAGAATACTATGTGCTTTATCTGATAAACCCATATTGACACTAACATTAATAGTGCCATATCCTATAGATTTATCAACCTCAAGTTCAGTAGGTTCTAACTTCTGAGCTTCAACTATCAAGGCTACTAAATACCTATTCTTGAACATGCAATTGATGAGAGAGAAAGCAGGGGCAGCATTGTTAGCAGATTTCATAGAATCCAACAGAGTCTCAACAGTTTGAAAATCCAACAACCCCGGATTCTTCTCGATCACAAAAACCGTAGAAGCAAAAGCCCTCTTCAAATTATGAACTTTATTGAGAGACGACAAGTGAGTAATTAGAGAATTGATCAGGGACTTACTCGGGAAATGAGAGCTGCTCGTGAGTGTCTTGAAGGATTTCCAAGCTTCGTCGGTGCTGCGGGTGATAAGGGATTTGTGAAGAGTGGTTTCAAGATAGGAGATGTGATCTACGGTTAGGGTTTGTGAGGTTGGACTGATTGTGGATTTGGTGGGGTATAGAAAGAGGGGGGTTTTGTTGAGGGCGAAGACGGAGGGTTGAAGGAAGGAGTAAAGGATTGGAATTTCAGGTATTGAAGAGAAGGAATTGCGTTGGGTCAAGCTCAGAGCTCTTCTTCACATTCTCTGTTATAGATTCCAGCTCCTCTCTCTCGCTCACTCTTACAAGTTTCCCTTTTCTGCTTCTTCTAGTTCTGTGCTTCTCTGGTTTGGCTGGTAAAGGGCATTTATGCGTTTTAAGAGTCTGTTAAAAGTCTTATGTTGTTCTTCAAGTTTTCAATAATTAGATTTACCTCCCCAACTTTACTAAAAATTTTAAAACACTATATTTAGAACCCGTTGGAGGGCTCATAACAAGAAGAACAGTATCAATGTATCATTCCATGGCATGTATTATTGGTAGTAATGGACGATGAGGAGCTCAGAAAGCTGCTTGCAGAAGTGACGATTGCTCATGGCGGTGGTGACGATTGCTCAACTGAACCTCGAAAATATGCCGTCTTTTGGAAGCTTAAGCATCAGAATGAAACTATTTTAACTTGGAAAGATGAATAGTGCACATATATACCAAGAGAAGCTATGGAAATTTCTATGGATTACATGTATCCCAGTTTCAGATAAATTTTCTTTACATTATGAGACGAGTAATGAGAATGGAGGTTCTGGAAGAGATCCGATTGGACAAAATTTGGCTGTATGTCTCACGATTTAGTATGTGACTTGGGAGAGGGATCACAGTAGGCAGAGTTGCAAATACCGGAAACCATAGCCGGGTTTTTCTCGACCCGGTGAATGCAATTCTAATTCTTATTCACTCCATGTTATTAGTTAACGTTAACCATTTCAAAATAGATTAGATTTGGAGACTTTTATTCCCTAAATTATAATTTTATCTGATGACTAAGAAAGAACATGAGGAGATTCCACTCCTACTTCATCTTCATTGTGTTTTATACTCTTTACGGTTTTAATTAAAAGAACAGCCATGGAAACTTATTTATATTGGAATATGGATTCAATAACACGTTTTTATATATTACATTTTCAGTCTACAATTTTTTGCAGAATGAGTTCTCCCTCATGAATTTCTGTTCTATATAGTCAATGGTCCAACACGAATTCTCAAAGCAGTTTCCGGCATACTGCATACTTATTTTCGATGCCCAGATGATGCCATAAGAACCCCAACAGCAGCTATAAACATCAACAACATTGCGACGAGCAATCCATAAGTTCTCCTCGAAGATTTACGGTACTCTCCAAACAAAAGAATGCCCCAAAAAGTGCTCACAAGTGGAAGAGCCTAATCAAAACATTCACATAGAATTAATAATCCATACAAGTTCAAATGTAACATATGATCATGTTTTTAGACTAACTAACCTGAACGGCATCAGCTGCTGCATATCCTGCAGCCTGGCCTCCCATAAATTGCAGCCCATTTCCGAACCCACATAGAAGTCCCGCTAACAAGGCCCATCCTCTTCCATTCCAATCATTCAAATAAGCCTTAAGAGATGTTTTCGGTAAATTAAGTACCGGATAGTAAAGAAAAGTGATGTTTAGAACAATTGCAACAACAAAACAAGAAACGGAGAAGTAAAAGAATGCAGTGTAGACGACTAGATGAGGAACTCCTTTATTTAGAGTGTGCCATTGATCGTTTGTTGCCAAATTGAATGCTGGAGAGAAGAGAGAGAAGCAAAATCCAGCGAAGAATGTTATGGATAGTCCGATCAATGTGCTTTTTCCAAACACCTTTATTGCTCTTCTTTTCTCTAACTGGACTAGGAAATCTGCTGTCCCAGCTTCTGCTTTTTGGACCGAATTAGCTCCAGCTTCCACGTCCATTGATCCATCTATGGAAATTTTGTAATTAAAAATGGTAATGAGGAGGGACAGGGGAGATATATAGAAGATACAATAATGACTTTATAGATAGCTTCTTTTACTCTTGCATGGAAGTGTCGAAATCTGAACATCAGCCCTGTTGAAGAATGAAAATTGGCAATTAGTTTTTCATGTGATGAACTTTTTTTCTTTTAGTGAAGAAAAGAAGAAAAAATTACTTTGATCCATCTATTTGGTCAGCCGATAAATTGTTGAGTTTGACTTTGTTATCTGCCGTGTTAGACGAGTGAACGGCTGAGCCGAGACACACTGCTATTAAGAAGCAACCAACACCTGGGAAGAGAATCTCTGCTTTGTTGATCCTGTCATCTAGAAAGTAGTTCAAGGTTGTACCTGTGTTTTTATCAAAGTAAGAGACTGTAGTAGACAAAAAGGGTCAAGAGACTAATTGGTAAATATACATCTACATCATTGTGTAGAAGGAGAGAAGAAGAAAAAAATACCTATAACTACAGTAATGCTTGAGGTGATAACTTCTGTGACTGATAAACCCACAAAGGCCCAAGCATACTGTGTAGCGAGATTTCCGACGCTTAGTACTAACCCTCCAGCCATAGCAAACAAGACAGAGGGCCAATTGTCCTGCATTTAGTTCAAGAATCTATTTGATGTTGGAAAAAATGGTGCTATAACTATTGAAAGGTTTCAAAAACATGTTATGGTAAAATAAGGTAACAATAAGCATTGGATTCATCACAGTCCTTCAGCAATTGTAATAACTTTCCAACAAACCTGAGAAAGCTGAACGAAGAAATTGGGCATGTCGGGTGTGCTCTTGCCAATCTCACCAAAAGTCAAGGCGATGATAACAGCGGCCAATAGGTTGGTTATGGAGTAGTCAAGGTAAGTATGTTGAGGAAGGCGGCCCCGCCTTTCTAACAGAGTCATAACGGCAGGCCATGTTCCAAGAAACAACAGGGCTAATAGCATACATACTATTGCACCTCCTTTGCTCTCTACTACATACATTTCTAACCACCTTAGATTATTCTCTCTGGTTGAGAACTGATCGGAAAAGGGAAAACCAGATAAATCCTGCACTTGGAAGAAGAGGAGGGTTGAGAAATGTTTTGAGTATTTTCATTTGCCATCTTCATAAGACAAATCTCTAAGAGAACGGATAGATGCTGACGATAAGAAACCAATTTGCAAGCAAAATAAACAAGTGAGATCAAAATATACTGAAGATTTCCCCCAGAAAATGGGAAAGTTGGATTAGAATCAGAACAAGTCAAAGTGAGTACAATAGAAAAGAAGAAGGAGCAATTCGTACAAATGCAAAACCGTATAAAGACAAAAAACTACAATAAAGTATCAAGAAGATGAGAAATGAACAATCAGATTCGACTTATACAGAATCAAAACTGCATCTTACTATTCACTAATCACAACCGCACATAAATAAAAGAGAGAAAGAGAGAGAGAGAGAGAGAGACCCACAAGAGTAAAATATCAGGAGAGATCTCAATAAGTCAGAGTTAAAAAACTCTCAGATCCTTATGCCAAAAGAAAAGGAGTTTGGTTAGTGGTCCTGCCAAACGCGTCCTTAGCACATAACAAGCTTCTTGAACGATGTGTTATGAAGAATAAGAAGTAATTGCAGAGATTCTTTCTGGGGTTATTAGAAGAAGACCCGTTAGCTCAGCTAGATATGACGGGAAGATATCAGTTGGAAGAACATGGAGGTTTTAATGCTGCAGAATCTTGGACTTGGATTCCAGGATTCCCATTTCAAGATATTCTTGTTTTTTTAATGTTTATCTGTCTCTTTGTGATTTTTCAACCTTGCTCACCGACATTTTTCACGATTTTCCTCTTGTTTATTCCTTCAATCGACGTCACCGTTTTGAAGAATCTCTCTATTCTCTCTCCAATAAGAAATCTATACGAATATTCTCCTTAAATCTCTTAATCAGTCCGTTTTGCAATAAGGAATTTTTTTTTTCAAAAAATTAATTTATAAAATCCCTAAATAATAATAATATAAAATTGATGTTTATAATTATAATAAAAATTTAATTTAAAAATTATATGAAAAGTTAATGCAAAACTGTCAAAGAAAGAAGATGAAATGTCCGACGAAATAAATTTGATGTCGCTTTCACTTTCTTCTTAGAAAAGTCTATGTACTAATTTTTGTCCCTAATGCTTATTCTTGCATACATGTTCAACCTTCATGTTTTACACTCTTTGTTTAAAAAATAAGCATATAAGACGTGGGTTCGTCTTAATTCATATTAGTATCAAGATGAAACTTGGATTCGGCTCCAATTTGAGAGAGAGAGAGAGAGAGAGAGATCATCAGAACATTGACCCCTTGAAGTGTCCTTTTTAGAAAGAGTTGCTTCAGATTTCAATGGAGACCAATTCCAATGTTTATGAGTAGAAGTATTTATGTATTTGCAAATTCATGTAAAGGTTCCAGATTTTGAATATGTTTATGACAGTTCAAGAACAATTATTTCATAATAGGTAAAAGCAAAAGACACTCAATCATATGGGGGTGAGGAGGATCAAATTATCAATCAATACCAAGCTTGCTGTGGTTAGTTTCCAGTTTTACTTGCTATTAAACTTATTTATTATATTTAATGTTTATATTCAAGATTATATAACATACATAGTCTTCTCATCCAACTCATCTTTACAAATTACATAAACATTTTCTCATATCGAGTCTCTCTCCTATCTCTTGTAGTTCTAAGTTTTGACATTAAAATTGATTTATGAGGAAGGTGACATAAGCAAAAGAAACTTTCCATTCTTACTCATCGAATTACTCAATCTGACATTTTGATGAATCATCATAGTATCTATCATTCATTTCATCCAAACACTTATAACTTGTTACCTAACTAATGTTTGGTAGGTGGATCAAGAGTCTTAATGTCATCATAGTAGTTCACAAACATGCTTTCAATGTTATCTTTTGTTCTCATGTCATTTTTGTCTGTGCACTTTGAACCAATTTTGTTCTCATCTCGTAACAATAGAAGTGAAAAAATATTGCCTCTCTTACATGAGAACTACATTATTAAAATAAATATCCTCTCGGTGGCTTAGATGGTACCACATAATCACAAATAATGATATGATTAGCATCCGAACTATTGAAACTATCTACCATTCGGAGCATCTAAACTATTGGAACTATCTATCTACTCTTCCGGGCCGAGCCAGGCGTCCGTCCGGCTTAAGGCGGGCAAAAATATGAAAAATAGTAGACAAAAACTTATTTTGTAATTTTCCATTTTTTTAGGTGGACAAAAATAAAAATTGAAAATTTTAATATAAAATTTTAATTTTTTAAAAAGGGAGGGGTAGCAGCCCCCTTCCTCCGCCACTGTCTACCCCCGGACCACCAAATAGTGCTTCTCTTACATATACACAAAAGTGAGTCCTTAAAAGGAGATTAGATTCCTCTAAAGAGTGGTCATATCACCCACATTTCCCAGCTAATTAAACCAATTTTTTTTTTTTTTTTTAACAAGGGAAGAAAAGTAGAAGAAAATAACAAAGAACCATAGTGGGGTTTTGCCTCCTAGATGATGTTATTCCCCGGAACAATCAATGTGAAATTACACTTCTACCCATCCCACCACTGTCTCTTTGGCAAAATCTGATCCACATACCACCAATCAAACCTCGCGCCAATAATAATACATTCCACCACCTTCCTTTCAGCCCCACAGGAAAAAGGCTGAAAAACAGAGGGTGAGAAGAACAAGTGCATAGGACAATTTAGTACTTTCACAACCACCATTTGTATCAACTATGCTTGTGCCTGTTGGACTAATCCCTGTTCCGTACACTGATGGAGTTGTTCCGGTGGTTGTTGTGCTGGTCGACGGCGTCGTTGTGGTATTGGTGGTTGGAGTTCCGGTGGTTGTGGTTGTAGGTGTTGTTGAAGTACTGGAGCTGAAAAAAGGGAAAAAATCTTTTAAGAATTAATTAAGCAGTTACTCATAAATTAACATGGTGGAGAAGAAGCTTGACAAAAGAACAGCAGCTAGATCTACTTTCCTAGATTACATTTTCCCCCAGAAAGTCTAAGATAACGACAAATTAGACCCCTTAGAAATTCAATAATTGCAGAGGAGATAGAGAGGGGAAAATAATACCTGGGATAAACACAAGAACCACTTACAGCTGCAAATACACGACAGAAAAAGGATTCAACATTACAGAAGAAAAGGGGTAATTGGAAAGCAAGAAAGAAGGCGGGGTGGGGGGAGCTTACTAGGAGCAGTAGTGGAAGGAGTGGCGGTGCCGGAGAAATCACAGCTTCCTGAGACCTGACCTTTCTTCTGGAAATAGCTATTAACAGCATAATTGCAGTGGTCTTGAACAGTGTTAGGCTGATAACAAGCTCCCGTTTGGAGAATAGGGGAGCAGTCAGCACCTGCCCCACATGCATAGTCTAGTGTTTTCTGAAGGGCCTGCTCTGTTTGCCCTGCTTTACATATACAGTAAGTTGCACCTGCAAATAAGAAACAATTAGAGACCCGATTTCGAGACAAAGAACAATGAGAAAACAGGTGGCGGAGGAGGAGGAGGAGCTCAGTTCTCACTTGAATGAGAAGTGAGGGAGAGGAAGAGGACCAGAAACATTAAAAGAACAGGCGCCATAATCTTGACAGAGAAGGCAAAGAAGATGGTACAGTATGGGGTGGAGGTAACCGCCGATTATGAAGCTTCAATGAGAGTTTGGTGAAACTAGGATGTCAACAGAGAGAGAGGGAGAGAGGAGAGAGGAGAGAGAGTGAAGTTTTCTAGCATGTAGTGAAAGTGAGAGTGACGGTGGGTGGTAATGGTATGTTCTATATTATATTATATTGTTATGTTAGATTGTAGATACTTCTAAGCAGTAAAAGACCATGAACAGCTTCATACACTATTCCATACAGACTTTACAAATATATATTTGTATTATAGGTCGTGGAATCAGGGGAGTGATGACACGGAACTAGACCGGAAAAGAGCCAAAAAGGCAAATGTTTGGGCTGCGCTTGGGATTAGATCTCAAAACCGGTTTCTTACAAACATGAAAAACACTTTTTATAAGAGAACAAACTTGTTTTGTTTGGGCTGCGCTTGGGATTAGATCTCAAAACCGGTTTCTTACAAACATGAAAAACACTTTTTATAAGAGAACAAACTTGTTTTGTTTGGGAGTGTTTTTTTTTTTTTGTACGGGAGAGAATCAAAAATCGGTTTTTGAACCGATGCAAAAAAATAAAAATAATAATAAAAAGTATAAAAATCATTTTCAGTGATTTTTACTATTTTTTTTAGCAATATTTGTCGATTTTTTGGGTCACTTTTCTATTATAACACGTTTTCCGAGCATGCTAACATGTGCCAATAGCAGATTGACTTTTTACCCTTCACCCTTTTTTGTTTTTACATCACCTTTTTTTTTTTTTTTTAAAGAAAGTGAGAGTAATGGTATTTTGGAATTCCTGTTAAGAGTAAAAAGTGGATAATTGAGAAAATAATTTAAAAATTATTATATAAAATGAGATAAATAAAATTATAATAATTATTAAAAAAAAAATATTATTATCAATCTTCTCGTTTAAATTAAATAAAAAAATTTTAAAAGTTAAAATTTAAAAGGTCGAGCTTAGGCATGAAATGGCCCGCATATAAGAAACGGGTCGGGTCGGGTCGTGGCATTGGTATGAGCTTTTTGGCAGGTCACGGATAGAACTTGACCAAAAATTTAAACTATTTTAACATCTCTACTAGTATTAAAAAAACAAGTTAGATGCTCGCTCTCATCTCTCTATCTTTCCCTAACACGTGTTGTATACAACATTAGTCAAATGATTGTTCACATTTGAAGTAGGTAATAAAATGTTAACTAAAGCGAAATCTATTTTCATTATTATTTTCTTTCTACTTTTTATTATTTTCAATTTTTTTTCCTATTTATTCTTAATATTATTTGAGATTATTTGACTAAATGATTCTATTTCATAAGGAAGTTTGAAAGGGTTATAACCCAAAACAAAAAAAATTATGCCCACTAAGTCTCTTTTTCAAAATAAATTTTTTTCTTTTTTCATTTTTCTTTTTCTCTTCCTTTTTTTTTGTGATCTCTCTCTCATTTGAGTCTCTCTCCTCCACGAATCCTCTCTCTTCCCTTTGCGAATGGTTTCTATCTCCTTCTTTATTTAAAGATTAGGTTATTGTTGCTCCATCGGATCTTAATTGTTAATTCTCGCTCTTCTCCTCTCTTCTTCTTCAATCAGACCAAGATCCCAAAATGAGATCTCGAATTAATATCTACGTTTGAGATTTAGGTATAAGATTGAAGATAATTATAAATTAATAATTTTATTTATTTAAATTTAAAAAAAAATCATTTAACAAAAAAAAAAAATCAAATTTAATTTATTTAAAAAAAATTTTATTTAACATAAGACTACTGACTAAAACTCCAAAATTATCTTTTTATCTTTTTCTCTTAATTAACAAATAAATAATATGACAAAAAATTAGATAGAGTTATTTATAAAGTGATTAGCTAATTTTTTTTTTTAAAATGAGATACTAATTAAATTAAAATAAATAT
The DNA here is from genome assembly GCA_027186245.1 of Coriaria nepalensis. Taxonomy (NCBI): domain Eukaryota; kingdom Viridiplantae; phylum Streptophyta; class Magnoliopsida; order Cucurbitales; family Coriariaceae; genus Coriaria; species Coriaria nepalensis. The sequence continues at coordinate 2,637,777 of CP114486.1, forward strand.
GAAACTTTTTAATAATTAATCGGATATAATTATTTTAAATTAAATAATATATGAAAAATAATTTAATTAAAATATAAATTAAAATAAAGTTAAAATTGAATTTTTTATTTGAACAACGGGAGTGAGTCTAATATAGTTAAAATCTTAATAAAAAGAGAAAATAATTAACCTTTTGACTCTGACGTGTCATACCCTTCCCTGTGGGCCCAGAATCGCCGGTGCAAAGGATAATCTCTTGGCTTTACAGTTTCATTAGAGTTTAAGCTCGCCCAAAGCCCTAACGAATCTGACTGGAGCTGAAATGAATCACCACCTTCATTTCCCTCTGTGAAAGATTAAACCAAAAGAGAAAAAGGAATCCAAAAGCTTCAATTCCATTCATCCATGGCGTCTCAAATGGCCATCCTCGCCCGAACCAGAAACCTATTCAGAACCTTAAACCTCAACAATTCCAACCACATCAAAACCATCGCCACCTTCACATTCCTCTCGCAGGAACCTCAACTCGCTACTGAACCATCATCTGACATACATTCAACTCCACTACCTCCAAATCCTGCATCCGGTAGTCCTCTCTACCATGGGAACTGGCGAAGCCCTATCCCGAACTCTTCGTTGACTGAGTCTCTTATCCCACTCCGGTTTCTCAACCAGTCGCCTAGCAGTCGGATCCAAGCGCTTTCGCAAACCCTAGATGTTCAGAGCTTAATGGACAGGTTCGCTGAGTGGACGGCGTCGCAGCGTTGGGCGGATGTAAAGCAGTTGTTCGAGTTATGGATTCGGTCTTTGGATAAGAACGGGAAACCTAATAAGCCTGATGTGAATTTGTATAACAATTACTTGAGAGCTAATTTAATGATCGGTGCCTCAGCTGGAGAGCTTCTCGATCTACTCGCTCAGATGGAGGATTATGCTATTGTGCCAAACACTGCGTCGTTTAACTTGGTGCTGAAGGCTATGTATCAGGCCAAGGAGACTGTGGCAGCAGAGAAATTGTTTGAACGGTTAGCTGTTAAATATTACTCAGTTATCTCTCTTTTTAGAAAATGAACGAGGGAAGAAAATGCCATTTGATTTTTTTTTTTCTCTCTTCAAAAAGTTGACTTGGATTTTTAAGTCCACATAATAATGTGTTCCAAGTATGAAAATTGGATTTTTAAGTTACTTGTTTCTTAATATGCTTATGATTTGATGCTTAAAACCTGGAATGAAGGGGCTCAAGGTACTGTCCGACATCGTGTATATTTGACTTGAAAATAAGAAGTGCAATTCTACCTCTGAACTGATCATAACTTTACTGGTGCCAGGATGCAGGAAGGAGCAGAATCCAAGCCTGATGACGAGTCTTATGGCTTGATGATTGGCATGCTGTTTTTAACAGACCAAACCGATGCTGCCTTGAAATACATCGACTTGACTTTAAAATCAGGCTCTACGCTGTCATTGAGTGTGTTCACTGATTGTGTGCGAAGTTGTGTTGGCAGGGGTAGGCTGGATACATTGGTGTCAATCATTGATAGATGCAAGGTAACAAACAAATTGATAGAGAGATAGAAAAAATTCTATGAGAGGTTGTTCATACTCGTTTTTTGGTTTCTCTTGTTGGTTTATCAGAAAACTGTCGAGAATAAAGCTCTTTGTCCACCTTGGAACTTGTGCAATTCTATTGCTGAAGTTGCTTTGCAAGAGGATCATAGCAAGTTGGCTTTTTATTCCTTGGAATTCATGGCCAGATGGATAGCCCGGGGTGAGAATGCAAGGCCCCCGGTATATCTCTCTGTAGATGAAGGGTTGGTGGTTTCAGCACTTGGAGCTGTTGGAAGAACTTACGATTCCACTCTTCTTGACGCTTCATGGGAAATCTTAAAGCGTTCATTGCGCCAAAAGAAGGCTCCTAATCCTGAATCTTATCTTGGGAAGATTTATGCCCTTGCATCATTTGGGAATCTGCCAAGGGCTTTTTCTACTCTACAGGAATTTGAAGCGGCTTATGGAAATTCTGATGGGGAATCTCATGAAGAAATTTTCTCGCCGTTCACCTCTTTATATCCATTGGTTTTGGCATGCTCTGAAAAGGGTTTTGAGAGTTTGGACACAGTATATCTTTTGTCTGCAAATTTCAATTCATATTTTTCACACTATTTTTTATGGATAGTGTATTTCAAAATTTCCGTGTCACTTGATCTTTTTTGTTTAGGGGAGCTTCCTTTTAATCTACATTATTTTCATATTTCTCAGGTGTATTTTCAACTAGAGAACATTAGTCGTGCAGATATGCCTTACAAATCAGTAGCTGCTTTGAATTGCGTAATTTTAGGTTGCGCAAACATATGGGATCTTGATCGTGCCTACCAAACATTTGAGGCAATAAGTTCTACTTTTGGATTGACCCCTGATATTCACTCATACAACGCTTTGATGCATGCATTTGGAAAGCTCAAGAAGGTAAACAATTATTGTGTGTTTTATTTATTTATTCATTTTATTTTTTTAATTTTATTTTTTCTTGTGATATAGCCATCAACTTCATCTAAATCAACTATTTTTGTCTACAAGCTCATTAGCCATTCTTATCTCTCGGTGGGTAACATTATTGGTAAAAAGAATTATATCTGAAGCTAATAACTCTTTACTATAGCTGCACATGACCAACTGTACTTTATGGATCGGAGTGTTGGACCAGTACGGGACAACATATGCATAAGATGGTGGGAGTAGAGATGCGTATGTTAAGATGGATGTTTGGTAAAACACGCAAGGATAGAATTAGGAATGAAAGGATTAGGAGTTATCTAGGTGTAGCTCCTATAGAGAATAAGTTTAGGAAGAGACTTCTAATGTGGTTTGGTCATGTGCAAAGGAGACCAAACATGCCTCTAAATTTGACAAAGTTTAGATTGGCAGGTAAGTGGAGAGTGTAAATGAAAAGGTAGGCCTTTGAAAACTTGGATGAAAGTGGATAAGAAAGACATCCTAGATTTTTGATTGAGTGATAATATGTGAGAAGATCGCATAACTTAGAGAACTAATGTCTGTGTAGCCGACTTGAAAAATAACGTGAGTGAGCTTAGATGATGATGATGATAATGTTAATAATTAGAAAAAGGGTAAACTACTGATCGAGGTTCTCAACAGATGTAGGTGGATCCCTTGTGGTTTGCGACATTACATTTAATCCTTTAATTCCTGTACTTTTTAAATACCCAAATTTAACCTTATATTTAATATGCAAATTTACCCAAATTCTTTTGCTTTCATGTTTTAATACTCTTCACAGTTTCTTTTGTTTTTGTTTTTTGTTTTTTGTTTTAATTTATAAAAAAAAAATGATTTTTCATATATGTCATCTTTTTAATATTAAAATGGAATATTTGAATATTAACTTACCTTAAATATTATAGGAACTCTATTTTATCTTTCCAATTTTTTCAATTCAACTCAGCCGAATAAGCACATTTTGAGCAAGAGAGTAACAAAATACTCGAAGATCAAAGTGTGTGCAAAATGCCAGGTTTGTATGTTTATTTTTTTGAAGTAGGGGATCCACCTATAATTTTGAAAACCACAATAGATCTTCCTTTATTTAATGAAAACCTCAGGGATTCACCTGTAATTTTCTCTTAGATAAAGCATTCATTTGTGGCCTTTTTCATTTCTATCCGTGTGCAAGAAAAGGGGCCCAACATGCATCATGAGAAAAAAAACACTGAATGACCTAATGAATTACTCTTGTGGTCCTTTTGCAGACATTTGAAGCTTCAAGGGTGTTTGAACATTTAGTGGGTTTGGGAGTTAAACCAAATGCTATGTCTTATTCATTGCTTGTTGATGCTCATCTTATCAACCGCGATCTCAAATCCACTCTCACTGTCATTGATGATATGGTAACTTTACCCTTTTTGGCTTTTCACAACCTGGTTTACTTTCGTAGTTGAGAATAATGAGTAGCTGATTTATAATATGACAATTCTATTTGGAAGGTATCTGCTGGATTCACTCCAACAAAAGAAATGCTGAAAAAGGTCAGGAGGCGATGCATTAGAGAGATGGATTATGACAGAGATGCTCGAGTGGAATCTCTGGCTAGAAATTTCAAGATTCTAATGGGTACAGAAAACCGCAGGGATATGCTGTTCAATCTTCAGTACAACGTCAATTTTCTCTGATAGGTAACTTCTTACATGTGCTACAAGCTCATTACCTAAAAGTTGCCCAGAAAGATTTTCTTGTCTAAAATCCACTTTGCTCTGAGAGTAACTCATGAGGATTGAAGCTAGACCAAAATCTAATAACGCGGTCAGAATTTCGTTCAAAGTTGGTAGGTATTGAGATTTATAGGTCTAGACTAAAAAATGTTATCAATATTCATTTTATATTCTACAAGATCACTTCGGTACTTTTTTCTTCTCATTTTTAAAGCAAATTTGGGCAATGATTCTCCTTCAAAAGTTAATATATGATATTTGATTATAGAATTTCCGGCTTCTCCACATGTTTTTGCCTGCAGGGTCTCTATTGTCTTAATCCATAGTAAATCTCTACTTAGGTTCTGGTGGATTCTCCGATACATCTTCCCAAGATGGGGGGGGGGGGGGGGGGTTTCCTTCTTGTTTGTAAATTTACCCTGTTATTTCTACATGTTAGAGGCTGGACAGGATGACCCAGCAGCCCTATTTTTGTTTTATTTCTCATTTTATATCATCAAAAAAAATTTGTTCTGCACCTTTTTCATTTTCTTTCGCGTAGACTTTAAGGTAGGGAAGCTCCACTAACTGAAGGATTTGAATATTGTGACGAAGGAAAATAATGTATGACGGCATTCCTATAACAACCTGGCCCTTCTGTATGTACTCTCGCTTCTAAATATTTATAGCATTATGCACTCTATGATGTGCACTTTTCAAAAAATGAGGATATGTTAGAATATATCAATTTTGTTTAATGTGTTAGAATAGATAAAAAAAAAAAAAAAAAAAAGAAAGGGAGGAATTCTTGGGTAGACTGTTTAATTTATTTATTTTAATTATATATAAGTTTAATATTATGTATGATATAATTATATAAAAATGATATATAGTTGAAATATATCGATTTATTATAGATATAATCCGGTAAATAATTTTTTTTAAAAAGGGATCATTTCTCTTGGGCACTCAGTGAATAACAGTTGTTTAAAACTTGTTGATTTCATATGTGATAATGGCATAGAGAATTTCTGGAGTAAATTATATTTATATTTACGGAGTATTATTTTTAATCAATCATACCAATTTTATGTATTATTATTAAGATGAGTATATTTACGGTACACACAAAAGTTCTGAATAACATTCGATACATAAAGAGATTTTCTAGACAAGATGGTTAAAACCTTTCGTATGATTCAACTTGGTTTTTTTCTTTCTTGGCGTTTTATTGTACTAAAAATTCAACATGGAAGAGCTGTTTAAATTTGAATACTTAAAATGGCTAATTTTAACTTGGGAGATAGATGATACAACTGGTAAAACTAACGACATCAAGTAAAATTAGGGAAAAAAGAAAATCTCAAAAATCAGATGCTCCAGAGAAATAACACTGAACAAGAAAGGGGGGCAGGAGGGAATAAGCTGAGGAAGAGATTGGATAACACTCATCTACCTCACCATCCACCTCAAGGGTTCAGTACCATCCTGAGAAGCCAATCTTATAAGGTCCAAACCAAACAACAAGCCGAAAGGAGCTATCATATAAATATACTGCCTCGGCCAACTGGTATGATACCTTTACTTCAAGGCTTCTGCAAAGTAGTATAGTTAAGGTATTAAGCAGTGAAGAACAACCCAAACTCTAAAAAGTGGGCAAAAAAAAAAAAAGGGTGTAAGAACTCACCTCGGGTTCAGAAGGTTTGTTAGAATCCTCAGGTTTGATGTTTTCTTCACCTGATAAATGCATTTAGTTTTTTTAGGATATTATTATTTAGCAATAAATGGAGATGTTTTGTGGCCATCAGAAAATAAGTGAAAAAACAAAGCATTTTCATGAGCAAAATAAATCTTACCACCATCCTCGGGCAAATCAGAGGTCCAGAGAGTGAGATTATCTCTCAGAAGCTGCATGATCAAGGTGCTGTCCTTGTAGGATTCCTCACTCAAAGTGTCCAACTCTGCAATTGCCTCATCAAATGCTTGTTTAGCCAAATGACAAGCTCTACAACATTTAGCAAAAGGAAAAAAAGAAAACATTAAAAAGGACAAAAAAAATCAAAGATAAATAATATGGAGGTCTTCAGAAAACGAGAACTAAAGAAATAGAACAACAATACCTCTCGGGAGAATTCATGATCTCATAGTAAAAGACAGAGAAGTTGAGAGCAAGGCCAAGACGGATTGGGTGGGTTGATGAAAGGTCAGTGTTTGCAGTAGCTGAAGCAGCCTAAAAAGCATAAAGCAATTGGAAAAAAAAAAAAAAAGGAGAACACATGAACAAAGGAAAAGCTTTAACATGAAATGCGTTGATTCAATGTTCATGCAAACGTAATGAGTTAACAAAAGTACACGCCTCATATCCCTTCAATGACTGCTCTGCGGCCTCTTTCCTATCCTGGTCAATCTTAAACTCAGCAAGATAGCGATAATAATCACCTTTCCTGAATCATTCATGACATCGCAAATTACTTTCCCAAATTCAGCTTATTGATTTGTACAATAATCAATTCAGAATAAACTTATCACTAAAACTTAAAAAATGTTCCTCTGCCCCATTTTTATACATAAAAAAGTACCCTTATCCAGATATCCTTGGCAAAGTTGCAAAAGATAAAGAGTAGAAAAGAATATTTAAAATTATTTGGTCAGGTAACATGACTCACATTTTGCAGTAGAAGACAGTGGCTTCTCCAGAGGTGGAAGAGGGAATAAGGTGCTTGTCTATGATGGACAGAATATCACTGCAAATCTTGGAGAGCTCTTCTTCTACCTTGTAGTGGTAATCTTGGATCAGTTTAACATTGTTCTCATTCCCCTTAGACTCTTCCTTCTGCTCAATGGAAGACATAATGCGCCATGATGCTCTTCTAGCACCTATAACATTTTTGTATCCAACAGAAAGAAGGTTCCTCTCCTCTACAGTCAGCTCACAATCAAGTTTCGCAATGTTCTTCATATATTCTACCATTTCTGTGTTCACCATCATATAAATTGTTATCAGACGATGACTCTTTTTTGCTACTAAAACACAAAACAATGGCCTTAAGAGGTCAAGAATCTGAACTATTCCTATTTCAAACACAGTCGCGATGATTACAATATGAAATACTGCCATTAGGATTATGTCTGCTGATGAATCAAACAATATATGAGTTGTAATTTAAAAAAAAAAAAAACAAACAAACATAATTTGACAGCAAACTTCTAATAATATTTTACATTTCTAACATTCTGAATCTCTAATCCAGTCTGGTGTGAATGACCGTTTAGATGAATGTTCATTTTCTATCACCGATTGATTTATACTATGATTCCAACAAAAGAGAATGACAGAGAGAAAATCAAATCCAGAAAAGTTAAAACAGCAATCAACATTGCATAATAATACGATTTTTCAAAACCAGAATCGAGAAGAAAATTGAACTCGAGCGAAGTAATAACCGATTTAAAAATTTTCATCGCGAAGACTTAGATTGAAACGATAATGCTATAATATAACAAAAAAAGAGCTCAGTTTTACCATCGTAACGCTCGGCCTGTTCGGCGAGCTTGGCCATGTAGACCAGGGTCTCTCTCTCCTTCTTGGGCGACGACGACATTTCAGGGAGAGATCGATCTTCACGAGAAAGAAAGTAATCAAAGCAGAGGTTTTTAGTATTATTATTTTTTGTTTAAAGGAAAATAAAGAAAAATAGAGAGGGAAGTTGAGGCTGGAGAAAGACGTGGATCTATAAATGGAGGAGAGCTTGACGAGGGAGTTTAAACAAGAAGTTGTGGAAGAGGGGGAAGAAGAAGAAGAAGAAGAAGACTGAATCTGGACCGTTAGATTTGTGGTTTTTCGCGTAGAAAAAAGCGCGCTAATCATTAATTATTTTTCTTTTTTATAGTTTTCTCTTACTACTATTTTATTACTCCAATATTAATTTTCCAATGATTTATTTAATTTTAATATTAAAATAAAAATTTAAAAATTAAAGTATAGTAATTAAGAAAGATTTGAAATAAATTAATTTAACTTATTTAATAAAATTGAAGATTAGCGCTCCAAAACTGTTGTTTAGTGTCTACCTTCAATTTGACATAATGATGATACTACTATCATTATCAGATAAGGTGGGGATGTAGCTCAAATGGTAGAGCGCTCGCTTTGCATGCGAGAGGTACAGGGTTCGATACCCTGCATCTCCATTTTTCTTCTCTTTTCCCTTTTTTTTTTTTTTTTTTGTTTCTCAGAATTCTACTGGTCTGCCTCTTCTTCTTCCTCTCTCCCGCCTCTCTCTCTCTGTGGTGAAATCAGCACGATGATAATTATCAAACTCAGACGCGCTACGATGCCAAAACCTTTCTTAACCTCCCTCTTTCACAACCCTTCTACCGCCGTTGCATCCGTCGTCACCACCACCACCGCCCCAGTCGACCCTGCTCACCTCCTCCGAGTCTGCACCATCCTCTACCAACAACAAAACTCACCCGAACCCAAACTTCACTCCAACCTCCTCATCTCCAACTTCAAACTCACCCACGAGTTCTTCCTCCAAGTCTGCAACACCTTCCCCTACTCATGGCGGCCGGTCTACCTCTTCTTCCACTTCACGCAGTCCTACCCCACCTTCATCCACACCTCCGTCTCCTTCCACAAGATGCTTGACGTGTTCGGCAAGTCTCGTAACATCGAGCTTTTCTGGGAATCTCTCCAGGAGATGGCACGTCGTCGTTTGGTCAACGCTAGGACTTTCAGGATCGCGTTGAAGACTTTAGCAATGGCCAGAGAGTTGAAGAGGTGCGTTGAGTTCTTCCACTTGATGAATGATTATGGGTGTGAGTATAGCTTAGCGAATTTGAATAATGTGGTTGAAATTCTGTGTAGTAATAAACTTGTTAATGAGGCTAAGTATGTGGTTTTCAAATTGAAGGATTTGATTAATCCCGATGGGGTTACTTATAGGTGGTTGATTAAGGGATTTTGTGATGTGGGTGATTTGATTGAAGCTTCAAAGATTTGGAATTTAATGGTGGATGAAGGTTTTGAGCCTGACACTGATGCAGTTGAGGAAATAATGGAGACCCTTTTTAAGACAAATCAATACGATGAAGCTTTGAAGCTTTTCCAAATGATGAGATCAAGAAGGATGAATGATTTGGGTCTTTCCACGTACAAGCTTGTTATTGAATGGTTGTGTTTAAAGGGGAAGAATAGTGAAGCATATGTATTGCTCGACGAAATGCATAAGAGAGGGATTCAAGCTGATAATACGACATTGGGTTCGCTTATCTACGGGCTTTTAGCAAGAGGAAGAGTGAGAGAGGGTTACAAGATTATGAAGGGGATAGAGAAGCCGGATTTGAGTGTTTATCATGGACTAATTAAAGGGCTTTTGAAACTGAAAAGACCAAGTGAAGCAACACAAGTGTTTAGGGAGATGACAAAGAGAGGATGTGAGCCTACAATGCATACATATATAATGTTATTGCAAGGGCATTTAGGTAAGAGAGGAAGAAAAGGGTCAGACCCACTGGTAAATTTCGATATCATTTTTGTTGGAGGGTTGGTTAAAGCCGGAAAGTCATTAGAAGCCTCAAAGTATGTGGAGAGGGTGGTGAGAAGTGGGCTTGAAGTGCCTAGATTTGATTATAATAAGTTTTTGCATTATTATTCGAATGAGGAAGGGGTTGTTATGTTTGTGGCGGTGGGGAAGAAATTGAGGGAGGTTGGATTGGTTGATTTGGCTGATATATTTGAGAGATATGGAGAAAAAATGGCTACTAGAGAACGGAGGAGAAATAGAACAATTCAAGAAGCATGAAGGGCTTAGATTCCTTTTATTATTGGTCCTCCAAAAAATGAAAATGATAAATGGCTTCTCTTCATTCTTAAGAGCCAAGCGGTTAAGGATTATTGCCTTATTGGACCAAATAATGAGAATGATGCTCCTTTTGGTGCTATTCTTCTGATTGGTTTATAAAAAGTCTTGAACTGACTCTCAATGATTTTTGAAATTTTGTTTTGAATCAGAAAGAGATGGAACAATGTAGGGTTTCGAGCATAATTGTTGGGGTATTGTTGTTGTTTAGTGTGAGAAGATCAGAAGGGATTAGATTTGTGATAGACAGGGAAGAGTGCTTCTCTCATAACATTGAGTACCAGAGAGACACTGTTCATGTTTCCTTTGTCCTCATTAAACCCGATTCAGTTTGGCATTACAGCAAAAACGGGATTGATCTTGTGGTATAACATTCTTCAGTTTCACCTCTTTTTAACATATATGAGAGAGGGAGAGGCTTGTGAATCTCACTTGCAGGGCACAAATCAACCATGTTTTAGTCTTTTTTATGACAAGTTTGACATCTTTTTTTTTCCCCCATCAGATAAAGGGGCCTTTGGGCGAGCAAATCCATGATAGTCGTGACAAGACAAGTGACAAGTTGGAGTTTGTGGCTCAAAGTAAGGGACTTCATCGCTTCTGTTTTACAAACAAGTCTTCTTATCAACATGCCATTGATTTCGATCTCTATATTTCTCACTTGTCATCGTTATACTACCATGATGACACTCATGCAAAAGATGGTGAGAAACTCAGAAAAAACATTGCTTGAATTCGTCTCTTCATATTTTACATTTTTCTTGTTGGCTGGAACTCATGTTGGGGTATGTCGCAGAGCATTTTAGCCCTTTAATGGAAGAGATAGCTAAGCTGGAGGAAGCTCTTTACGCTGCCCAATTTGAGCAGCATATGATTGAGGCTCAGACTCACCACCAGGCATATGGTACGGACTATTTGTTGTATTGTATATTATGATACTTGTTAATTGACCAATTCGTTTGTATTTATAAGATTTTGGGGAAACTAAGTGACTTCGCATGATAAACGAAGCTTCCTTTCTATGACAAACTTCAATCCATTTTTTAAATCTATGGATAGTAAGAGGAAGACAGATGCAACTCTTCTCAAGTTCACTTAGGGTGCAAGTTCATTTGAAGACCTTTAAATCTTTATGTGGGATCCCACGTACACTTATATGTGTGAGATCAATAATTAGATCTCCCTAAAGATCTCTCTAAAATGCACTTAGCACTCCAAGTGACCACGCGAGATTTGGATCCAGAGGGAGATAGTGCTTGATTACCATTTTCTTTTCTTCTGCAGTGAATGAGATAATGACCCGAAGAGCGATTTACAAGTCAGTGCTTGAATCAGCCACACTGGTTGGTACTAGTTTCCTCCAAGTCTACCTACTGCGCTGTCTGTTTGAACGGAGGCTGAGGTTATCAAGAAACTAAAGACACGACTGATCTTGTGTTAATCGATTTTATGTAATTCCGAATGCATAGAAATTTATCTTTATGAAATTATCTTAAACTTGTTTAACTCATGATGTAATACAGCTGGTTTTTCATTGTTCAATGCCATGCTAAGAGGAAGATGACCCTGAACTTAAAAGTTAAAAAATTATTTAAAAAAGAAAAGAAAAGAAGTAAAAATCCAGTAGAAAATAACACTCTTTTTCAATATCTATTATTACAAAAACTTGGAACTTCTGTATCATGAAATAATGACAGAGAAATCAATCATATTATGAAAACTCCATAACATGCAAATATCATACTAAGTCAGGCAGTTTCCAGTTCCCTATTTAAATAATCAACAAACATCCTTTTCGCACTATCAGCATCAGAAGGCGGTGGTGGCCCACTCAAACTTGTTTGCCCTGTCAACCTGATGAAAGTCCGCCGGAGCCGGCGAAGTTCTGGCAACCCAATCGATCTTGAAATATTAACAGCTGGTAATTCCTGGCCCAAAGAAACACCATTCAGAGGCCCTCCTAGTGCCCTAGACTGTGCTTCTACAATAGTACTAATAACCTCTTGTGTTGCCCTATCCAACTCATAAAGTGAATTCGATTCAGAAAATCTCATACTTTGCGTAGCAATAGTCGGCTGTAAAATCTTAACATCCCTTGATTTTGAGTCAACCCTTTTGGTCAAATACAATACAGCTTCTACAATGGCAGTAGAAGTTTTCTCTATTCCATCTCTATGAGGCCATAGCTCAAACAAAGGCGAATCCCATCTATTTCTTCGATCCGGAATCTCAAACCTTCTAAACAAGTCGTCAAATATCTTCTCATCATAAGACTCTTCGCCTTTTGTTTCTCTACGATCATCATTCCATTTTCTACAACGGGTTTCATCCGAATCACAGTAAACTACACAGTATCTTATTCCAGTGGCACGGGCCAAGCACCACAGCTCGTACCTATAACCCTTTATATTGTTCAAGGAATCTATTATGATGATGTTATCTCTGGAGACTGATCTGTCCACTTCCGATCGGAGCACTCCTCTTAGATTCTTTTCTGAGGGCATATTGGCATAGCTCTGGTTTCGTTCGAGGTGAAGGGAGGTTTCATTGATTATACGAATAGTTTCTTTTGTTTCTGATTCCTTGAGAGCTTCTGCTAGGCAGAGTGCAGCTGTGGATTTCCCACTGCACGGTTGCCCACAAATTACGACCAACGCCATTTTTTCGGGATGATTGTGCTTATTGGGGTAAGATGATTAGAAGTTCCCACCTAAGAAAAAGATTATATTACAGTTCAAATCACGGATAAAGTACAAATATGACATAACCTTGTTAAACTGCTTCAGATTGCTTCTCATCAGCTACAGAAATCCCAACCCCAGAAAACCCTAACCCTGTAACACCATTAATAAAATTAAAAAACAAAAAACCGCTCTTTTCGAATTCAGGTCCAGAGTAGCAATTCAGAGGACAAGAAAGTTACCTTGGAATTTGGAAGAATCAGGGAGCGGCAGTTTAGCGTACGAGTCCCAGCCACTTTGATCCGAACCGACTGTTTTTTTTTTTTTTGCTGTACCGCTCGCCAAGTGCCGACGAAGATGCAAGAACGAGGAAGAATGTTCAATTTGATTCGTTTTTACAAAGTTGCGTATTTTTAGAGTTTAGTAACGTGCTTTTACCTTTGATACGGGACTGGGCCTGGTCCTGATCATGGGCCTGGTGTGGGTACGTATAGTCTTCAACCGGGCTTGGCTATACCCAGTTTCTACTTTCTACTATACGTTTATTCGCACTGGTGTGGGTACGTTTATTCTTTGATCAATGATCAAAGAATATGGGTGATGTTTCTCCTATAAGAAATATGAACTTCAAAGTTCAAATCAAGCTTCTTATCACATAACATAATATACATGTCGTTCCACAATATGTATATTTTGTGCTCTAAAAAACTATAAAATATTCCATATCACAAAAACTGAAAGAATCATCTACAACACCAAATCCTAAATAACCTGATCTGGGTGTGAATACATTAGACTACGAGGGGCGGAAGAAGCGTACGTCCGTAGCAAGAATTGGAATATTTGACACTTCATTTATCAACGAACTACACATTCTCTAAAGGAATCACAAAGAACCTTCTCATTCAGATTATGACCTGCAAATCAAGAAGAGTAGATTAGAGACCCCTCAGCTTTTAATTATTTTACGGAACGACATCAAAGAAAAATAAAAACCTGTTCATTCAATACCTATAAACACAATCCGGTTGATTGGATTTTCTTCTTCTTTCCATTTGCGTGCCGGAACAATCTCATATATCTCCCTCACAGCCTGCCAAATGCTCGAGAAAGCAAACCATATAAAGCAACCCCATTAAATAAATATTACAATGCAAATGGATGAAGGTTTCCACTTTCTTCAAATTCTGTGCATGCCTGTGTTATGGACACATTGCTAGAGCATATGATCCACTAAAAAACCGAATAAACACACTTTCACAACTAGAAAAACAGAGATATGAAGTTTGTTTATGCCATGTAAGATGACTAACTTCCAAGGAAAGACAGTCATACCTGCAAAGTATGTAGTTGAGTAGAACTTTCCACACTCAAAACTCCCTTGGAGCGATAAACATCAAAACCATACTTCTTTTCCCAAAGGATCTCCTCAAGCCATACACGTACCTGTGCAAAACAAATTTCAAAATATGCATCTAGAAACAGTGACTGTTTTCAATTCAATTCAATTCAATTAATTTCAAATTCTTTTTCCTTTTTTTTGTAAACCCATTTGGCTTACATAGAAAGGAAGCCACATAAAACAAATAAGGCATCAAATTTAACTAATCAGATTAAACTGTTTAGTTTCTTAATGGTTAAAGGTAGAAATATGAAGGGAAATTTGGGACACATGTTCCTTATTAGAAGGGAAACACACTCATAACATCATGACAAAGCATCATGCCAAGATGTCAAAACACACTCATAACTGTTTTCACAAAATTACCTTCTCAAGGTCCACTTTCTGGGGCTCTGTGATGCATAGAGTTCTTACACCAGAACTATGAAGATCCTGGGTTGCTAGGGAATGGCTATCCTCCAATAATGCTTCCAAATGAGCAGCACGCTAAGAAGCAGAAAAAAACCGAGCAGTATTAACTAACAAAACTCAATTTGAACAAAGACAATGAACTAAGGATCAGAGAAGAAAATGATGTGACTGACTGTAGCATCATATGCATCGCAGTTCAGAATCCTAGACAATTCGACTTGACAGCGAACAGAACGAATAATGGTGGCAAGGGAGTTAATCTTACGAATTTCCCTCTCCAGGTCCTCCAATAAACCTCCAGAACCCTCTGGAGAAACCAAATCGACCTTATTAAGAATGATAGTATCCTACAATGACGAGAGAAAAAAAAAAAAGCCCAGCACACATTTTAAAAACTCAGAAAAATAAATAAGGGATAGAAAAAAGGAAGAAGCATAAAAGTGTGTGAAGCAGTGACAAAATGATAAAAATCAACGACTACTACACAAAGAGGGATATATGCTGATTAAACAGACTTACTAAGCCGAAAAATAAGTAATGAGTAGATAACATATTGGTAATTACCGCAAATGCTATTTGATGATATGCTTCCGGAAATGATGATGAAACTCGATGCTCAGTGAGCTGGAACTGAAGGTTCTTGGAATCAACAACCTACCAAGCAGCAAATCAACAAAAGCAAAAATTAAAAAGTGAGAACAAAATAATTTGCCCTCTTCGAAAATCAGAATACAAGTAATATAAATTCCCATCACAATTGACATGTGTGAACCAACAAAAATAGGATTAGATTTAATAAGCATCACTTTTTTTGTCCCCATTTACCAAACAGGAGGCTAACTTAACTGTATAGAAGACAACAAAATTATCAATAAATAAATGAAATAACTGTAGAAACAATAACTTACTGTGATAATAGAATCAAGCTTGACTGCTGATTCAAGCTGATCATCCAGCCAAAGAACCGAAGCAAGTGGAGCTGGATTTGCTAACCCAGTGGTCTCTAGCAATATATGATCGAGCCTAAATAAAGCACAAAAACTCAATCCACTCTTAAGAAGAAAGTCAAACTTCGTAGAATAGTCCATACCTTTCTTTCCTCTGCACGAGTTGTTCAAGAGCTTGAACTAGACTGTGCTTGACAGTGCAACATATACATCCATTTGCAAGCTCCACCCATTCTTCAACCAATGCTCCACCATCACCTTCGTTTATCATCGCCCTTTCTACTCCGATTTCCTCTCCGAACTCGTTCAGTATCACAGCGATTCTCTTTCCGTGTTTCGAATTCAATACATGATTAACCAGCTGAAATTAATAATAAATAAATTTAAAAAAAACACAAACCACAACCTTTTTAAATCGTTATATCTTTGTTAATGAATTTCAGAATTGGAGTATACATACGGTGGACTTTCCAGCTCCGAGATAGCCAGTAATGACGGTGACGCCGACTGAAACGCCGTCGTCTTCATCTGCATGCCGTTTCGAGTCGGAGACTGCTTCGTCGATTTCAACAGCGAGAGGTGGACTCTCTTCTTCGTCCTCCATTTTCGAAACCACCACCTTCTGCAAAATTGGGGTTTATGAGCCTCTACTGGATCATGGGCCGGAAAACAGGTGCAACTTCCACCCCGGTTGTGTGTTAAATGGCCCAACTAACAAATTAGAGAGTTTTAGACAACAACAAAAAAACCAACTCCTGGTCCACACGTGATGCTTTCTTTTAAAGAGAGATGAGAGAGAAAAGGATCGAATGAAAAGTGAATAAAAACCCAGCCAAACAACATAACGTCTATATTACATCATATCTCTACTCTTTTATTAATACAAGATTGTATAGTTACGTACTCTTTAGTCCATGATCTAACATTTACGTATGTTCATGAAAATACGTATGTTCTACTGCATATATTATGTAATGAAAATACGTATGCTCTACTGAAGACATGAAAACAATGATGTCGGAAATAATTCTAGTAATCTAATACAGATCGATCGAATATCATCACCATATCAAGTTTGATATATAGTTGACATTTATCTATTATTTTGTACAACTCTCAGGAAAAATGAGATGTGGGGTCGGCCAATTTTAATAACAACGTGTTGAAAAAAGAAAAACAAAAAACAAAAAAAGAAGATGATTTCTTCTATGTTAAGAGTTGGAATGAATCACTAAAACATCCCACATCGAAAAATAAAAGCCAAAAGAGGATTAGATGATACAGAAGCAAAGAAAAGTAGTAAAATTATTTATATATTTTTTCTACTGCATCGTTCCTTATACAACATATCGGTTTCTTATACTAAAATTGGTAGGAGATCATGTGATAAATGGGGGGTCAACCATAGTAATGATTAGAATGATACTTGACCAACGAATGAGGTGTCATATAGAGCACTAATCTTAGAAGCAAAACAAGGATATAAAAAACGTGAACTAAGTGAGTTTTATAGATACCCTAAAGAGTTAAAGAGTATCAGTTAAGAAAAAAAGGGTTAGGGTACCAGAAAATCGTCCACTATATATATATATATATATATTATGGTAGGGGTTCAAAATTTTGAGAAGTGTTGTAACTCTTCTTATCAGTCAATTGCGCTACGTTTATGATGATAGTAGATATGGTAGAATGGAGCACGCCGAAGCAAGACAAAATGTGAAAGGAAGGCGCTCCTTTTTGGTTTTTGGCCAGCTAATAAAAGGACACAGCAGCACCACCCCACTATCTGATATCACCAATTCTGTTTCCACATCTTTCTAATAAAATTTTTTAATTTTTTTTTTTCATTTATATTTCTTCTATTTTTCTATATATACACACACTCGCAACAATACAATACCCACATCTTTCATTTTTCTCTGAGAAGGCCTATGGCGTGGGAAAGAGGAATCTATGTGGTGGTATTAATGACGGCGGCGGTTGGGATTCAGACGTGTTTATCGGCAGGGAATATAAGCAGAACTAGCTTTCCAAAGGGTTTTGTTTTTGGGACTGCCTCCTCTGCTTTCCAGGTTTCTCCTCCTCCTCCTCCTCCTCCTCCTCCTTTTACTGGTTTTTTTTTTCGTTAATGATCAATTTCAATGTATTAACAACATATTCAATCTCACTACCCACTAAAAATGGGCGTCCAAGAATGAAAACAGAAAAGGCATCTGGTTCTGGCTGGATATGGGGGACTCAAAAGTGACATTTTCGCCTCTACTATTTTTTTTTTAATTTTTTAATTTTTTAATTTTTAATTTTTTAATTTTTAATTTTATTATAGATTTACTATGATTGGTTACGTTTTTTTCTTTTCGATTGATTCCGTTGACGTGGGACCCACGCGACTCATTCACATGAATTCTCCTTAAGATTATCATCATAATAATTTCTTTTTTAACTTCATTATCTTCAAGGGAACTTATAGATAGATTCAATTAGGAAATATTCCGTGTAATTTATTTCTATAATTTGGTCTAATTTTTTATTAGCATCTTGTTAGATAGTATTCATTTTTTATTTATTTATTTTTTTTTAATTTTGTTACGTTGTGATAAAGTCCCGATCATAAAATATAAATTATTTCGAATATTTTTGCTACTCTAGATTTGTTAAAACAAAAAGATTATATTATGATTTATTTTTTATAATATTTTAAAATTAAGATTTTTTTTTTAATTTTTTATAATTTTAATAATTAGGATGTACCTTTTCTTTTTTGTTTGGAAAACTATAATAAATTCTTAGCTAATACCAACTTTTCAATCATCACCCATTTTGTCAATTTCATTTCAATCGTATCCAAATTTTCAATGGAGTTAACAGTCCTTCTTCTTGTTCGTAACGCTCAACTTTTGCTAACGGCTATCCTATAATTTCATCTTCAACCTTGCTTGTTGCAGTATGAAGGAGCAGTCAAGGAGGATGGAAGGGGACCCACTGTGTGGGACACTTTCTCGCACAAATTTGGTAATTATAATTTGTATATCTGCTAACTCTGATACTCATACTATAAGGTTTTAAATCCATGCCAATATTCCTTCCTTACACTAGCTCTACTTCAGGTAAGATTCTCGATTTCAGTAACGCCGACGTTGCCGTGGATCAATACCATCTTTATCCCGTAAGTCGCATTACGAATATCCTTCGTGAATTCTACGTTCCTTTTAGTTCTAATTTATGTGAAGTTTCAAAACAGGAAGATATACAGCTTATGAAGGACTTGGGAATGGATGCTTACCGATTCTCCATCGCCTGGTCTCGCATTTTCCCGAGTATTGTCTCATGTTCCTCAACTTGAGATGACATTTTTATTTCGTCTCTCTGTAACTTTTTTCTTTCATTGTAATAGATGGATCAGGCGAAATCAATCAAGCCGGGATCGACCATTACAACAATTTCATCAATGCTCTAATAACCGAAGGAATCGAACCGTATGTGACCCTTTACCACTGGGACCTTCCTCAATCTTTGGAAGACAAGTATAACGGATGGCTCGACCCACAAATAATGTAATAAACCAAACCATACATTCTTTTGCATCAATGTCCTTATTTGATATCTTATTACATGAACATTTTCGATTGCAGGAAGGACTTTGCATTATATGCCGAGACATGTTTTCAGTTATTCGGGGACAGGGTGAAGAACTGGATCACATTCAATGAGCCACATACATTTGCTATACAAGGCTATGACGTGGGCCTTCAAGCGCCAGGCCGATGCTCCATTCTTCTCCACCTCTTTTGTAGAGCCGGAAATTCAGCGACGGAGCCTTACATTGTGGCCCACAACGTTCTCCGGTCCCACGCAGTCGTGGCCGATATCTATAGAAGAAAGTACAAGGTACAGTACAAAGAATATATATTCGAAATATTTATATTATTGTAGTGATGTTTCATGACATGACTTAGTTGTTGTGATATAAAGCCGAATCAACATGGATCGCTCGGGATTTCATTTGATGTTATTTGGTACGTACCGGCAAAAAATTCTAAAGAAGACATTGAAGCAGCTCAAAGAGCACAAGATTT
Organism: Coriaria nepalensis; assembly: GCA_027186245.1. Classification (NCBI taxonomy): domain Eukaryota; kingdom Viridiplantae; phylum Streptophyta; class Magnoliopsida; order Cucurbitales; family Coriariaceae; genus Coriaria; species Coriaria nepalensis. The sequence goes on from CP114486.1 coordinate 2,657,342, forward strand.
TCAGCTCGGATGGTAACTCACTTAACAACTAACAAGTAACCAAAAGAAGAAAAAGATTTACCAAGTGAGAATCTCTTGATCAGTTATTGACTTTATTACAGGTTTCTTGACCCTTTGATATTTGGAGATTATCCGAGCTCAATGAGAACCCGGGTAGGAAACAGACTACCGAAATTTTCAAGATCAGAGGCGAGTCTCGTGAAGGGATCTTTGGATTTCGTGGGGATAAATCACTACACTACATTTTATGCACAAAACAACAATACAAATCTACTCGGTGTCATACTGAACGATACTGTTGCAGACTCCGGTGCTTTTACAGTTCGTAAGGAGACCGAAAACATCAACCTTTTAATCATCTCTCCTTTTTGTTTCTTACTTCTTTACGTTTATCTCGCACAATTTAGATCAAACAGTAATAGTGCATTATTTTTCAGCATTCAGAGATGGCAAAACCATTGGAGATAGGGTGAGTTGCTTTAATGAATCTTTTGTTTTCCTTCTTCTTTTACTCTTTTAAGTATTTATTGTGATGAATTGTTTGTCGTAAAATCGCAGGCGAATTCTATATGGTTGTACATAGTACCTCAGGGGATGAGAAGCTTGATGAATTACATCAAGCAAAAGTACGGCAACCCTCCTGTCATTATCACTGAAAATGGTAATATCTAGTTTGATTATTAAAAAAATGGCTTTTTTTTTTTTTTTAATTTTAAAACTTATATGATTTTATTTCTTTAAATTTGATGATGAAGGAATGGATGATCCTAATAGCCCATTTAAACCAGTAAAAGAAGCTCTAAAGGATGAGAAGAGGATCAAATACCACAATGATTATCTTACAAATCTTCTTGCTGCAATAAAGTAGGTCATTTTTTTTTTTTGGGCAAGTTTTTGTTGTTGTTGTTCTGATTGGTTAATGTATTGTTTGGTCTGCAGGGAAGATGGTTGTAATGTGAAGGGGTACTTTGCATGGTCTCTGTTGGATAATTGGGAATGGGCTGCTGGATTTAGTTCTAGATTTGGGCTCTTCTTTGTTGATTACAAGGACAAGCTCAAGAGATACCCTAAGGACTCTGCTCAATGGTTCAAGAACTTCTTGGCTTCTTAACCATGTCCGAACATATGCAGCTTTGCCTATCTAGTATTGTGTTATTTGAGAAAAAATATTGAAAAGAAATCAGATTTAAAATAATAATAAATATCACTTGAGTTAATGAGTCCGATTAAAATTCAATTATATTAATACTTTTAATTTTTAGTGGTATAATCTAAAATTCTCAAAAAATTTATCCTTTCCAAACTGATCGCACATCTTATCTCGTGGTTTATTAATAAGAAATTTTACCAGTAATTTCAATTATCTTAAATTTAATATAAAACTCTTCTTAAATTAAAATATAATTTAAGAATCCTCGTTTAATGTAAAATTAATAAAATATATAGGATTCACACATTTAATGGTCTTATAACTAAATGGGGAACCTTCAAGTTAAAATCCAACTCCAAGAAGAAGGGAAATGATAATAAAAATAAGAAATTAAAACTAACACTTTCTGGTTAGTGATCTGCTTGTATTGTTTAATGGCTTTTGTTTACTATTGTTCGAGTTTTTCCTTGGTTAATTCCTTTGTTCATTGTTATCTGTTGATGATCTTATGCTCTTGTTATAGATCTGATAGGTGATTCTAATTTCTGATACATTTTTCATTTCCGTTCGGGAAAAGTGTTAATTTACGCCCCCCTAATTTGAACATTTTAATCATCTGCTCGTCTCTCTCTCTCTCAGAATAGAATTGGATCCACTATCCAAGTTTAAGAAGTGAGCTTCCAATCTTTATATATATCTGATTAATTATGCAATATTCACTTTTTTCATAATTCAGAGTTTCTGAAAATCTTGTATTCGAGTGATAGTATCTGCTTCATATATATCGTTGAACATATTTCCAAATTTTATGTTTTCGGACTACTCGTATCTTAACCTGCACGGTTGCTTATTGAATAGAACATAGATCTCGATTGATGGTTATATAATCAATTTGTTTATGACATAATCATGATGCATAATTATGGGACACATCATTTTTCTGGCTCTTTTCATAATTCTTACTCCTTGTTTCTCACTAAGCTGATCTAGGTTTCGTTTTTTTTTTTTTTTTTATAGGATTCTTGAATAAACAATAATAATGGTTAAGATCTGTTGTATCGGAGCTGGCTACGTCGGCGGGCCCACCATGGCCGTGATTGCTCTGAAATGCCCTTCAATCGAGGTTGCTGTGGTTGACATTTCCGTCTCTCGAATCAATGCCTGGAATAGTGATACTCTCCCGATATACGAGCCCGGTCCTTGATGATGTTCTCAAACAACGCAGAGGAAAAAACCTCTTCTTCAGTACAGATGTTGAAAAACATGTCACAGAGGCTGACATAGTCTTTGTTTCTGTTAATACTCCAACCAAAACCCAAGGTATTGGGGCTGGAAAAGCAGCTGATCTGACCTACTGGGAAAGTGCTGCTCGTATGATAGCAGATGTCTCGAAATCAGACAAAATTGTTGTTGAGAAATCTACTGTCCCTGTAAAAACGGCTGAGGCAATTGAGAAGATTCTGACCCACAACAGCAAAGGTATCACCATTCAGATCCTCTCGAACCCGGAGTTTCTTGCCGAGGGAACTGCAATTCAAGACTTGTTCAATCCTGACAGAGTACTTATTGGTGGTAGGGAAACCCCTGAAGGCCGAAAAGCCATTGCAACTCTTAGAGATGTTTATGCTCACTGGGTCCCACTTGAACAAATTCTCTGCACTAATCTATGGTCAGCTGAGCTTTCAAAGCTTGCTGCCAATGCCTTCTTGGCACAGAGGATATCTTCTGTTAATGCCATTTCCGCTCTTTGTGAAGCAACCGGTGCTGATGTGACCGAGGTGTCACATGCCGTAGGCAAAGACTCAAGAATCGGACCGAAATTCTTGAATGCTAGTGTTGGGTTTGGTGGGTCCTGCTTCCAAAAGGACATATTGAACCTGGTCTATATCTGTGAATGTAATGGCTTACCTGAAGTAGCTAACTATTGGAAACAGGTCATTAAAGTAAATGACTATCAGAAAACCTGATTCGCTAACCGGGTTGTTTCCTCTATGTTCAACACAGTGTTGGGAAAGAAAATTGCTATTATTGGATTCGCCTTTAAGAAAGATACAGGGGATACTAGAGAGACACCTGCAATTGATGTGTGTAAAGGGCTCATAGGAGATAAAGCAACTTTAAGCATATATGATCCGCAAGTTTCTGAGGACCAGATCCAGAGAGATCTTTCAATGAAGAAGTTTGATTGGGACCATCCTGTTCATCTTCAGCCCATGAGCCCTACTGCAAAAAAGCAAGTTAGTGTTGTTTGGGATGCTTATGAGGCAACAAAAGATGCTCATGGAGTTTGCATTTTGACCGAGTGGTATGAATTCAAGAAGCTTGATTATCAGAAGATTTACGATGATATGCAGAAACCAGCATTTGTTTTTGACGGCCAGAGTGTTGTAGATGCTGAGAAGCTGAGGCAGATAGGGTTTATCGTTTACTCAATTGGTAAGCCGCTCGATCACTGGTTCAAGGATATTCCGGCAGTGGCTTAAAATAAACAGAGACAAGTGATTTTTGTGAGAGATGGTCTAACATCTTTCTATACAGCCCTCTTTTAGTTATCATGTTTCTTGTTTGGGATTATATCAGTTTGTTCAAGTAGTTTACTACTTACTAGTGATTCAGAAAGAAAAAAGGAAAAAGTAGTTTACTAGTTGGTTTAAAATGTCTTTAGTCAGTGGAATATCAGATTTCTTGGTTTTTTTGTAATAAATAATCAGCAATGTTTTACGAAAAATTTGTATATAAATATTATATATTTAATTCTGTTAAATAAAATAATTTTATTTATCAAATTACGGGGAGTAGTATATGAATTATATTCATACAAAAATTAATGTATTTTATGTTGATAATTTTTTATAATCAAAATTTGAAATACGTAATAGATATATTTTTTAAAAATAATATTTTTATCATCTCGGATTATTTGTAGGTTATTGTGAAATTATTTTCATGATATGACAAGCATTTATAAAATTTCACAAATAATGGTAAAACTTTGTTATGAAATATATTTAATTTTGGACAGTAAGAAAACATGAAAGAAGAAAAGTATTATTTCTTTTTTACAAATTTTTTTTATTTATGAATGAAATTAATATATATTCATAAAATAATATAAACAGTCATATTTTTTGAAAAAATAGTTAAATTATTTTAAAAGTTATATATTTGAATTTCTGATATTTAAATTCTAATAATAACTAATCGTTTTAACTATCAGCTGTTTAAATGAAACAATAATAAGCATCTCACGCTCACGCCGCGCGCAAGTGCTCGCATGTACGAGTCCCGATCAAATTTCAATCCTTATTATATATTACAAATACTCATTATTTACAATCGTTCATAAATATTTTAAAAATTTTCTCTATTTTCAATATATAATATATTTAATTATATTTAATTATATTTAAAAAATATTTTTAAATTTAGACCATTATCTCATTTTACTTTGACCAATTGAAAATTCGACAGTTTACATTCTTCATCTAATAGAGTATGCTTTCGTGATATAGATGATATAGAATATAGTTAAGAGTTATTTGAAAATGATATTTTTTAAGTTACAATTTTTATGATGTAATAAATCCGACACAGGTCAAATGATTCAAAATGTATTACATTAAAAATAAGTAATAAATATAGAAATTTTATTGAAAGAAATTAAATAAAAATATTCCGTAATTCATATTTAGGATCAAGCGAAGATAAATTAGCAAATTAAACAGGGATGTTTTGGTAATTCTCAAATAGGCGGGCCGGTTTTGGCCTTATATAGGATCCAGACCAAACATCGTTCTCCCCTCGTGTTCTAATCTAGCCCGGTTCTTCTATCCTGAACCGCTTCGTTTTACAAAAAGCACGAACCGTACCTTTTCGAGCTTTCCTCGTCTTTCCCCTTTCGATCTATCTCAGATCGATCTGTGATATCACCTTGATTTCTTCTTCTAACCTTTGAATTGAATTTATATTCTTTCAATTCGTCTTATTCTGTGCCTATCGATCCCAAAATCTACTATTCTCGTCGATCATAAATAATTCTAGGTTTCTGATCAGATCTCTTCGAGTCCCTTAATTGTTTCGATTTCCTCACTCTTTTGGGGCATCGTTTCAGTTTTTCTTCTTCCCCTTTTTGATTCGCTCCTAATTTTGTACATAATATCTACCCGTTCAATTTCTAGGGTACCGAAGTTTCCGATTCGTTAGGGTTTGATCGTCTTCAAAATTTCGTTAGGGGTTTTGTTTTGGTTGACGATTTTACATTTTTTATCGTTTCTTTTGTGATTAATTTCTCGATTTGACATCTAATTGTTGGAATTAGGGTTAGGGTTCCTGGGATTTTGGGGGCAACTCTATTGGGTCCAATTCAGTTGGGTATTCGTACCCTTTCACTAAGAAGCTACGTTTTTCGCTTAATTCGGTTGTTCTTTATCTCGATCAAGGCTTTTAGAGCCTCCACTTGGGTCTTCAAGTTAATTTCTTATTTTTGCGGCGTTTGAAGTTCGAATTTTGGAGGTAAATATCTTGTTAGTTTTCAGTGGTGCTCTTTATGGGGCCTAAAAGTATTGCATGTAATGTTATGGAAGCAAGTGCGATCATTTGTTACTATTTGTTATAATAATTGGGCTGTCTCACTAATTTTCTGTGTTTTTTCCCAGTGTTATCTACTAGTTTAATTCTCATCTAGCTAACTGTTTTGCAAGCTCAGCTTTTCAACTATGTTTGTTAATGATCGCTGACTAATGAAGTAATTTATGATCATTAATGAACTTTTGAAGCTTTTACTTTCTGGTTGTTCCGTTTACCAAATTTTTGTTAAGGAATAATAATACATGTATTTTGGCCCGATAAGATATTTCGACTGTATCTTTAAACTTCTTTTTTTTTTTTCAAAAGATCAGAATTTTTTTACAATTTGAACGATTCTTAGTGGTCTGCTGTGATGATATTTCGTTTCTATGCTGGGATGTATCCATTTTCCTGGGATTAAATTCAAGTTTTAGCATTTTCTCCATTTAGAATGGAGTAATTTTATGTTGCTGTATAAGGCCACAGACTGGCTTATCATTTAGTATTCGTAATGTGTATACTATTATTTTTGGTTTGGGACATCAGGAAAGTAACAAATGGTGTGCTCGAAGTGTTCTATGTATAATATATTTTTGGCGGTTGCACTGTTTATTGAAAGGGACTTAATATTATGTCTTATAGTCTTCAAATCTTACCAATTATTCTTCTTGCGGGCAGAATGGGTTCCAAACGATCTTTTGACAGTGAAGAGTTCGAGGAGATTCCGTGTAAGCACCCTAGACAACATGAAAGTATCAACAAGCCAACCTCATTTTCTGAGTTGACTCCTTTGTATCTCTTCCCCCAGAAACTTGAATTTTCAGGCATGTATCATGTGGTACAACTGATGTAGTCTGCTCCTGCCTTGAGTGAGTACTTTTTTTAAATACTTGCATCAATCTTATCCACCATTTCAATGATACAGGTCAGAATGTGGGAGGCTTTCACGAGCTTCAATGGCATGATGCTCATGAAAAGGATACTGTTACTGAAATCTCAGATTTTGATGACAAGGATCTTGAGAGCAGTAACCCTTTCTCATGGGTCACCAGTATTTCTAGCGAAGAAGAAACTGGGTCCGGAGCAACTACTTTGACTCCATTGTCACCAGAACTCGGTGAATATCATTTCCCTCGAAGAACATTTTCTCCTAGAAAGCAAGTTCCTGTTGGACCGAATCATCAGGCAAGTCTTCCAATATGGTGTGGGCATATTGAAGGGAGCAAGTTGGACATCAATGATAATTTAAAGGAGGAGAAACTGATGGGGACTTGTGTTATTCCAATGCCATACTTGAATTTGCAAGACCAAGAAGATGTAAAAAGTGGAGAATCCCAAGTGAATTGTGACTGCATGGATGAGGGATCTGTTAGATGTATACGGCAACATATCACAGAATCAAGGGAAAAGCTGAGGATAACTCTTGGCGATGAAAAGTTTGTGAATTTGGGGTTCTCAGACATGGGTGAGGAAGTTATTTGCAAATGGAATGAAGAAGAAGAACAGATGTTTCATGATACCGTCTATTCGAATCCTAAATCGTCAGGCCGGAATTTTTGGACTTACCTGTCGGTGGCTTTTCCTTCTCGCAATAAAAAAGAACTTGTTAGCTATTATTTTAATGTATTTATCCTTCGAAGGCGGGCTACTCAGAACCGATCTCAGTTCCTTGATGCTGATAGTGATGATGATGAATGGCAAGGAAGAAGGAATAAGGGTTCTTACAGATTTCGAGTGCAAGAAGAAGATGAAGACTCTGCAATTGAATCACTTGTCGTTCAAGTTGATCATGGTGACCATGAAGCTGATTCCTCTGAAGATGAAGAAAATGGATATATTGATGATGAAAGTGAAGAAGAGGGTGGAGTTGAAGAAGATACAATTGATCCCATTGTTCATAATTTGGACAAGAATGCAGAGAAGGGTCTTCATGGTGGTCAAGATGATTCTTGCATGTCTTTTGAAAGTCAGTTTAAGATGACCGATTTATGTTGTACTGATGATGATACTGTGTCTGAACGGCAGATAACTGGAGTCAAGACTGGGAACGGAAGATCTTTGCGTAGTAACTCCGATGTTTCTGGGTATATTATGTCTGAGCCAAGTGCTATTAAAGCTTGGGATGTTAGGTCGCTTACCCGTCCAGGAGAAGATGCTGATCTTCTACCGACTTGGAAAATGATTGAAGAGATTTTTGGACAAGATGTGGATGTGGAGTTTAACAAGACGGATCATGGGAAAGGCTCCAGTTAGGTGTCTGAAAAATTAATGCTGTTTAGTACCACCTTTTCTTTTTCTCTGTACACCAGGGTTGATTTACAATTAGCCAAGATTAGCTCTGTTTCTCTGGCAGGCTAAAAGTGACATGCCAGAGGAATTTTCCATAGCATTTCTTTGAGGTTTTTACTTTTTTTTTCCCCCCATGTAAATTCCAGTGCTCCTTGTATTCGTCAATGGATGGGTTCATTTTTTTTTTCTTTGTTAATAAAGCAATGAGGATTCAGTTAGTGTAGCATATGGGCATTCCTCCGACTACTGACTATTCAATTTCAGTTTAGTAATTAGCTTCCGTGGATAGCTGCACCATCCTTTACCTCACCTCTCTCCTTCGTTAGTTTCAGATCGGTTGAATCTTGTTTTGAACCAGATCTCGGGTATGCAATTTGGTTATCGATCCAGATCCGTCTCAAGAGAGAGTGTGAGAAAGCAAACGGATGGTTGACGGAATCAAATGCAATGGCACCAGCGAGTTATAGCTTCAGCAACAGTGGAGGAATAGAGAGGAATCACGTCAAGTAATTTAACCTAAAATAAATAATCTTGACAAAATGGGATCACTGATTTAATGGATTCTCACACTCAAACTTAGAAAGTAGGACTAGTACCAATGCTAGAATGAGTAAGCTCTGATCATCAACATTCTACAGAAAGCAATAAATTCTCAGATAGGAATTTGACTCTACAAATCAAACAAGAAGATAATGTTTTCTATTTATTTTGATTCTTGCAAATCAGGACAGACATGATAAGTATGCATATTGATATTGGTCTTCACTTTTCCCCTCAACCTTACCTAAATAACATAACGAAGATTGTACATCTGGAGAAATCAAATGGTACATATCCTTCTCCTAAGGTAAAGTCATAAATGAGCATTATGAGAGACAGCTTATGACATAAGAGAAGAAGCCAAAAAAAAAAATAGTGGAAGAGATTCTACCTTTCTAACTCTTATGCGAGCTTACAGGGATGACCAAGACACCAAGTTTAAAGCCTATCCATAGTTCGGACTTTTAGACGTTTCAGTTTCACTCTCTCAATCTCTCTCGATCCTCAAAATGACCCAAATCCTGACCGCCCAACAAAACAGCGAAGATTTCTCAATCAAGTACACGTGCTTGGCTACCTTTTCCTTAATTTTCACCTTCTTCCTTGATTTGCTTCTTATTATACTTTCATCCAAAGGCAGAGTAGCCAGTCTTTGTTTCTTGCTTTGATCGTTTTCATCAGGGCCCAGTTGATCATCATCACTCACTAGCTACACCACCAATTGCTTCAAAATTCTGATTCCTCTTTTCCAGGATGGTATGAAAAAAGTAGCCTTTTAAAAAAAAAAATATGGTTCGGATCCAGGTTGACTGCTTGGCAAATTGCTCTTCTCACATCTGATCAATTCTTTCTCGATTTTCGTCTTTTTTTTTAATTATTATTTTTTTTGACTTCTACCCACTTGCGAATTATTCGAATATTTCAATCCATGTTATTTGTTCTTCTCGATCTGGATTTGGGAATGTAGCATTGTAGAAGGAGAACTGAGGTTAGAGATAGATTATCGTTACTAGTCCAGCAAGTCGTTTTGCTTTTCTGGGTTTCTTTGATTGATTGAATTTTGATTGATTCAAAAATTCAAATGGAAGAAAATCAGAACCCAAAGTTTAAATGCAAGTTTTGTGGCAGAATCTACCCTTGTGGGAAGTCTCTAGGTGGTCATATTAGAATTCATATGACTCATAAATTGTCTCATAGAAGAAGACATGAAGAAGATGAAGATGAAGAAGAGGAGTTCAAATTCAAAGCTAAAATGAGGAAGCATCAATCTTTTACTACTAATGGGAAGAAGAGCATACGGAGATATACCGATTCAGTAGCGCTTAAATCATCATCAGTTGATGCAAATTCAGGTTATGTTCTTAGAGACAATCCCAGAAGAACAAGGAGGTTTGTGGATGCTTCAAATCTTCATAATTTTCATCATGAAAAGGCTGAAAATGGGTTTCTTCAATCATCAAAAGCCCAATCGGAGAAGGACGAAGAGGAGATGAACAAGCTTGAAGATTACAATGCTTCTTCTTCTCTGTCAAATGGGTTTTCATCTGATTTGAATATTGAGGATGAACTAAAAGAGGTAGCTTTGTGTTTGATAATGCTGTCTCGAGATTCTTCTGGTTGTAAGGGAGCTTATTTGAATTCTGCCGAGTCTTCTGATAACAATTCAGAGGATCTAGAAACTAAATCAATATCTTCAATTGATACAAGAATGGTCAAAAAAGCTGCAAATTTTGGTGCTTATCATGAGAATTTTGATTCTGGCCACTTCAAAAATGGGACCAAGAAGAATCCCAATCTTGATTTTTCTTCAAATGTGGTTGTTAGGAATGGTCAAATGCAGATTATACCTTCTACCTCTTCTTCTTCCAAGTATGAGTTAAGAAAAAGATTGAATAATGGTACTTCAGGTAAGTTTCTACAAGATTCCTACAAGAAGATGCCAACTCCTACAACAAATCCTGATGATGAGTATTGGTTGAATACTACTCATCCAACCAAGGTCGGAAAAGGGTTCTACGATTCATCATTACCCGAAGTCTTCTCGGGAAAATGCGCGACGACGACAGATGAGAGATTTTCGGAGAAAGTACAATGGAGAAAATTGGTGTCGAAGAAAAGCAAGAGGCACAAGTGTCCAATCTGTATGAAGGTTTTTCGTTCAGGGCAAGCTTTAGGTGGTCATAAAAGGTCCCACTTTGTTGGAAGGTCTAGTACTTGTCCTATTAATGGAGAGATAAGTATGGTGATGAAGAAAGAATCTTCTTCTTCTGGGTTTAATGCTCTGATTGATCTTAATGCTCCTGCTCCCATTGAGGAGGAGGAAGAAGAAGAAGATGATACTGGAAGCATTGGGTTTTTGCCATGGTGAGTATAGAAAACACTAATCAGCAGCAAATGATGTTTTACTTTTGTTATTATTGTTCTTTTCTTTTCCTTTCAAGTTGATCAGAAAACAGTCCCTTCTCTTTACTCTTCTTGAGCTCCAAATTGATAATGAAGGTGATGGTTTTTCTTTTTTTTTTCTTTTTTGGACTTTTTCCTTATCTTGTCATGTGATTATTACCCGTCCATATTCAAGAAGTTTTAGAGTACATATTTCATACGTTTATACGTAACTTACGTCGAGTTTTCAGTTAGATAGTAATGGTTGGAATATAAATATTATTTTTATTTATAAATATTAAAAAATAATTAAGTTATTATCATTAATTTTTTTTTTCTTTTTCGAATATAATTAATTTTTATTATATTAATTCACTATTTTCACGGTGAATCTGAAATTTTTCTAATTTTTTACAATACATTTCCTAATGTATAAAATCCCCTCTATTAAAATTTTAATAATTAGATTTAAAAATAATTAAGAAAATATGAGATACAATTTTATTTATATAATTTAATTTTAAAAAATCAGCTCATATTATGTTTTGTCATTTGATGACGTAAACTAACTTCTTTTTTTTTTTCTCTCTTTTTTCCTTCGTTAATAAATAATACTCACCTGTAGATTGGGCTCAAGTAACTGGACCATATAATATGAGGCTAATAACTGAATAATTATTATGAATAAAATTTCATGTGACCTTAAGACTTGATTCTCAATATCACAATCATTTCAATCTTCCTCAGCTTTAAAGCAAATTACATGCATCTTTCTTGTGTTACGGATTATAACGGTCTCTTCTGATCTTATAAATTATAAGTTTATATTTTTTAAATTTATCTTAAATTATAAATAATTTCTTAAGTTAATTAATTATTTATTATTTTATTCTCTAAATTATAATTATAATTTTATTTTAATCTAAACTTCTATAGATGGAACTCCGAGCTCAAGACACCCATTGATGGAGGTAGAACTTGAGTTTGACTTCCATCCGTAGAGGTTTGGATGAAAATGAGAAAGAAAAAAAAAAGTTGAGGAGATTAAATAATAAATAAATAAATTTTTAAATAAAAATAACGGTTGATTACGTTGAAAAATTAATATTCTTAATTATGAAGGAAACAAATATTCTTAGTGCAACTCAAGTAAAATAACTTAGGGCATGAAGGAAAAAGTAACTCTATTACTATATATACACGTGATATGATATATATATATATATACTAAATGAGTTCGCCATGTATATATATTGTATATAGATGTGATGAATGCGTTGTCAGGGTGATACATAACGGGTCATGCAGGGCGTGAACACAGTGATCAGAGAAGACGGAAGATCAATGGGCATACATCACTCGAGCATTAAACTGATTAAGACGCAGTCAGCATGGAATGAGGAACAAACGTCGAAAAGTAATTAATTATCACTTTGATTAAACAAGATAATCATTCATTCATGGAGATCAGTGATTAGAGTTTTTTGTCGCTAAAGTTGTTCTCCAATCACATTACACTTAAAATTTTCTTTATGGGAAAGTCATGAGCCCTTTCTAACTGTGCTTGACAGGGAAGAAGGAAGCAGCGCAAAGTGGGGTGGCTAAAGACTAAAAGATAAGATCGTCCAGAAAGCACTAACACCCTCTCTAAAAAGATCCTAACGGGTAAAGAGTTCTACACCCAATTAATGGGAGCTATACTTAGATTGCAGAAATTTTATATAACAAATCTCATACTTACTCCAACTCGTGCTTTGTTCATCGATGATCAATCGTGTGTGAATTTGAAGCATATATATGAAGGGTTGGGTTCCTTCTCTCTCTCTCCCTCTCTCTCTCTCTCTCTCTCTCTCCTCTCTAAACCTAACTGAGAATTGATTTGAGATTTCGTACTCATGATAGCTAGAATTAAATAGTGGGTTCCTGTTAATGAAGAAGATTATGATATGAAATAGAGTCCTAGCTCGCTAGTCGGTGCATGATATTAATTATACGTATTTTAATATTCATAATGCATGACAAAATGGATTAAGATAATGGAGCACGTGCTTAAAAATTACCAATACTCATGAATAATAATTAATAATGGATTGCGCCCCGTATTGAACTCATGATCTGTTAAGCATTCCAGGAGGCACAATGTCTGCGAGCAATCCTTCATCTGAAGGAGTGTTAGATTGCGACTTTGACTCATGTGAGGTTACAAGAAGCCGATCATCACGATGAAGTACGGTGGGGTAGTAGTGAAACCGTGGGTTATTAATCTGATCGTGATGATCGGAATTAGAAGGCAGTAATAATCGAGGACCAAAGGGAGCTGCCTGATCATGATCATGAGTAGTACTAATGAATTCCCCACCTCGGGGAAATCCAACAGTTTCATGGCAGTGTTGACCTTCGTATGTTGTTATTACAATACTTGGATCTTCCCATGATCTTTCTACTCTTTTCTTCACCGTACATTTGCCGTTTGTGCAGCGATAGTAACTCCTACACAGTAATAACTAGTTAACAATTTTTTTTTTCCAATAGTAAATAGATTAAGAACTAAGTACCTTGGGAAGGGACTGTGTTTTACAGCCTTTTGTCCATATTTTCTCCATCTGTAACCGTCTTCAAGATTATCAACTTCGCTCTTTGTCACGAATGCAACCCGGGGTTGCCGGATTCGCATTTTCACGGCCTTCTTTTGGACCACCTTATTACTATTGCTACAAAATACACATTTCACATACATTAATAAAAAGGAAGGAATGAAAACCAAAACAATCTCACAGCATATGCAGTGAACAATCTTCAATCACTGTCTCCTGGCCAAAAAAGAAAAACCTCAGTACAGTGTATTCAGATCATGTGGACAATTATTCGTGTAGCCGATCCCGAAAACATCGTAAATAGATTTAAATGACGAGGATGAGTAAAATTAGATTCATGACATATCATTATTCATGATATAGAGTATAGAAGCGCGCAGAAGAAGGTAGAAGTTGTATAGAGTATAGGCGCTCCAAAATGAAAAGAGAGGAATTATTGAAAGAGCATAAAACTCTTTTAACTACTTTTTCAAACCGAAAAAAGGGGGAAAAACATATTGCGATGTTCCCGCTTTTTAATTGTCCCGACACGCCATTCTCGCTGCAAAAACGGTAGCGTTTGGGGACTTATAATTATATCAAAATGGTCCCTTTCAGTTTGTTGCATTCGTATATCTGACCCGATATTTCTCTAAAATTACGAAACTACCTACCTCAGCTTACTTGCTGGTTTTTCTGGAGAGTACTAGACTACTAGCTCGCTAGCACACAGAGTTGCACTCCACCTGATTTTTAATTTTCCTTCCATCCAAACAGAAATATGAGAAAAAAATTAAAACAAAAACCGCGAAAACTCGGAATGACTCTTCAATTATTTCTCGTCATTCTAGAATTTGAAATTTTAGTGGTTAAATTTTGTCCATGAAAAATCAGAGTTAATTACTGGTAAGGCGAATAGCAATTCAAAAAGACGGATCGGATTTTCAAGCATTCCAACTCACGATATCTCAGGCGGTTTCCCTCCTGATCCGGTGGACTTCTCAGGCGGATCTTCGCTCGAGCACGAAGACAGCGACGGATTTGACGTGGAAACGTCACCAACCGCTCCTACCAAATTCACCGGTTCCGATCCTCCAACCTCTCTGCTGCCACATATCTCAGGCGGCACCTCAATATTTCCCGCCAAATTGAACCTATAGGCCTTACCGATTCTGTCTAAGTCGGAGATCCATCCATGTTCACTTCCGGCTCGGTCCACATCGTCCGATGCAAAGTTCCAGCCGAAGTCTCCTAGTATACTGCTCTCACTATCGCCCCCGGAGAAGAAACTGTAAACACTATCGGAGCCTGCTCCAAACTGCATCCAGCTCGCGCCGCTGTTGAACTCGGTTGCTGGATCGGACTTATCTTTTTCATTCATATATAATCGTAACTACGATCCGATCCTCCTGAATCTGATCGATCCAATTCGAATCTGCTAAATGGAGCTAGAGGAAGTAGAGATAGAGAGAGAAGGTTAGGGTTTCATTATAGAGTAGTTCGTGGAGTGTTGGAAAGGACGCGTAGTTTTCTTTAACTTTCTAATAGATAGAATGCCTTGTCTCATCAAAACACAGTGACGAAGAGGGGGAGAGAGAGAGAGAGAGAGAGAGAAGGGAATACCAGAAGGAAGAAAAGAGATTAGAAGGAGATCGACGTCAACCTGGAAACGGGGGATGGAAGGCTGGTATTTAAAAGCGTGGAAGGGAAGGAGAGAGAGGTGCAGGTGGTGACCCACGCGCAATTCATCGAGATGTGGGGCCCGGATGAGGAAGAAAGAGAGATATTATGACTACTTTCCATTTCCGACAAGGACACACATTGTTGCTCTGCACCCTCACCTTACGCAATCTAAATTTTGCTTTGCATTATTATTATTATTAATTAATTAATTAATTAATTTTCGTACGAACGAATTATAAAATGAACGTCACTAGTGATATCATATAGTTTTACAGAGATAATTACAAGAATCACATAGTTGATGAATTATTTGTTGGGGGGGGGGGGGCAATCACGTAAATTCGCAAAGAAAATATCAAATGAAATCGATCCAAAAGAAAAGAACTAGTTATCTTATATAGAGGAGGATAGAGAACCCTGGTTGTCCCTCTACCTAAGTAATAGATGTGGGCCCCCTAACCCTAAAAGGAGAGAGAAGTCATGTTAGTAAGTGTTGATGCGACAAATATCTCAAAGAATTTATAAAAGTAACCTCGAAAATATTTTATTTAAAATACTAACCTCAAAAGGTTTTTGTTAAAAAATTGCCTTTAATTTTGACTTTACTTTTGAAATAAAAAATTTAAGAGAAAATATAAAATTACTTTTTTATCCATCATTTTTTCACCTTCTCCCTCTCACATTCCCTCCATTTTATAAGAACCATTTCTTCTTTATCTTCTTCAATATTTCTTCTTTATCTTCTTTTTCATTTTGAAGCAGCCATACTTCAATGATTATGTTCTTCATCTTCTTCATTTCGAAATCAATCTAACATCCCCAAAAATCTCGTCTGATTTTTTTCGTTTCGAAACTAATCTAACCCAAGTATTTGAAGAAAGAAAAAATCACTAAAGAAAGCCATGATCAATGTCAATGCGACCTAACTTGGCGTTAGAATCAATAGGCGGAAAAGAGCAACACCACCGAAGGTAAATTTCCGACACTTAAAAGACTAGGAAATTTTTGGAAATTTTAATGTTTTATGTATGTGTTTTGGACTAAATGTGTGTTTGATTGAGAAAATATTGATAAGATGTCGTGTGCATAAAGTTCATGATGGCTTAGCTCTGAATCTCAGAGAGTTCGAACATTCGGTTCTCTGATCTGGATGGTCGATGAGCTCTGAATATACTCGTCGAGTATATAGATCACATCTCGAACCCTTTTAGTATATGCCTTGTGCTGGCTTGTAATGTCAATGCCTCAACACACCCATAGTTTGAAGTGAATTTTCCCTTCCAAAGTTGCCCACTGCACCTGAGAACCTTTCTAACCTTCTAAAATGATGTGTTGATGCAATAGTTGAGATGTTCGAGCTAAGACCGTTAATAATTATTAAAGCATTTAAAGAATGCTCAATTGGACATATGTGTTCTCCATAAAGGTGTCTTGAGCATTATGCAGAACAAATACGCATATTGATCATTATTTAGATACTCCAATAATTACTAATGGTCTTATGATAACATTCTCGACTACTATAGCATTACACATCCTTTCATGTGGTTGGTTAAGGACATCATGTGTAGTGCATAATCATGGAAGAAGATATTCACTTTAGATAATGTGTGAATTGAGGGTCGATATAACCAACAAATTGTGTATACCAGGAATATTAGAGAGAAGCCTATCGTCCAAAAATAACTAATGGGTTACAAATTAAGGACATCACTAAATCGTAGTTTAACATCATATATGTAATTACTTAAAATAGTAATTGTAATTGTTTGACATATTTATATAATTAGTTTAAGTAGTTTAAATAGTAATTGTAATTGTTGGTTTTGTTGAAACTTATATAATTAATTATATTTAGTTGTTTGCATAATATGTTTTGTTTGTTTGCATGTATTGAGAATATGTTGTGAGTAATTTGACCTAGTAAAATGAGATATTTTAACGGTTATGATGTCTGCTTTTTAAAAGATTTTGCCATTAATTTGTTAAGATAACTTCATTATATGTAATGATAAGTCTCAAACAAATATTTGATCACGAAAACTCTAGTTATGAGTCAAACTTGGAAAAAAATAAAAACAAATTATAAGTCACTACCCTTTACTCGGTGACATCATCTCGATACTCAATGGACACTTTTGTACACTCACCGAGCATCGAACTTTCACTCTAAAGTAACCCTTGACCTTAAGGTTGAACATTTGATTCTAAACCCTAAAACTTTCTCTTTGAAGATTAAACCTTTGACTATGAAGGTTTAACCTTTAACTCTGAAAGATTAACACTTTAAGGTCAAATGTTTAAACCTTTAAGCTTAAATGTACAACATATTATTATATACTATAGCTATAATATAATATTGATTTGAACATACATGATTACTTATTATAATATACCAGATTCATAAGAGGTGTCCGAAGAAGAACTCATTTATAATACATGTGTATGGCCCATCAAACACTTGAATGAATAGTATTATGTAATATAGAAAATTAAACACTTACTTCTTCTTAAAAAAAATGCAATCAATTTGCTGAAAAAATAATCAAATTCTATGTTGCAAAACATTGTTAAATGTTTTTTAACTGAATCAATTTATAGTACTTTAGTTCACGTGAAGGTAAGATTATGTACAAATCTATTTTTTTTATAGAACATATTCATCCCGTATATAGACATATATCAGGCTTAGTCATTGAGAACATATTCATCACATATATAGACATATATCTATCCTAGTCATTGAATTCAATGATTATATTTTATCACTGTCAATTGTTACCTTCTACCCGAGTTTATTAATAATAAGAAATTTGATCATCAATTGAACCTCATCTCGATGCTCGATGGGGACTCAATGGGTTATTTAATAGTCCCCATTGATCATCGAGAAGATGTTGGAAGTCTTTAGTTGTCTTGCTGCTCAATGGGTTATTTAATAGTCGTCGTCGAGAATCAAGAAGATGTTCAGATTCTCTTAAACCCCGTCTCGATGCTCGATGGGTTTTTTAACAGTTATCATCGAGCATCGAGATGATGTCATGGAGACTTTTACAAAACCCCATCGAGCATCGGGATGATGTCACTTTAAAGGTTAAATATTTGATTTTAAAAGTTAAATCTTTGACCTTAAAGGTTAAACTTTTCACCATAAAGTTTAAATACTTCACTTTTAAACGTTTAACCTTTCATCCTAAGGATTTAAGCCTTTCACCCTTAAATATTTAACATTTCACCCTAAAGAGTTAAGCATTTCACTCTTAATGTCGTGTAAACTATATAAAAGTTTGATTATATCACATTCAAAAATATCATTTCAAATTACCAAGATTATATGAATAAAGAAATATATAGGTAATTAACGATGCTCTTTCTCACATGAATCTTTTTAAGTCTTCGAAATCAACTTCACGTGTAGGGGAGATTTATCATCTTGTGTTTGCAAGTGATACAAAAATTTCTTCACATTTTCATCATTTCTTATATATAATGGGAAAGACACAATTTAACTAAATGGAGAAATGAGTTTTTGATATTTCTAAGTCTTCAAAGATAAATAACACAAGAAGAATAAATAAACAGTGATGTGATGTTGTGTGTGGGAAGAAGAATAAGATGATGAGGGTATAATAATAATAATTTTATTTTAAAAAAATTTTGAAGCAAGAGTATTATGATCATTTTAAGTTTTATTAATTTTTTAAATATTAAAAATATATTTAAGGGCCATTTTTCTAAGGACAAAATTTGATAGGTTAAACTCTGAATTTTTTTCCTCTTAGAAGGCCCATTAATAAAAAAAACCCTAATATCTTTCAGAGTGGAATTAATATGTTTTAGTGTAATAAAATGGAATTATTTATGTTGTATCTACGAAACTATTCAAATAAATTTGATACGTCATTTGTATCTATGAAAAAGATGACCATATATCAAGAGCACAATAATTGTTATAGAAGCGATCTCAACTGTCTGGAGAAAAGACAAGATCAACCCCATCAATTAAGCATTTCGGCCAAAACAATCATAGAAGTCGAGTACCTTAGCTAAAATGGGGAAAGATGAAGGTGGTAAAAAGATGACCATATCAAGAGCACAATGGCTGTTATAGAGAAGCGATCTTAACCGTCTGGAGAAAAGACAATATCAACCCCATCAATTAAGCATTTCGGCCAAAACAATCATAGAAGTCGAGTACCTTGGCTGAAATGGGGAAAGAGATAAAATTTTGGCCGAAATGTGAGCTTTGACCGAGATATTCGCCTAGTCAAAGAGGCTAAATAACTTGTCCTCAAAAAGTGGGTATATTGGTTCCAATGAACCTAGACTTAATAAAAGCTAAATTCATCCATAAGTTAAGTCATCAACTAATTCACTAAAAAGGTGGTGGGACCCATAAAATAGAACAGTAGGGCAAGAATCAAAGAGGTGGGTTGTCAAATTTAACTTATTTACAAGAGTGTCATCAATGTATTCACCAACGATTAACAAAAATTGAGTTACACTCGTAAATCTTTTCTATGCTCTTATAAAAATTTTCTCAAAGTTCTATGCTATACTTTTATTTTTTTTTGATTCCTTTGAGAATTATGTATTTTCTTAGATTTGCTATTCAAAATTAGTAATTAAAGTGCCCTATTATTACATGAGTGATAATATCAATTTATCAGTCATGAATTAGATATTATCGTTTTTTTCTTTGTTTATTTAACTTTTTATTTATCACTTTCATAAGAATATAGTTAATAATTTATTATCATATATTAGATATGTTGCTTTAAATTTTGTCATTTTATTAAAATATTTCATTACTTATTCATTTATTTTCATCTTTTAGTCTATTATTATATATAAAAATTTAATTTATTATAGTAGAAAACACAAATTTGAAAAAGTTTGTGGGGGCAATTGCACCCACAACCCTCGTGCTAGATCCGCTAGTGCTACAAATACATAAACTTACGTGAGAACTAAGTTAAAATTATAAGATGTATATTTTTCTTTAAATATATTGACACCCTAAATAATTTTGAGAGAAGCTACCATCTATCACCGGTCGAGTTTGGTAGATTTAATTGATAGTTTCTCGTAAATATATATCTACGGTCATATAAAATTAATATATTTTTACGTAATGACATAATAAAAAACATTTTATATATTTGGATATGAAATTTATATAAAATCTCGATTATTTTTATTTTTGTTTTTATTATTATTATTAAAATATATATAACTAATGATAAAAATTATGAATAGTAACAAGCCTAATCTAAATTATTTTAGATACCCTAACATGGATTGTTTTAAATATGGAACGGTGTCGCTCTGATCGACACACGTGTCCTTCGTTAAGGAAGCATTGTCTATTTGAATTAATGAAGCTGAGATCTAAGTAGATAAGATCATGATCGATATCTTGCAACTAATTATTTATTAGGACCTTACATTAATCGATGAATCAGTAATTCAGTATGGTTATCAAAATTTGAACCGTTGATGTCCCCGACATTACATGTTTTGATTAATCAATCAGAAGGACTTTTTTTTTTTTTTTTTTTTTACTGCTTTTAATAATTTGTTCCAAATGTAAGAAAATTATCCTTCGCTTACTTAGGTTATATATATAATAAGAAGCATTGAACCTTGAAGATATGATAAGAGTTTAGAAGGGCCGACATTTAAGCAATCTTATTAGTAAAGTAATTAGATGATGATCCCACTTAATTAGTGGAGGCAAGATTCCATTCTTCTTGAATAACACCCATTTGTTTGTTCCCTCGTGAAAATGACATGCCAAACCAATTACGTGGACGAGACGTTACCATGTTTTCACATTATAACTAATCATTAACTTCAGTCTATATACATTGTTTTAATCAATTGAATTTGTAATAATTGTTATACCGCGTCAGCTCATTCAACCATCCGTAGAGTACTAGTTAGAGCATTGTATGAAGATTAGTCCATAAAAGAAAAGTGTTCTGCTCTCTTTAACCGGCTCTCTTTAAACAGATCCAATGGACAAGTTAATGGACAGAAAGCAGAATCCGAGCCAAGGCGACTCACCGGAACTTGGGATTTGATTTGCCACGTCACAGAGTTCAATAACTTCAGCGTACTATCTTTAAGTGAAATTTTGAATATCTACACTACTTTTCAGTATGAATTAGGCTTACGATGCTTTCTTGCTTCAACAAATACAGTGTAAATACAGTGTAGGGTAAGCCTGCCTCATATTTTAACATACAAAATATTATTATGATAGCTATTAGCTTACTAAAAATTAGAAAGTAGGCAACTTCGTCCCAAAAGCCATTAATCCATCTCATTGCAATTCATCAGTCTTCACTGGGGTCCAATTCCTCGACGCAGAGTTTCTCCTAGCATGTGATATGAAACCGAAAACATAGCCTATGAAGGCTCCAAGCGCCAAAACACATGCTCCTTTAACATACCAAGACAGAGTAAAGTCTCCCATCTTACCTATAGGCGAAGCATTGTCAATATCTGCATCCAAAAAGTTACTGTCATCTCCAACACTAACAACTTGTCCGGACGCAAGAATCTCGACAGAGTCATGGACCTTCCCGTCATGGTTTCCGACATAAGAAAGCGCGAGCTTCTTCTTTGTAGCAAATAATCTTGTGTATCCAAACTCACCGCCGCGATAAAGAGACCGCTTTGGTTGAGGGAAAATTGGGTCATTTGGGTGATCTGGTCTAGGCTCCCATATGGGTTGCCAGTCTTGCCCTCCCATCCCAATCACGACATGAACAGGAAACGTACTTCCACAAGTAAAGTTATTTATTGGACAAAACCTCTCGTACCTATGGACGTGTCCCCACAATGCAAGACTCACATTATTTCCCACGAGCAAGGGTTCTAAGTGCTGCATCATTTTCCCTCTCATTGGCTTATCTCTAATCTCATTGCTCGATGTGTACATCGGTCTATGACCTTGAACTACGACAAAAGGAGTTTTCTTCCGATCGACAGATTCCAGATCATGCTTAATGAACTTATATTGATTACTCCCGGGAAGGAAGTTAGTCTCGGTTGATATGTACAAAAAATGTACTGACCCGACATCAAAGGAGTAGAAAAGGTTTTGGGTTGGTGGGGCATTGTTGTGGGACCCGGTAGGTTCAGACGAGTTTCCGGGCATATGGAATTTGAGACTATATGGGACCCCACATTCTCCTCCACCATCTTTTCCATATATAGTGGCGGCCCACTCAGGTTTCCAAGGCTGCAAAGGCCAATCGTATTCATGGTTACCTATACAAACATGGTATGGGACTTTTGACGAAACAGATT
Source organism: Coriaria nepalensis (assembly GCA_027186245.1). NCBI lineage: Eukaryota > Viridiplantae > Streptophyta > Magnoliopsida > Cucurbitales > Coriariaceae > Coriaria > Coriaria nepalensis. The sequence continues at coordinate 2,679,845 of CP114486.1, forward strand.
CGATCTGAGTAAAGAAATGGTCCCACAACCATGAATAACCCCTTGCATAGCTTATATCGCCAATATGGGATATGAAGGCGGGTTTGTCTCCAAGGGCTTCTATGTCTCGCAGTATCCATTTAATGGTGGATATGCTTTCATCTTGTGTTCGGAGAAAGGTTGAGTATGGTGTGGCAGTTCCCATGTCTCCAAAGAGGAAAGCTATTGTCTCTTCGGAATCTCCATTACGAGACACAAAGGTTTGGTTAGTGCTCCAACCTTTAGAATCACTTCCCACCTATTAATAGAACTTGTTTAGTTTCTTAAGAGATGGAAATTATATAAATTTGAATCAAGATAGTATGTAGAAGGTGAATTAAGGGTTGTAAGAAGATGATTCCACCGTATCTATTGCAAAAGGGTAATTCAAATTCTTCTCAGAATTCATATCCAAGCTTAAAATCTTTTCTTTGTCCCATCAATTTTCTGGGTTTCTAGTCAACGATAAAAATCACTAACTAATATGATCACCTCAATGTTAGAACAAAATTATCAGAAACGAAAACCCACAAAACATCATGATCTTTACCTGATAATAATAGCGAGCTCCTTTCTTCAAGTTCTTCATGACGGCATCGTGGATATAGCCAGGATCTCTCCAACCCACGCTGTTATTGGCAGGAGAATCGCACATGTGCTCCCTCTCGTACCTCTCCACACGTGCCAGCACCACCTCATCAAGCCGGTCATCTCTCTCCCCGTACCTAACCAACCGCTCTGTTTTATCCTCCGTAATAAACATAACCCTCATTTCATCCTCGTGATCCGTGTATGCCAGGTGAATCTGCTCCGGCCCTGCACCCGGATCGAACCGGAGCTTCTCTGAGCTAGCGAGGAGGTGGGCTGTGCCGGGGAGTGGGTTATGGTCATGGTCTATACGCTTAGGGTTGATTTCGGACTCGGTCCAGCGGAAGATACGGAATGAGTAATCGGATCGGAGGTTGACTAAAGGGATCGATACGAAGCCTGAACCGGATTCCCACCCGGGCGATGAGGAGAGGAAGACGTAGCCGACGAAGTTATCGTGGGAAGAGTTAGGAGGGGAGTAGATGCCGAGCCAGTCGAGCTTGGAGGGGGATTCGATGCCGGACCATTGGATTCGAACGGGTTGACCCGATCTGGACAGGATGGTCGGGGTGAGAGAGATGGTGACGTGGGATGAGGTTGAAGCGGTGACGATAGTGGTTGAGAGGAGGAAGAAGAGAAGGCTGGTTGTAATGGAGATGGGTTTATTCATGGAGTTAATGTTCAGAAATGGAGTGCGCTCTTTTCTTTTATTTTTTCTTTCACAGGGAGATTATTCAGAGAAGATGAGGTCTCACTTTTCTGGAGAATTAAAATTGAGAAAAATAAGATATTTCTGATCAACATGACGTGTACATATTAAGTATGACCAAGATCGACATTTAAAATAGGCATTTACGATTAATTTCTTGCTCGATTTTTTGTATTTTATCAAAAAGTTATAAATATATTATATAATTTTATTTATCAAAACTTATAAATGAATATCTTTCATTATTTATATATTTTTTTCTTATTAATTTATTTTTTTCTTTGAAAAAAATAAAATCTTGTTTGGTTTATTGGGAAAAAATGAATTGAAATAGTTTGATTTTTTGTGAGTAAAATCGCTTGTTCTAATATGATTTATTTATAAGATAATTAAATTAAATTAAGTATTCGTGAGAAATTCGATCGGATCAATTCCTTTTTTTCTCGCAAAAAAACCCACTCGGATCAATCTAGTTTATCTTTTGCTTTAAGAAGTGTTCTTGAACCCAAAAAGGAAACTGAAAAGAAAAAAAAAAGAGAGATAAACTAGATCGATCCATTGGGTTCTTCGCGAGGAAGAACAGAATCGATCCGATCAGTTTCTCATGAATATTTGATTCGATTTGAATATTTTGTATATAAATTAAATTGGAACGAGCGATTTTGCTTACAACAAAGTCAAACTATTACAATCCATGTTTTCCCGATAAATCGAACTAAAACTTTACTAATTTTTTAAAAAATTTTTCAAAGAAAAAAGAAAATTTGGTTTAAAAATAAATTAATAAAAGAGAAATGATAATAAATAACAAATAAAATTTTTTGATGGCGTGACATTTTATATCATCGCTGACATGAAAATGATTAAATGTACTAAAAAATCATGTTTAAACTAAGTAAGAAATATATAAAGAGATAACATTATATTGACATAAAATAATTTATTACATTATGAGATAAAATCTTAATAAAGAGATAAATGAATACACTTATAAGAAAAGAAACACGTAATTAGATAGCATGCTATACTACTATATTATAAAGAGCAGTTCACAAAAATTATTGTTATCGATTTACGACTCCCAACTCAAAATTCCTCATCTTTATAACTTTGACAACTATAAGTTATAGTATTTATGAAACTCATGGATTTCTCTCGTGAATATTAATTATTCCCCCACCTCCAAACCCAAAAAACTATAAAATTTAAAGATATCACCTAAAACCCATGAAACCTCAACAAATCCTTCTTTTATCACAATCACCATCGCTATCACTATTCACTATCACCATCTTTCGAGAACAAGAATGGGCATTTGCTTACAAAGTACAAACAAGAACACCACTGCAACAAACAGATCAAACCATCAAGAAACCTCATCAGCTCTTCTGCCTAGCTACCTAACCTATACATACATACATACATACATACACACACACATACATACATACATACATACATACATACATACATACATACATACATACATACATACATACATACATACATATGCTAGCTCTAATTATTAGTATATCTAAAATATACTTTTCTTATCTTTCGCTTCCTCTTCTTCGATCATAGTAGTAGGCGTTGAAAAAAATGGAGGCAAATTATGGGCAACACTCTAACCATTATTAAAATCTTTCACCAAACCAAGACACCGGCGAAGATCAAGATCAACAAATACTCATGAAAACAAAAAAAAATGTCGCCTAAAATGAATTAAACATAACAAGTTAATACCAGTGCTAACGTCCAAGAAATCGAGACTGACTGTTAGTTAGTAATTTGGAACCACGTTGAAAACTATATATGAAGTTGATCTAATTGTTACCCATCCATCATATATATGACATCACGTAAACGTGATTTCAAAACACTGATCTCTCTAGTAATTAGTAGCTATATATATATATCAATTTTTTTGGGTGATGATCAGTTGTGAAGAGGGTTTGGACCGGAGGGGACGAGCCTCTTTTCGACGCCATATCTCGGATCGATCTCATTATTCTGCGGTGGTGACGGTGGCTGGCCGTGGCGGCTTTGGTGGCGGAGTCTTTGAAGTTGAGTGCATAAAGAACGTGGCCGGTGTTTGTGAACGAGAGATCTACAGTAATGATGATAATAATCATGAAGAGACATAGCATCTTCTTGGTTTCTTGATGATAAAGAGGACGTAGTTTCCGGCAAGGGATTAGCTAGTCTGGTCATCTGGGTGTCGGCGGAAGTAGCGGCCAAGAAGAGGAGGAGAACCATAGAGATGGTGATCATCAAGCTCCAGCTGCCACCATAGATGGTAGTTGAAAACGGTGATGTCTTCATTTGTTGGAGAGAGTGAGAGAGAGATTGAAACACAGTGTAAGAAAGGAAGAGGGACAGAGGTTTCTGGGAAAATAGACGGGAGGGTTTACGTGGTGAAAGTAAAGCGGGGGAGTGTTAATGCAAGGCAAGGGACACATGAAGTATTGTAATAACTTTTTCGAAACCAGCTCGTCTCAGATTTGTGTTTGGGTTTTTATATACAAAAATTTCGGTCGTGTATCAACTAAATTTATTTTGGCCAAAAAAAAAAAAACAAATAAATTTGTTACTTCCCTCACTTTTAAATATTATACGGGAACTCTTACGAATCTAAATCCGTATAAAATCTTATAATATATATATATATATATATATAGATTCTTATCATAAATTTTATACATAAATCTTAAAAAGTATATAAATTCTGTATTAATTTATTTATTTTTATTTATAAGCTAATTTAAGATAAATTTCGCTCATATTAAATAATAGATTCTTTAATAATATATATATATACGAAATTAAATAATATTAATTATTAGAAAATAAAAAAATAAAAACTCGTAGGAGAAGAGAAAAAGTAAGTATTCAAAACTAAGTAGAAGAATAGGATTTATGATTTTATTTATAACTTTCAATTTATTTACCAATATGTTTGAAATATATTATGGAAACGATACATGACTAGAGTTATAACGGTGTCGTTTCTAGTTAGTTCCCATTAAATTTAATGTACTGGACATCTTCTTCCACTAGCAAAATAGCCTTCATAAACAGAGACTCCATTTTCCGTTGAGATCCGAAATGGAGCAGCAGCACCGACTTTCATTGGCTGCTTTCTCTCTTTTCTTCTTCATCTTCCCCTTGTTTCACGACGTTGTTCTCTGCAAAACCCTAAAAAGAGACGGTAAGTTTCTCACTCTATCTGCTTTCATTTTTCTTTATTTATAGAAGAAATTCCGTTGATTTCGATCTGGAAACTTTTTGCAGTTAAAGCCTTAAATGAGATTAAGGCCTCTTTGGGATGGAGAGTAGTTTATGCTTGGGTCGGAGACGATCCTTGTGGCGATGGTGATCTACCGCCTTGGTCTGGAGTAACTTGCTCGACTCAAGGAGATTACAGAGTCGTCACTGAACTGTAAGCCTAATCTTGCTTGATCTCCAAGTCTGATCACCATTCGAAATTTTCTGGTGTTCATGATAGGGTTGGTTTATGGAAACAATGAATTTATATGTATTTTGTATTGGAAGAACTAGGACTAAAGCTGATGTTTGTGTATCATGCACATTAGGTGTTTGAGAATTGAATTCGACTGATACTGATTTTGTTTACATTACAGCGAAGTTTATGCCGTGTCTATTGTGGGTCCTTTTCCTACTGCTGTAACCAATCTCTTGGATCTTACTAGACTGTAACCCTCTCTCTCTCTCTCTCTCTCTCTAGAAGGAGATGGGTAGTAGATTTATGACATCTCTATCTTCCAGTCTTCATATATTATGTTCCTGTGTTCATTCAACAGGGATCTACATAATAACAAGTTGACTGGGCCGATTCCTCCTCAAATCGGACGGCTAAAGCGGCTCAAAATACTGTATGTACTCATTTATTATATAATAATTATGTTTAATGTTGCTTCATTTTAAAGCACATAACATGAGGTCTATTTTTTTTCTGAATTTAAACCCTTGAATGTGAAACTGAATTTATCTACAACAGTTAGATCCTTCTGCACCTGCAAGAACATTAGAAATCCATCCTCCTTCCCTGCACTTCCCCTATATGAGTTTGAGATGATTTGTTTATGTTCAAAAGATTTTGTACGTCTGTTCTCTAATTTGATTTCTTGTCATACCTCAGTAATTTGAGGTGGAATAAGCTACAAGATGTCATTCCTCCAGAAATTGGCGAGCTAAAGAGTCTAACTCATTTGTAAGTAGTTGTTGCTTCTCTGCGTAAATCAGCAATACCTTTTCTGGCGTGTTTTATGTGATTTACTTCCTAAGGGTATTTATCAACTGAAACTTATGCAGGTATCTGAGTTTCAATAATTTCAAAGGGGAAATCCCAAGGGAACTTGCCAATCTTCATGAACTTCGTTATCTTCATCTACATGAAAATCGTCTTATTGGCCGAATTCCTCCAGAATTAGGCACCCTACAAAATCTCAGACACTTGTTAGTGTATTCATTTTTAGAACCTATTTCTGTAACATAAGCATTTTAATTTACCATTTACAGCTCTACTTCTAATTCACAGGGATGTTGGAAGCAATCACATAGTGGGTACTATACGGGAACTCATCCGCATAGAGGGTTGCTTTCCATCTCTTCGCAATTTGTAAGTGAATCCAAGTTGGCACATTTTGAACCACTTGCAATACTTTTCTCATCGCTATTGGTATCATTTAATTCTAATTTTAATGCGTTAATATTTAATATGTGACTGCAATATGCAGGTACTTGAATAATAATTACTTTACTGGAGGAATCCCAGCACAACTAGCCAATTTGACCAACTTGGAAATCCTGTAATTTGCAAGTTCCCTTCCATTTATTTATATTTATGTTTTTCAAGTTTCATTTCTTTGGTAATCTATGTTATAAATTTTATGGAGGTGATTATTTTATTGGGTGCAGGTACCTATCTTACAACAAGATGTCTGGAATAGTACCAGCTGGAGTCGCTCATATTCCTAGATTGACTTATTTGTGAGTATATTCTTATATCTTCTGGCTCTTTTGGATGTTTAGTTATAAAAAACATCCAACCTAGTTCTGAATATGTAATTCCATATTGCAGTATATATTAGTCGATGGATGTATCTGGATTAGGATGGCATCTTTGGGTTAGCAAGTATAGATGACAGTCATCGACTCAGTGACAATTAGGATGAGGATTTGGTTAGAGATCATCATTTTCTTTAATGATAAGTCTCATCGCATATTAGCACAAACACCTAGGATTCTATAGTGTTCTGCATCATATACTTTGATAACTGCTATTAGTTTCAGCTCCCAATACTTGCTTGTTTAAGTTAAAAGGCGTTTTAGATAGATCTAGAAATGTTAGGTTGGAAGTTGATTAGGATCTCTGTAATTGCTCCTTGGACTTGGGTATCTGGCTTTGGATAATCTTTCCTTGAGCATCAATTCATCCACAACAAATTGATAGGCAATTTCTGTATGCCCGAGATAATTGCTAAATCTTTCTGGGTCTTTCACTTGAAAGTTGGAACTTATGTTTTCTGAGACTAGTTGTCTTGTTGGAATATATATATAACCATGATTAATTGGAAACCATTTTTATATATAGGAGGTTTTAAATCTTTCCGATAATTTCTTCCATGTGTTTCTTAATTATATTTCAGGTACTTAGATCACAACCAATTTAGTGGAAGAATTCCTGAACCCTTCTATAAACACTCATTCTTGAAAGAGATGTGAGTTTCCTCCACAACTAGAGCTCAACTCGATTATACCCAAATACTTACTTATTACACTGCCTGCATGTATGGTTGATAGGTACATTGAAGGAAATTCATTTCGGCTGAGCGTCAATCCAATAGGTGTTCACAAGGTTCTTGCAGTTTCCGATGCAGATTTCGTTGTCTAATTAAGCTTCCTTGTATTCTCTTACTTTTTTCCTCGAGAAACAATGATTATACATGTTCTTGCCCCAAGGGCACAACCAATATTCTGAATGACGAGAAAATATATCCCTCCTCTCAGTCCTACCGTCATCATTACCAAGTTTCTATAAAGTAGTTGTAGTGTGTATAATAGTTGCTCAATTATCTTGTACTCTTTTGAAACTAGAAGCAGTTGCTTTATTTTCATATGAAAATGTATTTTTTTCGGTCCTTGTGTCTGTCAAAGCAATATTTTATTTCTTTTAATTTGTAATGATAATACATTTTCATTCCCCTTATAGAAAACGTGTGAAATGGGTACAAACAATCAAAAACTCTAAAGCAGAAAGCTAGGAATCAAGCAAAGGAGAAGAGAATATTTTCCCTTCAATGCAAAGCATATCAAACCTTGTTTATAACCCTTTTCTCTGTATATAAGTATCATCTTATCGGATTATTCCATATCACAAATACTTAACTAGAAGAAAGGTAGTTTTTTGTTTTCTCACAAACAACAAGCTTTGTTTCAGACATTAATGGAGGGTTTGCTTAAGCAGATGAGGTGCTTCTGAGTTCTTGTTGCCCTTCCAACTCTTTTTAAACCATGTAAAAAAATCTCCTTGCAAAATTACACTTGAGTTTTTTCATTGATTTTGTTTATTATTGTAAGGACTATCCACTTAAAATTTAACTAGTCCTATCAGGGTAAGATCTCCCAATGCAGGAGGAGAACCTAATAGAGGATTACAACCTCAAAAAACACAATCTTTCAAAGGTAAAATTTGTTCGGTTCAATGTATGTTAACTAAAAATGCCGTTAATCTGTCCATCTTTTCGATGTAGAGAAGAAGAAACAACAGAGCTGGTTAAGAAGACAGTTCTCAAGGCAAATGAGTGAAGATCATGATTATAATCCTTCTTCTAGCAATGGCAATGTAGAACACACAGTTGCAATAGCTGCTGCTGCATTGGCAATCAAATCACTTGAAGAAGGATCTTTATCAATCCCAGACAAGAACAAGAACAAGAAGGTAGTCCAAAATGGGGATGATGATCAAGATTATCCTTCTAAAACACCATTGAGAAAAAGCAAGACCAAAATGGTAGACATAGTAACAACCCCAAATATTATCCCAGAACCTACCAAGATTTCCAAACAACTCTCAGGTAATAAACTAAATTAAACATCATTAGTAAATATTTATGTATTTCCTAACATGAGATCGAATCGGGAGGGGTGTGAAGGTCTGAAAGACAAGGAGGTTATACCGAAGATTCCAAGTACACCCGAGAAGACGGTGGGTCCCACCTTGTTTAAAAAGACAGCAAGTTTTACGGATAAGCGTTCGGAGAGTACGGGCTATAAAAGAAGTGGGGGTAAATTGCCAATACCACCACCTTATCCTTCTCTTACACCCATTAAACCTGAAGCTATTGGACCAAAAAGAGTTGGAGTAGAAGAAACAAAGGCAGATACTTGGGAGAAAGCTGAGTTGGCTAAGATCAAACAAAGGTAGATATATATATACATATATACACATAAAAACTTACGGCTGCTTTATATATAACAATACACTTATTTCTTACCAGCTTAAAAACTTCCTATGTTATTGTTTTTACTTTGTACTGACGAAGAATTTCACAGATTAGAGGAGTTAAATCGCAAAATCCGTTCGTGGGAGGAGGAAAAGAAGATCAAAGCCAGAAACAGACTAGACAAGACCGAGGTTTTTTATCGGAATCTTATTACTTTTCTCCTTAATTAATTGAAAGTAAAGGGATTATTCGTCTTGTTAAACATGTTTAGATTGAATTGGAGAAGAAGAGGGAAAAGGCGGCGAAGAAGTTTAGAAGTGAGATGGAATATGTAAAGAAGATAGCAGGAGGAGGAAGAGCGAAGGCAGATGAAAGGCAGAGGAATGCAGTGCTTAAGGTGAAGGAAAAGGCTGATGTTTTCAGAAAGACAGGGAATCTGCCTCGTACATGTTTCTGCTTCTGAAAAAAAAAAATTGAATATATATGTTATCCCTGCCTGCTCTCACAAGCGAAAAATGTACATATTAATGTTACAAATTAAGTGTCCAAATTTGTTTTGTATGTTGATAAAGAATCACTTTTTAAACAGACTCATTCCCATTTTCACTATATCTCCATGACCATCGCCGGGTTTGGAATTTCCCGCCAACTTCATGATGATGATGATGATGATGATCATGTTCTTCATTTTTATCTGATCCCTTTTTAAAATTAGGCTGATCATCTTTACCTGCTTTCTTGGTCTCAAACTTATACAGAAAATCCTCAGCTTGACCCATGATCTTACCCACACCACTCGTCTCGTCCACTTTCCCAAACTTTGTGGCGGCGCTCAGAAGATCCGACGCTGCTCCGGCTATCTGAGCTTTATCGACCTTGCTGCCCGAATCCTTAGCCTCCTTCAACTTTGCCGCCTCTGCCACCACCTTCGCACTGTTCATTAACTCAGATGTTGTTGGCTGTGGGTGCTTTTTCTTCTTGCCGTCTCCTTTTTCCCCTTAGCCCGGAGCTCACCCCACGAGAAGTGGCGGAACCGTCGCCGTGCTCTTCTTCCTCGTATTCCACTTCTACTTCTTCTTCCTCGTGATGCTTGTCCTTTCTATCCATGATGATTTTTTTTTAGAAGGAAAGTTTTTGTTATCGCATGCAATAATATTATTATCATAAGGACTTGAAAATCAACGTACAAATGGAGTGAGATCGAGCTTTTTTTTTCCCTTCGTGGCGTTGACCAAGTCACGTCCACATTCATTTTTTCAGGTGGCTGAAAATTTGGTTTCATTTCTGTTCGATGATTATCGTCCTTGTTTTTCTCTCTTTCGTTGAATTTAAATTCACTAATTATTATTGGAAAAATATAGGACTCAATTGATCTAAATTAAAGTATAGGGATATTAATAAATAAAATGTGAAACTAAAGGGACGAATATAATAATTTACCTAAAATTCACGAAGCAAAGCCGAAACGGAAATGGAAGTGAGTTTCATCATCTTGCTTACAGATGCCACCTTCTGAAAACCCTAAAATCTCTACTCGATCTCCGTACGTTTCTGCATGGAAATGGAGATAGATTCAACGCAAGAACAGAATCGAATCAAGGACGATGATCTATTCAAAGCGGCAGAGACTGGTAACTCTTCCATTTTCCAAAATATCATGCAAGAGCAGCTATCCAAATCTCTCTCTCTGAGAAATGAAGACGGCCGGTCTCTACTTCATGTCGCTGCCTCTTCCGGCCACACCGAGGTTTGCCTTCTTCTGAATTCTGATCGGCATTTATATCGCCTTTATCTCATCGTTCTACAAATGTTCTGAAATGCGTGTTTAATAGTAGATTTGGATCAATGGAATCAGGTTGTGAAGGTGTTTGCAGCTGTTGATGAATCGGCTAGTGTGGTAAATAGTGCTGATGAAGAAGGTTGGGCGCCGATTCACTCTGCTGCTAGCATCGGAAACTTAGACATTGTGGAAATTTTGTTGAGCAGAGGTTAGTACTTCTAAATTACTCTAATCGGCTCAAGTTTTTGGATGAGCTTTAGAAGGGTGCCGAATTTACGTTTTCCTTGATGCTCGGAGTTTTGAAATCAACAGGAGCTGATGTGAATTTGAAGAATAATGGAGGTCGAACTGCTCTTCACTATGCTGCCAGTAAAGGATGGTCAAAGATTGCTGAAACTTTGATTTCACATGGCGCCAAAATTAATCTAAAGGACAAGGTTTGCCATTTCACTTGCAGTGTTTTAAATTTTCTGAGCTCTGTTACAAAAGAAACACCATTGCTATCTATTGATTCTTGTATCATCAATAGTGAAGAAAGAGTTTGAATTGAACAATGTTAGGTTGGATGCACTCCATTGCATAGGGCAGCTAGCACAGGGAACTCAGAATTGTGTGAGCTTTTAATCGAAGAAGGAGCAGATGTTGATGCGGTCGATAAATCTGGCCAAACTCCTCTTATGAATGCTGTAATTTGCCTTGACAAAGATGTAAGTTGGCTAGTACCTCCTCTGAAAAGAGAAATCTTTACAGTTGCTACATCTTTGTCACTTGCATTATTAACTCAGCCTATGCTATGTCCTGAACCCTTTTTTCTCCTTCCGCATTCAATTGGATGAGAGTGAGACTCTCCTTTTGAGTGATGAATTAATGAGTTAGGAAGACTTTAATTGAAGCTTTTGGCTTGATTGATCACTAGTGGACTTTTTTGCTCATGTTATGATAGAAACTTGCTGCTATCTCCCGTAAGCTCACTCGTTCGAATTTGGATCTCTGGTCCTAAATGAATTGAGGATGTTTTCTCATATTAAAGTTCACTAGTTAAGTACTTAAGTCTCGGCTTTGCCCTTGTTTGGTACCAGGTAGCTCTCCTTCTAATAAGGCATGGAGCTGATGTAGATGTAGAGGACAAGGAAGGATATACTGTGCTCGGTCGAGCTGCACAGGATCTTAGGCCAGCATTAGTTGATGCTGCTAAGGCTATGCTGGAAGGGTGAAAGAATATTCCAGACTCTTACTCATTAGTTCTCTGGTCCCAGAACAGAGTCTTACGTAAATTCAGCACTCTTCCAGGCTCCATCAAATTGAAGAAAACAATCCGAACTCGTATCATGATTGACGTTCCTTTTTCTTTAGTTGGACTTTGATACAGAAGTTTTCGTAAACCCGTAAATATTGAAGTCTTTTATATTATATTGAACTCGTATCCGATTTTCTATTTGGTTTTTTAAATTTAGTTTAGTTTAGTTTAGTTTATCATTAGGATTATAATATTTTTAAAAATTTTAATTAAAAAATTAAACTTCATATTTAAAGATAATTCAATATTCACTAATTTTAAATTATATATATCTAATATACAATTATGGGGAAATATTATATAAAACTTATATTTAATAAGGTAAAAATCTGAATTTTGGAAAATTTGTGAGTGCTCCCCACTCGGATCTATTGATGCACATGGTGTATAGCTAATTAGAATACCAAATTTTATCACACAAGTATAAATATTATTTTAATAACTTAATCATATAATAGGAATATTTATACTTACCCTGACATTTGATATTACACATACCTACATTCTTAAGTACATATAATAATTTTTCTATGGGTAGTTGCATGCAATCCCCCGAATGTAATTCAATTTCAGGACCTTTGTCACATTTCTCTTTCTATATCACACCACATCCATCTGTCGCTATATATCCTTTTAGTTATCTAGCTAGCTTACAAGCTCTAGGGACACGGCTGATTCCGGCGACTCCTCTTCCCTCCCACAAATCCACTTCACACTTATCTCCTCTGCGGTGCCGGCATGGTCACATAATACCCTTCCTCGTATTATTAGTACGTACATTTGATGAAATGTAAGATGACTATAAGTACGTTTTAGTCGAATGCAATACTCTTTTTAAAGTAGTTTTAGTTGAAAATGGTGGAAATGATTTCAATTCTATTTCTCGCTTCTTTTTTTCACTTACAATGAAGGGGCAATTTATACCCAAAATACAAAGGAAATGGAAGAATTACTATGCTTGGAAGAATTTACAAAGAAGATAGCCAGATTAAGCGGGTTTTTTTTTTATCAATATTAATATGTTATTAAAATTAAAAAATTTAATTAATCATAATTTCTAAAATTAATCGTAATTTAATATGTTATTAATATTAAAAAATTTAATAAATTTAATACAAATTATTGTACCATTAAAAAATGGGCTCGAATTTTTTGGGATCGATAGATAATAAATCAACATAAGTTTGAAATTCAAAGTGTTTTTATGAGCATTGTTTGTTTATGAGAAGAGAAAAGATTAAGCAAGATTTGGGTCTTGTTTGAACTTTTGAAGTATTCCAAAAATAGAAACAAGGTAATTGAATTGATGAAATCAATGATTCTTTGGGAAATCAAAGGACTGAATTATTGCCATTTTGCCAGTGGGGGTCTCGTGCAATAAAAGTTATAAAGAACAAGAGTTAAAATATAAAAAGTTAACTAATCCTTTTATAATTAATAATTAATTTTTCAATATATAAATTTTGCTTTAATGGAAAAAAAACCTACAGCTAAAAAATCATTGAAAAATGGAGGGGTAGTTCTGGTATTCTACACCCAAAGCACGCAGGAAAAAACAAAATTATTATAGGAAAAGAAAAAAGGAAGCTCAGAGCGACCCAGCAAAAATTGTTGTTCATTTCCTGACTGGATTTAATAAAAAAATACGGAAAAAAAAGGGGGGGGGGGGGAAATCATGTGGATGCTCAAACGCTAATTCAGAGGTACTTTCTCGATTGATTTCCCTTACCAATTCTATGTGAATCTTTTTTTTTTTGTTTTTTTAAATTTTGGATTCGTTTCGAGTATTTTTTTTTTTTAATTATTTGATTTGATTTATTTTCATAGTAATTCAGATTCTAGGGTTAGAAACAAGATCTCCTAATCCGTTGGGATTTTGAGAAAATAATGGAAGCAAAAGGAGACGTTCCTTAATTTGACTGGATTAGTTTAATTCGACTTGGTCGAGAGAGATTGCTTGTTTCTTAGGGTCTTATGTGCTCAAATTCGATAATTGGATTCATTTCAACGACCTTCTATGTGTCCGCGTTTTCCTAGCTTCCAAACAATCAGTAGTCTGCTGCGAACTGTGTGTTTCCTTTTAGATGTTTTTGTTCATATATATATTTCTGAATTTCAATTTCGGGCTTGTAATTATGATAGTTGGAAATTCTAGGTTGGTATAAAGTTGTTTTGTATCCAAAGTTCGATCTTTGTCTGTGACAAATTGTGATTGAACAGTGGTTACACGTGTAAAAGTGAGCTAATGGTTTGCAGCTGAATACTTTAAATATTATAATTTCTTTTCAGGGGAGTCCTGTGATTAGTTTGGGTCGTTTTTGGAGGGCCAATTGAGTTTTTTCCAGGTTTGTTTTATCACTGTGTTTGTAGCAAGTGGGACTGTACTTTGGAAGCATTAAAATGTACAGGAGGGTTGCTACAGATGAAGCAACAGCCACTACCACGGCCCGAGGAGGATCACCAATTGATAATGTGGACTATATTGTTAGTTTGAATCAAGTTCCAAGGTGGAGTGATGCAGAATATAGGACTTCCTTGGAATTTGAGAGTGAAGATCCGTCCTTTTCTAATTCATACTTTCACGATCCTTTAACGTCTTTGTCTGGGTCAGAGGGTGGGATAAATGGAGTGGTTTCAAGGTTTCCTGTTGATCTTGAAATTAACTCTAAGATATATCTATGGAGAGGAAACCCATGGAATCTTGAAGTAGATGCTGTAGTGAATTCTACTAATGAGGTGAGCGTTATATGCCTTAGTGTGTGTTTCTCTTAAGCCAGTGTTTTGACAAACTCTGGCTATTTGTTTATTTAACTATATTTTGTGATCTTCTTATGTTTGGATGATTAACAGAACCTGGATGAAGCACACAGTAGCCCTGGACTTCATGCTGCAGCTGGTCCTGGTCTTCCAGAAGAATGTGCCTCATTGGTATGCTTACTGTTATTAGATTAGCAAATATATATTCTATTTAGATTTGTACTCCCATTCGGTGCCAATCAGTTATAATCCACTGATTTTGATTGGACAATCCTTTATAGTTTCTCAAATCATGATGTGCCTATAGCCGACAAGGTTTGAGAATCTTGAATATTTGAGAGACCATGCATTTCCACACACCTTTGTGTAAAGCTCTTTGGTTTGGCATTTTGTTGGAAATAAGAATGTCAAAATTTTGATTGACTGAATGTACCTTTCTTTCTTAAAAGGGTGGCTGCCGCACCGGGATGGCAAAAGTAACTAATGCATATGACCTTCCTGCTAGGTGATTAAATTGGTTAAACTTTCATATTTTCTTAAAAGAAAGCAAGATAAGAATGCTTCTCTGTGCTTTTGACTAAAGGTAGCTATGTCCTCTACCTACTGTATTGATTCATTTATATATATATATATTTCTTTTTTCTTTTTTAGGAGGGTTATACATACTGTTGGTCCAAAGTATGCAATTAAATATCATACTGCTGCAGAGACTGCTCTAAGTCATTGTTATCGTTCTTGCCTTGAGCTTCTTATTGAAAATGGGCTACAAAGGTTATTGGTAGCTGAGGCTACATCATTCACCTGAAGTTTGTGCACTTCTCTTGCTTCTACAGTAGATTTTGATATTAACAAACTTTATTTGGCATCTGTCCATGCAGCATTGCAATGGGATGCATATATACTGAGGCTAAAAACTATCCCTGTGAACCTGCTGCACATGTGGCTATAAGTGAGTTCTTTAAGTTTTCATGGTTTAAAGTTGAAGCTAATGGCTTTTCCCATGAACTGCTTGGGTATATCTGGAGTTTGGACATATAAGGGAATTGAGTTGTTCCAAAACTTATAGTCATCCATCATTACAAACCACCAGTAAAGGAAAAGAGATGTAAATGATAGCATTTCTCTAACACTATATATCTAGATCTCTTTTTTTTTGGGGGTGGGGGGGGGGGGGGGGTGGATGTTTATGATGGCTTGATGGTTCTCACTTCTCGCTTCATCTATCTCATCTACTTCTGTTCAGGGACTGTCCGGAGGTTTCTTGAGAAGCAAAAGGATAAAATTAAAGCTGTTGTATTTTGTACCACCACATCATCGGATACTGAAATATATAAAAGGTAGTTCAATCCTCAATATTTGTGTTTCTTTTTTTAAGAACAAGTGCAAAGACTGTTGCTGCTTTTTTCCTTTCTTTTTTATTTTTTTTTGTTTTGTTTTTCAACTCTGGATTACTTAGTGTTATGCTGTCAGGCAGTCACACTCTCTTCTATTGCTTATGCTGCTGCACAATTATTAAACAAGTTTAAAAAGTTAACCCCTTGCACCTTTTCCATTCTGCAGATTGCTTCCACTCTACTTTCCCCGTGATAAACATGAGGAGCAAGTTGCCCTGTTGAAGCTTCCTGCAGATGTTGGGGATGAGAATGGTGAGACTATTATAGATGAACGTAAAATCAGGATAAAGCCTTTGCCCAAAAAGAATATTCCAAAACCACCTCAAACTCCAGATGATCCTCCAATCAGTGATGTTGGGTTAGCACGAAGGTTAATAGTCATCATTTTATATTTGTCACTTGAGGTTCACTGTTTGCTATTGGTTTTAGTTTTCTTCAAATAACAGATAACTTAGTTATTATTAACAATAAATTTCCACTTAACCAATTCAGTTGTGATGCCATCATGCATTTATTGTAGGACTACTTCATATTTGGATCCTGCCTTCATGTCCTTGATCAAAGATCCTGATCAGAGACGCAAGGAACAGTGGGAAAAAACTGCTCAAGCAAGGAGTGGATGGAATTGTGCTAAAATGCTTGGATTTGGTGACCTTGGTGGGCCACCGTTGTCTGTTGCTGAAGAATACTCACTTCATTCAAGATACCTTACTAAAGCAAATTCTCTCAGTCTATCTGAAATAGCAGAGATGAAAATTGTGTTAGTATTCATCTAAATTACGCCGAGCTGTTTTCTAGTCCTTTTAGCCTAAGTAACCGATAAATCCTCTCCCCCTGTAACATCCTCCCAAAAGGAGAGAGCAATGTATATATACATATAATGATGATTTCTGTGGAGCTTCACGCTGTAACTGCTGCAAATAAAATATTTTTGGAGTTCTGGCTTCCTCATAAATAGGGCATCATTTAAATATTTTGAACAAAATGATTTCATCATAGGGATTTCAAATATGGTTGGGTACTTGATGGTGAAAATCATGAAAATAAGCTTATTATTTCATTAATTACATTGAACTCCATGCATTTGTCTGTAATGATGGTTGTATTGCACTCTGTTTCAGTTACCGGGGCGGTGTTGACAGTGAAGGCCGTCCGGTAATGGTTGTTGTGGGGGCACATTTTCTGCTTAGGTGTCTTGATCTTGAGCGATTTGTTCTCTATGTAGTGAAGGTAATTAAGTTATAAATTTCAATTTTGACATTTAAATTTCAATAGACCTATCTGCTAATTTGCTCTTAATTTAATTTGCCGCACTGAGCTTGGGAATTCTAAGCATGCAAGTATATTGTTGGAATCTTGTTACATGATTGAGTGCTTCGAGAATACTTTCTGCCTACAACTGTTTTGACCAAGAGACGTTTAATGTGTTAAATTTCAGGAATTTGAGCCGCTGCTACAGAAACCTTATACAATTGTGTACTTCCACTCAGCAGCATCTTTACAGCCGTAAGTACCAAATACTTAGATTTTGAAAATGTTTAGTTTTGCTTGCCATTCAATAAGTGCGTAATAACTCCCTAAAATAGTATATGCTCCCCAAGATTAGAAAAATTTCTCAAGCAACTTATGTTGAAATACTAGAAGCTATGCAACTCTTATGTGGAGCTCCTTTGCTGGAAGTTACAACTTCACTGACATTATATGCTCTATGTGTGGAATAAACAGTCGACCGGACTTGGGATGGATAAGAAGATTACAACAAATTCTTGGCAGGAAACACCAGCGTAACCTTCATGTATAAAGTAGTACATCTATCTACTTCAAATCATACACCTTCTACCATTGTAATTTCCTTAAATGATATATTCAGGCAATATACGTTCTTCATCCTTCATTTGGACTAAAAGCTGCCATATTGGCTCTACAACTGTTAGTAGACAATGTGGTATGTCTAAAAATTCTCTCCATGCCATCAACGGTTGAAACTCACGTGCTTACAACTTTCTCAAATTATTACCATTTTGTTGGAATTGACCTCTAGGTGTGGAATAAAGTCGCATACGTAGATCGTCTTCTTCAGCTGTTCAGATATGTTCCTCGTGAGCAGTTAACCATTCCCGACTTTGTATTTCAGTGAGTTCTCTTTTCACTTTTACCCAGACTCATTTTAAAATTAGAGGTTGGTTCTTGTATTTTCTTTTTATTGGCAAAAAATGGACATTTGGAGATGTTATGATCATGTGGGGTTAATTGCAGGCACGATTTAGAAGTGAATGGAGGGAAGGGTCTTATAGTTGACCCAAGAACGAGATACGTGTATAATCGACCTTGATATATTGGAGATATGATTCGATCTTGTAATCAAAGCATATGGGCCGATTTGGTTCTGGTTTTTCTTCTTTTAGATTGTCTTGTAGGTGGGTTAGTGCTGATACCTGGTTATTATTTGTGTAGAAAATGGTGTCCCCATTTTTTATTTTTTATTTTTTTTTCTCAAAGATGTATTTCTGGAGAACATAATCTGCTTGCTATGAAAAGGTCAAATGTTCTTCCCCCTTTCTTTTCCTTTATTTATTTTTTTATGAGATTGTTTTTGTATTAATTTTGGATGAGTAATTAATAAAATTCATAGTGGTTTGATCTTTTGTTTTTTTGTTTTGATTATGTGATATATTAACTCTGTAATAATATATTATTACTATATTTAAAATAATTATATAATATATTAAATTTATTATAATCATAAATATTATTTTTATATATATAAAAGAATCTTTTTTTTATTAAATTATTAAAATTATAATTTTATTTATATGATAAATAATAAGATATAAAAATAAGTATATAATATATTAAATTTATTATAATTATAAATATTATTTTTATATATGTAAAAGAATCTCTCTTTTATTAATACCTCCCAACACGATAAACCTCGATCGTTTATTCGCCCCGAGTCACAAATTGTAACGTCGCCGTTTTGATTCGGATAGATATCGAAATTAATTAAGGCTATTTGAATTTCTCCCATTTTCCGAATTATTATATTATTTTTGAGGTTGGAATTTGAGCTCCTCCAGGCTTCAGCTGCTCTGTTCTAACTTCTCCAGTCCCTTTCCGGTGATTTTCGAATTCTCAGGCCATTTCCGTATGCTTCTTGTTCTTATTTCTTTATTTCTTTAATTCCGTGATCTTTGATTATGTCAGTATGTGTTTGGTAGCTGAGAAAACGGGTGAAAATTGAAGAAAATCCACTTACCAGTTTGAACGTAGATTATTTACTACTCTACTTCGATGTTTAGGAGTTAGAAAAATTGTACATTGTGATGCCATTTTCGGGTATAGGGATCAAGCAGTTCTAATAGATATTGCTTGTAAAGCTTCTTCTTTTTCTGTTCCTCTTTTTTTTTTTTTTTTTTTTTTTTTTTTTTGTAGAAGTGCTATTTCTACCGTTTCTTAAATTCTGATTCTGGACTTACTTGAAGCTTTTTCCGATTGAATTACTGATTTTTTTACGTATTTTTTAAGCTTGAATTCCTATGTTTTTAGTGTTATAGAATGAGATATATGGATCTTACTTGACCTGATATGTTTCCCGTATTGTTGGATATGCCAGTAGCAACCTATCTGTGAGCTGATTCTACGATCCCTTCTTTCTTGGTTCGAAGAAGGGTAAATTCTTACTTCTTAAAGAAAAAAGAAAGAGAGACATTTCACTGCCGGGTGGGAATGGTGCAGAGTCTGTCATTGTGTACTTCGACATCCTCAATAAATGGCGGGGTTTATGGGTCAAATACTTATGAGAGGAAGCATTTGAAGCTGAGTAAAAATCTTATAGCCTCTATGATTGGTAGAAGTGGAATTTTTCACCGATTCAGACAAGGGTTTTTCTTATCTAGCAAAGCCAATATATCGAGACAGAGAAATTGTGAGGTTAAAGCTGGATGGATGTTTAAAGGGGGTGGGAAGAGGTTGGATGCAAGCTCTGAGTATAGTGACAGAGCTAGTGAGGATATTTTGTTCTTCTTTTTCCAGCTGGACCTAGCAACACGAGTACAGGTCTGTAAAGTGTAAGGTTCTTGCTTAGGCTTTCATATGGACAGATAATGATCTGGTGCAACAAATTTCTTATTATTATTATTGGTTCTTTTTTTTTTTTTTTTATGAAGTTATTTTTATAATATTTTTTCTTTTTCTGGGTGTCAGTATGCTTTGAACACAGAGCAGTATGAGATTGCACAACAACTGAGAAACAAGCTGACTGAGGTTAGATTTCCTGTGCTTCTATTCTGCAAGAAAATGATATAAATGATTATTTACGGCAATATTGGTTCCACTATCTTTTTGATAGATGTCTTATTCAATTTATATGACTCTCATCGTCTACAGAAAGTGATTTTGCGGAATTCTTACTGGATGTTTCTTGTAAGGTTGAAGCAGAAGCTATCAAGCAGCAAGATTCAAAAAGGGGATTGTCTTCAAAAAGTGAAGCTCAGGACAAAGCCTTAAGTACTATTTGTCTACGGTCAGTCTTCCATCTATTATCTTCCCAATACTTTTATCCTAGACATTTTTAGAAAGTCAACTTCTATGGTTTTATTTCCTTCCACCAACTTGAGCATTGATATAGACTCCTTTTTTTGCTTCGTCTCTTGCAGTGGTGACCTGCAGAAAGCTATTGATGGTGAAAATTATGATTTGGCAGCTCAACTGCGGGATGAAATTTCCAAACTGGAAGCAGAGTCCTTAGCTGCATCAGCAAAAGCTCTGGCATATGAAAATGCACAATATTCATTTCGACTGGGGCAGAAAGTGAAGCACAAAATATTTGGTATTGACTGTTATCTTTCTCTTCAAAAGTAGGCTTTCATCTTTCTTTACTTGATTGCAGCATAAAATGCAATCTCAGATTATGAAATAGAAAGAATCATTTTCAATTGTTGCGATGGTACTCCTATAAGACCTAGTGTTGGAATGTTTTCATCTTGGAGTCTTTAGTATATAATGATGTGGATGTAATGTAGGATACACAACACAGAAACTTAGAAGAATCAATTGGTCCTACTAATGTACTTTTCTACTCAAATGTTATCTTTGTCAGGCTACAGAGCTGTTGTTTGTGGAATGGATCCAGTGTGCTGCGAATCAAGTTCATGGATGGAGACTGCACAAGTTGAAAAGTTGTCTCAGGGTTCTGCTCAGCCATTTTATCAAGTCAGGCTTGATAAATGATACACTATTATATATATGTACAAATCGTGCTTTTTCAGTAGGCCCTTCAGTGCAATCTCTGTTGGAGCAGTTTATAGTTTCTGGGATTGCAAAACCTTTTCCCCTCCAACCGATAATATTTCCATTAATCAATACTAGCGATTGCTATCCAAATAATATTGATAGATCTAGTCTGTGCCCCCATTGTCTGTTATGATTTCAAATCTTTCTGTTTTTTCTATTATTTTTAAGTCAATTTTATTGGTTAGGCGAATCAGTCTCCATCGCATGCGAATTTCTTTCCAATCTTGTTCCTTTTCTGTTTTCAGGTTTTGGTAGATGTCCGTGCAGATCCTGATCTACTGATCGCATACGGTACTTCTTCATGGCTAGTCTCTCTACCACTGAACTAAATTGCATTTTCTTACCACTTTTCATAATACCAGACAATTTATTCTTACATGCGTTCTGAGCTGCATATAATTACACTGTATTAATATGGAGTGGGTTTTCCTCCATCACAGTTCCTGAGGAGAATCTTTCAGCCACTGAAGAACCTGACAAGGTGACACATTTTCCTTCATTTCTTCTTATCCTTCCTTTTAAAAAACGGGAAATATACCTCTCTTAATCCCTTCATTTTTCCATCCTGCTCTTAAAAACATATGCAGGACAGATTTAATCATCCCTATGTTTCTTTCTTATTTTACGGAATGGATGGAGCGGGAGACTTCATCCCAATCAAGCAATTGCGTGATAAGTACAATAGGCCTCGACATGAAATACCTTTTGATCCACAAGATGATGATAAGAACGATGATTCAGATGCTTGAGATACTATATCGTGAATGAACATTGATCCAAGGTCTTAAATCATTACTTGATAAATAAAAAATCCAGAGATGAAGTTTTATAGGTTTTTTCAGTATGCGAGTAGTTTATATTCAATCTTCTTTTCTTCTTGCAGAGATAAATGGAGTTCTGATCTACGGGATTATGCTGTATATGACACTGATTCGCCCGCATCTTATGGCACTGTTGAAGAATATACGCACTTTTTACATATAGCCTAGCTGCTTTGTTACTGCATGTCTATGTAGCTCAACTACATTTGACTTCGCTATTGGGTCTGAGAGTTTTTTTTTTCGGTAGATTGCCTAAATTTTGATTCGGGTCCAATCACATTGTAAATTGCTACCGAGACAGATAGTAGAATTATCTCAAGTCTGGAGGTTGGTTGTTCCCAGAATCTTTTGTACTTTACAATGCACATACAATTTATAGTATCTTAGCAAATATCACCGTTAAACATGTAGTTATGAATTGTGGACAGGTCTAATAAAAATGAGTCACTGAAGTCTCATTTTTCCTTTTGCTCAAATCAATCTGGTAAGTGACTAATTCTTATTGGTCTGGTTCATAAATCATAATTCATGTATGAACCCAGTCTAACCAATAATTTTTCAATGTATACGTCATACAAGTATCAAGGAAAACTTGATTCAACTTAACTGTTCACCAGTGCTGCCTGGATTTCCATTCATTGAACATATTGTCAGCAAGGCTATCTCTCCATGCATTCCAGGCCTCAGAAGGTTCAATATTCATTCAGTTAGATCAGTTTTGTCAGATGATTCCTCTTGTTGTTGATCTAGATTAATTTCTAATGGGTCAATAGGCATTAACCTCCTTAGGAAGTTATGAAGAAGACAGCAAAGGTACGACTATGCGGTTTAGCATCTTTACCGGATAATGTGGTGGACTCCTTAGTATCTCCCAGCGCATCTCAATTAGTCGAAAACATCTGTCTATAACATTCCTAGCTGAACAATACCTCATGTTGAAAAGCTCCTTCGCTCTGGATGCTTCATGTTCACTTGTAGGATCTTGCCATTGATATTGTTATCCTTTATACGGAGCCAGAAAGCCTTTCACAATCTGCATATTCGCCATCAACAAGATAATAGCAACCTATCATCACATGAAAATCAAGTTAGCACATTCTTGTACTGAAACCAAGCGTGTGAAGATAGACATAGGGTTCTTGTTATGTGGGGTGTACCTCGTCGTACTTTTAATCCTCCAAGTGCTCGACTCACTGCATCGCGAAGACATCTTCCAACGAAATACTACCATCCCAATCAGTTGTTATCACATAAATAACCTCCACGTCTCGTCGGTTGAATCAGAAGGGACGGGCTCAGCCGTTTTAGAGAACTGTTCATGTAGGCATATAATTGATGTCATGACAAGCTTAAAATATCGACTTAACAGTCCCTCCGGATCGACCAAACCAATCTTTACTTTCTCGGTTAGAAAGGTTATGGGCTAGAATGTTTAAACATATAGCCACTGGCTCATCTACCAGCATATTATGTGTCTCTCAGTCCACCTCTTAGTTTAAGCACTTCACATAAATGAGTGAATGCCTGTCTATTCATCCGTAGCTGATCGAAACAGGTCTCATCGCTTTCATAAACTAACCTATACATATTCTCCCTTCTACCTCGAAACTTCATTATGTATTATACTTATTTAAACAGAAGAAAAATCCATACCTTAGAGTGGTCGGTCAAAAACGTTAAGAATCCATTTACAAAGAACTCCTTTTTTCCTTCCCTAACCCGTAAGAAATCGTTTCCCTCGTTATTTCAAAATTTCGACAATAACTTTGGCATGGTTGGGTTTGGATACGGGCTGAGGGGAGCCCGGGCCCAATTTCGATCCAGATGCTGGGGTTGGGCTATGGAAATGGGCTCGCCGGACAAGCAAAGGAACATTCCTAGTATATATATAAAATATATTTATGAAGAATAATACAAAGTGGGGAGAGAAGACACCCAATCATAATTGGAGGCTAAAAATTCAAAAGAAACAAAAAAAAAAAAAAAAAAAAATTGTACAATGGCAATTCAAGTTCTTCATTCATTACCATCTCTCTACCGAAAATTTTGAAAAAGGAAAAAAGAAACAACTTTCTGTTTCCCTCTATAAAATTTCTCCACTAATAAATCTATCCCAAGTTCCCTTATGTGGCATTTGGAGGAGGATTCCCAGCCCGGCCCCGCTGCCGGCGGGGCCGCCTAGTCATCTTTCCCCACCCGGTGAAACTTTGGTCCTCCAATCCCATTTCCACATTTGTAAGCTGCTGAATCAGTGGAGGCACACAACCCGGGGGAGGACTAGTCGGTGCTACTGATTTCCTCCTTCCCCGACCACAACCATTCCTTGTAGAGTTCTTTCGGGCCAAGCCCAAATGCCATAAATAGCCGGTGGCTCGCATTAGCCCGCCAAACGTCTGAAGATCTTCTGTAACTTCATACCTTGATAGAGAAGTAAGGCCCGGTAGGATATCTCTTTGAAAATCCCTCTTTTGCCTACCCCTCCTTGCCTGACCTCTTCTCGGACGGTTTAGAAGCAAAGTGTTCCCCTTCGTTTCTTCTTCTTCAAACTTTATATTTTCTGGGACCAAAGGCTCCGGCATGTACTCTTCTTCTTTCATCTCTTTCAAGCTCAATGTCATGGATTCAAAGTAATCAATCTCTTCCAAAGAAGACACTCTGTTATTATTCCCATTATTGTTATTTTTATTAGTGGTAGTAGTAGAATCATCTCCTTCACCAGACAAAATTATCTCCACGAACCAATCAAGCTTATTACTTGAAGAATCTTCAGTAATTTTTTCTTCATTGACATGACCTTGAGAACCGAAAAAAGAGATGGCAACTATTGCCTCTGCCGCTACATTAATGAGTGGGTCCAATTCTTCCACGTCTCTTTCCGGAATCACATCATCAATCTCGGGAACTGCTGGGATTTCCAAATCAATCACTGCTAAGGGTCTCGGAGATGGTTCATCAAGACATAAGCAGGAGTTCAGATCAATGTCTTGTCTGAATCCGGACACTTTTATTGTCTCTCTGCTATCCCTTTTATCAACTAAAATGTGGTTAGAAGGTTCATGCTTTCCATTCTCGGGAATTAAAGGATCATGAGGGAGGTTTATACCAAGTGCTTGAATTTCCCTGCTGTCTTTAACTTCACCTTCAGATCGATTAAGGAGGGAAACAGAAGGGGATGTAAGAGAAAATGACTCGTTCTTCGAAATATAGCTCTCTTCGAAAACGGGAAACCCTAGAAGATTTCTACTACTTGGCTTCTCACTCAGACATGAACTGTTGATTCTTACATTTTCATCCAAAATACAACTAGACCCATTTCGGATCTCTCTTTCATAAGCAAAATGGTCATTTGTTGTAGAAGATCTCACAAAACCCAGTTCCCTATTATTAACACATGGTAACTTTGTTCGAGTTTCTTCTTCCTTTTCAGGTTCTGCCTCTCTCATCTCCTCAGAGAAATATTCCGTAACCACCATGTTCAAGTCAATGTCTTTCAAAGACTTCGATGAAATGCCGTAACTGATAGAAGAAGGTGGTTGTGCTTCAACTTCTCTGGGCGGCTCCCTATGAAATCCATTCCGCTCAGGAATCCCATTTCCAAAACCCCCATTAGATCTCAAACCATCACTGTGATGATGCCATCTGTCTTCTAAAACCCCGTTGCTCTGAGCCGATGAATGAGAATTTGTTCGTACAGTAGGGTGAGAGTTTAAACACGGAGGTTGTGTCTGAATTGATATCAACTTGTTAAACAAGTCACAGCTTGGTTTCTCCCAAGAGGAGGATATAGAGTTAGGCCAAGACATGCCTAAATCAGGAGCAATGGGATATGGGTTAGATATATGAGTAACCACAAAAGGACCCGGATGGTTATTGTTGTAGATTTGGCGGTACTTATCACTGATTTGCATTGGCTGGGAAGATATGGGAAACTTTTCCGTTTGGAGTCCATGTGATATAGAGTTCTCCTCGTCTTGACTGAGCCCTATAAACAGAATCAAAGCAAAATTAAAAAGAAGCAATACAAAAGGGAGTGCCTCATTACTCTGTTGTATATTATATACAGGAAAGTCCTCTATGAAATAGTATTATTTCTGTAATTCCTAGTAAATACTACCGCTAATATCACTATTGATAAATGTAAACCCCAAACTGGTACTTCCTCACATGAAAATAAAAACAATGAAACAATCAAGTAAGACACAAGATAATGAAAGTCAAAATAAAGAAGTCAAGAAACAATACCTGCTTCAAGCACATGAGAGAGCATCCCTCTTCCACTTGTGTTATTTTCGATATATATACTCTTTCGAGCTTCTTTATCACTTGCATTAATAGATTTGGGGGAAATTTCCCCATTAGAGGCATGAATGTGAAGATCAACATAAGCTGAAGAATCTTTTTCTTCCAATTGGATCACTTCATTCAAGTCCGCTAAAACACAGGGATTCTTATAAGATGACCCGGATCTCGAAAAATCTCCTAAACAACCATTCTTCTCACCATTGATGGAACCTATCTTTTGACTCATATTGGGAATACAACCAAGCATACCGTTTCCAGACACTTCTTCATCACTGTCAATGTACTCATCAGCTGGAAGTTGAAGATCTAACATTTTTCTCCTAACCTTTGTGGATCTAGACTCTCTAACCTCGACTTCTTTTAAATGATCCCCATTTTGGAACGTAAGGTGACCAGTAGGTCTGTTGTTTCCATTCATAGAACTCAAAGAAGAATTAATGTCTTCAACAACCGAATTGGAGAATCTAGCACTGAATGAATTTGACAAAGGGAGACCAGGAAGATTCCATTTCTGAGCATTTTCAGAAGTAACACGAGATGATAATAAGGGACTCGAGGAATATGCCGCCTCTATAGGTGTCTGCTTTCTGTGAATGTCGCTCCTATCGATCCCACTCATCAATTCTCTTTGTATTCTATATATGCGGTGCAGTTCAAATAACTGTATAATGATAAAATAGAATCTAAGATTAGTGAAAAATTACTTGAAAATGATAACAAAAGAAAAATGAAACAAGAATATACCTGATTCTTGAATATAGCCTCGTGTTCAAGCATTTTCCGTTTCAACGCATCCTTGTCATTACCAAGACATGTCTCTGTCATGGCTCGCGAAAGGAACCCATTATTGTGGTATTGCCCATTTGATGGGGTTTTATTTCCATAATATAAGGGCCAGCTGTAATTGTTGGAATCGCCATTAAGATCTCTCATTGATTGATATGCTGGAATGTAGCTTTTATACTGCACTTTTGTTCCCATCCCTGGAAAATGAAGAATACATCATAAATTAGATGTCAAAATATTGCTAGGAATTGACATATTATGTAATTATAGTTCTCCATACGAATACACTTTGTAAGGCAAAAGCAATGCAACTTGATTACAAATTATGATATATGATAGTGAATTCCTCAAAATTCCAAAATTATCTACTTGTAAAAAGCACAAGTACGAAGAACGTCTATAGTTGCTTGTATCAATCAATATCCCAATCAGAAACCTCAATAGTTGAAGAAAGTGAACTAGAAGGAATGCAATATTTTAGCAAACAGGAAAAACTACTCTACTTATTTCAAATTAAGGGCGAAGTCCACGATAATGCACTTACAAAAAAATGCAAAATACCTAAACTTAAGAACCCAAACATAATAAATTTATCACCTGCTCGAAGCTCATCAAATTCCCGATAATACTAGAATAACGACAAGCTGGTATAATCAAACAAGGAAAAACTTTTAGTTCCTTCAACTCTTCCTTTCCCAAATCAGTAGGAAAACAAATACCTAAACTAACTAGTAAAAAAATTTAATGCGACAGATCACACCCAGTGAACATAATCACATAATTCCCTTCAATCATAAAACACCATCTCGCATACCCAAAATTGAAATCCTGAATGAAATCATAGGACCCATTAAACCAAATCTAAGAAGAAAGGTACTGTCGGAGAATGAATAAATGCAAGAAAAAACCCGTAAGCCCCAAATATTGAAGACACGAAGTCAAGCAATGGAAAACAATTCAGCTTTGGTTTCTATCTTTCCAGTTTCCAGTGAGAGCTTGATCATATTTTTAGAGAATACAATAGTGTTGCTGATGCTTTGGCAAACTTTGTATGTACTTCGGATACTTATTTTAGAGATGAGGGAGAGCTTCCGATCCATGTTAGACAGTGTCTTTTGATGGATAGGTCGGGTCTAAGGATGCAAGTCTTTCTTGTTTTAATATATATATATATATATATATTTAAGTCAAGCAATTCCTCAAACTTTACAATATTAATTAAGTCCAAAAAAAAAAAACCCAAGTAATAATAATAATAAAAGAAAGCGCCCACAATCAAGCTTACAGGAATTTACCTCAGACCCACATCATCTAATCAACAGCTCGTCAGGAATTGCTTATGGAATTCAACATCAGGAGAATTTTCTGATTTTCTACAGAGGCCCAGATTCTCAGTACAAAAGACCAGAAAGAAGAAGCTAAATCTAGACATAAATATATATAGAGAGAGAGGGAGAGAGAGGTAATACAATTATTATAAAAAGGGAAGAGAGAAATGGGTAAGTGTTTTCGAAACACTATAGGAAGGAGCTTAGATCGTCCTGAGGGTTGAACAAAAGAAGAGTTCGATCTGCTGGGCCACTCTTTTCTCTCTCTCTATCAATCGATAAATAAAAAAGAAGAAGAATAGTTTAGAGAGAGAGAGGGATCCCAGATAAGAAATCTTCAGACAAATAAACGACCTTCTTAGAACAGTGACACGAAATTTGTCAACATCCGGTCCCTTTTAATTCCCAGCTTTTTCTTCCCTTCTCTCATATCATATGTTTTTATTTTTATTTTATTTTATTTTATAATTATTTTTATTAACTCTGATTTTTGTAAGTTCTGATAAAAAAATATTAGGTCCTATATTTATATATATTTTTATTATATATATATTTATAATTATTAAATTATATATATTAAATTTAAGTCGTATATAATTATATATCTATTATTTATGTAAGATTTTATATGGTATGTAATTAATCATAATTAAAATTTAAATAATATAATATTTAAATTATATATAACAATCATTTAAAAATTATCTATAGAGTGCAAATACATTACAATCATAAATTTATAATGTCACAATTACAACAAGTTGTGAAGTTGATCAACAAAAATATTAATAAGTTCACCAAATTAAAAATATCAATAATTTTAACAAACATCAACAATATCCACATAATTTTTATACGGCCACAGACTCTGTATCTAATTTTTAAAATTATAAACTCAATAAATATATATTATATGATAAATAAATAAATGATATATGACACAAGAAAATATATAGCAGAATAAATATGTACCATCATCATCTTTATTAAAAACTTCTATGACATCCACAACACCGATTAAGGTGAACGTCATATCCGAAAGTCATTTTGCATGTAAATAAGTGCCTCAACCATAAATGAAGCAAGCCAATTACAGAAGTTCATGATCGTACATCCATTCGTGTTAAATGTGGACTCTAAAGCAACCGTAGATATAGGTATGGCAAGAATATATCTAGCGATTCGCTGCAATATCGGGTACTTGTGCTCATTCACCCTCTACCACTATAGGACATCAAAGTGATCATGGAAATCAACAAGACCGTCAAAATCTAAATATTGCTCCACCTCTATAGTCTGTCGAGTGAGCAAACTCAAACTACGACTCACATAGAAATCTTTCACTAAATTACTAAGTTCTCGAGAAGATCATGCCTCTACATCTTGTTGTGAGGTGTATGAGAGATCGGATAGTGCGAGGCTTGTGGATGACGAAGCAGGATCCCTATTAACAGACATAACTTTCCTGAAATCATTCCTCATTATTGTTTCCTTTCTTACATAATTGTAAATCACATAATTCTCTTATTTCCATATTCATTATGTTTCCATAATTCTCTCATTTTCTTATTCATTATGTTTTCTTTTATTTTCCTACCTATTATATTATTTAAGTGATAAAACGTATGAATAAAAATAAGAACTTTTCTTCTCAAAATATTTTCTAATTTAATATGGTATCAGAGCTAAATTTCTTTTATAAAACCTAAGCTTTAATATCTTTTTCTTCCTTTACAATGACCGGAAACCCCCCCTCCCCCCCTCTACCTCCAACTCGTTCTTTCCGAACCACTCATCCCCCTCTCTGCCTTTTGAATTATGATTGTCCTATATTAAAAAACAGGTCTACTACTGTTTCCTCCACTTCATGATCTTCAGGTTTTGTCTAGTCCTAGACTGATCATTCTCTCTTCTCTCTCGTTTTTCTCTAGTTTCTCATTCCAGCGAGCCTCCATATAGGTCTCTCTCTTTTTTTACCTAGCCACCTATGAATTATATTCAAGAAAGATATATAAAAACCTCACTCTCTCTTTCGCCATGTCGATTTCTTTTCTCTCCTTTTTTTTTGCCACATTCCTGCAAATCGCTCCAAGTCTCTGTTTTCTTTCTCTGACCTCTCTTCTTTCCTTCATCCCATTCTTGTGTCACTCTGCCGCTTTCGAGTTATAATGCCGCTTCCGAGTTATAATGGTAGTACTTTTACTCCTTAACATGCCCTTTACCCTAATCTTTCCTGCTTGATCTACTTGTTTACATTATGTTGTTTCCTTCCTCTTTTAGTCCCCCCTCTTTTAATCCCCTATCTCTTTAGTTCCTTCTTCTGTTCTTGTTTCAATCCTAGAAATCTCATCTTCATTGATCATCTCATATTAAGAATGTGAAATTTGATTCGTCTGATAAGGTAGAAACCTTTCTCTGATCCTGCTCTTGTTTATGCATGTCAAACTATCATCTTCCTTCCTCTAGATCTCTCTATATTCTCTCTCTCTCTCTGTTCTATGGTTGTTGATCTGTTAGAGCTCATCTCTCCTCTCAAGTTTCTTGTTTTGAGTCCATGAAGAACACCCACAAGCATTGTCTTGCTTTTGCCTCCTCCATCTTCATTTACCTGGCCTTCACAACCCATCTGATTTTAGTAGCAAATTATACATCAGACGAACTTATCCTCCCCTATCTCTTGGCGTACAAAGAAACAAACTACCATTGCTCGTTCCTTTGCTGAAGCCGAATATCTGGCTATAGCCGTTACTATTTATGAACTCACTTGGCTTCTACAACTCCTTCTTGATCTTAGTCATGATCTCTTCCATCAACTCATCAGCAAGTTGTGCATTCTCAACCTCCATAATCCAACTTGAGAAGATGTGTTAACAGACATAACTTTCTTAAAATCATTCCTTATTATTGTTTTTTTTTCTTACATAATTGTAAATCATATGAAACTCACCTTTCCATATTCATTATGTTTTCATAATTCTTTCATTTCCTTATTCATTATGTTTAATTTTATTTTCCTACTTATTGTATTATTTAAGTGACAAAACGTATGAATAAAAATAAGAACTTTTCTTCCCAAAATCTCTTCTAATTTAACAATCCCCCTCTTTATATAAATCATATAAAGTCTGCAAATACCCTCATGATTCTCTAAGCAATCGATTGGCTTATCTTAGACTATTGATGCCTTTCTCATAAAGGTACTCGAGCTTTTCTAAAGTCATTGTTGTCTTGTTTCGGGAATCCAAAAGACTAGCAACACAAACTAGAAGATTCATATTATCGAGATTATTCTAATACCTATCAACTTTTTTCTTACATACGGTTATTCACCCTATTTAGCATAAGAGTTTGTGTGTCTTGGGGCATTTTCTTAATCATCTTCTGAAAGGTGAACATTTGCATACAATATTGATGAACGGTTGTATGCTTGGTGGCAGATAACATCTCAGTCACATCAAGAAAGTATCCTAAAAATTGTATATATATTTGGGTCATTTCCAATCATCATCACTCAGTTCCGAAAATGCTTGCTTTTCCTTATACAACCTGAGTCAATAAAAATAAATTCATAAGTAAGAAACTTATATTATAGAAAGTAAAAGACAAAATAGTAATAGCAGGAAACTTACTTAATAATTAGATTACGATATAGATACGTCTTTAAAGCATAATGTAAGTCGAGTTTCACCTAGTTGCGGTGTCAAGCCACATCTTCTAGTTAAAGTCAAAGTCTTCCCATTCACAACATTTCTTAAAGAGCTTTTCTCGTGTTGGCGATGACTAGATGCATTTAACTGCTACACGAATTTTCTCATTCGACATTTGCAATCCCTCATGCACAATGATATTAATTATGTGGCAAGCACACCTATGAGAAGACAAAAATCATCATTACTAATATATAAGCGTATATTGAAATGAATGTTAAGATCTAAATGTATTCGAGCATTTCCCTGAAGTGCATATGATTCCCGCCTAGTAACATCTTCTTTTTTCGAAACTTTTTCTTCAAGCCGGATATAACTACGTTATTAGCTGAGGTGTTGTCTACTGTCATGCACCCAACATGATGAATGCCTCACTCACGAATAATCTTAGCTAGTAGCTTCCTGATAGTATTGCCTTTGTGATCGTCCACGATCTTGAAAGCAATCACCTTCTTCTGAACCTCCCAACTACTATCAACGTAGTAGGCAGTGACTCACATATATGATATATTTTGAACCGAAGTCCATGTGTCAGTGGTGAGGGAGACATATCCATCAAACTCCTTGAAAAACCCTTGCAACTTCACTGACATTGTCATAAATAATTTTATCACTTCATGTGCAATCATGAACCGTGATGGCACCTCCACACGTGGATCAATCATCTTCCGTAATCTAATAAAGCTTGAGTGCTCTACTTGGTGGAATGCATGCGCTCAATAACTCACTGCACAATGGCCACTCTAACAATTGTCGGCCCATCAAAATTGCAAGAAATAAAGATATAAAATAAATCAAAATTTACATTCAAATCTAATTAAATTAAAATTAAACAATCCATTAAATTAATGGAAACAAATCATAGTATTAGTGTGCGACTAACTCTATACTCTCATTGGCTTTTTCGTACACACAAGAATTTTATCCATCGGGTCATTCCTTTTCCTTGTAGGACAGTTATTGTTTGTGTGTTGTATCAAGTATGATGTTTCTGATTCTCTGCTACCTTTATACAACATTACCCTTTTACAATGAATGCAAGTTGGCATCCCCTTCTTTGTATATGCTATGAAATTATCCCATGTCGAACTCCTTGTTGGTCGTTTCTTCGCATTAGTCTCAGTATGATGTGGTAGTTTCTTTGCAGATTTCTTTTTCTTATTTCTTTGTTTGCCTTGATTAGTAACTCGAGTTATTGTATTATCATCAATTTTTACATCATAATCAGATAGGAAAATGTTCTCAAATGAAGGGATAAGTGACGCACTCCTATCACTGGGCAGGTCCTGTAAGGAAATAATCGAGATAAATTAGATTATTATCCAACAAGAATACTCAACAAATAGAACAAATTAGAATACTCAATTGTATTCAAATATATCATAAACCTCGACAAATCAAAATATTACCAATAAATTGAGATGATCGTCCGTACGTACCTCGACCAAGTCATAACTAAAGAAAGGATGGAGAGAGGGAGGGGCAGCGTTAGGTGAAGAGGCAATATCCAATTTTATTTCTTCTATTATTTTTGTTATTATTAAAGGCGATACATCGGATGACAAGTGGACCGTGATGATCCGACCAATTTTCCAACGGCGATTATCTAATTGAATTGGATTGGATAATGACTTTTGTTATCATCGATAGTGTAAACTTTACGACAACAAATCTACTTCTCATCTAAGTTTAATAATTAAAGAAACTAAAATGCTTAACCGGCTTTATTATGTCATAAATCAAAATTATATAAAATTGTTGAAACTCTTTATTATTATCTATGTGAGTCGTACATCATAAATTAATATATATATATATATATATATATAATCGGCTTCTATTAAACTGGCCACAAAAAAAAAAAAAAAAAAAAAAAAACAAGATTCCCCAAAATATAAATTGTAAGAAAGAATAAAAGTGGTGTATAAAGAGACAAATAAGGAAAAATATCACACAGCAACCATCGCCTCTCCTTCTCTCTTCTACTTCCTTCCTCCTCCCCTTAATCTTGTGCCGCAAGCAAAACCTAAATTCATGATCTGAGAAGAATATGACAATAGATATAAACTCCAACACAACGGTGTGACACGTAGGAAAATTAACATTCTTAAAAATAAATATTAATTATAATTTTAAAAATATAAATAAAATATATTATACATCTGATTAACTATTTCTCATTTAAAAAATAAATAAATAAAAACTATTATAATTTCATTGTTATTTATTTAGTTAATAGAAAATCGGACATAGAGGTATACTCTTATCCCATATTGTATATGATATCCATTTAGTTGATATTTATTGCAAGACACTTAAACATTACGTTTCTTAAGAGAATCTCATTCATGTTCACGTGTTACTAATGTATTGTTACTCCCTTTGAGAGTAGATGCAAATATCTTGTGCATATAAAACAGCTTATACATACACATATTTTGAAAGCTTGTGTCCAATAAGTAACAACTGGTAACATAATTAGGTTTTCAGTTTACCAAAATCTGCGTTATGAAGTTGGAAAGTCTGCCATATATAGATCCTAATTGCCACCCAAAAACAGTAGGCCCTTTAGTACAGAGGAAGAGTAGATGAGGCATGGCCATAACCGTGAAAGGACAATAATACACTTCCGGTAATGAAACTTTACAAGAATGGGAGTTCTGCCTTTGAGGGCAAATTGGGCATCTCCCTTACCCTGGGCAGACCAGAATCATAAACAGTTGCCTTCTTCTGCAGCTCTTGCATCAAACACCAGCATTATATGAAGTTAATTATAATTTCTATGTAGACACAGGAATATAGCTGGAATAGTTCACTTTTCCCTCCAAAAAAAAAAAAAAAAAATTGGTTTACATCGATGCACATCAAGCTAAAAAGTAAAAAGAAATACCATACATCATGTAGAAATTTGGATTACCAACTCAAAATCAATTAATAATGAGTGAAAATATCGAAATTGGCATCAATATTCTCAACCTATCAAGCATTTTACACAACTCAAGACCATCAAAATAAACCCTCCAAAAAAAAACACAAAAACAAAAACAAGAAACAGTTATCCCAACAACAATATCCAAAAGAAGAGAGTGATGAAACCAAGTAATAGGGTGGTGAATAGGGGAGATGGAAGGAAGGAGTGTGCCCCACCCTGATCATTAGAAGGAACAGAAGGGGGCAAAGCAGGGCAGGCAAGGCTTTCTTTGCCTTCCTTGCATTCGCCAGAGAAAAGGCCAGCTGGGTAATTGCCATAGAGGTCAATGTAGCTGAACATGGTGGAAGCACAATCGTTGGTCAAGTCATTTAGCTCCTCAGCATAAGGGCAGGCAAATTCCTTAAACGAAGAGCAGCAGGGCTCAGGAGGGTAATTAGGCCCTTTGCATTTGCTTGTGATTATTTTGTAGTCTGCAAACTCAAAGTTCACCGGACAAGCTGCATAGAAATATCATGAACAGTTCATACGTCTTCCTCTTAGAACTAGTTCAAGAACATAATTCCATTATATATATCAAACCTATAGTTCTTGTGAATGAAGATTGTATCGACGACTTGTTTATTTGTTTGCTTTCTGATTTTAGTTTAAGCTCAAATTTCCCAGATGGCGCTGGTCAGAAAGAAGGGCCACAAATTGAATGCCTCTAGAACTTTGTAGATTAGATATATATACCAGGCACTCGGAGGCAGATCCTTTATGTACATTTCCTTTAGAAGAGCGTTGACACTAGAATTTTCCGGACACATGGCAAAAAGCGATTGGATTAGAAATTTAAATTACATACAAATCAGTTAATAATAATTGAGCCAACTAATTACTATCAAGTTATTAATGTGACCGGTCAAAAGCCAATTTTAATCAGATAACAATTAATTCTGATCGATAAAAAATCATTTAATACGGTCAAATTCGAGCTAGGATTTGTTTTATTTCAAAAATATAAAATGTCACGAGGATTGATGAGGTGACATAAAATATAGCTATAGATCAAGGAAATAAAGATCACTCATGGTTCGATCTCGACCATTCGGAAAAAAGACAACTAATATTCATCCATGAAGCATTTCGGCTAAACCTAGAGGAGCCATGCATCTCGGCCGAAAATGAAGAGGAAAAGAAAGCATCTCGACTGAAATAGAGAGAAGAAGAAAAACTTTCGGTCAAAAATCAAGCTTGGTCAAAAGTCAAACTACCTTTTCTTAAAGAGTGAAAAGGAACTCGACCCACTCTCAATTGGAGAGAGAATAAGGCTTAAATTTAAGGGACTGCAGAGGAAATTAGTTGCAATAAACCTAGACAAAAAGTCGACCGAAAGCTAAGTCAGCAACTAACCCACTAAAAAAGTGGTGATATCCACAAAATGGAGCTCTCATTCTTGAAGTTCAATTTGATTCCACTACTAGTAATGTTCTTCTTCCTCCTTGCTTCGAACTTCCAAAACGATAGCTCTATCGCATGGCTAGCAAGACATAGTAATTAGAGTACCAAGTTTGTATTCAAGTGATAGTCTCAACCTATCACCACCTTTTTAGTGGGTTAGTTGCTGACTTAGCTCTCGGTCATGAATTGGACACTTTTGTCTCTTTCTTTGTTCATTTAACTTTTAATTTATCATTTTCATAAAAGTATAGTTAATTTAAAAGTTGAATTTTTATCATAGATTAAACTTGTTGCTTTTAATTCTATCATTTTGTTAAAATATTCTTTACTTATTCATTTATTTTCGTCTTTTAGTCTTCTATTCCATTTTTCGTTCACCATTTACTTTGTTTGTTCAGTACGCTCGTCAGTAGATACCTTGAAAAAAAAGTCGAACCTAGATTAATTTTGATCATTTCACCTATTTAGAAGTCAAATCAATTTCATTTGCATTAATTTTTTTTTTATTTCATTTTATTTTATAGTGTGAAAGCCACTTAACTTTCTAGCACGCCTGCATTTCTCGCATTTTTAATTGTCTTTAGTCGAAGGTTAGATCCATCAAAACCCAATCCCAATCCCAATCCCACCATTTAAATCCCCTTAATATTCCAAGTTTTTCAACGGCGGATTTTCCCATCAACAAAATGGCACGCCCAGTGCAATTATCTACGTGCGAATTGCTAACTATCAATCAAAGTTTAATGGTGCAATTATCAAGGCATCTCCACCGCCTCATCCGACTGATAATACGAATATCGGCCGAAATCAATTAGATTTGATAATTCCACCTCTGATGCCGCCTCTAGAGAATATCCAAAGGCGGCTGAAGGAAGAAGTCACCTTAATCCTAGAGATAGGGGCCGACCGAATTTCCCTTCGACTAGAGGCGCAGCAGTCCAACCCATCAAACTTACTAATGATACAACTTATCGAACGGCTAGAAACAGCTGAAAGAAGGTCGGAGAATACAACAGCCTACTTTTTTGGTCATTCAGAACAACGGGGCTAATATCTATTGACGATAGAGCCGATCTACCTGCCCCGACAATGGGCTCACCGTGGGGGTAGCAGTTGGATGGCCAAATATGACTGTTAGAGTTTGAGATTGACGGTCCTACATGGACACATCCGATCAACAAGAGATTCTGACGGCTATCCCTCTCCGGCCGCCCGATCCTCCACATATAACCACCAAACTTAGGGACTGTCCAACCATTCTTTACCGACAGATGGGCCGACCTGTCAATCAAGGTGATGTCACCTTCTCCACATAAGGGATATGACGGCGGATTTCCTGATGGTGAATTACCGATACCTCCAAGATATCAGCTGTCATCTATTCAACCGGCCATCGGGCCACCACCTTTTCAGTTGGCCTACACTATCTCCTTATGCCAGCATACCGCCCGGGAATCATCCCTTGGACGGCAGGCCACAAATCCTGACATTTAAATCCCTTTAATTTTTTGGATTTTTGGACTGCGGATTTCTCGGACGTCAAGAAAGATAAACCAAAAAAAAGGGGAAGAAGGTACCTTTTTTAGCTTGAAGAAGGCTACGACCAGCAGAAGCTTGAGCCATAAAGATCCCATCTGCAAGATTACATGTGTATGAGGAAAGGAAGATGAAAATTAACTGAGTCTAAAAATTTATTGTAGAAACGTATATGTGCCAGCAGAATGTACCTGAAATGGAAGTAGTAGAAGAAGAAGAAGATGCGGGAAGGTCCATGAAGAGAAAAATGAAGAGAATCGCAGAGCAGAAGCAGAAGCAGAAGCACCGATTGGAATCCATTTTTTTCGATCACTGAGCGCCGGCTGCGCTCTTTTTGGATTGGGTTTGCAAAAGGAGATGTATCAGATCCAGCGATAGCTGATTTTATGATGGCACAGAAAGAAACTTCTACTTTTTGTCTGCGATTGACATTTATGCGCTGAAAAACAGGAAGAAGAAAAACACTATTAATTATATAGTTTCGGTTAAAGTGAGTATACAGAGAGATAGAAAAAGACAGCAACTGAATGAGCATGGATTACAGCTTGGAAGAGTGTTTTCTTTCTTTTCTTTTTTTTTTTTTTTCCGAAACCGCGTTTTCATGTATAGAAACGTTTCGGGTCATATCGGGGCGAAATGACAGCGTTGCATCCGAAACACTTCACTGTTTCGAACGGAGATGCAAAACCAACCACCACTAAATGCAAATTCCAGAAAGAAGAGAGAGCCGGAACTAACCCGCGATACCGGAGCTTGAGATCTGTGACGGTGGACGTGGGACAGTCTCGGATGGAGAGGAGGATGTCCTCGAAGTGAGGCTGCGGTCTCTGAGTTTGAGTCCGTATAGAGGGTAAAACGAATCTAGAGAGTGAGGGAGAGATGCAGCAGCAGAGGAGAAAAGAGTACAGAAATGGCGGGGCAGAAGGAAGGTAATGGGGTTTCTCTCTCTTCTAATGTGAGTAAGTGACGGCGAGTAGGTAAGAGAGTGTGATGAATGGGTCTGCCCAGTGGCCACAGCTGGCGCTGGTTCAAGACCCAAGGGTCAAGGGGTCAACTGCCCAACCGGGCATAAAGCACTCATCATCATTATTATTATTATTTTCTTCTTAAAACTAACTTTAGTTACGAAAAGCAATTACACTTGTAATTAAACATGAAATCGTCCGTAATTTTGGGAATATTCCAATACTAGTCTTGTAGTTGGGCTCGAACTCTATTACGGACATAAATAATAAGTTGTGTGCCGTTAAATTATTTCTGATGAATTTAAATAATAGTTCGAATTCTATTGTATTAAAAATTTATAATTTTAATACAATAAATAAAAATAGATAATTTTTTTTTGTTGGTGTATTTTTAAATAAAATAAAATTATCAATTTATAAATTAATAAAAGAAGAATTAATTAATGAAAATTAATATAAAATTTAATTTGATTAATTAAATTACAATTTTTTATTTTAATACATTTTTACATAAAAAGATGAAGAGATAAAAAAAATTAGGAAGAAAACAAAAGTAGGTCAAGGCAAATTTGGTCGTCTTCGAGTCGACATTCAACGTGTTCAGGTGCGGGCGCATACAAGACAAGCTTAATTCGGTCCGGAATTGCACCACCTTATAGGCGCGCGCAAGAAAGATCATTCTAACATATATTTTATTACTTATTAACAAATATGTAATTCTATATAAATATTCTCTCACTTGTTCATCTTTTTAACGTGGAGAAAATTTTTTCTCTATTTTTTTTTTCCTTCGAACTATTCCAATAATTGTATTTTGATTTTTAATTTCTCATTCACTCATTAATTACTTTAATATTTTATTTACATAAAATAAACTTCATTCAAAATCGAACATAAATATAACATATTAATATATTAATTTTTTTCAA
This sequence comes from Coriaria nepalensis, assembly GCA_027186245.1. Classification (NCBI taxonomy): domain Eukaryota; kingdom Viridiplantae; phylum Streptophyta; class Magnoliopsida; order Cucurbitales; family Coriariaceae; genus Coriaria; species Coriaria nepalensis. Next base: position 2,719,895 of record CP114486.1, read on the forward strand.
TAAATCTCACATTAAATTATGCTATCTAATAATCTTTATTAATATAAATAACGAGATTGAGACTCCGAATATTTTATTTCAATCTCTCTTCCATTAAAAAAGGGGCGAGGGATGAGATATGAATGTGATTAGTGTAACTAGCAATATAGTATCGATGGAACATGAATGTGATTAGTTTAACTAGCAATATAGTATGTTACACGTGCTGACTTGCATGTCTGGGGCGAAAATATAAATATTTAATTATGAGAGGAGTTAAGTATAATTTAAAGAAAAAACTGATACTATACGGCAATATGCATAAATCAGTTTTTACAATATTTAGTGCATTTAGTTTTTTTTGGTCAGGAATTGGGGTTTTCGGCCAGCTGTCCAATTGTAAGTCTGACTAATCCTCTTTGAGATTATCTAAAAGCATGATCCTTACGCATCACTCTTTTCATTAAAATATTCAAATGCGGTTTTATGGTCGAAATGCCAACAGACTCAAAGGATTTACTAATTAAGCCCTCAGACTCCTCCAAAATAACGATAAACCCCGTCGGCGAAGATTCACTCGACGGTAATGCCCAGCAGCAATTAGACGACACATCGTCTGAGCTAAACGTTTCGGTTGATCTTGAACGCACATCGTCTGGGCTGGGCTAAACGAATGTCGAAATGTGCCGTATTCCAAATTCTAGCCCAAAGAAGAAAAAAAAAATCCTACATCGTCAGCCCAATCAATTTTCATACTACATGAATGCTACAATCCAAATTTTAAGCGAATCGAAAAAAACAAATTGAAATATTAAATTTGAGAGCAGTATCATAGGGAGAAGTTCATAAGAAGACCAGATAAATATTAATAATATAATTTATTTAATAAATTCTCAATATTTCATTGATCTAGTTTCCAATTTTGAGGAAGAACTATGATGATATATATAGATGTAATAATATGACTCCATGTACGGCACCACGTGTACAAAATATTTGCTTATTTGACAAGCTTTAATCAGATATGGAAAGTTACTTTAATCCATTATATCCTTTTTGTACAAAACCTCCTTCATTCCTTCTCTCTCTTGAATTGAGCCACACTACACATATATTGTATGTAATTCTTCGTCGACCAATTTTGCAGAAGAGCACTTCTTTTTTGGCCCCTTTAAAACCTTCAGGTATTGAACGTATACATCCATGCTTTCGATCTCTTTCTCCGAACAGAAGGAGGTAATCATTAATTGAAAGCTAGCTAGCTAGTTGGAAAGGATCGAATAGAGATGGTGGCCACGGCATCGATGACAGACAAGATCAAGAAGCCGAGGGGGATATGGCTGCTTCGTACCGGGTTATGTTTGTTCGCGTCGGTTTTGGTTGTTGAAATCAGACTGTCCTCTATTCCAAAACCACTCCATAACAGTTCTGATCCTACGTTATCATTAACCAATATTCTCACTCAAGGTATTTTCGATATATCACTTTCTTGATTTCCCTCCATTTTTCTTGTGTGATTACTTTTTCCCTCTACTTTGAATGACGTGTGATGTTAGCTAACATGTCCCCCTCCTTATACATTATTTCCGATAATCTTAATTATTGTTTTACTAATTTGACCGAGATTGAGCCTCATTAATTGATTATCCGACCACATTGTTTGAATACATGAAAACTTGCGTTTCTTCTCTTCCTTTTTTGTCTATATTGAGAAACGAGGACATATTTTAAATTGTCGAAAATATAATATTTTAGCATTTCGTGAAATGCTAATATTTATTTGTGTGATATTATTCTTCAGTTTAAAAATTTATACTTTAAAAAATATATAAATATATAAATTAATTATATTTATAATATATCAATTTATTTAAAATATAATTTAATCTCAAATGATTTATCCAAAAATTGTAGAATATATATATATATATAAATGAAAGCGATATTTTTGACCAAATATTATGAAAGCGATTTGACAACAGAGTTATTAATTAAGAAGTTGTCAATCAAGATAAAATATTAATTATTATTTTGCTGAGCTGGCACATTTGACTTTTTTACATTTTTCAGAGGTCATATGGGACCCACTACCTCAAGAAGCAAGACCCAATCAAATATCACCTCCAGCCGCCAGAAGAATCAACTGTGATAAGACTGAGATGCGCTATGATCTCTGCTCGATCAACGGTCCAACGGTTCTGGACCTCACCACCTTAACTTTCTTCACTACTGCTCCTTCCGGGCTCACCAAACAACCTACGATACAAAAAATACGGCCGTACCCGCGTAAATTCGAAGATCACATCATGGCCCGAATCAAAGACGTCACACTATCATCCGGCCCATCAAGCCCACCACCATGTCAAGTGCACCACGACGGCCCAGCCCTGGTATTCTCTGCGGGAGGCTACACGGGAAACTTCTTCCATGACTTCAACGATGGTTTCATCCCCCTCTTTATCACCGTCAATACAATCTTTCCAAATCGGGAAGATTTCATTATCGTACTCTCGGAAGCACCTGATTGGTACCCGACCAAGTACGCAGATTTGCTTCAAGAATTTAGCGCGCACCCGGTTATTTCCCTCCGGAAAAACGATTCCTCTACTCACTGTTTCCCTTCCGCGAAACTCGGCCTAATCACTCATGGCTTCATGACGATCAACGAAACCTTGATTCCCAACTCGGAAGCAAACAATTTCACACATTTCCGCCGCCTACTCGAAAATGCTTACGGAAAATTCCACCACGGTTTCTCCAAACCTCCGAGCGATCGAAGGCCACGTCTCGTGCTACCGAGCCGGGACGGCGCGACCGGGCGGAGGATTCTGAATCAGAAGAAGCTCATCTCGGCGATGGAAAGGATCGGATTCGAGGTGATTCTATTTAAGCCGAGAAGGAACAGCCCGCTGCACGAATCCTACGCGCTGGTGAATTCGAGCCAGGTGATGGTCGGAGTGCACGGGGCGGCGATGACGCACGCGATGTTTCTACAGCCAGGTGCGGTGTTGATCCAAGTGGTTCCGATCGGAGTAAATTGGGCGGCGAATGCGTTTTTTGGCAGGGCGGCGCCTGGGTTGGAGCTGGAGTATATGGAATATAAGATCGGAGTGGAGGAGAGTAGTTTGGCGAAGAAGTACGGGAAGGAGAGCATGTTAGTTAAAGATCCGTTTGGGCTTCAGAAAAACGGTTGGCCCACAGAAGTTATGGATATCTATTTGAAGGAGCAGAATGTCAAGATCAATATAGCTAAGTTTGAGAAGTGCTTGAAAGAAGCCTATAGAAAGGCCCTGAAGATCATGAACCACAAGGATTAAGTAATTTGTAGGTTTGTACAATATTGTTATTATTATATAAGGTATTAAGTACTATATCTTTGTTATATAAGGTAAAAATTGATGTATAATATAAAATATGCTTATTTTTTCTCCCCTCATAAATTAGAGGGTTTTTTTTTTGTAAGGGGACCAACTTTAAAAAAAAATATATAGTTTTAACATATATTCCTTCTTCCTCTTCATTTTCTTTAACGAAACTCTTGTCACCTCCACCCGAAGGCTAAATTTTTGTGAGTTTGGAATCCCAAACTGAATTTCAAACTGACTTCCGACTGACAGTTTAAAAGCCTATTCTCTTCCCTCTATTTCGAATTGTCCATTTCCTTTCATTTGACTCTCTCTCTCTCTCTCTCTCTCTCTCTCTCTCTCTACTGAGAAAGCGCTTCTATTTCTCTCTCTACTGGCATCAATGGAGGCCAAACTATTACATGCTTCTGTTACCACTTTGAAATCTTCAAGAAGGAGTAGACATTTCGGTCAAGCTACTCTTAATCCCTCCCATGGAATTCTCCTTCAATTAAACCTGGGAAGAAAAACATGTCGTCCTCTACAAGCTGCTGCTTCCGCTTCCTTTCCAATTAGGTATGACAAATTTCTTCGGCATCTGCTTTGTTTAACTTCCTTCTCTGTCGATTTCTTTCTATAATTCTCTTCATTATTTTCTTAACAAGCATTAGTATCATTCGAATTTACTAATTCGTCAGCATTATGGCTTGTAATCGAAAATAATGATGGAAAAGGTATTGGCCTTAAAGAGCAGAGACGGGGAACAATTTGAAAGGGCTTTTGTTTTATATTGGAATTTATCTTCACAAATTGAAAGTTTCTGATGCTAGGAATCTCAGTAATTTCCAAGAGAATCTGACTTTGATTATTTTTATTTTTATTTTTTGGGTGTGAAACTTTGGAAAATTTTACTGAAAAATGGAGTTATTGAAATAATCAGACTTTTATGTTGTGCTATCTAGCAGTTCTGACATTTGTATGTCTTGTCTTGTCTTGTCAGATTTTCAAGCGGAAAAAGAGTGGACCATAGTGAAAACTTGACCTTGGAAAGTATCAGACACTCCCTAATTCGGCAAGAGGATAGCATAATATTTAGCCTGCTAGAGCGGGCTGAGTTTTGTTACAATGCCGACACTTATAACCACAATGCATTCTCCATGGATGGGTATGATGGGTCATTGGTCGAGTTTATAGTTAGAGAGACCGAAAAGCTCCATGCTCAGGTTACCTAAATTTTTTTTTTTCGGGATCAAGCCCCTTTATTGAAATTTCAAAACGGTATGCAACTAGTATCATCATACATGGATTTTTTTCCCCTTTTAATTTGCTAATCAGGTTGGGAGATACAAGAGCCCAGATTAGCATTCTTTCTTCCCAGCTTACTTACCCGAGTCAATGCTTCCACCACTGCAGTACCCCCAGGTAGTTGCTGATAAGTGAAGAGTCTTCTTGTATATAGTAGTTGTCTGAGATTTGTTAGGTTTCCAAACCATCATTAGGTCTACATATATATATATATGTTAAGCAGATAATTAGATTTTTCTAAGACCATTTTTTTCTTATAATGCAACTAGGTGTTGCATCCTTGTGCAGATTCAATTAACATAAACAATAAGGTCTGGAATATGTATTTCAAAGATCTTCTTCCCAGATTGGTCAAACCAGGAGATGATGGTAATTGTGGATCAACTGCTGTTTGCGACACACTCTGTTTGCAGGTATATAAGTTCCACTTTTTAGCTAAGTTCTATCAATTCTCGATCAGAAAAATAAAGGCTAAGCTTTATCGATCAAATGATTCTTTTTCTTTGATGAACAGAGCAATGAGAAAAAACCATGTATTTTAGTCACATAGCCTTTTGAAAATGTTTGTTACATAAAGATTACCTTAAATGACGATGTTGGATGTTGTAGCAATCCGATTAAAGTGTTAATAGTTTAACTTCTCATTCAGTAGGACCTGCTCTTATTACTTGTCACATACCGTAACTCTTACATATGATCCTAGTCCTTTCCCCCTCCTTTCCGGATTAATGCTAATCTAAGTCTTTAATAGCCGGAAGAAAAACTGTAGGAAGAATGAAAAATCAACTATGTTTTCATCCTTGATTTCTTCCTCAAGTTTAAAGAGATTATATATATTTTAATAAGCTTACACCGGCCTGATGGGTAATTTTTATGAGCCTTTCTGTTGATTCTTAAACCGGACATTTATGGCAGGCACTTTCAAAGAGAATCCACTATGGAAAATTTGTTGCAGAAGCAAAATTTCAAGCATCCCCTGATGTCTATGAAGCTGCCATCAAAATTCAAGTAATGTGTCCGATATATTTTATCATTCAATTGACTTAACTCACTCTGTCGGCTCATTGTTCTCTCTTTTTTGAACTTTTTTTTTTTTCGAAATCTTTTCGGCGACATCTTCAAGGACCGAAACAAACTGATGGAGTTGCTGACATACGAAACAGTGGAAGAGGTAATTAAGAAGAGGGTAGAGATGAAGGCAAAAACTTATGGACGGGAGATCAGAATCAACCAAGAGATTGATACCACTGATCCTGTATATAAAATCAAACCAAGTTTAGTAGCTAATCTATATGGGGATTGGATCATGCCCCTAACCAAGGAAGTTCAAGTTGACTACTTATTGAGAAGACTGGATTAAAATAGATTGTTCTTCATCTAAAAACATCATCGAGGGTGCATTTTTCCATTCTCTTTTTTGCAGGTTCTTTATGTGCAATCATTGTGATTAGAGATGAAATGTACTATGATGCTAACATCTACTTGACTGGAGTTCCTGTTTATCTTGAAATTTCCTTTTGTGGTAAAACCTCAATCAGAACTTTTGGGATATGCAAGCGGGGTTTCTCCCACAATGGATTTGAGAAGAATCAGTCTCTGTAAGATATCAGTAACATTATTAACTTTCTGTGGCTTTAGAAAAAATTGCATAAACAATCTATCAGCCTATTGCTGTATCCCCCCCTTGCCCTCTTCTCCTTTTTTTTTATCTTTCGGCCCACCCTTTTGGGTGTGAATAGTAGACTTTTCTGAATAGAATAATTTACTAGATAAATGAATTTAACCAGGATGCACCTATCCAAGAGATCTGACTTTCTGTTTGGGAATCGAGAATAATCTCGTATAATGAAATCACGTTCTCTATAGTCAACAGACCAATGATGCACCTATCCAAGAGATCCGACTTTCTGTTTTCGATTACTTCATGAAGGAAATGAATGTTGTTCTGCAAAACATGATAGCAGATAGCTGTGTTTAGAAGAAATAATATCAAACAGTTTTATAGGTGTCTGTAAATTACACACTTGATAATATTAACATGCCAGACCATTATGCTTCTTGAGCATTCAAATTGACTATGAATAGAGCCAAAACTCATAGAGGGTCTCTCCTAATCAGTTTTTACATGATTTTCAAGATATAAGTCTTCATGCATTGAATTTGCTTGCAATCAGTGAAAATGAATCCTATAAACGAATGAAGTAAAAGACACTGTAAAGGACAATAAGACACAAGTACCTCCACAAACTTTAATTTGAGATCCAGATTTCCAAAGCGTTGTGTAACCTCGTACTCTTCCCGAAGGTAGTCGTGTATTTGAGCATATTTTGCATCCCGCCAAGCAATTTCTGATCTGTGAGAGGAATAGGGAGCTTGTGAAACAAAAATCTTTCATTCAAAATGATGTCACAGAAGACAAGGATGTTTACTGCCATAAAACAAGCTATAATAGAGCCTTGAACCATTTGTCCCAAGCGAATGATTATTATCTATTGCCTTTATTGAAAGATCTTATAAATTATGAGCTTATTAGGCATCCAAACCTTGATGAAACATACAAAATTTAATTTCAACCTAGGTCAACTTTATGTATTTTTGAGATTGACCAAGGCAACATGCCTCGTAACCACCATATAATTCATTGGAGCCTGATTTATTTTATATCACAAGAAGCTCAAATAAACCAAATCGTAGGTCATCCCAAACGATTCTGATTAAGGTCCCAATCAAAATTTCAAACCTGTATGCTGAGAATAATTAATAAGATCACTACAATGTGCTGAGAATAATTAATAAGATCACTACAATGTGAGAGAATGATGAGCAATTCATCCTACCAAATAAGCATGAACAAAGACTCATGAGCAACAAACAATGATGATATGATAGCTGTACCTCTCGAAAAGACCGACTTTGAGAATCAAGTCTGCTAGATTTGAATTAGCTTTCCCAACAAGTTGAAGGAGCTTCTTTTTATCCATAGTGAATGTTCCCGTTTTCTCCATCCTACGATTTATATCTGCAAACTCTTCAACTATACTATCAACCTGAGATACAGTAAAGCATTGATGTATCAATCTAAACCTCAGTTTCTCAAAATTATCTTCAAAGTATGTGCTGCTCATATTCAAAGAGACTTTGCAAATAAATTACCTGTGAAACAAAATAATCCAAAGCAATACTTTGGCCAAGCACACTTCCAATAATGCGAACACCATCAGTGTCCAGACTTTTAAGAACAATGTGGTCCGGCCCTCCATGCATATCCTTGGGCAAGAGTGGGTTCTCTTTCACAGCATAATCTAATGCAAAGCCACACAGAAGTTACACCAGTATCAAAATTGGGAACGCATCTTTAAAGACATCTCAGAACCAAAGAACTGAATGAATTAGTTTAGCAGGTAATGTGGAAAAGCATGGCAAGCATATGCCAGGACCGTATGGCTAGACTTCAGTATGAGCATGCTACATATGCAAACTTCAGAAAATGCTAGCATTAAACAGTTGAAATTAGAATAGTCGTTTGATTAAGTTGATCATCGGAAGAAGAGCTCAACAGGAAAAAGATCATGGAGGAGAAATTACCATCCTTCCTCATTTCGGAAAGCAATCCAGAAGAATGTCTTCTGACTATTCCCAAGTAGGTTTCGACTTCATCTTCCTCCACATTAAATAGCACGGCAGATCCATATTGGAATACAATCATGTAACGACAACAGCTCATATTCTTCTTGACTCCCAATTCCTAAACCCGAATTGCAGTATCACCAAGAATGAAAAAGAAAGCCAACATGATGAAAACTATAACAAAAATTTGTGAATACTAGTCTATAAACTTTAAAGTTGGAGCCAAAATATAAAAGCAATAGCAATACCACTCATAGGTGGACACATAACTCAAGGTGTCATGCTTGGGAAAATGTAATTGCTCAAAAAAAAAAAAAAAAGCTTAAATAATATAGTAGTTCACTGAGCTATCTTACAGAAGTTTCTGAAGGGAAATCATTGTATCTGAGAGCAATATAATTTGATGACGAACGAGAAGTAGGAGGAACTAAGTAGCTCAAATTCTCAGCTTGCATGTTCTTCAAATTAATACTGTCAAAAGCAAACTACAGTGAAGACATAACAAATCCGATAAAGAACTTTTAGGATCAGGAAACAAATTATAGCATTTCAAACGATGAAACTGATCAAAATCCATCTTTTTAAGGAGAAACAAACCAAGGAACAGTGAAAATTTTACGCCGAGCTATTGAATAAAACAGTGTTTTTCTTCGGAGGATTTCTCTTTAATATGGATAATCAATGCCCTAGATTTGTAGGAACTGATTGATGACAACAGAAAATATGAATATATAGTGGCAAACCTGGTACAGAGAAAGTACGCTTTGACGGGAATTTTCCCAATTTCTTCATCTTCCTCATTCGCAAAGCCATGATTTTCATCAAAATCAAAATCGCTGCTATCAACCAATAACGGAGACGGAACTGCAGAAAATAGACTCGTATATAGGAAATGATTTCTAGGGTTTTTGGGTAAAGAAGAAAGGTGAAGGTCAATCGAAGGGCGAGAAGGGCAGTGAGCGAAAGTTTTGGAAGCTTTGGATATATGACGAACGAAAAGTGAAGCAGCTCTCCACCTGCCGCCCATTCACTGAAAATACGGTGCTTCTTATCGTTGAGTTCAAAAGTATCTTCGTTCCTAATCAGTCCGCCATGAAAGCCTCCACCTTGAGCTTCGACTTCAGAAAGTTAACAACCTTGAAGGGCCCCCAGCTTCTCGGCATGGAATCGGTATTTTAAGTGAAGCTGTAAAATAAATGGGTATTTTAACCACGAAACGAGTTAAAACTCTATTTTTAGTAAACTTTAATGGGCATAAATATATTTTCTAAACTTATAAGCGTTACTTTTAGTTTATTAAAAACTTCAGGGGTGCTAAGTCTAATTTACTCAAGTCCTCACATATCAGTATTTCAGTACCGTTTCTCAGCGCCGGAACGACGGTTTGGGACTTTAGGTATAAGCAAGCGGAAGACGACCTTTGTGGGAGCGATAGAGTCGAAGACAGAGAAGCTCGAAAATGGCGATTACTGGAGATCTGAGGGTCTCTGCAACATTGGCCTCTTATCGTGCGCATCCTCTTCAAAGCTCTCTTCCCATTTCGAAGGTCTGAAAGCTTTTAACACTTTCCTCGGTATTAATATTTTTATACTTGGCTTCTTTTGTTCTCAATTTCTTCTCGATTTCTTGCGTTTTGTTCTATATTTTCTTGCTTCTTTGTTTGGTTGCTGAGAATGCGCGAGAAAATGTTTAGAACTTTCGGATTTCAACTCTTGCATTCCAATTTGTCGTCCAAAGCGTCGTTCCTTAGCTACGGAATGGATAATTTGTAAAATTGAGCTCCGATTCGTAGGCTAAAATAGCCTTGGAACTGTTTTTTTTTTTTTTTTTTTGCTTTCTTTCCTTCTTTCTTTCTTATTACGCTATTCCAAACCCTTCAACTAGTTTTGAGGTTTTATGGTGACCAGAAAATAATAACATGTAACTTTCATATATGAGCAGTTTCGTTCATCTTCTGTGTTATCTATTTTGGTTACACACCACATATGAAATGGAATTGTTCTATTTCTTGACATGATTTGAATGTCCCTAACATCCTGAAACTGAGAAGCATTATTGAAGATAAAATGAACTTTGATATATAGTTTCTCTAAGTAATCTCATATAGTGCACCATGAAATTATGGACACTACATGAATCTTCGTCTTGATAGCTATATTGACGAGCCTATGATTTTTGTGTATTTACTCATTTTTTCAGTATCACTGAAGTCAAAATATTTGTCCAGTTTAGAGACTTGCCTTTTTTGTTGTTGACCATTGAGACTTTTCACCAGAGATTAAATATGACGGCCTGTTCTGAAAGTGTCGTCTAGGATATTGGTATCATAATTTTGAGGAGATTTAGTTTATTTCTATGTCCAAGTTAACAGTTCTTCATTCAGTATGAAACGCATCTTGAGTTTCAATTGTAAGTCCCCATTTGTCATATATAACGTAGTTAAGGGAGTTGGAAAGGGTAAGTGAATGATGAAATATAATCATTTTCTAGCAAATTAACAGTAACTCTCACGATTAGAGTAGTCTACGAACAGGTTAAGATCTACTTGGGATACTAAAGATCCTCATGAAATTTATCAAGAACTGCTGTGAAGTTCCTCAAGGATCAACCTCTCAATTATGTAATCGTATAGTCTAATTTACCGATGGCTCAGAACCCTAATGGAGTACTCTATACTCGACTGTATCCGTGAATAGAAAACTCTCAATCAGCTTTGGTATTTACTGCTTAAAGATAGCTGGAATTTTTCTTAACTAATATTGATTTTGTGCTGGATTCTAGGTAGACTTCTCTGCCATTCCTAATGGAGTTTTAAGAAACAATGAAGTCACCCCAAAGTGGCGCAGTATGGCCGTTAGCCGTAGTATCCGAGGACTTTCCGATCAAACTACTCGAAACACCGGAAACTTTGAGCTCTCTCTAAATCCTAGCCAAGAAGCAGAGAACTTCCTCCTTAGTGCCATAAACATGAACTTCTTCGAACGACTTAACTTGGCTTGGAGGATTGTCTTCCCATCCCCAGCTTCAAGAAGGAACTCCAATGCAATGGTTGCCAAGCAACGCTTGAAGATGATCCTCTTCTCGGACCGATGTGCAGTAAGTGATGAGGCTAAGAGAAAGATTGTCAACAATATCGTACAAGCTTTGTCGGAATTTGTTGAAATAGAATCAAAGGATAAAGTCGAGCTCAGTGTTTCTACTGATTCAGATGTGGGCACGGTTTATTCCGTCACTGTTCCAGTTCGAAGGGTAAAATCGGAGTATCAAGAGGAGGAGGGTGGAACCATAACAAATATCGAGTATAAAGATAAAGGAGAGACGTCCGGCTCTGTTGATGTCAGATTTGATTTCTTCGTTCCGGATGGGAAATAAGCCGTGCTTGGTTTCGGTGTCTTTTTTTTTTTTTTTCTCTTAGAAGATTCAAGGTTGACTTCTTTTCTTTTGCAGTATTATTTCCCAATAGTACTGATTTATTTTCTTCCAATTCTGTAAATAAGTTGGTTATATGAAAAATTATTGCGACGTGAATCGATCATTTACCTTTCATTCTATTGTTGTAGCTCTGATTTGATCTGTCTTTATGGGGATTCTGTAGGTTATGCCCATTTGTGTTGTATTTTTATCACTCTCATATGTTGAATGCACTGGGTTTATCGATTCAAGATATAAACAGAGATTCTATATATCTAATATGTGCTAAAGAGCCGAAGACATTAAGATTTAATATTGTATAAGGTTAAATTTGAAATTCGATTATGAAAAATTCTTGAATAATACGATCACGTAGCAAATCAATTCTCGTCTGGAAGACACTCATATAAATTAGTGCCCCCATCGTCAATTGTGTTTCTTTCCTAGAAGAAATACCCTTTTAAGTTTGACGGCTTATTATTATTGATCACCTGGCTGAGACTGACAGTGCATGAAACACAACCTTTCTTAGTCCTGCACCCCAAGTATTATCATGGCAGATTGAGTTTTAGGTTGTCTGCAACATGTAAAGTCACATGAGTCTATGACCTATGCGCATAAGACAGTCTGTTAACTTACTGGGGAAATGTTTTTTTCGGGTATGACTTGCATTCAGGACTTAATTATACCGTTGGAAATCATGATGATATAGCAATGTGCCTTGAATATTCAGATGAAACGTGTAAGCCATTATTACCAGCTTAGTGTAGTGTGTTATCACACTGAAGGAAATGGAAGAAACAATTTAGTGTACCCCAATGAATGTAACATTTTGATCTGTTTATTAGTTATTCCATTTTCTCGTTAAGCGTTATATCTTTCTATGAATCAGCTGAATCTTTGAAATTTTTGAAATATACAGAGCAATTGGTTTATGACAAAAACGCAGCATTATTATAGTGCTCTGAAAATGATGTGGCTCCAAACAAAGAATAAACGTAAACAAAATGCCTTATTTATTTATTTTTTTTTATCACCATTCATTCCAAATTGCAAAATTTTACAAACTGTAATCAACATGCCACCAAATTATGTTAATAAGACTATGAATTCAAGTTGTGCTATCCAACTAATTTATCTGTCATGTTGTGATTTTGAACCGAGGCAATTTATCGACTCTTTCTTCTCTGCTGTTTGCTTGCTTCAGGCCAGGTAGTAACGGCTGGAATGGACTGAAAGACGCTTTTCTGGGACATTCAATACTTGAAAAACATGGGTTCAGACGTAAAATCCATGTCTCTTTCTGGCCTTAGATTGATTGCAGCTATAGGAGCATCAGTCTATATTTATGATTTGCGTAATCTAGAAAATCCAGTTCATATAAAAGAGTCACACATGGATGTTCACATAAGATGTGTCAACTCCATTCCTTATTCTCAAGGTATCTCACCATACTTTTTATTTTCTGAACACTGCTATCATCATCATCATTATCAAATGCGATCTAGAACACGTAGATAAATTTGAGTATTAAAATAGTTCCAACTTGTGCTCTTCGAATTTAAGAATCCCATACTTTTTGTTAGATATTTTAAGACGAAAAAACAGATTCTTTCATCTTTATCTTTGGAGTGCAAAGTGAGGATTCTGATCATTCAGGATTTGCAATTGGGTCACTTGATGGGCACGTAGCATTGGACATTTCTCGTCCAGCCCATTCAGGTGACATCAGGTCATCTCAAAAACGACTTCCATTTTTTTTGTCTTTTCTTTTTTGTAAATATCTATTTTTCTGCTCTATTGTTGTAAGGTAAGAACTAATCTGTGAGGGTAAGGAACGATTGGTTTTCTTACAATCACTTCTGAGTATGAGGCACGTGAAAATTGTGTTGTTTTCATGTCTTCCGAGAGGGAAAGTTTCTGAGTAGATGGTGCCTTTTACAGATACGCCTTCCGGTGTCATCCAAAATCAAAAGCTGGCAGAGATCGCCGAGTGTCGGTGAATGACATTGTATTTAATCCAATGTACGTACAGCTGAATAGCATATGTTTTTTCAAACCTTAGCTGATATTATGTTTATGTTTTGATTTAGTGTCCATGGTGCTTTTGTCACTGGTGATAATGAAGGCTTTGTTACCTTATGGGATTTCCGAAACAAGAGAAGATTACTTGAGGAGGGTACTACTCAATTCTCTTTGCATGTTTTGAGGCTTCATTCATGATAATACCATGACGATAGAAACAGAGCGACAAATCACTTTAGGGTATTAGAGAACCTTAAATGGGTACACAGCGGTCCAAGAGTAATTGGCAATTTTAAAATATTCATTTAAACTGCAATACTACAAGTATGTGATTGATTGTTCAAAGTCTAACCTTTGTTTACTCTTAGCTGCCTAGATATCCGAATGGTGTGGCATACAACCCTGGGGGAAAGCTCCTGGCAGTTGCTTCAAGCTACACATATCAAGAAGCCAACGAAAATTTGGTTTCCCTACTTTAATTTGTTATTAGTCTTAGTGCTTTAGATCATTGCTCGTTTTATTGATCACCAGATATTTGAAAAACAAAATCTGCTTTATTGTGTTTAAAAGTTGTGATATACTTCCGTCAAGTTTCGTTATATTCATTAATCTTCTCTTCCCACGCTTCAAACTGTGACAGAGTAGAACCTCCTCAAGTATTCATAGTTGAATGGAAGACAGCAACATTGGACCAGATGGAAGTTGTTCCAGGAGTTGACCCAAGTTGTGTTCTTACCAACGAAGGTAAACATCACTACTTTACATACACGTCTGCCTTTAATTATAGCAGCCCAATAGGGTTATGCATTGACAATTTCATTGCTGTACTTGATTCTTGATTCAAATTATAATGACCCGACCTGCAAAAAACCACTACTACAGTCTCTCTGGTGCATTTGCTTTTCGGATAATTGTCAATTCTGGATTGGAAAAATCTCTTTGCTGCCTAGTTTGGATGAGCAAGAAGACAGAAGATTTATGTGTGAAGGTGAGGAACGTGAGGTACAGAGAGCCTTGCTAGTGTTGTATTTATAATGTCAATTTTTTCTAGTAGAATCAGAAAAAAACTGTAGCATGTTGTTTGGTCGATCACAGATAATATAGCATTCTTTGTTTCTTTTGCAAGGTATACCATTTTCTTTGGCAGTTCTTGTCAATTGTTTATGCAAAAGTGTCCATGCTCCTAATTACGTAGGCTCGATCAAAAGAGTCTCAAGCCCAATCAAGAGCTTCGTTGTGCCTGTTTCCATCATCAAGGCCCAATATTCAGTAGAGTTCATGTCCCTTCATCCTCGCACTTAGGCCCTCTCGAGTCTTCGTTGACTTTTTAATAGTCCGACGAATATTTTAAGTTGAGATTGGCCTTATAATCCAAATAATGATAACATTATCATTCTGGAGCTGGGCCCACCAAGTCTGACTACTAAATTGTTGCCAAAAGTGGTGTGCAAGGATCTACCCTAGTTTTTAGTCGTCCAAATTCTAATGAATTGCCAGCTTAGGCGCTGCTTCAATCTTGGGCCCCACCACTAACCCACTAATTGTACAATTTTCTTTGTTTTCAATTTAGGGGGACGTTTTCTCAATCCAATAGGAATTCCGATCACGTCGCTCCTATTTTTGATATCGATCAGAAATCAAAATACCAGCAGTCCTGTTTTGTTTTCGTTCTTGATGTTGACGACCGAAAATGAGAATAAAAAAGAGACTATTTTTTATTTTATTTTCAAATAATATTTAACGAGTCTATGATTTTTAAAAGAGATTTCCAATGAGAATCAATACCATTAAAAATTTCAGTGGTGAATCACGTCATTTTGACAAGCCTCAATTATAGTTCAACATTTTGACAGACTAGAGGTTATATGATTAATATCTTGGATTTCATCACGATAGGTTACCTTCGAATCAAAGATGTCTTCTTGAGTATCTAATCACTTCGATTGCAAATCGACGAGTCGAATCCCGAATTCAACAATTTGAGAATTGACCCTGGTATATTTGGCATGAAGTTCTTGATCTTGGATTCTGTCATGTTTCCATTCTAAGTGGTTCTGTTCTTGATCATGTTTGACGAGGCATTCAAGCACCCAAAACTGTTTTATACTTTGTTCTCAGTACATGGAGGTGAGTCGCTTGAGCTCACCAAGAGCTTCTTAATTCGAATCTGCAATTGACCAGTAGTGTGACTCGAGTACACAATTTCGTGAAGATCGGCAAGCACCACGTCCATAACATGATTGCTTTGAGCAGCAGAGACACCTTGGTCCATGAAAGGCCGCAACTTATTTTTGAGCGACCGAAGTTCTTCTGGTAACACAAGCAGGTCAGAGTTGATGAAGGCGATGTGAGATCGCTGAATCCTAAGATGATTAATGACGACGTCAAACTTTAGATCATTTGGGACGAGTTTGGTACCCTTCGCCATATCAATAATCTGGATGTTTAGATGGTCGGTCATTCATGAAATATGAAACTCGCTCGGAAGAATGGGAAAATTCAATCGAAATCTTTATAGGGTCGACCATGTTTGAATCATTGATCAACTTAAGTTCTTCAAGATCTTTTTCCATGATTATTAATCTCCCTTATCTGAAATTAAATTTGAATTCTATTGAGAGAGAATAAGAGAGGCATTTGTTGATGCATACAAAATATCAAATACGTGTCACACGTTGAATGACCCGTTGAATAAAATTAATAATTAATCGATTCCATTTAAGACTGATTAAATTCTAATCAAATGATTAAATATGATTGTTAAAGCGGTTGTGTTAATTAAATTAGGAAATAATTAATCTCGATTGATCGAATAAGTTTAAAGAAGTAAAATTTAGTTTAATCATAAAATAATAAAAGAGAAAAGAAATTCACTTGGATTAATGATGTGGTATAAGAAGGACCATTGATCAAGGACACAAGGATTACTCAAGATGCAATCTTGATCGTCCAAAGATAAGATAAAAAATCATTCTTCACCGTTCAAGGTTTGGCCGAAATGGGAAAGTAAAAAGAATTTTGGATAAAATCTTTCTTTTAATGGAAACTTTTTGCTTTTTTAAAAAAGCATATGGAAATCAGATATGTTTCAATCACTTAGAAAAAATGGCCAAAATTTGGGGGATAATGGGAGGATTTCAATTAGATTAAGAGAAAGAGAAAGTGTAAGTTGGTTGTGATGAACTTGAACTTTATTTCGACCAAATTTAGTCTGAAAATAATAAAGAAAAAGTACCCAAAAAGTGATCGGAGCCCATAAAGTATGAAAGTGGCCGGAATTTTAAAAGGAAATTGAGTTCTGATTTGAGTTATTTACGAAAATACCATTAGATTTGAGTTATTTACAAAGATATCATCACAGATTTTGACTATAAATAAAAAGCTTTGGTGAAAACAATAAGGACATCTCTTCGATCACTAACAAACACTTAAGATAACGAAAATAAAATGATACCGACTTATATAATTCTTAAGAAAAATATGGACTCCTAATTTTTATATTTTATCGTAACTAAAAAATATGGACTCCACATTATTAAAGAAAGAAAAAAGGAAAAAAAGAAAAGAGAGTACACGTGTATAAATTTTCCAATTGATTTGATGCAATGAAAGCGATACCATTTTGGCCAAAATAAATGAAAGAGAGATATGCAAGTGGTGGTCCATTATTATAAATATAAATGGGGGGATTCATAAATTATTATTAAAATTTAAAAATATTCGGATTTTTTTTTTTTGGTTAAAATTTATGTGTAAATTTTATAAATATATTAATTTTGATCTTCCTATTTATGAGTTAATAATTTAAGGAAATTATGGTGCTCAACTTATAGAGTAGCAATCCATAGTAATGATTTATAAGCCAAAAAAAGAAACACATTTCAAAAGAAGGTGCTATATGTACTATATCTGCAATGGATGTAGTAAATAATGTAATTTCGTATTTCAATAAATGAAGTAAGTAAATTTGTGGTCCAATAGCAGCAGATAAAAAGTACAAAAGTCAATTTAAATAATTGTAATACTTTTTGTTAGTCAACTCATATAATAATAAGTATTTGTGCGTTTATTATATACTTCAATTTGGATCGATTCGTTTTCAAAACATTCAAATCAACCCCAAAAAAAAAAAATTAATAATAATAATAAATAATCATTTGTAATATTTAAAGGACGAAATTGAACAAAAATATATATATATAGGGGTAAAAATGAACAATCATTCAAAATATAGCTCATGCAAATCATAAGTAAAAAGTGTCGGTATTATTTCTACTCCTTCCGAATTCTCTTTTATTAATAAAATAAAATATATTATTTTTAGGAAGAAAAAAAAAATAAAAAAAAATATTAATAATATTATTAAGTCAACTCATGTTCACGTTTTATTACATACTACAATTTGTAATATATATATATATATATATATATATATATATATAGTATTAGTTAGTAATTTGATTGATGGAATATAGAGAACGATTGAATTTTATAATAATAAATATTAATTATATATAATTAATATTTATAATAAATTAAATTTATCTAAAATCGGTCGTTATATAAATTGTGAAAGAATAAATTATTCTTAATTAGTGACTTTTTTTTTATATATAATTATGACGATGGATTTATAATGAAATGAGAATCTAGATAGAAAAATAAATTTGAATTTTATCATTAAATTTAAAAAAGAAAAAAAAAAAAACATATCTTAATCTTTATTCCTCTCTTACCATCTAGTGCGCTTGCTCACTCACATTAATCGAAACCATCGCCAAAAGGCTTGGAGGGGCAATTCAGTCATTTCGTTGTCGGAAACATATGCAATGAGGAGCTAACATGTCGTCAACCAACAGTTTGCTTGGGAAGTGAAAAAGCTTCCAGAAAAATAAACAAATATATATATATAATAATTAATTTATCATCTAAAGTCAGTGGACTTTTTTCTTGATTTTCTCATATCCGCAGAAGCCAAGCCAGAGGGAGAGCAATCCGCAGAGATAAAAAGTTCAGAGAGAGAGAGAGAGAGAGAGAGAGAGAGAGATTAATATAGCTCTAATTGGGTACACGATCAATGGCTGAGATTAACGAAGAAGCCCAGAAGCCACTCTCATCCTCACCGTTAAATTCCGTTGATGCTACTCCCGGAATCACTCTCACTCTACCACCACGGACCTCCATGGAGTCACTCTTCCCCGGCGGTGGGCCCGGACTGGGCTTCGGGTTTAGCCCCGGGCCCATGACTTTACTCTCCAGCTTCTTCCCCGACAACTACGACAACTGCAAGTCCTTCTCTCAGCTCCTCGCCGGAGCCATGTCATCTCCGGCATCCGTTCCCACTTTAGAGGACAAAGTTCCCGGAGACAGAGATAGGTCAGAGAAGAATATACCGGCCGCGGAGTTTGTTATTTCTCAGCCATCGCCTGTTTTTACTGCCCCTTCCGGTTTGTCGGGCCTACTGGATTCACCCGGATACTTTTCTCCCGGTCAGGTTGGTAGTTAATTAACTAAAATAACTGTTTAGTTAAACAACAACTTGCTGTTTGTTTCCAGCCGTTTTCTTTCTTTTACTTTGTTGGTTACAATCATATAACTACCAATTAGTGATCCATGCAACTTATAACTAAACACAACTCTGTTGTCCTAATTTCCTCCTTAACTCGTATTATGTACGACTGATCTTCAATGTCTCAAATACCAAACGTAAACGTGCATTACCTTCTCATTCACGAATCAATATGAAAAAATACATGTGTTAATTAGGTTCCATCTGGAATTACTCATCAACAAGCCCGAGCACAAGTCAGAGCTCAAGCTACGCAACAACCCGGTGCCAATCTTCATAATCCATCTTCATCGTCAGATCAAATTAGATCCATGTCACAAGTCTCTTCATATATTGTTGATAAGCCCGCTAAGGACGGCTACAAGTGGAGGAAATACGGACAGAAACAAGTGAAGGGGAGCGAATTTCCTAGGAGTTATTACAAGTGTACCCATCAGAATTGTCCCGTTAAGAAAAAGGTCGAGCGGTCACTTGACGGGCAAGTAACTGAAATTATCTACAAGGGTCAACACAACCACCAACCTCCTCAACAGAACAAGCGGGCCAAAGATTCGATTAGTACTGGTGCTAATTTGGACCGGAACAGTTCAATTATTAAGGAGGACTGGGACTGTTCTAGCCGAGCTACATCTGAGCAAATATCATGTGGGAGTGACAATGAAGAAGTGGGCCATACCAAAAGTGAAGTGGAGGAAAAGGATGAAGATGATGAGCCGGATGCTAAGAGACGGTAGAAACTCAATTTATTACTTTAGATGGGATCTGGTAAAAAGATGTATGAACTATATATGTATGAATTAAAAATTGGCCGTTATTTGTTTGTGTTGTTGATTGACTACAAGTAACAAAATTGAATCTTTTTTTTTTTTTTTTTAATGTGTATAGGAGTACGGATCAGGTGAAGGCTAATTCAGAGACAATTTCTCACCGGACCATTACGGAGCCGAGAATTATTGTTCAGACAACGAGTGAGATCGATCTTTTGGATGATGGCTATAGGTGGCGGAAATATGGGCAGAAAGTTGTCAAAGGCAATCCCTATCCAAGGTGACTGTTTTTATCTGTATACAATCAACGCAAGAGGTCTTCTCATATCAGTTGCATACATCAAATGCGTACTTAGATTAAATGCCGTAGTTTTTTTTTTTCCCGCAGAATTCAATCATGTGAACTCTAACACCTTATATATAACGTGGGTCTGTTCAAAATTTGCACATGACTTTTTTTTTTTTCCTTAACAATTTACAGGAGCTATTACAAATGCACGACCCAAGGATGCAATGTCCGAAAGCACGTCGAAAGGGCTTCGACCGACCGCAAAGCCGTGATAACAACTTATGAGGGAAAACACAATCACAATGTTCCGGCTGCTAAATGCAACGGTAACACTAACATGTCGCAGATAAAACTGGACAATGCTGTAACTAATAAGCATGAGTTTGATATGAAAAGGATTTTTGGAACAAAGATCAACAAGGGATAGCAAGTTTATGGTTCAAAGAAGAACAGGTAACATAGCTTCTCTTCGAGAGCAGTGTGCGAAAAGAGGCAATTGTACCCAGAAAGCATATGGAGCTCTTGGTTGTGCTCAATTGCTTGGATGATGTTCTTTATTACAATCAAGTCCATGATTCTTTGATCAAGCAAACTGTTAATGTACATAATAATGATACAATATGGACGACGGATAATCGGAGTTTCCTTGTATTGAACAAAGTCATTACTTGATGATGGTCAAAAGTTTTCCGACATATTGGAAAATTTGTTTTTGTTGGTATATTGTTTGTTTTTATTTTTCTTTTTGTCCGAGGTATAGGGTTTGAAACATCAGGACTAATATTTTATTTTGTCAAATGATTTAATTTATTTTATTTAAAATATCAAATTTTATATAAAAAGAACTAATAAAATTATTGAATTTAAATAAAAAGATATAAATTTTGGTTAAAGTTGAGTAAATAAAGAAAATTTAATTAAATAATTATTTCAGCCAAAAATTTTAAATTTTTTTATTTAAAATTTAATAATTTTAAATAAGACAAAATAACTCATTTCACAAAATAAAATACTGACCCCAAACCCCAAAGTCACCCATGAATGCCTTCATTCCCAGATCAGCTGTCACCAATACTGACAAGTGTCGGTATTTGACCATGATTCACAAAGTCAACCTTATTCAACCGCACACAACACAGTACTTTCTCCGGCAATTCTTCTGGTTTTTGTGCCTGTCCAAAAGTGATCCACAAAAAACATGTATCTGGATTGTCAGACCAATTCCAACGTTACTCGATTAAAATTTTAAGCTTAGAAGCTATAAACCAGACATATGCATAACAAGACAGCTTAGCAGGCAATACAAATTAGAGTTTTGCAGTAGAAAAAGGTTAGAGTGAAGTTCTGCAGTAATTACATTACCTGGATTGTTAGACCAAGATCAACTATCCCGTTCCTCAGCCGCTCTCGAAACGATTCAAGTCCTCTCCTTGATATATAGCTGAATCTATGTATGTCCAGGTCAATCTCGAAGTAATTCAATCCCTATAAAAGAATGGCCGTAAAGCAGTCTCAGCGTCGCCTAGATATGAAAGGAAATGCTATTATACCTAAAAGGGGGAGCTAAAACATATATATATAAATAAAAAATTTACTTACCTTGAAGAAGCTGTGTTGAGGTCTAGAGAGCACTGGCTTGTCCTTGTAAGAATTTATAAGCTTACTTTCAGTTGAACTTAATTGGAGTTCCTCAGGATTTACCAACCCAGCCATAATTTTGAGCCTTTCTCTGAAAGGAACAATGGACTCCTTTGCGAATCCTTTAACCTTTTCCATCTCATCAGCAACCAATCTCTGAGGCAGAGAACATTATTGACAGCAGTTTATTACAGTTGTTAACAGCAATGTTTATTTTCTTCTGCAAAGAAGTATAAGCAGCACGAATGCACATTATCTGAAACGGTAATGAGGAAGTACCTTGATGCTGTCCTGAAACTGAGGAGAGATCTCTCTGTCGAAATTTTCAGATACTTTGAAATACATTACAAGGCTCATGCCTTCCCCATTGCAATCACTAAGGAATATGGTAGCGGGATAAGTAGGCAGCTGCAACAAGAACAACAAAATCATGAATGTGAAATCCGCGAATTCTACTTTCGATCACCCCTTGAGTGACTTAGAAAGAATAATTTCCCTAGAGCCCTTATTTTGAGAGATAATCAGCTGAAAAAAAGAAGAAAGAAAAAGAAATTGAGCACTTCCATAGAGGGAGAGAGAACCTGTATGTTTACTATCAAGAGTGGGGGAATTTTCTCGTTTGGTTTCACAGAAGGAAGTTCAAGATGCTGAGCAATGTGATTTATCTTGTGGGGGCAGACGAAGAAGTCGACACCAATTGGTACGTACGGACTGGAGTCTGAAGCTGGCTGCTTATGTTTGTCTCTGCATGATAGATGGTACAAGTTCAGTGGTGAAAAGTAAAAGAAGAACCATATAAAATTGAAGTACAAACTTATAGTTCAACATGTCAACAAAGTGATATAGGGAGAATTTTAAGTAATTCATTAACATGCCTGAAATAATTGTCACCGCGAACCTTCAAGACTGAAGGTGAAAGAACGGACCAAGATCCTGGAGCTGGTTTATCTGGCTTTGAACAAGGAAGACAAAGTCCAGCTCTAGGACGATACACGGCCAATTCAAATGCACCTGGCCATGCACTAATTTTACTGAGTAACTTTTAAGGCGAGTAATCCGTTCATAAAATGTATGCATGCCCGATATATAAGTTTGCAGAATGCAAGGTCATGAACAAAACAGAGAGCAGAAAAATGTGTTAAGTAGCTGTAGAAGTAAAAGCTGCAGTACCCCCATGGACGCTCCTGAAGTCATCA
This sequence comes from Coriaria nepalensis, assembly GCA_027186245.1. NCBI lineage: Eukaryota > Viridiplantae > Streptophyta > Magnoliopsida > Cucurbitales > Coriariaceae > Coriaria > Coriaria nepalensis. The sequence goes on from CP114486.1 coordinate 2,743,045, forward strand.
TCCGAATCAGATTCAGGCATTATACTAACTGAGTCAAACCATGCCTCCTCTTGACATATACCTGTAAATAATTCAATTGCACTGCTCAGCAAGTATTCATATATGTAAAGAAACCAGTATCTCTCAAATAGAGAATTTGCTTTGGCACTATTATGGAAGAAAAGATATGTACCATTTGCATCAATCTGGCTATGGTTCCATTGCAGCTGAGTGACATGGAATGACTTGTTAGAGACCTCTGATCTCCTGCAGGTGGTTGCAGCACCCTTATCAAAGTCGACATGAACAAACTCACTGATAGATAAGACATTTCCAGTTTCACTAATGGCTTCCATAGGGATTTCAGGAATGGAAGCAGAAATCTTTCCACGATGTTTACGAGCTCGACGATAGTGTTTCCTATATGATCTGACAGTCATAGATGGTTTTGAGGTGCAGCTTCCCATCTGATTATCGCTTCACAGTAGCACCGTGCCAACCCTTAAAATAAGAGGTATGATGCAGAATCAAAATATATTCCTTACATGCTCAAAGTAAATCATTATAATGCCATGTCCATAGGTTACTGTAAATCAACGTTTTCATGTCTTGGAGGCAGATAATTTTTTGAAATAAACTATGTTATAGTGAATGAGTAGATGTATTAAGAGCTGAACCTAGGCCTGCTTCTTTTGATCAAGAACATTTCTCATACCTGATAAAGGAAAATCCGATGTGTTAGCGGGGAAGAAACTGGTTCTATTTCTGCAACAAGATAATTACATTGATTTCATGGTCACCTATACCAACACTACTTAGGATCAACAAATTACCAGATGATGAACCATATCAAATTTAAATATCTTTTTTGAGAGCTCAAAAGCAAGAATTGCGAAGAATGGAAAACAATTTAGGAAAGCCAGAACAGCCTGCCGGAAATCGGAAAAAGAGAATCTGAATTGCAGAGAAACGATGCAAAAGAGGGAGAAGGAGAGAGATAGAAAGACCTGATGGTACAAGAAGGTGAAATTTCCGGCATGAATGAGGAATCGCCGTTCCTGATGAGGAACTCGGATTCCTCGCTGTGCTCTTCTTCCTTCTTCCTCCTCTGAATTAAATTACCAATAGTTCCAAAAACTCTTTAAAATTTTCTCGGAGAAGAGAAGTATAATTTAAGAAGAAGATAGAAAAAAAAATTCAAAAAAAGAAAGAAACCAGAAGCCCACTGTTTTCGGATCCTATTTTCCGGTTACCGCGTCATTTTTAGAACTGCCCCTCTCTCACTCGCTCTGTCTCTCTCTCTCTGCTTCTAAAAAGAAAAAAACCGGCTTATTTCGAGCTTCCAGATTTCCGAGCTGGCGGATTTTCTCGGCAGAGATTTCGCGGGAAAACAGAGAGAGAGAGAGAGAGAGAGGAAGAGGGTAGTTGGTTGATCAGTGGTCAATTATACCCCTGTTTCCACGCGCTGCACGCCTTGTCGTATCTAGTTGGCAGCTGATTTTTAATTACTATTTTACTCCTTACTTTTTACCTCATCCTCTTCGTAACAATTTTTACAGTCGATTCATTTTAACGGCACCAACAAATCCACTAAACATCTTTTAAAATGATTAAATACTTAAACATAAGTATTATTAATGTATAATATATATCCTCAAAGCAAAGCAAAAATATGTAGATGAGAGTGAAAACTTAACAATGAAAGAAAGAAGAATTGTCTTTAGTGTTAGTTAGTTGATGAGTAAAAGAGGAATAGATTAAGAGAAGGGTCAGTAGCATCAAGGCAGAGTGGTATCTATATTTATATACCTATAACAATCATGTACTAATCAAATTGCTTAATGTTAATGACTCCTCCTACATCTAACTAGCTAGGCAGTCTCTTTCCTAGGATGTTTTTGTTTGGTCCATGATCCCGACCTCGGCTCGTTTAAGTTCAGTTAATGCCTAATTAAGATGTTTTACGACCTTAATTTCGATACGTGAGTTTGAATGTTCATCAAAATATTTTTCTATACCATATATTTTTCACCTAGACCTAACATACAACATAGAGTTATACAAATTTTGATTTTGTCCTAAACAAGTCTTTGTTATGCTATGTTACGTTATGTTGAGCATCCTTTTATGTATATGTTATATTTGAATAATGTCAAAACAAAATTTGGTAAAATATTATTTGTGTAATGTTAGTGGAACACGTTGATTAATTTACTTCCCTAAATTTGTATTAAATAAAAGAAGGAAAAAAGACATGTTAGCTGCTGGTGGGGTTTTCGTGAAAGATGAATGATTTGGACTAATAAATTCTTGCTTTAGTTGAGCAGTTTGAAGTGGTCTCTTTCATTATTGTTGTAGCGACATAAGTGGTTGAGCCACATCAAATTTTTGTTTATTTTATTTTATTTTATTTTATTATAAATAAACATCTAAATGGATCACACCAACCAATTGAAGAAATGAAGAACACTTTCGTAAAACGTATTTATATATGTACAAGCTCAATAATATAAATTCGTTCCTAATTAACTTATATCCTAAATACACTTAGATAATAGTTGAATACGCGTCATACATGACCTACACCTACCCAATTATGTTTATGTCACGACATTTAATTGGCTCGGCCTACTTAGTTTATAAATGTGTGTCGTCGACATGTCGTCACGTAATGGCCTTTTTTTCCTTCACTTGTAGCGACATGGATGATGCATTATATAACTTTTGTATGTGCAGTATGCACTGAGCTTTATATGGGGCCTTTATAAATATAAATATATATATATATATATATATAGTTGTGTATTACATACTTATCTTAAAGAAATTAAGTAGAAAGAAGTAACGGGATCTAAGTGTTAAAAAGGGCATGTAACATGTTTGAGCACAGAAGAAGAAGCTCAAGTGTTTTAACTTGTTTTTAGAAACAACTATTAAAAAAATGTTAAATGTTTTCATATAATTAAGATATGCAAAGTGCAATTGCTTACTAGCCTGCCAAAAGGTCCAATCATTGAATTCTGGTGTCCGTAAATGCCGAAAAGTTTGTCCAGAAAGAGTATATAATGCAAAAAGAGAGCGGCTATAAAGTAAATGTGGGACATTGCACTTTTAAGAAAAATCATAATCATACCCTAAATTTTACATATATTATAATATTATAATATTATAATAAAAATTTTAAAATCCGTATTAATATCTTGATATATAATTATAATAATAAATCATACATAATTATTTTTTATTATCTTTATAATTTTTTATTTATTTCACTTTTAATCTTAATTTCATCGATGGAATTTAAATTCTGAATCAAGATCCATCGAAGGTCAAGCTCCGAAAAATGGAGCTCGCTTCAAATCTAAAGCTTGAGCTCTATCGATTGAACTAGGATTAAAAGGGGAAAAAATAAATTTTAGAAGAATAAAATAAAAATTATAAAGATAGTAAAAGATAAATTTATGTCTTAAAAAATTTAAAATTCCGACCATATCAATACTGCATGTTTGTTACGTAGACAAATTCATTAAAATGAATGGAAAGATAATTGTAGATAATTTATTATTATTAAATTTTATATCAAGTATTAATTATGACTATGCAAATTTTATGAGATCCATTATAATACATATAAATTTTGGAGATTTATATTATAATTTTTTCATAATATAAGTGTTTAAACACTTCTTCAATGAACCGGCGGCTCAGTTTAAACACTTCTTTATTATAATTTTGTTTTATTTTAAGTATTTTTATTTATGAATCATTAATCAAAATTTTTTTTTGAAGTACTTTTAATTTTTTACTTATTTATTTCTTAAAATGCATATCTATTTAAAGAAAATTACATTTTTCATTAATTCCATTTATTACTTCATATTTTCACTCTCTCGAAATTTAATACTATCTACCAATATATTTAAGAAAGGAAAGGAAAAGAAAAGAAAAGAAAAGATAAAAAGGTCATTGACCATCATCCTGATCCGACCAGATTGTTTTAAAATATATTCGGATGGGTATCAAATTAGATTAGATCCGATCGATTAAACCATAGTTTAAATAGTTTAGTTTTTTTTTTTATAATCAAATAAACATTATAGCTTGAGTTGAGTAAAGGTTTAACTTATAATTTATAAGTAATCTAATTAAAATATATCATAATTGTAATAATTTCTCTTTACATAGAAAAAATTAGTAAATATTGAAAAGAATACTTATTACAAGAATAAAATTATTAAATTATTAATCCCATTCGGAAGAAAGAGAGGCCTTGGTAATTTTTCTTCGAAGAGGAATAACAAGTGGGGTTAGGACTAAGATTAATCTTAATCCTAAACTTTAATCCACAATGAAACATGAGATTAGTAAAAAAGGGTAATGATGGAGTACGGAACCATCTACACTTAACTTGATTTGGGCTTGAGATATCAGAACACGTGGCCCGTCATAACCCATTACTTGTTACGCCTCTCAAATTGTCGTCGACCTGTCGTCTCTAGCAAGTGCTCGTCTCAAGAGGCGGCTCTGCTAATAAAATTTTATATATTATAGTTTTAAATAATGGTAATATATATATACTATTATTAAAATTTTAAAATATATTATATTAAATTTATAAAAAAAATTATAAAAAATAAAATAATTAATTAATCTTTTTTATATTTTTTTATTAAAATAATATAAATTTTAAAAAAATATATCTTATATAAAAAATACCTCAAATTTAAAATTTACCATAGAATCCCAATTGATGAGGCAGAAGTCAACAAGCAAGTAAAGACATGTCACGGAACTAATCTTAAATTAGCGGAAAATGAGGAAAAGAGATCGTAAAAGATATGTCACGGGATTAATAAGTGGGGCCCAACACAAGGTTAGAAGACAAAACAAAATCAGGTGTTGTTGATTAATTAATGTGGGGGATTTATTAGTCAAGTGTTTGTCTAATTACTGCTTAACTTCAACGGTTTAACCACAGCTCCGTACTTTATTCTTTGTTTTTTTTCTTAAGACACAAAGAAATGGAGCCAATGCTCTGGGGGTTTGTAGATTGGTGGTCCGTGTCAGGTAACTAACAGACCCACATTAAATTGAAAAGCTTAGAGCATTAAATTTTTGCAACAACTTACGAAGCGAACATCATTTATTACACGACCTTCTCTATCCACTCCCTGGCCCGATTTCAGTTATTTTCAGGCTGCCTTAAAAGCATACGTCGATTCCCGAATGTTATTTTTGTATATATATATATAAAAGTGATGCATGATAAATTTTGACGCAATTTAATGATATTTTTATATTAAATAAATAAATATATATATAACTTTTCCCATCCATTACATACATATAAGGTAAATATTAAAATAATTTTTTTCAAAATATAAATGAAGGCTAATTTAAATCTATAGTTAATTTATTTTATTGGTATTATTATTATTATTATTAAGTTTTTGCATGATACATGTGTTATATAATACTATGGTTCAAATTTTCAACGAAGTTATTAACTAATTACAGGAAGGAAAAAAGAAAGAAAAAAAAAAAAAGGTCATAAAAGAAAGAAGAGATAAGATCATTTTTACAGACCCATACAACAATCGTCTCTGCTTCAACTGGGCTCTGTAAAAAGTAAAGTGTCACACGGATTTCTCTTTGAAAAATGGTAACGCTAGCAACCAAAGCAAAAGGGGATTAGGTTGCAACTTCAAGTTAGCTTAGCTAGCTGCTCGTAAATCTGCTAGGTTGTGAACATTTCAGCAAACAAAAATGAGGAAGAATGGATGGAAGCTTCCTTGTCATCCTCTTCAGGTTAGTAATATTTTGTTGCTCATCGTATCTTGATTTGATTTTGCTTAGGTTTACGATTTGCAGTTGTTTAATCTTTCTCTCTGCTCCAAAAAAAAAAAAAAAAAAGGTGGTTGCTGTTTCAGTGTTCCTAGCTCTGGGGTTTGCTTTCTATGTCTTCTTTGCTCCATTTGTTGGGAGGAAGCTCTTTCAGTATATTCTCATTGCTCTTTACACTCCTCTTGTAAGTCTTTCTTTCTTACTTGCTCTCTTCTTTTCCTGGCTTGAACAAGTAGATCTGTTGATTCCGCTCCCCTCGTTGGTTTCTGTAATGCATTTTGGTGTATGAACTCTGGGTTTCTCTTTATATTTCTTAGTCATAGATCTTATTTCTGTACATTTAGACATCAGATTTTGCTGATTAGATCAAATGGGTTGCTTCTTTATTACTATGCTATAGGGGTTTTATGAGCTTTTGTTTACACCAATAGACTGGTTTTTTTCCATCGGGATCCATTAAGTGATCAGATCCTTATGGATTATTTTGGTACCATTGAAATTTAAGAAGGCCATGATTCTAACATTCTTAGCTCGGACCATTTTACAGAAGTGTACATTTGCTGAAAATGAGAACTCACTCGGTTCTTTTCATCTTCAATTCCACTTCATATCATTTAGTTTAAGGTAGTTTATCAGAGACGAGGAAAATCCTTAATTTCAAAGACAATTCTCTTCAAACTAGTGCTGAGTTATGATATGCATCATTCAGAAACATAACATTTCTTTCCCTCAGATTACATGTGTCTTTGGGCTGTATATCTGGTGTGCTGGAGCTGATCCTGCTGATCCTGGAGTTTTCAAGTCAAAGAAATATCTCCATATTTCGGACAAATCAAAGTCTTTTCAACAAAAAGATTTAAAACATGGTGGCCAGTCAACTTCATCAACATATAATGCTGCTTCTGCTGCTAACTCTGACGCTAAAACTCCCTTGGAAAAGGATGTTATAGTCACAAATTCAACCTCTAAAGACCTTTCAGAGACCGAGAAGAACAGTCACTCATCATCCGAGAGTTCTTGTTTCCTATTGGTATGTTCCCCCTGTGTTTTTTTCTGCAAATGTTCCAGTTCGACCAAAGAATCTTCTGAGCAGCAGATGAGTGAAGAAGGAATGTTTTATTGTAGTTTGTGTGAAGTTGAGGTGAGTCGAAAACCTTAGTTGGGTTTGTGTGGTTGATGGTTTAAAACTTCAGTTTTGGGTCTAATCTCCAGTTTTAAATCGTGCAGGTTTTTAAGTATAGCAAGCACTGTAGGGTTTGTGACAAATGTGTGGACCGATTTGATCATCACTGCAGGGTATGCAATTCACGCCACACCCCTTCTCTCTTTCTATTTCCCTGTTTCTTGGTAATATTTCTGATGCCTTTTGAATAATGAATTTTGTAGTGGCTTAACAACTGCATCGGAAGAAAGAACTATAGACAGTTTTTCACCCTCATGGTTGCTTCTCTTCTCTTGGTAAGCTCCAGCATCCATTCTCTGCCTTTCCCCGAAAAAATCTTCAGATCATCAGGCCGTGTGTCTCTCTTCCAACATATAATCAACCCCAAATTCAAATTAAGAAAACAATCCCCTTCTATAACAAAGTAGTTGTCAATCTTTGCCAGAAACTCAGGGCTTACCCAGTTTTTTTAAGTATCTTTTTGGTACCTCTGGTATCTTTCTCAATCTCTTACTTCTCTCCCAAGAAAGTTTCAAACCCTTTGAACTTTGGTTACATATCCCTGAGGCATGCCTGAATCCAAAGACCAACACAACCATCCCAGAGTAAGCATTTTATTTTTATGTCGATGTTCATTTTAATTGATTATTGACAGGTAAATACATGGTTTGTGCACCTTGGGTCTTGAGAATTGCAGCTTATTCTTCAATGGTCAACTGGAATCCTCGTGCTAATCTGCTGTTTTGTCGAGAGGAAGCATTTTTCTGTTGATATCTCCTCCAAGTTAGGTAGCAGCTTCTCATTGGTCCCCTTCGTTATTGTAGTGGTCAGTACTCTCCTCACTTTTCACTGGTTAGGTTGAAAATTTTGGATCCATTCCTTGCATTATGAAGACCTTGGAACATTTTTTTTTTCAGGCAATGTGTACCATTTTGGCCATGTTTGCAACCCTTCCACTTGCTCAACTCTTCTTTTTTCACGTCCTCCTTATAAAGAAGGTAAACATATACTACAGCAATCCATTCTCAAATTGGTTCATTTTGATTTTGAAGAGTTAATATTGTCTTTTTTGGTCACATGGAAAAAACAGGGTATTAGTACATATGATTACATCATAGCTTTACGGGAGCAAGAGCAAGAGCAACAAGGACTTGGAGGAGGTCCACAAAGTCCTCAAATGTCTGTTATGAGCTCATTGACTGGACTAAGCAGTGCTAGCTCCTTCAATACTTTCCAGCATGCTGCTTGGTGTACACCTCCACGCTTGTTTCTAGAAGATCAGGTAAAGATTAAACAAAGCTACCAATAATACAAGGTTGTTTCATTTGGCTGGTGTCATTATGTCCTTCTTGTTATTCTTCCAGTTTGACGTGGTCCCCCCAGAAACTGGATCGGTTAGTTCGTTAGGAAAGATGGTTGGACCGGAAACGGCAAAGAAACGGAATGCTCCAGCAGTAAAGATCAGCTCATGGACACTAGCTCGATTAAATGCAGAAGAGGTTTCAAAGGCTGCCACAGAGGCCCGAAAAAAGTCCAAAATTCTTCAGCCTGTAGTTAGACAGGATTCCACTTTCAGGCGAGAAACAGATAGTGTTGTTGGCAGTAGTGACCGTCAAATGGGCCCCAGGTCCGATAATAACAGAAGGCGAGCAACTAAGAGGGTTCGCCTTCCGGCCGACTTATTAGATTCCTTGTCAGAGGACCCAGCTAAATCCATTGAGAAAGGTTCAACTGGCTCATCATCAATTAGTCTTCTTTCACTTCAGTTCGAAGCAAGAAGTGCTTTCCAAACGAGCAGAGCAATGGCTGCTTCTTCTTCTCCCGAGAGCAGTTTAGACTCTCCTGATATTCACCCTTTCCGGGCCTCTTTGTCTGGGGCTGAGGAATCTAGGCGGCTCAGCGATCAAAATGCTGCTGACATGGCATCTCAGAAGGGAATATTCCCTCTATTTTTGAGGTCGACTAGTGATGGTTATGAAGCATCGGGTGGAGAAGACAGTGATCGGGTTTCTTCTCGGATTGGGCAGAATGAAAGGATTGTGAAACCTAAACCAGCTTCTTCTTCGGGTTATGACAATTTCAGAAAGACCGGATTTAATGGCTGATTAATTGACAGCAACTAGTTCCGAAAAGTGAAAATTGTGTTTAGATTTGATGTTTTGAGAATGAGGTTTGGACATATCTTCATCTTTATGGCAAAGATTAGAACTTTGTACTAGACTTTTCTCAGCATTCCATGTTTATTGCATGTTTTCATTAGTTAATTTTTCTTTTAAATAATTTTGGTTGCCGATTAATTTCTTCATGATAAAATTTCCCTAATGTTGGTCTGGATTTATTCACAGTAGGATTTTAATATTATTATTATTATTTTTTTTTTTAAAGAAATCGTTTTTCTAAGACTATAACTATCATTAGAGCATTAGAGGTAGTAAGCATTAGAGATCTAAGTAAATCGGTGGTGACTGGTGAGTTGAGAACTGTTTCTTTCATTTTTCCTCTTGTCTCTTCTGTTCTCTCCCGCAGCTGAAAATCTCAGATCCCAACCTTCCTGCAAAGTTGACCAAAAAAAAAAGACTAAATTTCTCCAATTTCCTCAAGAAAGCTCGGATTCCTTAAACCCTAGAATTTTCCTCCACCTTCTCTTTCTGTATTGCTTCTCTCTATCCCTTCTTTTCACCCACGTGAATTTCCCTCCATTTCCACGCTAACTAGCACCTTTGCCCCCTCCACAATTATCGCCTTGTCAATTGCCTGATGCTTTGGCTCCTCCTCTCCTCAGATCCGCCCATCTCTCCCCATTGCTGTTAAAACTTCTTCTTCTTCTTTTCCTAAACCCCTTTTTGGGATTTCGGCTGCGAGAAGGTAATTTCGAATTTCAAGTCTAGCGGTTTCAGATCTCTATTTATATGCATTATGAATCCTTAGCTTCTTTTGCTTCTTACAGATTTTGAGCAACAAAAATGGAACCATCTAGTGTATCTTCCCCCAAAATTAGGCCGGATCATCATCATCGTTCTATCAAAGAACGATCCGATGAGTCTCATTTACAATCCTTTGAACTCGAACATTCTGATCATGAATCCTATTACCACCTCCAATCTATGAACGCATTGGAGATCTTGAGAGAAACCATTAGAATTCTCCGCTTCAATTTATCCGCATTCATGGGCATCACCGCCCTGCTAATCTGCCCTGTCTCTGCTGTCTATCTATCAAACATATTAGTGGACCAGTCAATCGTGAAGAAGCTAACAGTTAGATTATTGTTAGTTGCTAAATCTAGTGGACTTCCATTACAGCCTCTGATCAAACAGTCCTGCCATAGATTTTCTGAAATGACCATTTCCTCTGCTACTTGCTTCCCCCTGTTTGTGACCCTATCATTGTTATCCAAAGCCGGAATTGTTTACTCTGTAGATTGTACTTACTCCCGAAAGAAGTTTGATATATTGAAATTTTACATATTAGTCCGTAAAATATGGAGGCGGCTCGTCTCAACCTATATGTGGGCTTGTTTAGTCATAGTAGGTTGCCTTACTCTGTTTCTAGTTCTTCTAGTAGCAATATGCAGTTCATTCTATGTTTTGGGATTTCTTCCGGATGCAGTTTTATATGTTGCAATTATGGTAGGGCTGGTCTTTTCTGTCATGTTTGCTAATGCTATCATCATAAGCAATATCTCTGTTGTTATCTCTGTTTTAGAGGATGTTGTGGGGCCTGGAGCTTTGCTTCGTTCCGGGGTCCTAATCAAAGGTCAGACCCAAGTGGGGCTTTTAATATTTCTTGGGTCGACGATTGGGATGACTTTTGTGCAAGGGTTGTTTGAGCATAGAGTGAAGACACTTAGTTATGGAGACGGGTCTTCTAGGATTTGGGAAGGTCCACTTTTGGTTGTTATGTATTCTTTCCTGGTGCTTGTTGATTCTATGATGAGCTCTGTTTTCTACTTCAGCTGTAAATCGTCTAGTTTGGAATCGTTGAATGGTGAGTCCAGGCCAATTTTGGAATCTGTTGTTGAATCGACTGATATTCGATGATTTCATCATTTGTTGGTTGTAATTGCGGATTTGATATGGAAAGGAAAGTTAAATTCGTGTGATGTAAAGAAATGGAATCCTTTCCTCAGAATACGGCTCCTTTGATTCTTCGATGAATAGAAGAAGAGGGGGTGAAGGTGTTTGAAGATCTGTTTAGAGGGGAGTTGTTATGGTGTCATTTTTTGTCAAGAAAAGTGGTAATTTTTTTGTTCATTAGTTCCTTCTTTTTTTTCCTCTGGGCATATGAATATATGATACATGTTCTCTTATAATTTGAGATGATAGAAATTACTTCCAATTATTGTATTTCAACTTCGAGGAGTTGTTGCCTAAATTTGAAATTTAGACTTCATCCAATCATAAGTGACCATATCAACAATTTCTTATAATTTCGGAAGTAAGTAATCATGATATGATCATTTGTGATTAGATGAATCAAAAGTATACGGTACATACAAGAATTTCTTCGAATTATTTTGTGCATTGGATTACATTTTACAAGAACTGGAACCCGTTTGCCTAAATATAATTAATCTGGGTAAAATTTGTTTGCAGTTTGTTTCAGTCTAATAAAATGTATAAGCAAGTTCTTCTGTAAATTCTGTTGGATTCAATCTATATGTCGTCATGTTTTGTTAGCACCGTTTCTTTATTGATTTATTTTATAAGCTGGGACCAAATTTGGCCGACTCGTCGGAAAGGTAATATAATATAGCCCAGTATCATAGGCCCAATTTCGCAGACATTGGGCTTGCGGCCTACCTGGATTCCATATTTAAACCAGGAAAACTGTTGATGATTATTGAATAGAGGAATGTTCGAGCAAAGAAAAAGAAAGATGGAACTGGACATGAACGCGTAAAATAAGCTCCACTACTCTACTCAGTGTCCTCCTTCATGTAGCAGCGTCTTCTTCTTCTTTCGCTCCCTGATTACCTATTCGATTTTCCAGATAGAAAAAGGTAAAAACTACTTCGATTCCAGTTCGCCGTTGCTTACAAACCTTTCGACGAAATGCGCAACTCAGTACTCTCAGTTGGAGACCTCTTACGATTTTTTTGTTCTTTTGAGAGCAGGAATTGAGATGGAGAGATTGAGGCAGGATAAAATACAGAGATTCGAGGAGTTTGTTGAAGGGCGCCTCAAACCTGATCTTGTTCGCGCCATCGCTGAACGGTATTTATCATTTCTCTCAATCTTCCTCGACTAACTTCTTTCATTCAAGTGTTTTTTATTTTAATTACGTATCAAAATTAGGGTTTATAAGTGAGTTGTAATCAGATTGTTCAGTGGATGCACTGCTATTTCTGTTTCTGTTTTGCAGGGACAAGGTGTTTGAGCAGCAGAAAGTTTTGTATCCTTCTTCGATTTTTACTTCAATTGATTTCTTCTCTGCAGAATCAACACGTGTTTAGAATCTGTAGATTGAGTTTTGCAGATTTTTGTGAAAATCTTAGACTACTGTTGTGTTTGCTTGACTCTTAAATTCATGTCAGCTCGGACTTACGTAGAAACATAGAAAAATTGGAGAAAAATAGTGTTACCAATCTTAGAACATTGGTCAATCTTGGCTTTGAAGTTTACATGCAAGCTGACGTGTAAGTTTCTGATAACTCTTCATTTTCCGGTTTGTAATTTCATCCGCTTTCACTCACTAATTTCCGATCACGGATTGTAACGGTGAAAATTGGATGTGTAGCTTCTCTGTTGTTTTCTATTTCTTATGCACTTAATATGATTACTACCCTCTCGTGCTTGTCTTTCTCTTTATTTCCTACTTATTGGGGACTATCTCACAAACTTGCAGGCCAGATACAAAACGGATATTTGTGGATGTTGGACTAGGATTCCATGTTGAGTTTACTTGCCCGGAAGCATTGAATTACATTTCTCTAAGGGAAGCAAAGTTAGAAAGGTGTAATATATTGAAATTTACTTCCTTGAAAGTTCTTTTCATTTTATTTTTATTAATCTTTTTCAACTGTATGGGTTACACTCTGCAGGCAAATAGATGAGTTTACTCGCCTAATTGCATCGATTAAGGCCCAGATCAAGCTGGTAAGTTTTTCTTTGATTGAAGTTGTTGATCTTAAACTCTACATCATTATGATCAGATCATACAGATTTGTTTGTTTTTTAGGTTTGGGAAATCTGCGAACTAAAATCTAAATAATTGTTCACAGGTTTGCGAGGGAATCAGAGAGTTGCTCCAAATCCCAGCAGAGAAAGCTCCTCGAGACCGGTTCTTTTGACAGAGATCAATTAACGTTTTTCTTTAGGATGTGCGGGAGATTTGGCCCTTGTTATTAGTATTTATAGTGATGTCCCTTTTGGCTTCTGGACACTGCAGCACCTTTGATATATGAAATGGGTGATTGACCCAATTTTTCTTAAGGGGCAAAATCTAGAACGATATTTTAGTATATCAACCTTCAAATGTACAACAAATGTTAATAATCATGTTTTGCAGTTTGCACTAATTCCTTCTTTTTTGCTCGCTTTTTGTGTACGAAGTTACTTAGATGTTAACATTACATTGCAGTCTTTTTTCTATATACATTCAGTTTGCTAAATCAAGTCCTCTTGGTCTTCAAGGGATCGTTTTCGGGCCCTGAGAATGAGCTCGAGACTTTGTGGAAGAGGAGGTGTCCTTCCACGTCGAAAAAGAACAGCAAGAGCTCTCATTTTACTGCAAAGATCAAACACCTGCTCAAATATGCAAACAAGTTACTACAGAATGAAAATTCTTCTCCAGAATCGAAAAGCAAAATTAATTTCATCTTAATTTATGATAGGTCATTTCTTACTGATGAAGCTTCTATCTCTGCCACGCCTTCACAACCCTTGCCTCCGCCTTGTAATAAGTCACAGTATTTCGCCGCTTCGATCTTATCTTCAAATACCTGAAACCGCGATATAGTTCAATTATATTCAGTCAGAAACTATAGAAGTCTCGGTGCCTAAAGAACTCTCTTTGATTGTATATACCAGTATGTATTTATAGTTCCGTAAACATTTGTTCAGTTTGTCCTTTCTACTGGCGACCATGATATGTTCTTAGTTCAAACCTTTATACTAGCTTTACCGTCGCATCAATTTGCTAGATAATATATACACTGTAGGGTACGAATGATCGTATCTAATGGAAACATTCAAAACAACTTAAGCTGATAGAAGATGAATTCAAACACTCGCATTTCTTCAAGAACAATTAAACAATTAGAAACAATATTCAAAGAAATCAGCAGATTCAGAAAAACACTTACAAGGACTCCCTCCGTAATATCCTCCACGAGCATCTGAAATTTTGTTGCAGGTCTAGACTGTTTAGGCTGATTCCCGATCTCTGACCTCCTCTTTGCTCCTTTGGAAAACAACATACGAAGCTCCTTTTCGATCTCACTGTCAATCAAGGAGAAAAAAAATATGAGCTGAGGTAAAAATTAACAATCATGAAAACTGAACAACAAGAGTAGCTATTATTATACCTCCGATTTCTGCGAGTTTTCATGGTGCATAACTGGTTCTTTTTATGGGTTAATACATATACAGGCTTTGAACTTTCCCTCCATGGGTTAGCCTCCAAAACTGAATAATATGATCAAATGAGGACTAAAATTGAGAGATTTTATAGGACGCAAAAAGCTTTTATTATTATTTTTTTTTTCTTAAGGAATTAGCTCCAAATTGTAAGTGAAGTTCTACTATCACAATTAGGAGGAAAAAAAGAAATTGAAACTATGAAAAATACAACGTGGAACTCATATTCGAATTTAACTTTGTACCATCATAGCTGCTACTGTCGAATGATTGATGAAGATGCCTCCTCATATCGTAAGCACGGGAAGAAACCCTCTTCACAAACTCATCGGAACTTACCGGAATGTTTCCGTCCAAATTAATTGCCTTCTGAAATTCCACATCCCCACTTCCTTCTTCTTCTTCTTCATCGTCACGACCATCTGCCTTGGCAGAACCACCGCCCCCAACTTTACAATAAATACCTTCCAATCTCCTCCTGCGACAAGGACCAAACGAAGTGTAGAGACGAGGAGAGCGATGCAAGGAGGTCGAAGAGGAGAAAGCGATTCGATGCCGCCGTGGGCGGAGGTAGTTAGTGGGAGGAAGAACCACGGTGGGTGAGACTGATGGGAGGGAATCCATGGTGATTTCGAGCTTTGAAGTTTGAATTTGATTCGTCGAGAAAAATTTCCTTTTTTTATTGAATTATAGATGCGTAAATTGGTCGAACAGGTGGTAGGCCTGATCAGAAGAGATTGAAATTTAGAAGGCTTTACGTGAAGGACAGAAGGAGAGAAGTTCTAGTTGGGTTTGTGTATCTGTATGTGAATATCCGATATTTTTCAAATGAGAGATTGTTGCGGGCCCCATTGAATTGGGCCTTTGAAGGGGACAGGTCACAGGTTTTACACTGTGGGCCTGAATAAATTTTCCTTTTTTTTTTTAATTTTTTTTTTTTAATTTTCATTTCCTTAATTGGGATACCCTTTTTTTTGCAGTCAAGAATAATATTTTCTCATTTATGATCTCATATCGTTTAAGTTGGAACATGTTAGTATTTAAATTTAGAAAATGCTTTGTGAAAGTCGATTAACCTTTTGAAAATAAATTTTAGATTACTCAAAAAAAAAAATATGTGAATGTTAAAAGCAAATGAATGCTTCGAAAAGAACCCTTTTAAATCGATAGCAGTGTAGATTTAGAAACTACCTCTAAATGTTGGTTAACACAAGTTCTAAGTTGTTGCAAAAACCAAAAAGATGATCAATTGCTTACCACACTTTGGTAGTGTCAAAACATCATACAAAAAGAGTAATCTAAACGCTATGAATTCATTGAAAAGAAATGTGAAGACTGATAAAGATAAGAGAACCATACAAGCAAACAGAGGTATGTGTGCTCTTAACCAACAAAGTAAACACATTCACTGTGAAATGCTCATTCATGCTAGTAGTAACACAATGGATAAAAAGTAAATAACAAAAACAAGTTTAGATTTTCCCCACTAAGTAGGTCCAAGAGAGGGAGAAAAGCAGCAATTGCTCACTAAACAAAGCAACAAAAGTCTTGAATCTTTTCTCAAGCCACAATCTTAGCAGATCTCACGTATAGGCTATCAACCACCTTTCCAATGTTAGAAATTGTTTCCAAAGTTGCCGGATATATAGCATCGGTCTTGGGATCATCAAATATGATGAGACACCCTGCACCTTGATCCAAAGTCCCTGCAAATTTCTTATCCAGAATCATCTGAGACAGCTTCTTTTCCACATGATCTATTGGAAGCTCAATCAGTTCAGCAATGTGAGCAATCTCAACCCGAGAAAACGGTTCAATCAACCTACAAAGGTTCTGTTCCAAAAGAGTGTCGTAGAGTGAAGAAAGGTGCCTGTGGACAATAGGGTCATCTTCTAGCTGAGCCTTAAAGTCCCTTAGCGCAGTTTCAAAAAGCTTCAAAGACCGCTTTGAATGAGCATCTGCCACAGCTTTCATGGCATCCAGTTCCGGTCCCAAGTACTGCAAACCTGCTTTTGAGGATATTATCCCTGCCACATCGTCAGCCTGGCTGACCATGATTTTGCAAAGCAACATATATTTGAGGCTAAATACTGCTCGAGGATCTTCTAGAGCATTGAAAGCTTCAAATGCTTCAAAGAAGTAGCTGTAAGCAGTTTTGTAATCCTTCTCCTCTGCATGGAGAATTCCACTCTGAAGATCAATAGTGCCTTGTTGAGCTGGAGGTACATATATGGCATTAGCAGCTGTTCTTGCCGCTGTAAGGGCAGCTTTGGCTTTAGGAAGATTCCTTAAGGAGAAATGGAGCTTGCACTCCAGTAAGTCGATGTCCACAAGGAGGAGCTTATCGTCCAGTCTTCTCACTTCTTTGATCAAGCTCGAGAGGAGATTTAATGCTTCCGAGTACTCCTTGTTTTCCATTAAAAGGGATGCAAGCCTTGCCTCCACTCTTTGACGAAGAAAAGTTCGCTTCTCTGCCCGGGTCCACTGGACCATTTCTTTACATAGGGAGATCTGGAGATCTGATGTTCCGGGTACTTTGGCTACAGCATCAATTATTCCACGTACAATTTTTGCAGTTTTGGCCTTTGGGATCAAGTTGAAGAATGGCCTCAGTTGAGTCAGAAGATTTCTAAGATCCTCGGCCCGGTTTTCTTGTCGAAGGAGATCGGAGAGGTTTGTGATAGCCTGTTCTTTTATACGGAGGGCCTCAGGTGAGGATGAAGGGTTTTCAAGTACACGGTAAAGAATGGAGATAGCTTCAGATGGGTTCTTCGCTTCCAAAGCTTGAGAAAGTGAATCTGTAGTGGCAGGAAGATATGACGCAGACATTTTAATTCTTAAAGAAATCCAAGTTCTGCAAAATCAGATTGGTAGTAAAATTAGATATCAATTGACAAGGTATCAATGTCCATACAATGGGGAAAGAAAGTTGGATTAAGCATTACCTAGATTTGTATCTTACTACTCTTAAAACATGAAACTCATAAATACTTAAGTACTTAAAACCCACTTTTAACATTAGAACATGCAACCAAAGCCCAGCAAGGATTATAAATCTCAGAGAACAGATTATTCCAACTTCTCTTGTAAAATAATAATGTGAAACATACTGCACTAGAACCAAATTTTATGCTAAAGATAAGCTCTACATGATGAAGGAGTTCTCCAAGAAACAAAAATTTCACTTCCAAGAACACTTCAAAAACAGCACTTTGCTTTTAAAATAACTATCCATAAAAGTAATATTGGCAGAAGGCATCTAATGATGACAAACCTTTTTTCTTCTTTTCTTCCATATTACAGGGATAACTATCTAATAAGAGAGCTTGAACAAGAAGACTAGATGAATGCTCAGTACCAATGAGCATATTGGGCAAACTATTGACTACTAGCGAGGTAAGCACAACCACCAAGCATAAATGGTCTCTACAAGCAGATTATCTTTGCGGTTATGTAGCCCAAAATGCATAAGGTCATTTCATTCTACCAAAAAAGAATTATACCATATGTTTTATATTTTTAAGGTATTGGCAACAACTCTGAATTGTCACGTATCATAGTAACACTAATTATCATGGTTACATGAGGCAGTGTAATGGTTGCTTCTAATTTTACACAACTGATTAAGTAATGGTCAACAAAAGAAAAGAATACTCTCTAAATGAACAGAATATAAAAGGAAATTCCAACAAATCAAGCCACAACTAGCCGGGTCCCAGATCTTCTACAATGAATGGAAATTCATTGATGTAAAAGTGACTCTCTAATCATGATAAATCCATCATATACAGCTTCCAAGAATTTACTGAGACAGCAACATGAAAGCTAATATCATCAATGCCAAAATGCATCTTAGTATCGGTGTTAATATTTGTTGTCAACTAAAGAGTCTACATGAGAAATCAGAAGAGAAATACCCAGCTTCCTTGCTAGCTAAAAAAAGAACCAGCAACAACAAATACCCATGATTAAACGCACGCGTGAAGAGAAAGTAAGAACATTTCCGACAAAGAAAACCTGTACAGTGCATTTGATTAATTTCGAGATCCCATTAGAGTACTGAAATCTAGTTGCGTCTTGTACCCAAAAAACAAAAGCAAAAGTAATCTCTATTTGGATGACTAAATCCTTGACACAGGAACAAACGTATGGAGAGAGAGAGCGTATGCTTACAGACGACGGAGGAGAGCTCGCAGATGCAGAGAAATGAGCGTCGGTAAAATAGGGCTGGGTTTTGGGGGAGAATCTTGAACTCTGGCTTGTTGATCAAGAAGACGATTGATTGAGTGAGAGAGAAAAAGAAGATTCTTACGGCCTAACCGAGTTTGGGCTTTAGCCGGATACCTTTTAAGCCTAAATTGCTTCATCTGGGTATGGCCTTTTATTATACAAATTTAGGATTGGCCCAATCGTACGAGTATGACTGTTTTGCACGGAATGGAATGAATAATACGAAGGAACATGAATAAAATCAATAACTTTAATTACATCTGTTTACTCATTCAAGGATACGTAATAAAGAATAATTTTGATTCATCTTTTTAAACGAGCGAAAATGGTCTAGGGATAAAGTTGAGTATAAGAGAGTTCATGGAGATTAAATTTTAGAGTTCTAAATAATATTAGGGTTTATATTTTAGATTTTGCGTTAGTTAGTGATTTTAAGATGATAAATATTTTTTCTAAGAGAGATGATCATTTATTGACCTTTAATAGTAAAATTGATTACTTTCTTGTTAAGCGACAAAATCTAAGTTAAGAATTATAAGATGATACTAGTAAAATATTTAACGATCAAATATATGTTATTAATCTTAGATATTTGTCTTACGAACAGGAATAGAGTAGACAAATGTCAAACTAAGCCGATAATTAAGTGATGAACTTTGAAATGAGATATATACTATACTTTTTGAAATAATGTATTAAATAGTCAATTAGACTTAGAAGGTTGTGGGAATGCAAATCTTAAAGATAAGATTGGTAGTTCTGATCTTTTTGAACGTATAGCTAACCATATTATGAGTAAGGTGAGAGAAGTTCTTAGAGAGGCTAAAAGAAATGGAAGATATGATAAAGAGACATGGTGATGAAATAATGAGGTACACCAAACCATTAGAGAAAATAAAATACATTTCAAGAATTGGAAAAATAATAGAGATCAAGGGTCGTTTGAGTTTTATAAACAAGCTAAAAACTTAGTAGTAAAGTAATACGGGTTGTTAAGAAAAGAACGTAAGATAATTTGTATAATAGGCTAGGTAGAAAGAGGTGGAGAAATATATTTTTAAACTAAGGATTTGAGTCATGTTATGTATGTCAAACATGAAGATGGTAGAGTTATAGTGTAGGATAAAACAATTTTAGATAAGTTGAGGGATTATTTTGAAACACTACTAAATGAGACATGTGCATAAGAGTTAATTTATTGAAATTGAGGCATATAGTGGTCTATCATTAGATGGGCAGTTAGACAATATGATATACCAACTGAGATGGGGAAGTGTTTGGTAGAAGTATGAATCTAATGGTTGACTAGGCATTTTAATATGATTTTAGATACTAGAAAAATGTCAGAGTCATGAAAATATAATATTGTGATACAAAATTACAAAAATAAAGAAGATATATAAGATTGTTCAAACTATAAAAGGATAAAGCTTATAAGTTATACAATGAAATTCTAAGAGAGAGTTATAGAGTAGAGATTTAGGAGTATCACAACTGTATTAGAAAATTAATTTGATTATATATCGGGTAGGTTTATAATGGAAACAATCTTATTGATTAGATAAATGAGAGAAAAATATAGTGAGGAAAAAAAGAATCTGTATATGGTTTTTATTGATTTAGAGAAAGTTTATGATTGAGTATTTAAGGAATTAATCTGGTGAGTACTTAGAATGAATAATGTGCCTCAATATTATATTGATATCATTAAGAATGTGTATGAAGGATTTGTAACTAATATTTGGTCAATATATGAGATGTCTAGTAAATTTCCTATTATATTAGGACTTTATTAAAGGTCAACTTTAAATCTATACTTTTTTCCTTTATTTATGGATAAGATGACGAAACATATTCAAATTCTTTGGTATATGTTATTTGCAGATGATATTGTCCTAATGATGAAATTAAAGAAAGTGTAAGTCAAAAATTAGATAGGTAGTGTAAGATTCTAGAGAGTAAGAGTTTTAGAATTAGTGATCGAAGACAGAATATCTATATTATAAGTTTGGTCCCGAATCTTGAATAAGTGATAATTAAATTGAGATTGATGGTAGGGAGGTCTCAGAGTGTGAAACTTTTTGTTATTTATGATATATTATTCAAAAGACTGTGGACATTCGAAGAGTTATAGATCATATGATTAAAGCAGGTTATATGAAATGGAGGTTGACGTCAGGAGTCTTATACGATAGAATGATGTCCGTGAGGTTAAAAAGAAAGTGTTATAAAACGATTGTTCGACCAACTATAATTTATGGTTCGGAGTGTTAGGCCACTACAAGACAACATATGCATAAAATGACAGTAGTAAAGATACGTATGTCAAGATGAATATATGGTAAATATGTAATGATAAAATTAGAAATGATATGATTATGAGTTATTTAGGTATTGTCATGATAGATGATTAAATTAGGGAGAGACATCTAATGTGATTTAATCATGTGCAGAGAAGATCATACACGGCTCCAATTCGATAAAGTTTTTATTGGCATGTAAGTGGTGGAAAACTAATATTCCTATACTTGATATCAAGAATAATGAGAATGAACCTTAATGATAACGATGATCAATATCACTCGCTATGCACGTGCTCCACGTAGAGACGAGTTTCCCCATCGAAACATCCTTGTTTCCTTCTTCGTCTTCCGAAGAAACACCCCATCACGTCGTCTTCATCCTCTCCACCTTAAAACATCAAAAGTAAATAAATAATTAATTAATACGAAAACGGAACAAACATTTTTGATTAGCTGATTAAGCTTGTTTATTGACCCTCTGCTTCAGCTCAACTCCTCTTGTTATTCTTCGGCTGACCTCAGAAAGAACGGAGAGAGGAAGACGACGACGATTAATCGATGAGCCAGCATGAAGCCTTCACGGCCCTTAAGAGAGCCTCATCTGTCGGCGCCGGAGGTCTACCGACCACCGTGACCAACACCAGAAGCCGTTCACAGTCCGGCATTCCACGTGGCCGTCAGATCAAGCGAACCTTCAACAACCTCAAGATCACCATCCTCTGCGGCTTGGTCACCATTCTCGTCCTACGTGGCACTATCGGAGTCGGAAACCTCACCGGCGCTTCTGACTCCGAAGCGGACAGCCTAAAGATAATTGAGGAGACGAATCGGATACTTGCAGAGATCCGATCCGACGAGGATCCGGCCGACACTAATGAACCACATGAGCTGGATTTCAACCCCAACGCTACCTACAAGCTTGGACCTAAAATCTCCGACTGGGACAACGAAAGAAAGGTTTGGCTAACGGAAAATCCTCAATTTCCTAATGTTGTGAAAGGTAGAGATAGGGTTTTGTTAGTAACTGGTTCACCTCCTAAACCATGTGATAATGCCATAGGAGATCACTACCTTTTGAAGTCAATTAAGAATAAGATTGATTACTGTAGGATTCATGGGATTGAGATTGTGTACAATATGGCTCATTTAGATAAGGAATTAGCTGGTTACTGGGCAAAATTGCCCCTGATTAGGAAATTGATGCTCTCACATCCAGAAGTGGAGTGGATATGGTGGATGGATAGTGATGCTCTGTTTACTGATATGGTTTTTGAGATTCCACTTTCTAAATACAAAGATCATAACTTGGTCATTCATGGATATCCTGACTTGCTTTTCGATCAGAAATCGTGGATTGCTTTGAATACTGGAAGTTTTCTGTTCAGAAATTGCCAATGGTCTTTGGATTTGCTTGATGCTTGGACTCCAATGGGCCCCAAGGGGCCAGTAAGGGACGAAGCCGGGAAGGTTTTAACAGCTAATTTGAAGGGCAGGCCTAGTTTCGAAGCAGACGATCAGTCAGCATTGATCTACTTGCTGATTTCTCAGAAAGATGAGTGGATGCACAAGGTGTTTGTAGAGAATTCATACTATTTACACGGCTACTGGGCCGGGCTTGTAGATAGGTACGAGGAGATGATGCAGAAGTATCATCCCGGATTAGGAGATGAGAGGTGGCCTTTTGTGACTCATTTTGTGGGCTGTAAGCCTTGTGGGAGTTATGGTGATTACGCAGTTGAGAGGTGTTTGAGTAGTATGGAGAGAGCATTTAACTTCGCAGATAATCAAGTGCTCAAGTTATATGGGTTTAGTCATAGGGGGCTTTTGAGTCCTAAGATCAAGAGGATAAGGAACGAGACGACTATGCCTTTGGAATTTGTAGATCAGTTTGATATCCGGCGGGTGGGCCATGAAGATAGCGGATCAAAGTTGTGAGTAATTATTAACTTTGTTTATTATATATCTGGTTTATTGGAAAAGTCATTGACATTTTTTGGGTTTTTTTGTTAAACCATTGTTGAGATTTGATTAGCTTAAGGAATTTAAAGCTATGGCTTAACTTATTTGTCCCACGTTACGTCTTTCTGAACTGAAATAGAAGTTGAATATCCATCTTTATCACTCAGATACAGTCATACAAAAACCAAAAGAAACAACAAAAAAAAGCTTTTCATTGTATCGGTCCATTCTGTTTACTCAATTCATTGAAAATATTGAATTGACAAGCGAATTGAAGTCCCTTGTGCCAGTGATAATGTTTTGCTTTGTTGCACATACCTGTCTGCTATATTGTTTTTCATTACAATTCATATTTTGTGCTCTATAATGTTGAAATTTTTCTTACAAGAATCCCATTCCTCTTTACTGTCATTTTGTTAACTATAACCTTAGCTCTTTTTATCGGCCTGAGCAAGATAAGACTTATATGATATTTTTGAATGCAGAATTAATATGTTTTGGTTCAAGTTGAGTCTACATTTAACCTTATTCGGAGTTCTGGTACAGCGGATTAGCTGTTTGAAACTTCTTGCCTTAAAAATCACCAGTTTCTCTGGAAGCATCATAGAAAACGCTAAATCCAATTTTCTCAAAGATACAGTTCGTGCAAACTTTGGATTATTCGAACTCCAATTTGAACAGTTGTGACAAGAGATGCATATCAATCAGCTATGAACCAGACTTGATATAAACCAGATGAAACATACTAAATTTATGATCTAAAGTCTAACCATATGTGAGAAAATTGTTTGTGAAAAAGTATTATACATTAGTACAAGATGAAATAAATAACACTCAATTTGATATTAAAAAAAAAATATCCCTCTAAATGAGCTTCTTCTTCTCGAAAAAGGTCTTCAAGTGCCATAGTTGCAATCCAGCCACTGATAAACAAACAAGGAGTGAAAGAACACTTAACCAAGCCATCTTGGAATTGGTTGCTTTGTTAAGCTCCTGCATTTCATCTTCCCTGAAACATAACAGCCCATTGAGGAACAACATCATGATCTGAATCTTATATTCTTTTGTGTTTGAAATGAGGGGGAAAAAAAAAGGATGTTCATAAAATTCCTCACCTGTCCCTGAGATAAATCATTTCCTCTTGAATAGAAGTAACAGTATCATACATCTTCTTCAGCTCTAGTTCCATAAGCTGCAATTCCAACCCAGAAACAGACAGAAACTGAACTCTTATAAGAAGCTCTCATGTTTTACTTGAGGGCAAAATGCTTCAAATTCAATTTAGGTGCATGGAAAACTATTTAGTTCATACTTTGATCTGAAGAGTTGTTGGCTCAAATTTCAATTTTTGGGTTCAATTATGAATTGGGAAAAGAAAAACGAACTTACATCAACGGACCCTTTCTTAGCGACATTAGACCAATCCTTCGCAGCCACACCTGTCCTCCAGTCAAAATCAACCGACAACGTGATCGGCGGCTTATGATCCGGCGCCCAAAAACACGCCATGTAATCTCCGGCTTCCGGCGCCACGAATGCAAACTGTCCCTTTTCCGCTAGGTCAGCATTGTGATAACTGTTCCCAGACGTCGACGTAACCTACGAATCAAAAGAAAAAAGAAATCAAACCACCGAACAGTGAAACATTGGGTAAGATTTTCTTCTTCTTTTCCTTCTTTCTTTATGGTTTACCCGAACAGTGATCTTGTGCGAATCGGGTACAGGTTGGCCTTCGTTCGGATTGACGACGTGGTATTTACCGACGGTCATGGAATTGCTCTTCATGTCTTCTGCGATGCACTTGGTTTGAGCCGATTGCAAATCGAATCGAAGTGATTCCGACACACAGAATAGAAACCCCGTCACTACTACGAGCTTGATTATACTCATCATTTTTTCAAATAAAAAAAAATCAACTTTGAAAATCAAATCAGCTGGTAAGACAGAGAGAGAGAGTTTTCAAGGTTTTCAACCTTGAGGAAGACGATGAAGAAGAGAAGGGGAAAAGGGGAGAGGGGGGTGGAGTTGGGGATCGGACCAATCATAAGAATTAGTTGCCGAGAAAACTACGCAGAGGTCAAAGAGAGTGGGCACGTGTTTGACTCCCATTGGACACGCACGTATACAAGTACAGAACAAGAAGTAGCCGAAAACACTGGCTTCGAGTCCGAGTTCGTGTATCGTGCGGTGATTGGACTGGCAAGGGCCAGCTCAAAGGGCTTATTCTACTAACGATTACGACGTGTCGTTCTTTTTTATAGAGATGACATGTAACGACATCTTTTCTATCACTTCATGATGAAGGGAAAGAAAGACAAAAACATAAAACTACGTACTGTATTTGTTCATAATCCTCAGAAAATGGTGAATGCAGAATTTTCATGCTTAGAATCTGAAAAAGGGACTTCTTTAAATGACAAAAATGGCTTCCCTACTGCTCCCAGAAGATTATTTCACCTTGCTCCCCACATAGACCAAGATCCTTGAGCCTTCTTTCCGGGTAATATTCCAACTGGTCCAACTCCTGTTCCCTGTCCTTGAAAATCCCATCAATCTGCTGCAGAACCCTCTTCTCGCCTTCTCGTATTCCTACTGCAATCTCAAGCCTCGGATTGAGTTTTGTTTCTTTTAATTTTTCGTCCTGCAACATTGTGCATAGTTAGGATTGTAATCATTTGCATAATGATACAATGCTTGTCGAATGGAAGTTAAGAGGAGCTTCTCTTCACCTCTTCAATGGTGGTATGATACCCAGAAAGAGCAGAACTACAGGCATCTCTAACCACCCGACATACAAGCTCTTCATTAGCATGGCTAACCGGCATTCCAAGATGGCCCCACACAGCATTTCTAAACAGAGACTCCAGGAGGAATGCATCTGTGCCTCCAAGTGCTAATAGACGCAGATATGGGAGCAGTAAAGGTGGAAACGGACGGCCCAGAACAATTTCAAATTCAGCAGCCTCACCTAGACTGTTGGATTCAGCAATATCCAGCTTGTCTCCAAAAAAAGGGTCTGATTCAGGTATCTCGAGTGTTAGTGTATATGCATTCCTGTCTGGTTTAGGCTCTATGAACCCATAGTCCAGTGCTAGATCAGCGTTGCTCTTCTTCAAGTCATATTGGATAAAAACCTGTCCATATAGATATGTATATATGGCTCAATGTCATTGTTGCTCATTGCAACATTAAAGCTAGAGTCAATGTCAAAAAGGAGATTATGGATACTTGTTCGCCGGCTTTGACGGAAACAGGGGTACGTAGAGAAAACAGAGTATCCCAAGAGAAAAGCCCAGCTGCTCCTTTAATCTCCCATGCATGTTCTTCTGAGGTTACGTGGGTCCCATGATTGATCTGGATAAAATAAAATTCGGGTTTGAGAAAAAGAGCTTCTAATTAGGACCACTCATATCAATTAACATTTAATAGGGGGTAAGAAGCAAAATCAGGGGAAAAGAAGGGGGTAAGATGAAATACCAAATCTGCAAAGGGGATGACAACAAGGTTTTGACCCCTGAGTCTGGAAAATGCTCTTGATCTGAGCATCCCAAATGCCCAGAAGAAGTCATCTAATGTTATAGGAGAAGGAAAGAGTTGCTTGTTAGGGAGTATTATTTCTTCTTCCACTTTTCGAAACTCACTCTTCACATATTCTTTCACACTCAATGTTGTACTTAGAAGTTGGGTTCCTGCAATTCCATATATATATATATATTTTTTAATTCTAGAAACATTTTTTTCCAAATTAAAAATCGAAAAAAAAAAAACAGAGTGAAAATAAACAATTACACTAACCTTGAAGCTCCGCAAGCTCTTCTTCTGACCTGCTCTGAAACAATTAAAAAAAAAAACATTTTATCGAAATCCCAATCCATACTGCATAAATTGAATAAGAGAAAGACTAAGCTAAACCCACCAAAATATAGTGGAATTAGTTTCTTGAGGAAGAACGTCAAGGTAAATCCGCCATGTTGAGTCAGCTCTGAGCTTCTCTCTAACCAAAAATAGAGCAACAGAGACCCATGGCTTCAACCCACTACACACATTTCCAATGTCAGAAGCCGCTACAGCATCTGGGTTTATCCAAAGCCTCTTGGGCACCTCCAAAACGACCTCGTTTCTAGAGAGGTCTCTCAGGGCCACTAGCCCTAGGCCTTCCGGGACGATAGCGGGCATGGCTTGAGTCTTTCCGGTGACTATTCCTTCTTGGCGGAGCCACTGCCAAAAAGTGTGGACTGGTGGTGGAAGTGATGGGTCCAAGTCGGACGAGGTGAGGGAGGTGATGGTTAGAGGTCTTTTGGGTAGGCGAAGAGAAGAAGGTCTGTTTGGTTTAGAGAAGAGGTGTTGTTTTATGGTGATTGAAGAGCAGAGGAAAGTTGAAGAGCAAGATGATGATAAAGTTGCGCGATTCACCATTTTTCTTTTTTCTTTAATTTGTTCCAGTAAAGGGTTAAGCCGATAAGGATATGGAGTTTTTTCTCTTCTTTTCTTTTCTTTTTGGATGATAAGGCTATGGAGTTTGATTTGTGTATATGGCATTTAAAACAGTTGGGTCCGAATTCTGTTCAGTTAGTTATTTTGGCAGTTGGAAAAATGCTGTACTAAAAATGGTATTTGAATGGGTCGTTTTGATTGGGCTCAAAGTTCAGCCTGCTTCTAAGATCCATATTTATTGCTGGGCCAACCTGCAGATACCTTATTTGTGAAATGGGGACAAAGGAGAGAATTACCTGACTTGGTTCGCTCTGTGACAGGGTTCCTGGTCCAGATAGGCCCATATAGAGTGATTTTAATGGGCCGCCTATAAAGTCGAGGTTCACTTTATTATCCCCCAAGAGTTTGGAGTGGATCCATTAGCTGGTTGGCTGAGTCGGAGAGGGAGACCAATGAGATTGCAAGCGACGGGAAAAGAGATTTAAAGAGAATAAAATTAGTGAATTGCGTTTATTTAGAGTTATAAGTAATGAGGATGATTTTAATTTTAATTTTGTGCTTAATCAAGCTTAGAAGCATTTTCTAAAGTTGAAGAAAGAAAATTTTAAAAAATTACCAACCTTCCACGATAAAATTCAAATAATACATAAAAGACTTGGCATAAAGGAAGAGATATACTTCTTCAACCATAGAACGTATCACAATAAAATTCAAATAATACATTAAAAAAAAGAAGGTGAATTTCATTCCTACCAATAATGTTATTGGTAGCAAAATGAATCGGGCTGACATAAGCATGCACGGCGACAAAAGCATGACACGGGTATCGAGCTGTGCCATGTCCAACTATGCGGGCACGTGGGCCGGCACATCATGGTATGGATTTCTCGTACCGGCTCGGAGCATGACACGGCCCTTTTGGACCCGTTCGAGGCACAGGTCCAAAAATGCCTCTTAATTTTAGGGGTTTTTTTTCCGAAATTATTTTGTATATTAAAAACTTTTCGATTAATACAAGATCTTGTTTAGCCAAATAATATTTATTACAATTTATTTATAATTTTAATTATTAATTGTACTAACCTTTAATTTATTAAATAATAAATATTATGAACGATTAACAATATATAAAATATGTATTACAGTATTAGTATTTTATTAATCACTTTATTAATCCGATTAACAATTCTTTTTAAAAAAAATAAGCTTTCGAGCTCACGGGTCGAAACGGGTCCATAGGCCAAAATAGGCACATGGGCTGAAATAGGCTCACGAGTCGGCATGATACGTTCATGGTATGTTATTATGTCTGTGTCATACTGCACCCTTATTTTTAGATACGGGCATGGCACGACACAATCCGTACCGGGCTGGACCGGCACGAATCACCATTTTACCCACCGACCCCATTTTAAGAGGTCCAAGAATAATTTTTTTACTCTCAAAAATTGAAAACAATTCTCGGCACAACTAAAAGTCAAATTAAATAATGAAATAGTATTCATTTTGATTTTATTATTGGAATCGAATCGAATCAAATGCCCCCCAACTTGATATTCACGAAAACACGAGCCGTCCCATACTTTATTGTTTTTACTATTTATAATTAATTATTGTCTGTATATCTATATTTCTATTATTTTGCACTTCTCATTCCTATAATTGAGTTGGGTATTAATTAATTCAAACTAAAACATAGAGGCAAAAACAAAGAAAGAAAGTGAAAATACATTGACAATAATCGATGGACCCCTCCAACCTAAGAACGGCAAGGGAAAAAGAGAAGACCAATAGATAGGAATGGCTCTAAATTTCTCAAGTCATGGGTGAGCATGATGTCTTTGTGATGACCGGATGGGTGGTCTAAACTCTAATTTGGAGTTTCAAAATGGTAAGATTATTAGTAAAATCAAATTAAATCGAGTTCACTTGGATCTTAGTATTGAGATTAAGATTCCGTTCTTAAAACGTAAATTGGAGTTTAAACTCATATAATCTAACATAGGGCTTACAAAATCTAACGAAGCTAGGCTCACAAAATCTTATCACGGATTTCAGTTTACTCAAATTTCAGTATTAAACACATACCCTCTTGAAGGATATCCATGGTCTCAAAGGTTGAAGAGGAGGTTGCATTGTTTACATAGACAATGGCAAATGGCTTCCAAAAACAAGTGAAGACGGTGAAGTTGGAGAAACTATCTATGAATCCGTGTTATAAACTAGATGTGAGAGGGGGGTAGTGAAACCCACTGCTTCAT
Source organism: Coriaria nepalensis (assembly GCA_027186245.1). Taxonomy (NCBI): domain Eukaryota; kingdom Viridiplantae; phylum Streptophyta; class Magnoliopsida; order Cucurbitales; family Coriariaceae; genus Coriaria; species Coriaria nepalensis. Next base: position 2,772,797 of record CP114486.1, read on the forward strand.
CCATTTTCCTGAGGTAGATAGAGACAGGCCAACAACTCTCTTGAAACAAAGTTATAACTGACGTACGCCAGTAAAAAACATTCAATAATAGTACATATTTTTAAAGCCTATGCATAGTTAGAGGTGGAGTGTTGGGGACACATTGAAAATGACGCATGCTTGCAATTAAACAGGTTATAAATTTGAATAATATTAGTAATGTAAAGTCATATATTATATCTGGTACATGATTGGATCTCATAAGAACCTTGTCCACAATTATTTAGAGTAAAAAAGATTGTGCCACCCAGTCTCAAGATTCCTTGGCAAATTTTGCCCATTTTCAGAGTTATAAGAAAAACCCTCTTTTTGGTTGAATGAAAAACAATATTAATAACAAAATGTAACATTCTTCTCCTAATTACCGTACTCCATTACTCCCAAGAGTTCAGGATGTCTCTAGAACTGTTTTTCACTCTGACTCCTATTTTGATTAGAACTAAGATTTGAACAAACTAAACCCATAAGCAAAATCTTAATTTACAACGTGCCAACTTGAAAATTTTGCAATATGGGAAATACATAGTAGATATAAAATTTATTAATATTGTATGAGTCGGTGAAGACAATCAATCCATGCATGAACCTGTAGGCAGGCTGTAAGTAGTTACTATGACACGGGTCAAAATAATTTTTGTTCAGAAGAACAATCATAACACGTTATGACACCGATCAATTCGGACCATTGAATTACAGATGTAAGTAATAAAGGACATAAGGGAGAAGCCATCTCAAGTCAAACCAGGCCAGCAACAAAGCAATCAGACTTACGTACAGATGGGTTAATAAATAAGATATAGCACATAAATAAAAAGGATGATCAAGTTGCGAACCTGCATAAAGTTGTCATCTTCCCCACGAACCTTTACAGCAACTGTCAATCCACAAGTGACTGCAAGTAATAAATCATCAAATACCATAACACATTGATCTGTACAATAATTTTTGCTCTACCCAATGGGAAAAGATTCTCACCTGAAAGTTCGACAGATTAATCTTTTTTTTTTATAATAATGTCTTTATTATTCGCATAACGTACAAATGTTCCTCTAAAAATTTTACAGATCCTAACCATGGTGCAGTTAGGAACTTTTATACATGGATATTGGATCCTATTTTTGAATTTTCTAAAACAATTTTTAAAAAATTAAATAAGGTAAATCTAGTTTTTACTTGTTAATGAGGTTTCCACTTATTCATACCTTACTTATCTATAGGCTCTACTATTGTTCTAGAAAATTCAAACAGAATAAATTATTAGAAGGTGAAACAAGATGGACGACAAGTGGACCATGAAACCGAATCGAATCAAATTCAATGATAAACAAGCTTACAGTTTCCCCTAGAAAGGCAGACAGTGACTGAAAGATAGTTAGTTAGGTAATCACGTGGTCGTTTTCATAGCACGGTTGACCTTCCGGTTCGTTATGTATTGTACCGCCAAAACAGACAAAATAAATAAATAAATGAAAAAAAAAAGTCAACCGTGTGATTCACACGTTGGCAAAAAGAAATAAATAAACAACAATATAAAAGTAGCACCATTGTAATATAACAGCTAAAGAACAAGGTAATAAATAGTTTATTGTAAGGAATGTGATGATGATGGCGTCTGAGCTTCATGACATTCAATTTCAAAATGGTCCAAAATTTTGATGAAACGCTAAGTTGTTGAGAGGGAGAGGCCTCCATTTTTGTCCAGCCTGGACACAGTAAGACCACTCCCTCTTTATTGGTCCTCTGTTTCTCAAAATTTTGAGGAATTACAACCAAACCCAGCCGACGCAGTACAATGTGTTTCATTATCATATCAGTCCAAGGTCACAATTTTTAACTATTTTATTTCACTGTTAGGTTTTGTTCTTTTTAATAGTTTTTTGTAATGTCTTACATCACCTCCAAACAGGGTAAGAAAGACAGATAGGAGCGAACATTCAACCTTTTTTTTTTTTTTGTCCTTTTTTTTAATGACATCAATTTTAGCCATACTCTTCGATTGACAAGGTGGACACGATCCTATCAATCAGTTTTTTATTAACACAAAAAGATAGAAATAAAAAGTTTTAATATTTCAATATGAAGAAACTCACCTTGACTTGCATCTTTCATTATTATTATATATGGAAGACCATGAACCTCACATTGGAGCTAGCTACTACCCGCCCATATGGAACAGTTCTGCAAGAAGAACAAAACATTGTGCGAAAGATAACCATGTGATAGAAAAAAGCAGAGTAATGAACGACTTCAACCACAATGTTTTCGACAACGATGTCTTTGTCATAGCTTCTAGAAAATATCGTACTCGCATTACAATACAACAGGGCTCGTCGATTTGAATCTCATGCAATGATCTATTCTTCTTGTCAAAGAAAGTAAAAGAAAAGAGAGCAATGAAAGCCACCATGCACAGAAACAGACGAGATACATCAATGAGAGCAAAATATCTTTTTGGTAGTTAATCATGTCAGAAAACAAATCTTTCTAGATGCTTGTTTTTTTGTTTTTTTTTTTTTCCGCAAGTATACTTTCAAATGGACCCACTATATTATTAAGCTTACCTCATCAGAATCATAATGCTATCTAACTTTCAAGGTAGGTTAACATGCTCGAAAAGTTCTCTATCTTTCATATTATTTTATATGAATATATGTCTACCACTTTATGCCATACTAACTTAATAGTAATCATATGTACAACGTTAGATAACAATAATTTATTGAAAAATAATTATTTAGATCTTAGCTTGCATAACTTAATGTAAGCAAAAAAAGCCATAGGAATTTTTTTTCCTTTTCTTTCTTTTTTTCCCTATATTCCATCCTCCTATGTTCTCCCCCCTCCTCATCCTAAAAGACGTGAAAAATCTTGCTGCTAATTTAGCACATATTATGTATATACTAAGTAACAAGATTATGTTTTCATAAGCTCTTCGATAATAAGCATGAATCTTGTCCCCTAAATCTCAGTGAAACTCTATGTAGACTCTACTTTTTAACATGGCATATATCAGAGTCAACATCAGTGATTGGTAGAGAACATGTTTGGTTATCAATAATATTCATTAGAAGACAGAATCATTCCCATTATTAATTTTCGAAATTAGAAAAATCACACTTGAGATTTCAGATCTATTAATGGAATTCCATTTTTAAGAAGAGACAAACTAATATTAACTTTAGAATTATGGAATATCAGCATAATATGTTCAGCACGATCTAATGACCTGTCTAATTGGCTTTGGAAAAATGTGATTTTTCTAAGGGTTGTCTAGCCTAGAAATTTTCATCTGAGCCACCAAATAACTTATTGTGTAAACGTAAAATGTGGTACTTCTTGAGTCATTGAAGAAAAAAGGACAGACGTATGGTGAAGAAGGTCTTATACCATTGTTTGCTAGTCTAAAAGTACCATGTTTTCGCCAAAAATTGTCAGCAATCAAGGATGAGATCTTCACTTTCTGAAAAGAAAAAGGAAAAAAAACATGTCAAAAAATCCTGTTGAGATTACTGCCAAATCAACATATGGGAAATCACAGTTTCCAGAAAATAACGTGCAAGGTTTATTTATTACATAATATATATATATATATATATATATATATTTGCAAGATCTAAAGACATGTGAAACATTTTCCCACACCAGCTCAGCAAGACAACATGCAGGCTCTGTTCTTTTTTGTTCGTCAGTATAAGCAATTTGCTAATTTGTTAACCAAAAACAGAAGTGATCTGACAAGTCAACCTAATTAAGGCCTTGGCAGAGGCTTTTGAAAGTTAGACAACATTATTATCAAAGAAGGGACCCCTTCCACATTATGAAGAATTGTAGATGGGAAATACAAGGAGCAAGTATAACAAACTAAAATTAAATCTTTGCTTATCAGACTTTGATTCCTCTAAAAATTTCAGATATTTCCCAATAGCCCTTCCACTCTCGTAATTTTCAATTTCTCTCACAATTTTTAAACTCAACCCAATCTAACCCTTGATCCAAAAGTGAAATGAAAGCTGCCACACACAAAGACCTTCATGAATACTTAGTTAAGATGATTTTATTGCTGACCAGACTTTAATGTAAACAGGAGAAAAAAAAATGAACTTCTATAAAAGCTAAGAAAATTTGAAATAATTGTGAGGGGATACTTTCAAATATAAGAAACCAATGGGTTATTTCCTAAATAGACCCAAAATACAAATTTTCTGCTCCATATAAAAACCACATGAATGTGGCACAAAGTTATTGGCACCTAGCACTGCCATTCATAGTTTGACTCCATTTTCCATCTCTCCATTACTGTTAGTCCTTCCATGGACACAGCAGCAATATCTGTCCCAAGGGTCGAAACAGTTAATGTCCTAAAACCCTCTGCTGCTGCAAGAATGGCTAACACAGCAAACTTACTCCAACCCACTTGGCCTTCATCAAGACCAGACATGGTATCTTTTTCCTCCTCCGGAAAATCTTTCACCAAAAGCTTTTCAAGCCTTCGAAAAACTCCTTTCTCTAATTCTAGGAACGCTACAGTTTTTCTTACACGCTGCTCCACAAAACCAGGCATTGACAGCAACAATGCAACAAATAAGAATCCAGCCATTGAGCTGGACTCAAACTCAACAGCCCAACAACTAGCAGCTCCTGCACCGAACAAAGCTCTGACATCTACTTGTTCTAAAGGTTTGGTATTCGGTTTGGGTCCTAAGAACTCCTGGGATAATGGAGAAATTGGAACCCCTGTAGTGAAAAGATACATTGGGGACAACGAAGAAAGGTGGTACATGTGGTACCATGGAAAGTCAGATGTAACCACTTCAGATTCAATTGGATTGGCAGTTTCGAGCAATGGAATTCACTGGGGAAGAGGAGAAGATCGTGTCAGATCTTGTGGAGATGCAGGGTTGGTTATGGATTGTAGAAAGAATTGGTGGGCTTTTGATACAGAAAGCATTAAACCTTCTGAGCTTGTACTTATGTCCAGCTCAATGTATAGTGCAGTCTACTGGCTTTATTACACCGGATATAGTTCTGAAGAAGTGATTCTTCCAGATGATAAGAAAGATGAAGAAAATCACACACCCCGTAAAATTTTCAAGTCCCTTCCTGGCTTAGTGTGCAGCCAAGATGGAAGGCATTGGGCCAGAATCGAAGGGGATCATCACTCAGGGTCATTGTTAGATGTGGGGTCAAGCAACGAGTGGGATTCATTATTTATTGCTAAACCTCATGTTGTCATACATGGCAGTGATGACCTCAGAATGTATTATCATTCATATGACATCGAAACCAAGACGTTTGCTATTGGAGTTGCAAGATCTAGAGATGGTATCAGATGGGTGAAGTTGGGAAAGATTATGGGAGGAGGTTCAGAGGGTACTTTTGATGAGTTAGGGGTCAAAAATGCATGTGTAGTGAAAAACCAAAAAGGGGGAAACTATATGATGGCATATGAGGGAGTTTCTACAGACGGAAAGAAAAGCATCGGGCTAGCAGTATCTCCAGATGGGCTTAAGAACTGGACGAGGATTCAAGAAAACCCAGTTTTAAAGTCTTCAGAAGATGATGGATGGGACAATAACGGAGTGGGATCTCCATTTTTGGTTCAAATGGAGGGTAAAGTAGATGAATGGAGATTGTATTATGTAGGAGTTGGACATGGGGGAGAGACGGGGATCGGAATGGCAGTTTCAGAAGGAAGTAATACAGGAAATTTTAGAAGATGGGAAGGATTTCATTTGTGAATATAGCTGTACAGTAAGCATATTTCGACTAATTTTTCCTATTAAACTGTATTTCAACTCATAAGATTATAAATTATGACAAAATTCAATGTCAATTTGATAATACATTAGCTCGGAGGCTTATATGACCTAATCCTTTAGTTTTTACAAAGCAAGAAATAGACATTCGTAAATCCTACTATCGAAATGGAAACACATCACAACTATATTACACTTAAACAATCAAGTCCAAAAGGAGGTATCTGGTTCTTCTTTAGCAAGGTGGTGTTATGGCAGAGTCGGAGTCCAGTACAATCCATAAATCATCCAGACTAAATCAATTTACTGAAGTAAAATTGTAAGATTATTACCCCTACCAATTTACCAATAACCAAAACCAACACATCAAAATCTACCAAAACTGATGTTCTATACAAACTAGGTGACTACTTCAATCACTACCTCATAGGCCGTTCTCGTTTTCTATTTCTTACTTGCCTTAAGATTGCATCAAACCATTAGTTCTAATTCTCTTATTCACCAACATTACCACCACAGGTGAGCTTGAATTCCCCTTCCATTTTAATCTGTCGATCAACTATTTCCTAGCAATAACGGTTCCATTCTGCTTTCATACGTTTCTCTCTCTAATGTTAATCCACTTCTGTACTGATCAACTCTTTCTTAGCTATAACGAATTCATTCAGATTGCCTACGCTCCTCTCTCTAATGTTTTCTCCACCTCTACACTGATCAGAATTTTTTATATGAACTTCAAACATATGCATCATCTTCACTACAACACAAACATAAAATTTCTAGAGAATAAATCCAGTTCCAGATTCAAATCAAGGAGAGAGAAAGGAAAAACGAAACGAAATCTCAAGACAATGAATCAACAATGAAGAGCGGAAAAGTAAAACTAGTATTACCTTTCGATCTGAGAAATAACTAGAAATTGCAGCTCTAGACTGGCAGCTTCTTCAGCGTGAGTGATAAGACGGAGCTTCCTCCATCATTCCGATAAATTTTTCTCAGAACTCTTAAAAAATTCGTTTCTGACCAACGGAAGGGATTCTAACTGAGAAAAAGAAGAGGTAAAGTTACACATCTCAAAACAGTTTTCTGATTTTTCATGTTTTGTTTTGTTTGTATTTTCTTTTAAGATTTGTCTTATATTCAAAATCCACCATCAGTCTTCCATACATGTTTCTTAGGCCCGCCATCATTCTTCCGGCATCAATAGTGGGTTGAAAATTGGACATAGATTAACCTACGGGCCGTCATCAATCTTCCAGTATCAACAGTAACTTAAGAACCGGACGTAGATTGATTAGATGTTAATAACTAAGAATATTCTAAACTAGCTCGAATATCTTCGAAAATTGCCTAAAGAAACTGTGACTACTACTACGTTGGTCGTGTAATATATTTGTAAGCAAAGTGGATGAATTATATGATTTGTATATCGTGTCATGTGTGCTGATGCTAGACGTGACTACTAAAAAAATTGATTCAACGTGTTCTGTATGAAGTATTAACACACTTTTTATATCAACATAGCATTTTCACAACTATAGATGGAATCCATCAGTTTAAATCACTCATTCAAGGAAGAAAGCTGGTGCAATGCAATAACGGATCGACAATGAATAGGAAGATAATTCCTGGATATTAACCATTACATATACAATCTGGAAGGATGGGAGCCCAGCAAGTTTCCGGAACTTCTCGTAAGACCAGGATGGGAGCCTCACCCATGTTGGAAAAAACCTTTTCCACAATGCTCTTGTCCCTTCAATTCCAACAGTCTTCACTAAACAGTCATAAGAACCGCTATACCGAACCACACCATACCGGCCAGCTCTCTGGTTCATCATCCTGGTCTTGACCGCACCAGCCAGACAACTCAAAGCCGTTGAACAAAGCTCTGAAACAAGAGAAGCCAAGGTGTGGGCAAAGATATTGTCACCTGCTATTTGATTCATTTGATTCTTAAGGACAAAACTCTTTGCATGATCCTAGCAAGCTAGATCCCCCATGTTGACCAGGAATGCCCTCTGTACGTTGGGGAAAACATCTTTCCAAAGCCCCTGGACCCGAACGATCTTGGATAAAGCGTCGAAAGTGCCCGAGTATTTGGGTTGAAGAGCTTGACTATCGGCTTATATCCTAACCTTGATGAGATCAGTTGGGCTTGCTACTATCTGTGCTACTAAATGCAGAGACGAGGAAGTATTGTTACTTAACAGACTGAAATCAAAGGAACAGAAGAAGGTACTTGAAGAAAGAAGATCATCCAATCAAAATCAAATCCAAGTAAATGAATTCTTAATCTATGCCAATATTGACAAAGGGAAAAATCATTTCATTCCAAAAGAAAGCATCTCCAGAACTTCTTATCTAACAAAAATAGAGCTTGCAGAACCACCAGCATTTAACAGAAAGAGTAAACATGGAAACCTAAAATATCAATTTGGGTAGCGGAAAACTCGGGGTTATTATTATGGATGTGAAATGAATATTTCCAATAATATGAAAATTCAGAATATTCACTCATTTTCATGTATCGCAATTCGTTCTCACAAGACCTTAAAGCAGAATAACAGAGAAAAACTAATTACCTGAGCGATTGAGCCAGAGATTCCACCGACGAGAGCCTTGACGGAGAGAGGAAGGGGGGAGGAATTGTCGCCTCCATGAGAGACGCGTCCTAGGTGCTCGTAATCGACAATTCAAAGAGGCGTATAAAAAAAGTGTCGAAGAATGGCCGGTGACAAGCCCTTATAGAGTCCGAGAGGGCCTTGCTGCCTTACGATTTCAGAGGCGACTCGGAAGGCGTTTGTTGAGCAAGTGGAGGAGAGAGACTCGCCGTGGAGCTGGAGCCTCGTCTTCATCAGGTCGACTGGGAAGGTCGTCGCCTCGGCCACCATTGCTGAGAGCGATGTCAAGGCCATCTTCTTCGATGTGATTTCTTCTTGCTCGTGTTCTTTCTTCTTCCAATGTCAGGGAACTGTGAGAGCGTGTGTCAAAAATAAAAGGGTAAACGTCGTCGGTTGAAAAGACGATTTCTCCCGCCCTTTCTTTTTCTGTCAATTGAGTAGCATGATCCTAACCCTCGATTGGTCCAGAGGGCAGAAAAACGGTGTCGTTTCAAGTTTGCAGTTTTTCACTAATCCACTCTTCCCTTCCTCTTATATCTAATTCAACATTTGGTTTATATTCAAATTACAATATGGTTCATATGTAAAGTTAAATTCTTCTACATCATCAATGATAGAAACATGATTCGACTGGTAAATCCAAAAAGAAAAGGGATAACAAGTGCATAAAGTTGCGACAGACTTTGGTTAAAATAGGTATATAAAAATCAATGTTCACCTATAAATCACCACGACAAAAAATTCATAATAGAATTAAAATATTTATACAGACAAAACACTTGATGTCCTAACGAAGTAAGTTACTTGCTCATCTAAGAACAGTCCCAAGAATGATCAAAATCCGACCATTCTTACAAGCTTACCGTAAAGGATACGGTCATCCCTTCCGGTATTGCTCTCCAACAATGCACTTTGTACAAGTTCCTGATGCAGAAAATACTTAATCATGAGTTCAAACCAAATAAAGTAAAGTACTCTGATCAGAGTATTAAGGGGTGGAAAAAAATAGATTTCTTCTTACCTTCACATCCCTGTGAGAGAGGAACTTCCCTAAGCTGTGAATAATCACCCTTAAATCTTCAACCTGGCCAATAAAAAGAAGATAGTAACAAATCTCAATCATCAGAAAATCAGGAGAAAAGACAAACCAAAAAATAAATTAAAAAGATGTAAATGTTACCCTAATGAAGCCAGCTTGATTTCGATCAAAAAATCTGAAAGCCTGTTTCAATGATCTAGCATGAATACAGTTTCAAAGAGTAGTCCCTAACGAAGAAATTAGGAGTAAACACTATACAGAAAAAGACCTGAAGGAGTTCTTTATCGAAAGTAGCCTCTTTTGGAGGAGAAACTTCCTTCTTTTTCGTCTCAGTTTCTGACTCTTTTCTTTCCGACTCATCCTTATTCGGTTCCAGCTTAGGGTCCAAAGCTTTCAAGTCCATAGATCCTGCAGCTTCATCCTTCTCACTACCTTCCATCTTGTTGAGCTCAGTATTTATGTGCGTCTTCCCCTCGTCATCGCACTATTTATTAAGATTGCAAAGTAAGCATGACAAAAAGTCAGAACCTACAATATGAATAGCATGGTAGGGATAAAACTAAAAAATCAATGAGCATTTTTCAGATTGGGTAATCCGTGTTGTGGTTACATTGTGAGGTAAGAAATGACAGCCAAACTCTTAGAATGATAATACTTCTTTAAGAATCTATAACAGTGCGAGAGAGAGAGAGAAAAAGAGACTCTTGCCTCTTTAGACGACTCATTCTGAGGACTATCATCCTCCATTTCTTCATACTCTTCGGGATCTTCCTCTGGATCTTCTTCGGGATCTTCCTCATTATCTGTTTCACTTTCTGTCTTCACGTCCTCTATAGGATCAGCATATTTATCCTCCTCAACCTTAGTTTTTTCTTCATCTGGTTGAGAAGGACTTGTTTCAGATTTACTTGATTCCTTTACAGCAGGAAGCTCACTGGTTTTCAGACGTTTTGTTGGCACCTTTTGGTCATTTTCTTTTCCGACTTTTTCCCATTGCCTCTTTTGCATATTTCTATCGGTTACAAATTTCACTCGCAATTTCTGCAAACACATTTATAGCAAGAAACAAAAGAACATAGATTATGATGTCCTGCATTAGAATCGAAATAGTTTTACATCGGGAAACTGCCTGCCACATAGGATAATACTGACCTGCAGGAAAGCTAAAAGACGACATCCCATCTGATATTGAAGCATTTCATGCAGTGACTCGGCAAATAATGAAAGCTGCAAAATAATCACACAACTTGTTATGAAGTACTAACCAGTAATACCCTTCGAGTATTCTATCAAATCCTAACAAAACAAGCAATTCATCCGAAAAGAGGGAACCTCGAATGTTGACTCTTCAATGTCCTTAGCAGTATAGCCCAAGAGCGACTCTAGAGAAAGTGATATTGACCATAGCTGTTGCAGAAATTTAGATTATTAAAACAGCCAACAGGGAAAATTAAAAAGTTGCATGGAAAGCATCGAATGTGTGCTTTAAATACCCTACTTTAGAGTCTTTGCCCAACTTTGTTTTTAGAATGAATCCAGGACGAGGAGGTTCTTCAGACTTCTTTTTCTCTTTCTCAATTTTTGACTTTTCCCCATCTTTCAACTTTTCTCTTTTTCCATGATCAGCATCATTTTTAGAGGTTTTCTGCTTGTCAGCCTCAAGCACCACTTTAGCCCCAGAGCCAATTTTGCTGCCACTTGCCTTTCCATCCGTCTTGTCCTCCTTGTTAGGATTTTTTGGCTTTGTTTTAGCAATTGTCTTCTTTTCTGTCTTTTTTACCTCCTTCCCTGGAGTTTCTGCTTCACTGGTGCTCTTCCCTGTATTTTCAGTCACCAATTTCTCATCCTTATCTCCATCTTTATTCGTGACATTTGCCCCATCATTCAATTCTTCTCCAGAAATCTTTCGTTTGGGTACCCTCCTAAGTACTTTCTTCTTTATAAATGTTTTTGTAACACTATCTTGCCTCACTGCCACCACGTTATTGGGATCTGCTCCATCCTTTTGTTTATCTTCAATGCTATCGCCTTCATTTTCTGCTTTTGTTTTTCCTGGAGCAGTTTTTACTCTCTTAATAATCTTTTTCCTCACAGAAGTTTTAACCCCAGCGGGTTCAGCAGACAATTCACCTTGTTGACCAGAAATCTCTGAGTTCAAATTCTTCTCCCCATTGCCTATCTCATCCACCTTATCATTCTGTTTGGTAGCAGAATCAGTAGCTGTAGTCTTAGGAGCAGCTTTCTGTTTGACAATCTTCTTTATGATCTTTTTCATCCCAGGCTTCAAAGTTGTTGGAGTGTTAGAGGCTTCACCCTGCACTTTTTTCTCGGTAGTATCTCCTTCTACACCCGATTCATCTCCATATTTCTTCTCAATTTTCTTTTCACTTTCTTCACCCTTGTCATCACTCTTTTTGACATCTTTTCCATCTCTCTCTCTTTTGCGGACATCTGCTTGTTCGGAGGCTGCTGACTCTTGCTTTTTCTCTGGTCTGTCTACCTTTTTTCCATCTTTAAAAAATTTCAGAAAAGGAGTTTACATAAGTTAGACAAGGAAACAATGCCGAGAAAAATTGGGCTTTTTGTTTAAATAATAAATCTGGTAAATTTACCTTCCAGCCCTTCCTTCAGCTCCCTAGACCTCTGAAGAATTAACACCTTATGTTAGTGTCCACAAAAGGGAAAAATCAACTGTAAAGAGTTTCATGGAGTGAAGAAGACTCCAGAAGAACTTAAGATTAAACATCAACTTGCATTTTTTCACTACATTGAGATGGTTTCATAGCGGAGGCCAAGTGCTCAACCATAAACAAAATTTTGAGTTGAGTTTATTATTCCCCCAAAAGCATCTGTGTAATCAAATAAGCGGGCATGCATACTGGTGTACATAGATACATCTCTTGAAAATAATTAGGAAGTTAATCAGATGGACGGTATGGGAAAATGTGAATCATCATTCCAAAGAATCCAAAAAAGTAAATCACAAACCTCTTTTTTCAAAGAAAGTTGCCTTTCTCTCTCTACAGCCTTTTTGTGAGCAAGCCATTGTTCTCGCCAAGTATCCAATGAAGGGAGACACTCGGACAAATCTGGAACAAAGAGCACAGTGACCTCTTTATGGCTAAAAAATCCATCTTTTCCAATTCTATCATAGTGAATCTGCAAAAACCAATAATATCTCAACATTTAAGGAGCTATGAAATTGAAAGAATGATGAAAGCTAATTAGATATATAAAATGTGAAGTGCCAAGCATAAAAATCAAATTCAATAATATCACGGTTGTGCCTACCTCCAGAAAACGATTCCATTGGTGACAGTTTTGTAAATCAAGATGTGAAACATCCTTTGCATGTCTGAGGATTTAGATTACTACAGTCAGATCAAGAAATCATGACTAGTAGATACACCCATAAAAGAAACTGATAACACAAACCTAAGAGCTGTTTGAATTAATGAGATATCATCGACCAAAGGGTCACCACCGTCTGATGATTTCCATGGACCACCAATCGCCATAAACCTGTGATCCTTTTTAAGGATGGCAAACCTAAGTATATTGCTGATATGGGGTATGCGGCCATCAGAAAGTTTTTCAGATGACAAGTCCTCAAGAGCAGTTTTACTGAGTCCACTCATCAGAATAATCTGAAGCAAGACAGGGCATGCACTATTATTACTAGGGTAGCAGCAACTTGGATATATTTTTTATCTTTATGAGTTTGAAAAGAGAAAAATTACTCCAGGAAAAAAAATTACGGATCAATCACATCATGAAGAAAATAAGTTAGCATTTCAATCTTATCTAGGGTAAGAATTATGAAAATTTTGTAAATATAATGGTTATGTATCTCATACCTTAGCATTCCAAATTGTATTCACAGGTTCTGGTTTCTCAGTTTCTTTAACCAAAGCTTCGGAAGATGGCTCTTTTGAATCTGCTGCACTCCCTTCTTCAACAAAATCATGCTCAAAACTGTTACAATAGAAAAGTTACTAAAATATTATTCTCTGTCATTTATTACATACTTTAATTTAGGATATCTTCGTCCAATGTCTTTCTTTGTTTCCATTTTAAATCCAGATTAATAATTGAAATTTGCATATGTAGTTGTATCAGAACAGATGGACTTCAAGCAAGTAGCAGAACACATGTAGAGTTAACACTCTATGATTATACAAACACCCAAACTTGCACACAAAGCCCAAAGGATAGAAAAACATTAATACTATAATCTATTTCAAAAAAGTACCACAGAATATCTCAAACTATGTAACTAATACCTGACAGGAGTGTGGATAGAAAGCTTAAGTTTTTCCTTTGGCCAATTGACAACAACCTACAGCAAATTGTAATTTCATAATTAGATACTTATCCGAATATATAGTCAGAAATCTCAGGGAATAGAGATAAAGGAAAAAGATAAACCTTAGAAAATTCAGGGGATACAAAAAGCCGGGGATATCTCTTGTCAATTGACAAATAATCCCTCTCTACTTGAACCACGCTGGATGAATGGACCTGAGAATTCATGAATTTTATCAGTAAAAGAACAGAATCAGAAACACAACCAGTGAAGGTAAAAGTAACAGGATGTTAGAAGAAATGAAAAAGTGCAAGTAGTGAAGTAGACAATGTTTCTTATATCCCCTCAGCGCCCTCATGTCTTTCTCCAAACCAGTGTTTCCCCCTCAATGTCCTCACTGTTCATTAACAGTAAACTAACAGAAACTATAAGTAAGAAATCAATCTGTGATTGGGGAACATGGGTTTACCAGATTCCGGGCTAGAGAAATCAGACAAAGTCTATTGAATCCCAAAGGTTGGCAACACTGTCTCAATGGAAGATAATATCCAGATTAACAGAGAGGTGATAGAGATGGGGACGAAATGTTCAATTGAAAAATGGTGCCAAGAAAGAATACAAAGAGGCAATGTGATAGAAGTCAAGCCTATGAAAAACAAGCGGAAGTAGTCCAGAAATAAGGGTCAAGTGATCACCAGCCATTGATAAGGACAGCCTTTTTTTTTTCCTTGTGAGAAGAGAGGAAGTTCATATGATAGACTACTCAAGGTTCAAGAAATCACAGAATTCAAACACTTAATCCTAGATCCAACAAGACAGTGCAGGTTGAGAAGAACAATGTTGCTTCGAAGCAAGCATTTCAATCTCAAAATGCCCAGCTGAATACCCAGTCGATAGAGGCAATTACTTGAAGAGAAAAAAAAGCTCTTGATAATCTAACTACCGAGCTCTAGTACTGGTCCTTTACCTTGCAGATATATTCTCTCCTTTTTTCTTCCACAGGTGAACGACGCCTTCAGCATTAAAGAACACCAAGTTAGATTACAAATCCCGCAAAGCAGCAGTATGGAGAACTAGACAGGATGGAAATAATAAAAATATCAAGATCCACCTATACGCCATGTCACGATGCGGGGGAGAATCTCGCCGCAAGGGTCTCCCCTCCTTAGACAAAGAGGACCCACGTCGGTCCTTCGACACCCTGGGCGGAGGAGTACGTGTCCGCCTAAACTCAAGTCCACGTCTGCTCTCTCGCTCTCTTTCCTTGTGTCGTTCCAAAGCACGTTCTCTTTCGCGCTCTCTCTCTCGTTCACGTTCTCGTTCCCGATCCTTCTCCCTCTCTCTGTCTTTCTCTCTCATGCGCAAACGCTCCCTTCTACGCTCCTCTTCCCTAAGCTCGAATTCTCGGAGATAACCAGCTCTATCATCCTTATGCTCATCGTTCCTTGGATAATTACTACGAGCTAACAAGCTATTTGAATATTCTGATTCGAGAGATGTGCCATGGAGTCCTTTTCCGGTAGCATAGTCTCTGCCAGGAGGAAGGCTTACTCCATATCCGGGATTCGACGAACTTTGAGAATAGATGAGTTCATCTATATTTCTCTGTGGAGCAGCACCTAATATCGATGCAGAAGGCAGTCCACTGTATGACGAACTAAGAGATGATATATTGCGAGGATCAGAATCTACTCTTTCTCCGTAAGAGAGAAGATCTTGGGTAGAATGCCGACTAGCAGCAGCCCTTGCTGCAAGATAATCATTTTGTCTGCCAGAAATGTGCTGCTACTCAGTGTTGTAAGAGACAGATTACAGTATTTGCTCACAGAGTCTTACTACCATTTACAGAAGGTTTACTTAAAGACACGAGAGAAGTTTTCAATATTGGAAAAACGGATATATTCACAATTTTCTAGTAGTGGTTATCAAATGCAAATCACCAACTATTCACTCGCAAGAAGAAGAAAATATTACAATAAAATCACAGAAGCAAATACCTTGAACTCCCATCAAGGGTGCTCGATTGTAGCGACTGCACTTTTAGCAATTGTTCTTGTCGAAGTAGGGCAGCCGAATCAAGGCGATCATAGATGTCAGGCTGTCAACAAAAATGGACAGATAATATAATATTATGAGATTATTTAAGCTGCAGTAGAAATGTTACATGGCAACAAATTTTACATCAAAAAATAAAAAACAAAAAGCAATACTTGATGCTGATGACCATAACCAACTGTTTCAGCAAATCTTCCTGTTGGCTCACTTTGCAAGTCCCTTCCCATATAAGCACTTTGCCGCTCACTATACTGCCGTCTGTCAATAGCAGAATACTCAGGGATCTTCTCAGCGAACAAATGGTCACTTTTATGACCATATCCATGGCTTGAAGTGGGGACATATTCAGATACAAACTTAGGGGAATCTGTGATAGCCGAGGCATAGCCACCATGTCCTTCCAAAGCTGAAGGTCCAGCCCCTTTTGCAGAAGAACCCTATAAAATGAAACATTATATTAAGCAGAAATGTGTGTGAGACTGATTGATCTGAAAAAAAATCAACAAGCAATAAACCCAAGTACAGAAAGTTAGACAACAGAAGAATCATGGATTGTAGAAAAAATAGAATTACGAGAAAGCACAAAAACAAGGAAGATGTAGCATCATAACAACTAGAACATAAATGTGCAAGCACTATATTATATTCAAAGAGATAAATAGAATATTCCATTTACCACTTCAAAACTAAAATGAAAAATAGCAAAGAGGCCTGCAGGAAAGTAAAGTAATTGACCTGTGGGGCAGTACTCAAAGAAGCTGACCCATACGCTGAACTATACATCCCTCCATAATGACCAGCAGTTGATGAATGAGGCCTATAACCAGTAGCATCTGCTTCCTGAGAAGCACCCAATGTCAATGTATGGCGAGAAGCTAAGGATTGTTGGGGTCCACCATCAGATACCCCGACTGAATTTCCAGCATAAAGATTTCCCAACTACAAAAAACCAAAAAATTGGAACTAATATGAGCCAATAGATATTTAACATGTGAATTTACAATGTTAGAGACAGACCGGAAGTCACCCATATAAAGGGGTAAGAGAACATAGAGAATAAAACAGCAACTGAGATTTCCAAACAAAGTTGATGATTAACATGGTTCCATAAGGGGAAAGAGACATACCAAATGGAAACACTCAAATTTAACCCAGTTGTTATAGTAGGGAGTTAATTGGGAGAAAGTTTATATTGATGTAATCATCGGTGAAAATTGAAACCGCATAGACAGCTTACATTTTGAATATACGCAGATTGCCCAGGATATGATTGCTGACCATACGAACCACTCCCTCGGGACGAATACATAATCTCACATAAAGAGAAGGGGAAAATGAAAACCTGCACTACGAAAAAGGCCAACGAGAAAAATTTTAAACAATCTGATTCCAGATGGGGAAATAAAAAGATCAAAGGTATCAAATTCGATATCAGAGAAGGAAAAATAAAGGAATATCACCTGTTTGTCAGTTGTTACGCAGATGAGGGCCGAAGAAAACCCTAATTCCTAAACAGGCTAAAGGAGGGAGGAGGGAGACTGCCAGACCGAGGCACAATTACTCTTCCACTTTTAGATTAAATTAATATTTTGATCCTTTTACTTATGTATATTTCTTTTTTTAATCTCTTCATTTTTTATACTTAGTCCTTATTAGTAAAAATAATAATAATAATAATAATAATAATAAATTCAAATATTCTAAAACCTTCCATTTAATTTTATTTATAAAATAAAATTTTACCCTCTTTTTTTTCCTTTTTTTTTTCCTTTTTTTTCCTTTTCATTATATCATTATTATTAAAACTTTGTTATATCTATCATTACCAGATGATTAATTTTTATATTTTGATTAATTTTTAATAATTATAAAAAATATACCTAAAAATTAAAATTTTATATTTTTAATTTCTTTCACTATGAACCATTTGTTGAAAAAAAATACTGTATATTTATTTTATCAAGATGGCAGTAAAAAATTATAAAATAAATTAAAAATATTTTTATAATTATTAAAAATTATAATAATGTCTACTAAAAATTATTTTTTAAAATGTACTCCTACCCAAGTAAGGCTAAAAGGATTTGTTACAAAATAACATTATGAAAGCAGGAATGATGTATTTAAGTCAAACAGAACTGATGTACTGTAGTTTTTTTTTTTTCCCCTCTTTTTTAGTTCGGAGTTTTGTGATTCATTAGGCCAAAACAAAAAATAAATATTAAGACTAAAAATGAACAGTGTTTTTATATTTTATGAGCATGATAGATTTTGTCATTTGAAACCACATGGTTGTACTTAAACAAGTGCACGCGTGTATGTGCATATATGCATTATGCATGACTAGACTTGCGTAAGTCTTATCAAATTGAATAGTACTTGAATCAATAAAATTAGTATTTTAATATATCATATTTATCTTCAATTTTAAGGATAATTTATTTTATATAAATGAAAAGTAAAAATTAATTTAAATTAGTTTTTATATGAATTTCGAATCAGTATTTAATATATTTAAATGATTAATAGATAAATAAAAAATTAAATCTAAGAATATAATTATTATAATAGTTTAAAGTATAAAAATAAAAGAAAAGTTTTATTTCACATCGGAAAGAAGAATTAGTGAATAAGTGTTTATATAAAATTACACATTTATTAATAAGTAATGAAATATAAACTATAATGATCTCTCTTGCATGTGCATGTAGAGGTGCAAATCCGAACTGAATTAGGTATGACTTGTGTGTGCACTCGCACCTAGCGCAAATTAAATTCCAAAAACTGTCCAGATTCGCTCTCTCATAAGCCTATAAATTGATCGTGTGGTGGAGTTCGGAAATTTTTTTTATTCGTTGGAATAGTATTAGTGATGCGCTACTATTATTCATCTTTGTTATATCTGATGAGACAAACGTTATTTTATTTTCGACACTGACAAGAAACTACGAATTTATTTTAAGTAAACTATTACACAATATGCATCGATTTGATTCTCAATTTCTTATTCTATATTTTTGGTTTTACGGATTTTATTTATGTTTTCTCAATTTACTGTATTAATGTATTACTGCATTATTGTTTACATACATACATCTATATAGTATATTATATAAATAGAGATAGAAAGAGAGAAGGTCAGTAGTCATGTGTACACAAATTTTTTTTTAAAAAAAAAAAAAACGAAAAAATTAGATTTCGACATGTTGTTGACCAAAATTACATGATAACGTGATTGAAGATGGTATTATTTATTGGCCAAGATAAATTGTAAATGGGTTTGGATGCATCTACTAATTAGACTTTAGGAGTAGTTAATTATTTTAAAAAATTTAAGAATAAGCCAAATGAATCCTTCTCATGTCAAGGCGTGATTATGAATGCAAATTCAATATTCAACAATAATGATCCTATCATACTTCACTAATTTTAACCATTAAAGATCAAAATTCGTATTTTATACACACCAAGACTTGTCTCCGGTTATGAAACAAGTTTAATCTATGTACAATTATTATAAAAATATGAATTAATTTACTAATCTAACTTCAACACTTTGAATAAGAATGCACATAGAAATTTTCAACCGCGAGAGGCTACTAAAAACAAGACAAAGTTTCAATATATGTATGTACATACATTGTTTGTCAACTAACATACACAAAACACGTCCACTTCTCTTCGTATTTAGTAAATGGTATACTTTAAATATACCAACTAATTTCTTATTATCTACCATCTTGTCTTGTATTACGATGAATCTTTTAATAATAGTAAGAATGTAACGA
The DNA here is from genome assembly GCA_027186245.1 of Coriaria nepalensis. NCBI lineage: Eukaryota > Viridiplantae > Streptophyta > Magnoliopsida > Cucurbitales > Coriariaceae > Coriaria > Coriaria nepalensis. The sequence goes on from CP114486.1 coordinate 2,792,404, forward strand.
CGACAACGTAACATAAATAACTACTCATGGAGATTTTCGTCATTAATAATGTTTTTACAAGGAATTTTTTTGTATAAATATATTTCAAGAGTATATAATAAATTAAATCTTATTATAATTATATATATATATATATGTGTATTATATATCATATTATATATATTATGTGATAATTAATTAAAAATTAAAAATTAAAAATTATTGACTTTTTAATAAATATCTTTAACTTAAATAATGACATCACTAAATTTAATTAATAAAATAAAATAACCATCCATCTAATCTTGTTTCCCTAGTCCCAAACAAAACTAACCTCTCAACAAGCTTATTACCTCATATCGTCGACTCCATTATTACTGAGTAAGCTAAGTGAGATTTAAATCAAAAAATTTTAAAAATTTAAAAATTAAAACGACATCCGTTTAATTGGTTTATCGAAAACGACAAACTACCTCTATCTTGTATTCTTGTCTTGGTTCAATAGACTATTCTCTTATCTGGTTTGGGGGCGGGTCCTCGAACAAAATGCGCCACGTGTTGATTTGATCTTAATCTGAAGCAGATGTGATGTCAACACGTGACAATCATACATATATTAATTAGAAGAGCCGTTGAAATCAATGGGCTGACCTGGTCCAATGAGGAGTGATTTTTATGACGTGTCTAGATAAGAACCACAAGTAATGAAATTCGGCCAACAATTTTCCTTGGTCTTTGGTGCTTATCCTAGTATTCCGCTTTTGGAAGGGACACGCGTCATTTTGTAAGTGGGACCCCCTAAACGTACGACATTTCTTTGCATGCTGGCACACACTAATATTACCGAACACTGAAAAGTTGCAAATGTTGACCTGGAAGTCATCCCCGCAATGCTAGTTTACTAGTACCTTGTTTATGCCTAAATTTTTATTTTTATTACAAAACGTTTTAACAAATTTTGGATCAGCTTCATATACATTACATATGAGATTTAGATGATCGTGGGATTCCAAAAATTATTCCTTTTAACTCTTACGTAAGCAGTTCAATTTTATTTTCAAGTTGAGTTTTGGATCTATATATAATGATATAAAAATTAAATTTATTTTAAAAAGGTAATTTAATAATTATTTATATTAATATTAATTGATATAAATTTATTCATTTTTTTTTGGATTAACTTAATCTATCTAAAAATGGTATATTAAGTAATTTAATAAAAATCAATTATATATATTCATTTATAAATATTATTATTTTTTATTAGTTGAAATGAAAGTATTGTTATTTCCTAAAAGTATAACTACTTTTTTAATGAAAATTTATCAATTATTCATTTTATAAACTCAACTAAGAATATAAATTAAAATAAAAAGTTTGAACTCAAAGCTCCAAACCTCTGTCCAAAAAAATATATATATATATATTATTATTATTTTCCTTAGATTTTCAATGTAGTTGTTGGGAAGAAAGTAAACTGAGAGTTCATAAACCCACGAGGGAAAACTAAACAATATAATATACATACTCGTGCAACATTCTCACTCTGTTTCCTTAGGCGTTCTAATCTCTTCATTCACACCAAAAGCTTACTAATAAAGTCATTCCCATTCGATTTTTCATAAAAATTTATTAGTAATTTTTTAAATTTTAATAATTAAATATATTTTATTTTTTTTAACGAATTTTAATTATGCTTTTTAAAATATAATTTGATATGTAATTTTTATAAAATAAAATAAAAAAAGGGAAAAGAATAATATCTTTGCTATGAAAGAATATACTCAAAAAAATCCGTACTATCCGTGTAAAATAATATTAGACAGAAAATTGAACCAACTTTTTTATGGTACTTAGGTAATCCGTATGTGTGAAAGATAAGACTAAACCATATTTTCTTTATTAATATAAAATTATTATATTCAATTTCAAAACCTCATCCAGATAAGAGTTTTGTGCACACAAGGTGCAAGGAATGTAGGACAAAACTCCAAAATCATTCGAATGCCGTTCAATACCAGGAGAGGAAAGTCAAAACATAAACCAATCAAAACCATGCAAAACTTTTTTCTCTCACACAACAAAACGACAAAATACTTCAAGCATAAAAGGCCTAGCTTTCTCCTTGACAACATTTCAAACTCCTCCCCTTTTCTTCATCCTTCTCAGTGAAGAGAACCTTTTGAGAAAAGAAAGAAAGAAAGAAAAGAGAACAAAAATGGCAAGAAAAACAAGCACTAACCTTCCTCCTGGTTTTAGGTTCCATCCTACGGATGAGGAACTCATCATGTGTTACCTCAAAAACCAAGCCATCTCAAAACCATGTCCAGCTTCAATCATCCCTGAAGTTGATATCTATAAATTCGATCCATGGGAATTACCCGGTTAGTATCATGCAAAAGAAGTACTTATATTGCTCTATCACATCATATATATCACCATAATTTGATGTTAATTACCTAATTATGCAGAGAAAACAGAGTTTGGAGAGAATGAATGGTACTTCTTTACCCCACGTGACCGGAAATACCCTAACGGGGTTCGACCAAACCGAGCTACTGTGTCCGGTTATTGGAAGGCAACAGGCACGGACAAGACCATACATAGTGGGTCCAAGTATGTAGGAGTAAAAAAGGCCCTCGTCTTTTACAAGGGTAAGCCCCCAAAGGGAATCAAGACGGATTGGATTATGCATGAGTATCGGTTGATTGAATCAAGAAAACAAGCCAATAAACAAATTGGGTCCATGAGAGTGAGTCTTATTTGTCAAGATTAAATTTATTTGGTACGGTAGCTTCTAGAGATTGGGATTTGACTCTGGTTTTGTGAATTATGTGTTTCAGTTGGATGATTGGGTCCTTTGCAGAATCTATAAGAAGAAACAAGTGGCCAGGCTTTCAGAAATAGTGGAGGAAGAACCTATACAATATGATAAGAAAGGAACTTATAATGATGGTGGGGAACAGCAAATGGTGAAATTTCCAAGGACTTTTTCAGTAACTCAACTATTGGAATTAGATTATTTGGGCCCAATTTCACATCTCTTAAGTGACAATTCATACACTTCAACCTTTGATTTTCAAACCACAATGCCTAATTTTGGAACAGCAAATGTTGGGAAAGTTGAGCAGCAGGGTGAAATATCATACCAAAACATCATGATGGATTCAGGGAAGTTTCAACCCAATAATAATACTAATCAAAATACCTTATTCAACTATAATAACCAGGCAGCAACAATATTTGTGAATCCAGCATATGGTGGGAGCTGTTTTGGTCGCTGAAAAAAAAAAAAAAAAAAAAAGGAACCAAAAGTTGGCAACTTGAGCTGGTAATACAATGATCAAATGCAATGAAGATCTCAAAACAATTTGTAAAAAAAAAGGGGGGGGGGGTGTGAGAGAGTAATTTGTTTAGAACTTAAATTTTTAGAATTGGGTTTGGTAGATGAACATCTCAGTAATGGAAAGTTTGAAACCATTTTCCATTTGGTCTAGGCAGCAGCAAATTATATTCCGAGACTCTTATCGATCACACGCAAAATTGTATTTCAATTACTATTGTGTAGAGTAAAAGCAAGGATTTTTATTTTTATTTTTTCATTTAAAGGGTCATTTGTTAGATATAGCTTTTACTTAATGCTATTTTTTACACCTTTTTTAGACTAATGATAATTTAACTAAACCTTGACTAAAATGATAAAGGTGATATAATAAACATGTGGAAAGTTTAGGTTAGAATTTTCACATCGTTAATCTAATCCCATATGTGTGAGTATTTAACTTCATATTCTAACTTCAAAAGTTAGTACTTTTTGTTGTTAGCTATGAATTTGGTCTTTAAAGTAATTAGGATAATGTTGTATAATAAGACCTCTAAGCACACATCTTAAATGTCTAATACATAACCAATCAAGTCTGCTGCAAAGAAGCTATATTTAATTAGCCGTGAAAATGGACCAACTTTATCATAATCAAAACATTAGAGTAAATTAATAATCCTTGTAGGCATTTTACCTGAAAATGCAAAGTAGGTGAAGAACATGAAAGAAGTGTGCTTCATTTAATACTATTATATCAAATAACATACAAAGAATGTTCACAAAGTATTAGCTAATTCATATACTTTCACCACTTAACCAGTATTTTAACCACTTCTTTTGACCTGCTCATATAAAACACACCTATCTAAACCTTATCTTTGGATTTATTTTACTTCTCTTTTCTTGAACGTCAATTTGTATTTTTCTAACTCGAGAGATGGGAGAGGGAGAGGTTGCGTTATTAGTTTCTTCTTACTCTGAAGAGTTCTGGGTCGGAATGTTGACATGCATCTGCATCATTATGTCGTGGATTTTACTCCATAGATGGAATCAAAGGAATAAGAAAGGCCCAAAAACATGGCCATTAGTAGGAGCAGCAATTGAACAGCTTTTGAACTATGATAGAATGCATGATTGGCTTGTGAAGTACCTGTCGGAGTCCAAAACCGTAGTTGTTCCAATGCCTTTCACAACTTATACATACATTGCAGATCCTGTCAATGTAGAACATGTTCTTAAGAACAATTTCGCAAATTATCCAAAGGTAATAATATATAAAAATCTACCAAGCTATGCATTATACATCAAATATTGTTGAATCATTTTCTGCATTATTAAACTGAAGGGTGAAGTATACCATTCATATATGGAAGTCCTGCTTGGAGACGGAATTTTCAATGCAGACGGTGAGCTATGGAGGAAACAGAGGAAGACTGCAAGCTTTGAATTTGCATCAAAGAATCTGAGGGATTTCAGTACTATAGTTTTCAGAGATTATAGCCTGAAACTCTCTGCCATATTAAGTGTGGCGTCTTCCAATAACCAAGCAGTAGATATGCAGGTGAATGAGAGTTTTTATTAACTTAATGAAAAATATGTAAAAAGATAATGGAAGGATGTCTGTTTTTTATGTCTGATGGAGGCTAATTGACCATTATTTTCTCTTATAGGAACTCTTGATGAGAATGACTTTAGACTCCATATGTAAAGTAGGTTTTGGTGTAGAGATTGGAACATTGGCCCCCAATTTACCCGATAATCAATTTGCTCGAACCTTTGACACAGCAAACATCATTGTGACACTTCGTTTCATTGACCCTTTGTGGAAGCTAAAGAGATTTATGAATGTTGGCTCAGAAGCTCTACTTGATAAGAGCATCAAATCCATTGATGATTTCACCTACACAGTTATTCGAAGAAGGAAAGCAGAGATCAAAGAGACTCGACAGATCAACAATGACAATAAGGTAATTAACATGTTGTAATCATAGTGAATTTAAGAGTAGTTGAATTCATTATCAAAGAACAACTAGTTGTTTTTACTTTTCTCCAATTTAAATATAGCAGATAAAGCATGATATATTATCAAGATTTATCGAGCTAGGTGAAGACCCAGAAAACAATTTTACCGACAAGAGCCTTAGGGATGTTGTTCTGAACTTTGTCATCGCTGGCCGGGATACTACAGCTACAACACTCTCATGGGCCATTTACATGATAATGATAAATTCACATGTAGCTGACAAGCTTTACTCGGAACTCAAAACTTGTGAGGAAGAGCAAGCTAAAGAGCAGAAAGTCTCATTATTGCAGTTTGATATAGCTGACCCTAAATCATTCAATAAAAGAATAACACAATTTGCAGAACTCCTAAATTATGATTCACTAGGAAGATTATATTATTTGCATGCTGTTATCACAGAGACGCTCCGTTTATACCCAGCAGTTCCTCAGGTATGCATTTTATTTAGGTACCAAACAAAGAATGTGTCTAAATACAAGTGCAAGCTAATAAATTTGCCTTCCCCCAACCAAAAATTATAGGATCCTAAGGGAATTTTAGAGGATGATGTTTTACCGGATGGAACAAAAGTAAAAGCAGGAGGCATGGTGACTTATGTGCCCTACTCGATGGGAAGAATGGAGTATAATTGGGGTTCTGATGCAGCTTCTTTTAAGCCAGAGAGGTGGCTTAAAGATGGTTTCTTCCAAAATGTGTCTCCATTCAAATTCACTGCATTTCAGGTAACTCTTTTACCCAAGTAATGGTTGGTTCAAATGGTAAACAAACCTGGTTGATTCCTGTGTGTTGTGATTTGCAGGCTGGACCGAGGATATGTCTAGGGAAGGACTCTGCATATCTGCAAATGAAGATGGCACTAGCAATATTGTGTAGATTTTACCAGTTCAAATTGGTACCCGGTCATCCAGTGAAGTACAGAATGATGACTATCCTATCAATGGCGCATGGCTTGAAGCTTACCGTAGCTAGACGCTCTTAGAATGCATCTTTCAAGGCCTTCCTAACATAGCAGGATATTTAATCTTCAAAGGTTTATAACAGCCATTGTTGTGTTCTGTTTCTAGTTTCAACATGTAATAAAATCTTCCTTTTTCCCAGGAAAAACTAAATTTAAACAATAAGAAAGAAACTAAAAATTTATGAGTGTTTAGACGATTTACAGTCAGAAACGACAGTGGAATATTAATGAAATCAGAGAAGAAAAATAAAAGACTTGACAAGGAAGCTGTCTCTTTCTGCTTAACAAAATAAGATAATGTGCTACAAACGTAAGGTCCATATTGGATTTGCATCAATAGGCATCAAAATCAACCTCCCAAAAAAATTATTTCCACAAATTTCCACAATCCCAATCCCTATGAACTTGAACTACTATTACTTCTACAACCTCTTCTTCATCCAAAACCATGTCAATCTTCACTACTAACACCACAGCCACTCCCTTCCAACCTCAAAAAATCAACAAACCCCAAAACCATCACAAACTCACCCACCCATCCTTTCCACAAATCAAAGCATCACTCTCAAGCAGCGAAAATGCAAGCACTTCTCGAAGAAACATTTTGTGGAACATCTTGTGTGCAACATCAACAACCCTCGTACTAAACGCCACCCCGCTAGCATTGGCCGAGGCCGAACATCAAAACTGGGGCACGCGTTCGTTTCTGAAAGAAAGGTTTTTCGAACCTGGTATCTCCGCGGAGGACGCGGTGGCGAGAATCAAACAGACGGCTGAGGGATTGCATGGCATCCGGGAAATGCTAGAGACCATGTCGTGGAGGTACGTCCTGTTCTACATTCGGTTGAAGGCGGCTTATCTGTCACAAGACTTGAAAAACGCCATGACCACCTTGCCTGAAGCTCGGCGAAAGGAGTACGTTAAAACCGCTAATGAGTTGGTCGATAACATGTCTCGGGTAACATTAACTCATTAATCAAGTAATTAACTCAATCTAATCCGTTATTTAACTAATTAATTAATCCATTAATCTGATTATTGCAGTTTGATTCGTATGTACGGTCACCAAAGGTGTATGAATCTTATCTATATTATGAGAAGACGCTCAAATCAATAGATGACCTCGTGGCATTGCTGGCTTGATTAATTAAGTAATTAAATTAAATTATTAATATTATTTTCTTGTATAATGGAATGTAATATTTGATCATTTTTATTTAATGGGTTAGTTGAATTTGGTCCGATTATTTTATTATTCGTGGCCTTCCAAACGTTAAGAAAATTAATTCGTGTGTATTAAAATTAAACCTTATAGATTCTATATAGAAAATATTAATATAAATATAAATATATAATATAATATATAGTCTTAAATTAACTATGTCTAAGACCATGTCAATACAGAGACATTTTTATATACACCAGATTATGATTAAATTTGATATATATAACTGATGTGATTCTTGTTCATGCATGCATTATTTGACGTCAAACAATCCTGAACATTTAGCAATTGCAACAACTGATGTGATTATGAGAAGCATGAAGATAAAGGATGCACCGAAGGGGCCGATCAACAAAAGAGAAACGCGGTGGCAGAAGGAGTTGGAACTGTCGGCAAATCGGCAACCAAACGGCATTAGGGTTTCCTTTATGTGCCAAATATACTGTCGATGCGGCCGCAGATGCTCCAGCAGTGATGAGACCCATCGCTACCGTATCTAAGATGATTAAAATGATCCTTCCTTGTGCTAGCATTTGATGTTATCTTTATGATGTGGAAGTTTGATAAGGGGAGAGAGAGGATGAGGTATCCACACACTACTCAGTTAGCTATCACAAAGAACCTGTTTAATTATTAAATTAATGAAGATCAATGATCATAGTTAATCTCTCTTATGATTAATCATATATATATATATATAAACTACTTACGTGAAAGTGGGAAAGTCGTAGTAGTCAGCTTTGAACTGCATGAACTGAGTGAGAGAAGTGAGTGTCTGAGTTTGTCAAGTAGTGTCTGTCCAATAAAAAAGGTACAATGATTCGCAGCCCAAAGTTTAGTATGGAGATGAAGGTCCATCTATTCATCGCGGGGCCTGGGCCCACTTGTAATATTATCATCGGATCATTTGAGCCGTCAGATTTATTAGATCATACTGATCTTTTGCACCTTCACTATTTGGTATTCTGTTCTCACGCTCCTGATCATCTATTATGCCCACTTGTTAGTTGATTTAGATTTTAGAGCATCGATTAGTTAGCATGCATGAATGCATTATGTACATGTAACTTCATACACTAGCAAGAAGGTTACAACAGATAGCAAGTTTGGATTTTGCTTCTTTTTTTTTTCTTTTTTTAATTAGTTAAATTAATTAATTAATTAGTCCTATAACTAATGAATTAGAGTAAAAGATAAAGATTAAGTTGCTATGTGTGATGATGCCTATTGAAACTACAAATCATACAACACAACATACCATATTAAATATTATTATAATCATATAAATATTATTTTTATAATATTAATATATGATTAATAATCACAATAAAAGTGGGATAAAATTTGATATGTCAATAATTTTTTAAATATATTTATGTATATATATAATTGTTTATTATTTAAAGAGAAGCTTTCAAAATCAGGCCCAATCAACCTGAAGCCCAAAACAGAAGGGCCTTGTACCATATCTGGACCAGGCCGGCAGGTCCACAGGCCCATTAATCCCCACTTTACATCCTCAACGAAAATGTGGGAAATTGCGTAAACTCCAGGCTTACAAGCTATTTTACAGCGAATTCATCCACCTGCTCAGCAATCGGATCCTCCATTTTCTACTTCAAGCTTCTTGAGTCGGATCGCTCAGGTCAGATCGTCAGCATGACCAGCTTCACTTACTCATCGATTTGATATGAAACAAGTGCTATATAAATCAAAGAGATCAACTCCCCGCTTGCTTGATAATCACTAACTTTGCTCATCTGGGTTTTATTCATTTTCTGAGTTTTCGAGCTTTCTGAGAATTTCACTTGATAGGCGAAAGGTATTTCTACTATATGGAGCAGCTGTCACTTTTTTATACTACTTTTCTTAAATTAGTAAAAGCTTTCTGCGTTATATATATATGTATATGAATATGAATCAGTATCGATCGAAATATTTGCAGGATAGAAGTTATTACCTAATTGAAATTAAGAGTTTTGAGAGTAGTATTGTATAGTTTATTCCTAATTTTATTGAAATTCAATCTACATAGATTAAGATATAGTCTAATTCTCTTAGTCTTAGTAAATCTTAGTTCCAGATTAGCAGTAGTAGAAATGGAACTGATTCACTGTTATAAGATGATTAAGATTGCCATATTTTTTATTCTACATCATTAATAAGTTGAGTGGGACCAATGCATGAGCTTACTTATATCCGAAAGTAATCTATCGATTATTATCATGTTTAAATCTCTCTATACGAGTTTGAGGATACACAGCAAATTACTTTTGTATAAAATTGAGATGCTGTGATCTGTCATTTTTTTATTTTTATTTTTCAGGGCTTTAGCTTATAAATCTTTTACATATTGTTTAACAAACAGTGTTAGGCATGGACATTGAAGGTTCAAAGGTGCAACAAATTGTCAATAATACACCTCAAAATGAAGTTGATGGTGAAAAACAAGAGGAAGCTGTTATAAGATCAGAAAAGGTTGAAGAAAATCGCATGCCTTCACCCCAACAAGAGGTCATTATAAACACTTATAACAGTCCTAATGTTATTTCAGTCACTTATATATGTTATTAACTAGTATGATAAAAATTGAAATGGGATTCTTCTGTTTTTTTCTTTGTAGGCTGAGATCATGAAGAAAAAGTATGGAGGACTGTTACCAAGGAAACATCCATTGATATCCAAGGTCTAACTATACTTCAAAAGTTAAAATCCCTTTTTTTTTTTTTTTTTTCCATTTGAGATTCTAGTCTTTGTACCAAAATCTCGAGTTAAAAAAAAAAAAATTCCTTACAGGACCATGAACGTGCTTATTTCGATTCTGCGGATTGGGCTTTAGGAAAGGTACTGGGAAACCGGAATTCATATTCCCTCAACACTTCTGAAGGGAACTAGTTTACAGTTTAAAATATCAGTCTTGATGGAATTCTTTTGATTTGACACAGCAAGGAGATCAAAAGCCCAAAGGACCCCTTGAAGCTCTCCGTCCAAAGTTGCAGGTAAGTAAGTTTTGTTTTTTACTAGATTGATTAAAACTATCATCACCATCTTAGTTCTATGAATCCTTAATCACTCATGGAAGAGGGAGGGAAAGCGTTATGTTCAACCGATTCCTCTCTTTTATCTTTCTTAATGGTTAAATTTCTCGACTTTTACTATGGATGACCGGACAACAGCCATCGCCACACCAGCAAGTGCGATCGAGGCGTTCGGCTTATGCTCCTGCTGATGGTGATGACGAACAAGGTACATGCTAGGGATCGTTTCATTTTTATTTTATTTTTTAATTACTCTGATCCATAACTTTTATGCTTCGGAAACATATTGTTTAGTGATGTTTTCATTAATGACAGAAGAAAGTGGCAATATAGACCAGAGTCAGAGCTCACCTGACGATCAGACATGCTCGTCAGATGTCAGGAAAAATAGCGAAATAAAAATCTGAGTCCTTGTCGTACTCTTTTTTCTAAAGTTGGCTGCTAGAACCTCCATAAAGGATATGACATTTGAGTCCTCTTCATGTATCTTATGACATTTGAGTCTTTACTGCCGCTGTATAACTTATAAGCTGTTGTTACACTCCTTCAAACAATGTCCCAAATTCAGATGTCTGTTATACAGCAGTAATTTTTAGCATGGGTTTATACTTCTATTATCTTCACAACTCTTGGTGCATTAGAGGCATTTTGAGTATTTAGCAACAAATATAATTACTTTTTATGTCGTGCCTTTGTCATTTGAATTTTGTTCTAATATCAGGTAGCCAATTAAATTGAACTCACTGGTTTTTGTCACTTGAACTCAGCTTTAATGTTTGCAACTGGGTTTGAACTCATGTTTGATCAGGTTTTAGTCATAGTGAAAACAGAGTTCTTAAAAATATAGTTGGCGCTGAAAGTCAACAAAGAGACCGACCATTAAGAAAATACAAGACGGAACAGAGAAAAATTGTACAGATGAATATATTGAGGGAAAAAAAGAAAAGCAAAAAAAGCTCTTATGTGATGCATCCGACACATAACAAGACAAAAGAGATGAATCCGACATGTAGGTCATGTTGTGGAGAAGGGATATATTTGTGTAACACACATCCAGTGGGGTAACAAGGTAATAGGAACTCAGTTTAACTCGTCCTCTCTGATTTGAGTTCCACCGTTGATAAAAACATGTAGTCCTGAATTCTCCTCATTGTGGGGTCCTAAAATGCTCTCTCCTAACTGTAGGACTTTTCTACAAACCCAAGATGCCTCGATATACGAACTGTCTTCTGACCCGACAACCTGGTGGATTCATCATAGTTAGAGCCCAATGAAAAGGGGGAAAACAAGTTGGAAGGGAGAAAATTTTCAGAGATTTTGACTGAAAGGGTTGATCTTGCTAACCAGAAGAGTTTAGTCTGTTTAGCCATCACCTAGCTTCAAACACTTCTACCACCATTCTGCAGTAAAAGAGGACAATAGAGATGAGTCGTTTCTTGGTTAGAGCCAAGTAAGAATACACCACAATAATTATTGTTTTATTGCCCCATTTGCTTCGATAGAAATTATTCAAATTGATGGCCATGAGAAACAAAAAAACTGCTTACCTCAGAAAGGCCAGAACTCATTTCACTTGAGCCATGTCTACCAGAGTGAGACAAGTGTTTCTGTCCATGACCTTGACTATTGCGGTTTCCATATCTCGGGCCATCAATCATGCCTTTGTAGAAGCTTCCATCTCTTTCAAAGTAATTGGCTCTTAAGGTTGTAGTAACTCGTAGAAGTGCACTGCTTGCAGCATCAAGTCCTCCTGTTATCTGATGGAGCCCAAAAAAAAAAATCATACAAAGAAAGTTCCTACACATTTCATCTGTTTAGACAAATAAATGAAAACAAAAGTCAGTCCTACCTGAACCATATCCTCATCCTCAGATGCGACAGTGGGAAGGTTATCCTTGGACAGAATGAGGATCTTTGCCCTTGTAGCGTTCCTCATCTCGGAAATTATAGAACCTCCCTTCCCAATAAGGGATCCAGTATGTGAGCTTGGAACGAGGAGACGGGTCGTGATTAGATCACCACCTGATTCTCTCTCAACTTTTAAACTGCACCTCGGTTGCAAAAGCAGTGCTGCATTGATGGTTGGAGATGGATCTTCAAAGAACTGAGAGATTTAGTTTAAGGTCATAAAAAATATAAAGCACTTCATCTAACAGTTGTTATCAACAATAAATCAATTGGGCGTCCAGTGCTATTTTGGATTAAAATTCAGCCTGAGCTCACAAGGAACATTTCAGACCCATATAATCTAAATAAGGGCCCGTGATCAGAATGTTAAACCAAATTCCAGTTTCACCTGCTTACCCAAATGTACCCCAATATTTAAAATTCAAATTTTGAAACTGATTTGAGCCCACAAAACTCGTCGGTCGCCCCATATCAACAGTCTAGTTTACCTTACAATCTAACTAAAACAGCTAGTACAAATCCTAAAATGGTTTGAAAAATGTGGGGGGAGGGTGAGTGTCACCTCCTTGGCTGATACAAATATGATGCAGTCATCTCCTTCGGAGGCAGAGCTGTCAACTTTAATAGTGGCTCCTGATTCTTGTCTGATTTGCTTGATAACAACACCACTTTTTCCGATCACAGCTCCAACATTTTCAGATGGACAGACCAGACGAAGAGAAAATTCCTTTGCAGAAACTTCATCCCTTTGAGAGGACCAGTAATCTGAATGTAGAGCTGATGCAGCGGCATTTGGATTCATGAAAAGTCCACCAGATTGATACATGTTGGATGAAGAAGTGAGGAGCAAATGCTGAGAACGAGATGGGTTTTCACGAAGACGAGATGCCAATAAATGCAGAGCATTTCTCACAGCCGAGGGCTCCCCTACAATCTGTTAAAAGAAAAAAAATTAGATTGTGAAGTCATTGATTCGCAAAAACCAACTCAGAACACTATGAAAGGCACAAAATTTACGTTCAGTCCTTAGAAAGAAGTGTGTTCAATTGAAACTATCTAGAAACTCCGTTGAATTTTAAGAAATTAATCTTTTGACATCTTCATTTGATAACAAGGAAAAGAGTAATATTAAGTTTCTAAGAAATTTACATAGAAGATGTATTTTACAACATATGGATATTTCAACCCGAACGCTAGAACTTCATACATCAAGTATTAAACTTGTTCAAATTTTGTGCGAAAGATGTTATTGCAAAATAAGTAAAACACTAGATAACATTTATAAAGTGAAATATCAATATATTATCATTAACGGATGATTCAATATTTTAAAATGTAATCAATGATAACCAACTATTACCAGGAGAAGCTCATCAGACCTCAAAGCACAAAGAGGCATATACTCATCTCTTATAACCCGAACTTGAGCATGAGTCTCAGTACGAATATTCTGAATCACCTGTCCACCTTTCCCAATGACACATCCAATCTGATCAGAGGGCACAAGCATTCTAACAACAACTTCTTGCACATCTTCAGATTCCTCTCCATCAGCTTGAATCTGCTCCTCAGCAACAATCCCATCATGCACCCTAAACAAAGCATCTTGTGCAGGCGAAATAAACTCGCCCGTCTCTTCAAGGATATTACTTTCCTCAGAATTACTGTATATAGTGACTACACGTTCTTCACATCCCATAAGAGTCTCCCCAATTCTAATGTTCGATTTAGTCTCGGACCTTAACTGTTTTACTATCTCACCGCCTTTTCCGATAATGCTTCCAATTCTTCTGACAGGACACAAATAACGGTACACTGTGTCTTCTGAACCAATTGTGTTCTGGTTTGTGTCTTCTCCTGGATTTCTTCTTTTACTTCCTCCACTTCCGGGACTATCCAATTGGAAATTGGATCTCTTGCCATAGTCATTTGTATGGCCAGCCATTTCTAATTAGGAGACTATTTCTCCCCTGTCAAAATAACCCAAAACTAGAAGTGAACAAAAACCACAGTTATAGGATAGAATTTTGTCATTGATGTCTACTGGGATAGTTCATTTATATTATAAAAATTTAAAACTTTGCTTTTCCAGGACTTCCAACTTTAAGTAATTTGAAAGTGATCAGAAATCGAAGATTTTGGCAGGTTAAAGCTTTTCTTACAGTCAACAGCAAGTGTTCATCTAACATCTCATAAACAACTTCTCCTCTAATGCCACCTAAACAACTTAGAGAAAAATGAGCATTGGTTCTAGGGTTTCTGGGAAATTCAAAACCAATTCCAATAACTTTCTTGTTCAAATTAGATTCCTAAACATTTCCGTGCAATGACTCCATATAGTTTGCTTTCACATCGATTACACTCAGTAGGACTCCATAGTTTGCTTTCACATAGATTACACTCAGTAGGAAAACATGAACAGTCATGAAACTCCAGAAAATATATTAACAGAGAGCAGCAAACCCTACGCCAATTCCATTGCAGCAGTAAATCAAAGTTGAAGCAAGCACAAAAACCAGACCAACTTAAACAGATACTTCCATTAAAAAAACAGAGTAACCAAAGCAACAGTTACCGACTACAGACGAAGGTAAGGAAAGGTCAACGCAAGGAACATTAAAATCTGACCAGAATCAGCAGGTTTAGAAAAACAGTTCAAAATTCATAGAGAGCGTACAAAGTTCGACTAAAGGATTAAACAATGCGAAGCTTAAAGCTTTGAAGATGAAGAAAAGCTTACCTGGTACAAAAGTGTGATTTAGCAGACAGAAGAGAATTTTGAGGGAGAGAGACCAAAGGGATCTCAGCTTTGCTAGTTAGCTTCTTCGCTTGTGATATTTGGGCCTTTTCTATTTTTCTGAAATTAACTAATTTAGAAACTAAAATTTTATATTATAATAAAAAATAAATTAAAATATCTTTTTAGTATATACTAATTTTTAAAATTTTTCTATTTGGAAAAAATAAAAATCTCTATGCTCTGCCATCCACTTCTAAAATGTTCAGTAACAGAGTGAAGGAGAAGCGGAGAGACGATGCTAAACTTAAACCCATTCAGTTCAATCAAGCTCCATACTATCACGGGTGGCTGTAATTCTTCTGAAACTCCAATTATTAAATTCAATCCTCATATCGATCCTCAACGGGAAGATGCTAGCTTTGAAGAAGCACCAAAAGGAACCGACACGACGTCGCCTCAACTTCCGAGTTTGTTTTGCCGCAGCAATCGACCGTGCTTATGTGGAAGAAGGCGTTTCATTCAATCATCGACGGCATCCATGGCTTCTCTGCTTCAAATCTGCTCCTCTTATGCTTTCGCATCAGATTCTCGATACACTGTGCGTTACGTATCTATCCCCTCTCTAAATCTCCTAAAAGAAATTCCTCATGAAAAACTGAATTTGTTGATTATGTCGAATTTCTGTAACAATGCGGTCACTTTTGAGTAACTTTGAATGAAGAATTTTAAGTAGGGGAACCTCTGTAATGCAAGCAGCTAACATAGCTTATAGTAGAGTTCGCTAGCACATTCTTCATTCCCTTATAAAACCACTGAATTGATCTCCATTTCCCGAAATTATGTCTTGTTTGCTTTCTGCTTCAAGTTAGTGAAATTTCATTGTCCCTTTTACCCATTTCATATGAGCTTACTTTAATAACTTCACACGATAATAGAATATGACATTCTTAACATGTAACATGATAGGGATAGCTTTACTTTCCTATTCATTATCACAAGACGTTATGCCTCTTTCCTAACAAATTTAAGATTGAGGAGTGGAGTCTCAGATCTTTTGCTTACACCACGTATATTGAAATCTTGCAAGCATTGCCGTCTATTGAGCTACCTCGGTTTTAGACCATTAGATTGAAATTTTTTTTATACAGGCTATGCTGAACAAGGTTCACCCTCCAAGACCAGACTGGTACGAGGAGTTCTATGCATTGGTTTTGGATTCAAGCATGGACTCTTATGAAGCAGAGGTTGCAAAATATAAGTCCCAAATCTTTGCCAATTTGAGGGGAAGATCTCCTCTGAAGGTGTTGGAGATCGGTATCGGCTCGGGCCCTAACCTCAAATACTATGGTGGGTCCCCTGATGTTCAAGTTTATGGGGTTGACCCAAACAAAAAGATGGAAAAATATGCTCGAATAGCCGCAATTGCAGCTGGCTTGCCGCCTCAAAACTTCGAATTCAGACAAGCAGTATGTATTAGGTTTAAATTTTTACTTGCAAGATGAAATGAATAAAATCTCTAGATTTAGACTTATTTTATTTTTATCCAGGTCGGTGAAGCTATACCAATGGATGATGCTTCTGTTGATGCTGTTGTGGGAACACTTGTACTGTGTTCTGTTAAAGATGTTAATTTGACATTACAAGGTACTATTATCAAGTTTCCATTTTTTGTTCATAGTAAGTGGATAAAACTCTGTAATCTCCTTCCATTAAAGATTAACATAATAAACCGTCCGGATTTTTCAGAGGTGAAGAGAGTTTTGAGGCCTGGAGGGCTGTACCTATTTGTGGAACATGTTGCAGCAAAAGGTAACTTACCAGTCAATTTAATTTCATAAATACATATGAATAGTAAATGATCACTTTCTTTCTTAGATATGCTACTGTTTTGGAATTGTAGATGGAACGAGCCTCAGATTGATCCAAAATGTTCTAGATCCATTACAGCAGATAGTTGCGGATGGATGCCATCTAACCCGGGAAACAAGCAAGGATATAACTCAAGCCGGGTTTTCTAGTGTTGATATGGGAATGGTCTTCTTGTCTAATGCATTTTTCATTAATCCACAAGTGTATGGAATAGCCTTAAAAGGTGACAAGGAGGAGAAATGAAGTTATGCCCTTTCTTCTCCAATACGTAACAACATGACATTAATGTTACAATAGAAAGCGGTTTTCAAATGGCTGTAAAATAATATTCAAATATTACATGGCCCTGTACTTTGGGGTTTAGACCTTTTGGTTAGAGTCCGGCCTTTTTGGTTTCTGGGCCATAAGAAACAACCCCAGTAACCAGATTGAAGGGTTTGGACCTTTTGGTTAGAGTCCGGCCTTTTTGGTTTTCTCTCTTTCAAGTCTAGATTGAAGGGCTGTTGTTTTTGGATCGTATCAGCCCATGAGAAGTTAAGACATAGAAACCTTAAAACGAGACAAAATAAAAAGAAGGTTCAAATATCTTTTACAAACTGGGTACTGACGTAAAATGTTACTGGATTTGTTTTAAGCCTCTTCTGCCCAAATGCATACACTGAACCATGCCATTTTCTCATATGATCGATCCAAACAAAACTCTCTTTGATATTTTGCCATATTACCTCCCCTCACCCACATGACCCTCTGTTTTCTTCACCTGTTATAGCCAAGCTCTACAGATATTATTATTATTTTTTAATGGTGTTCAGTTAAGATCCTTATAAGAATATATTCATATTTTAAAATAATTTTTATATGAATTTTAATCTTTACTTGAATCTGGGATTCGATCCCTCATTTTTCTCGTTGACGAGTGATATATGTAGCAAGTACATAGTGAAGGGCTGTTAAATGATAGCTTAAATGATAATAACAAGTGACTTACGAGATGAGCGTTTATCATCGAAAATATAAGTTTATAGAAAAGGACGAGGAAAGATGAGTCAGTTTCAGGTCATTGTAATTTGTACGCCTCTACACATGCCGCCATGTGAATTGCACATCAAGATTTGGTCCTTTCTTTTGCACTTGCTTACATAAAGCGATGTGTCACACATGTACTACTCTTTTTGCACTGTGGAGTTGCATCAAGAGAATCAAAGCAACTATCAAACCAGAGGCCAATTTGATCAAGTTCTACAACTTGTGTACTAAATATATGACTTGAGCTTTACTCAACCATCACAACTTCTTTTTCCTCCTCTAGCTATGAAAATTGAAATTCCATGAAAAAGGAAATAGAGTAAATCTTTTTAGGGCGGCTATCCCCACGTTCGTGTAGATAATTTGTCAGAAAAACTTTAGACAAAATCACATTGTACGCTTGCAACATCGGAAACTACTTGGATGGTTCATGCTGAAGATGATATCTTTCTTAATCATTAGCACGCTCACATTGTACGCTTGCAACATCGGAAACTACTTGGATGGTTCATGCCGAAGATGATGTCTTTCTTAATCATTAGCACTCTTGGATGGAACACTGATGGGTGCATGCTTAAGTACAAGTGCAAAGATCGAGGTTCTAATTCTTGACATTCTCATTTTCTATCAATTTGCTGCCACGAAAAACAATGCATGCAATTTGTAATTAGTTCGATCTAATGCTCTTACTCTAGCAACGTAGAAGCATCTCTTAACATTTTCTGCATGTGGCAGACGGAAGAGCAAGAGTAGTATATATCACATATTTACACTCTTATCATATTACTCACACATGCATCCTTATCTAAAAATACATGTACGTGAATGAATGATATAAAAGTAAAGATAATAGGAGATAAATATGTGAAAGAGACTGGCTACTTTGGAACGGTTGATAAATAGTAACCTTAGCTACGGATACATGATACAGAGGTTGGACACATTGCATAGCTTCAGACAGCATGTTGTTACATCACCCTTATCGATAAGCTGACCGACATTTTGAAAAAGACAATGTCCGAATGACCAATCATATTCTAAAACCAAAAGAAGGATATATATCTAAGATCCTGATTGCCATTAGTATCATCCTTTGACATATATATGTACATATGTTGACAAACTGAACATGCATGTCTCCATACATTTCCATTTAAGTGGGATTTTGCTTTGCCTTTTTCCTTTATTTTCTTGGGTTATTTTAAGTATGGACGTCACAAAGATTCGGTACCTAGCTTTTTCATCATGATATATTATTTAGGTAAAATTATAACATTTAAAATAATTTAATTAATTAACTATTGGTTGTGGATTTAAATAAATATAAATTCAATTTTATATAGTTTGATTTATATAAATTTATCATTATATAATTTTTTTTGTAAATTTTTAGTTTATATATAATTCAAATAGACTTTTTAACTTATATGATCATTTTTTTCTATTATTCTTGTATTTTTAATTATTTTCTAGATTGTTATATCTCCAGTTTTTTTTTTTTCAATTAGATCCAAATCTTCACGAATAAAAACTGGATCGATTGAATCGATCCGATCGTATTTCTCATGAAGAATCAGGTAGATTTGATTTGGATACCCAATAAATAAATTATATCATTTGATTTTGATCGATTTTTTTTTAAAGAAATCGGATTGAGTTTCTTTATATCAAATTTTTAACTTAAAAAAAAAAACGTAAAATTGGATTATAAAATATAAAAAAAAAATAATAAATGAAATAATAATAAAAATAAAATTTTTTCCGAGCCAAATCATATTAAAAATGATTAGATGACTAAAATTTTTTATTTAAATTATACATAGACTTAAAAAATTATGAAGAAATGACACAAAGACATTTATATACATTAAAAAATGAATTTACCTTTTAAATAAATAAAAATATTTTTGTAATTCAAAATATAATAATAAAAAAATAAAACGTCAAAAAAGTAAGATATTAATTATTTAATACTCATATCAATCAACAATAAATGCGGAATAAAGACTCCATAATTAAAATATATAAAGTATGAAAATAATAAGACCTACTATACAAATACGGTAAATGTATAATGTACTGTAATGGGAATTATTAGTTACTTATTACTTTTCGTACCTGCCTACAAAATATGGTAAAATTATGGACAAGAAAAACTAATTGTATAGTGGAAAATTTGTGGGCTACGGGACGAGACATAACATGCCTCCCATGTGTGGGAGGGACCATGAAATTTGCTTTTTGTCCATCTCCATGGAAGTCACGGACCTCACGGTCGGAAAGAGCAGTAGCTTAAGCATGTAACTCGTTGGTTGCAACATGTAAGATTCTTGCTAAGCAACTAATTTAACAGTTTTTATTATTATTATTATTATTAATTTTTTTATTTTTTATTTTGTGGCCAACTAATTAAATATCCTGATTAATAAAATTGGAGAATTGGTTCTTAAGTTTGGAATTAGAAGCCTAGAACTTTCATGGGGCTGCAAGATTTTATTACCTTGCAAGGATCTAATTATGACAATTTAGTAATTGGGGTGGTCAAAACAAGAATCTAGAGAAGATTTAAGAAATAATTGTTAATTAATGTATTTTGTAACTTTGGATAAATGGCAGACAGAAGACAAAGACCTTTTTGAAAAAAAGGGTTTATCCATTTTAGAAGTTGATATCCATCCATGTAATAATCACTTAAACTATTCCTATGTTAGATATAGCCCCCCTTCAACTACTAGAATTTATAAATTCCATCCTTAAACTATTGTTAAATTATATAATAACCCCATCTACGGTTGTTTCCAGTGACATGCGATTCTCACGTGATTTTTTAAAAATATTTGGACAAAAATGCCCCTAAACATTTGGTTCCATATTTTTTTTGCGTGGGTTATGGGTTATTGATTGTGTTGGGTGGGCTATGGGTTATATTGAATAATATTATTTAGTTTTCAACTTAAAAACAATAATTTAGTTTATTAAAAAAGTAAGAATTAAAATTAAGCAATTTGACTGAACCTCCTTCTTCATCAAAATGGTCCAAATCCTAATTAACTCTACTCTCCCTATTTTACCACTGCACCGGAAACCACCACCGGAGCCACGACATCTATCTTCGGTAAGCCACCGTTTACCCTCTCTCTCTATCAAGTCGTCTTTCCTTTACTCCCTCTTCACCGTCTCTGAAATATGATTGAAGGAGAGATCCATTGATAGAAGGAGGCAGCCAAGGTCTATTCCACTTATGACGGTAAGAAATGAAGACTTGAAAAGACCTTAGCTCCCACATCCTGCAAAATTGCAAATTAGAAAAAATTGAAAACCAGGAACTCGAGAGGGACTGTTTATATTTTTATGATTCTTTCTCTTTCTCCAGGACACACTTTTTGCGGAGTTTGTTCTTACCCATATTATTGGATGTAGGGTGAGGCCATATTAATTCGTTACCAGCCCCTTCTTTGGGTTCTATCAATGGCATAAGCTAGAGGGAACATTGAATCATTGGCATTCCGACTGACAACAACTACTAACTCTCCCTTAAAAACACTCGTTAAGAAGCATCCATCTATACCAATAACAGGTCTACATGCAGCCTAAACCCATCCTCATGGCTGGAAAAGATACAAACATCCGCTAGAATTTCGGTGAAAGTCCAATGCCGGGAGAAGCACATGCAGCTCAACGTTGACACCGGGGTTAGTCTTCTTAAGGGTTTTCTTGAGTCATACACTCTTGCATATTGCGTCCCTTCTTTATCTTCCATTTTTTCCTTTTCTAATTTTATGGCTCTATACAGTTGGTTGTTTCCTGTGAACAGTAGTGAGACCCCATCTTTTCTTAACCTCTTTTTCAACATCAACATGCTTCATGTTTGGTTTGACTCTAAAGTCATGAATCAACTTTTCTGCAAGCCACCTTGAGGTTACAATGCTATTGTTGTCGTAAACCCTCAGACACTCATGCTTCAAATTTTCCGACTTTACTACCACCTGTTGTTTGTCCTGGTCCCCTTCCCAGCATAAATTCTCCAATCACAATTTTTTTATTAACACCTTACTACCACTCTATCAGGATCATTCTTCACAAACTCATACCCCTGTCTAAGGAGTAAATCTTTACAGCCTCCCTGAACCGCACAACTGAATCAAATACTGAACCTATACTCAAATCATCATCCATAACTTTCTCTCCTTTATATGGTCTTCTATTAGTGTATGCATGAGAAACTACACAATTATCATCATCACTGCCTACAGGCGACTGCAATATATCACTCCTTCCCATTTCATTGTCATAGTTGATATCTTTAGGCAGCTCACATGAAATCATATCATCATCTTCATCTCTTGTTACCCCTCTACAGATTCTTGATTTGATAATAGTAGAAGAGGGGCAGGGCAGATGGCTGAGGATTAGGATTTTTGAGATGGGCCTATAGAAATTATGGACCTAACCCATTTATCAATACAGAACTTGCTTTTCGTTATTGTCTCAAAGTGATCATCCAACATGTGAACCACCTCGTCCCACCACACATCAGTACTATTAGATTTGTCTGCTCGATCCTCATTACCAGATTCTCCTGCGTCCCCGACATTGTCCCTCTCACTTAGTTTATCACCCCGAGATTCTTGGGCCCCCGCTGCCTCACCTCCATCAGGTGATTATATATACAAGCTCATACACTTTAGTCCCCGATACCTGTCAATCATGGTCAATACATCATTATCACAACCAACTATAACCTTACACCATACTTCAATAATGTACCAAGTAACCTATACCAAATATGATCACATTCCATGTACCCAAAAGTAGCACACATACGCTTGATCTCTATGTGAGATAAAAGATCAGCGTCATATGTGTCAACTGCCATACTCATTTCACCTTCCGTATAATTGCAATCATCATCCTCTAACCACTCAAAATGACCGCCAAAATGGATCTCGAACATGAATATATTATCATTCATGTAAAAAATAATTAAAGGAAAGTTAGGTTAAAAAGATATAATGATTATGGCATTAGAATAATGGATAAATTATAAAGGGGAAAATTCTAATTTAAGTGTTTTCATCAACATATAAAGAAAGAATTGATAATACTAATATTATTCTAACCACATCTCACTTGTTGGAAATGCATTATCAAATACTTTCATCAACAATATTGCCATGTCGATTGGAATCATATCATGAAAAAAATTGCATTTTCTAATTTGCAATTTTGCAGGATGTGGGAGCTAAGGTATTTTCAAGTCTTCATTTCTTACTGTCATAAGTGGAATAGACCTTAGCTGCCTCCTTCTATCAATGGATCTCTCCTTCAATCATATTTCAGAGACGGTGAAGAGGGAGTAAAGGAAAGACGACTTGATAGAGAGAGAGGGTAAACGGTGGCTTACCGAAGATAGATGTCGTGACTCCGGTGGTGGTTTCCGGTGCAGTGGTAAAATAGGGAGAGAAGAGTTAATTAGGATTTGGACCATTTTGATGAAGAAGGAGGTTGAGTCAAATTTCTTAATTTTAATTCTTACTTTTTTAATAAACTAAATTATTGTTTTTAAGTTGAAAACTAAATAATATTATTCAATATAACCCATAGCCCACCCAACCTAATCAAATTACCCATAACCCACGCAAGAAAAAAAAGCTTGGAACCAAATGCTTAGGGGCATTTTTGTCCAAATATTTAAAAAAAAAGCATGTGAGAATCGCATGGCATCGGAAACAACCGTAGTTGGGGCTATTATCTAATTTAAGAATTAATGAGGGTATTTATAAAGTCTTAATAGTTGAAAGGGTCGATGTCTCACATAGGAATAGTTTAAAAGGGGTAAAAGTAAGATTCGGGCCAAATTAATTAGGTGTTATAGTGTATCATCACCGGTGGTCGAATCAGAAGCATGAATGAGTACAGATGAACTTTAAAAGTAAGAAAAATGTTGAGAGGCGGGATTGAATCACTTACCTCTTAGTATTTAAACACCTAAGTTAAAAACATAGACCATAGGACATCTCTATTGTTCAAAATCTATCCAAGATTAAATATAATTTAGAACAATCTTATTAGCCTTAAGGGATGGAGAGATGGACGCTTATCCTATCATTCATCAATGGAGGTAGTTAGGATTGGGCAGTTAAGAGATCAGATCCTACAAGATCCATCTTAAGATACGGTTTCGTTCTCTTTTTAAGACAAGGTCTCCTTATATCACAATTTTTCTTACCTTACCATCCTTCCCCTCACATGCTCGTTCATAACTCACGCGCTTGATTCAGATCGAGTTCACGCGATGGAAAATGCTTTTAAAACACCTTTACTAAAAAAAAATTGGTCTGTGAAGAGACAGCATCATCCAGAATCAACAAGACCAATTGGAGGATGATATGTTCCTTATTGTTCTTTTGATTTTTGTTTTGATTTTTCTTAAAATTATAGCGAGTGTCGTGTCAGGTGCGGTCAAATGGGTGGTGCCAACTGGGTATGATTTGATTTGATATTAAAAGTCATAGCAAGATATGATGTTAACTTTTTGTAGAACACACTGCAGTTGCACATGGGGGCTGAGATCTGAACCAGAGAGCGTGACTCTAATCTGGACATTTTGGATTTCTGGTTGGCACATGAGGCAATAGGTAAACCGCAGGAGTTGGTTACAAATTTAAAACTGTTTTAGTACGTTATTTCAAATGTTTCATAAATAAGCTTTGAACTTGTTAGCAATTAGTCCAATGTCATGTAATTATGCAGCTGATTTTTAACATATTTATTTTTTTTGTTTTTATTATCTTTATTAATGAGAATATTATTTATTCTCCTATTTTTTTATTTATCAAAATATTAAGAATAATATATCTTAGTATAAAATATAATCATTTCATTTTTATTAATATATCACGTAGAGATCAACCAAATCTTATTTTTTATTTTATTTTATTTTATTTAGAATTTTTATTACTCAATCATAAATATATATCAAGCATGCAGACTAACCCGACCAACATATTTTTTAAATGGGTCAGCAGGTTAGCTCACGGGCTTACAGGCAACTCGTACGCCCATTTACTTTTTCTAGGCATAATATGCAAACTTGTGGCAAGTATTATATATTTTTTTTATTAGTATAATATTAAGAATTAAAATTTATAAATAAGTGAAATAATAAATAATAAGATAATAATTTAAAACTTAAATTTAAATAATAATTAAAAAAAATTAAAAAAATTAAAAATTATAAAATAATATTACAATATTTATTTAATTTTGAAAATAGGTGGTAGAAGATCTGAAGGTAATATGTCGTCATCACATACGTGTGAGTTATAGTAGTGTTGCAAGTGATCATATCATTTTTCTAGTCTTACATTAAAAAGTTGTGTGCATACTAAATATTGAAAATAACTAAGACTAAGATATTATTGAGTGTACGAATATAAATAAGAGATATATAGTATTTGTAGAAGATAAAGTATGAGAAGATTATAAAATGAAATGGGGGTATTTATTGGAAGAAATTAAAATTTTTTTTTTTATGTTTATCAATGATGTCTTTTGTTTTATAAATTTTTTTTATTGAATTATAAAATTTATTTATTTTGTCACAATATATTTTTTGCCCAGAAATTAAAAAAAAAAAAACAAATTTTGGAGCCTCCCAAGCATGAACTTGTCGATTTGAATAAAACAAGTCAAGTTCGGCCCAATATAAATGAGCTCGAGCGGAATATAAAACGGGCCGGATCTGACGAGATTGGATTGCCATCTGTACTCATAAATAAATAAAGAAAAGCTTTGAACTGGCCTCCTAGTGACCTAAGTGCCAACCAGATTTAGTTGAGTTGTTGAACTAATTATGGGATAATTATGGGATTTGATGCGGTATTGAAGATTCTTGAAGTAGTAGCTCTCTGGTTTGGCAAGGACTATTTATTTAAGTAATTGAGTTTGAATAATAACTTTCTTTTCATATTGGAGTAATAGTTTTCAGATCAAGTAGTTTTGGTTGGATTCCATCTATGGATTTAGACTCAGTCTAAACTCTAGAGACCAATGGCCTAGATGATATCCAAAGCTCATTTTTGTTAACTTAGAAATAAACGGAAGTATGCTTGGATAATCATTATTAGAAATTATGAATCTCACCTGAGAACTAATAAGTTTCGGATTTATGCCATCCGAGAAGATTTAAGCAAAGATAAGATGATGATCTTCCAAAAGGAAAAAAAGAAAAAGAAAAAGAAAAAGAAAAAGGGGGAAGGAAGCATGAATATGTATAGGGTATTCTTGGAATGATGATATTGGACACATCACATAACATAACCAAACATGTTTGAACTAGAGATATTGAAGGTGATATTGCATGATATCCAATTGGTCATTTTATGTATTGACCAATTGGATTAATGAAAAAATGGCATGAAACAAATTAGATCCACTGTATTAAAGGCATGAATAGGAATACAGATTTGCCAACACATGAATAGGAATAAAATGTGACCTTCAAAACATAATTAGTTACATAAAATGAAATGGAGCGCAGCATGTGATTTCTTAATTTCAATGCTTAGGAGGAGCCTCCACTGCACTGCACTGCACTGCCCGGCAGGCGCCGTAGCAACACTGACTGTAAAAGCATAAAAGACATGCATCATCAGTATTCAGAAGAAAATCAAGAACAGCATAAATGTCTAGTACGGTCTTATATCTGTATGCTGATTTCTGACACACCTGTTTGTGTTACTGGTCGAGAGAAATTCTTGGCGGATCGACGGTCACGATTTTTGTTTTCTTCAGAAAAGAAAAAAGAACCTAAAAAGAAGGTTGGTCCATCATATCACCATCTCCTATTGAGTGTGTTTGGAGGTTTCTAAACTACTTGTTGGTTACTAAAAAGTTTCCAACAAGACAATATCATATTTAAACATTGATTTGACCGCATCTCTGTTCTCTTATCTCTACTAAAAGTACTGAAATACCCTTCTTCAGCTCTCTGTCTGCCGGACAAATTGTTATAATGAGGACACAATTGTAATTTTGCAGAGGGTGAGCTTGTACATTTTTCCTTTAAAAAAAAATTAAAAAGGAATTATTTTTTTGAATAGGGGATAGAGCCAAAAAGAGTGCATGTGCAGAAAGCAATTTACCTGCTGCAGCACCACCGTTTAAAGGAGATTAAATTACACGTCGCTTTCAAATCCTTAATCAAATTATATCAAGTCTCTTTAATTACACACCAAGGAAATTTTTTTGCATGAAAATGAGTTTACTCAATCGTAATTATAACTAATGAGATAATTAATGATGTACCGCGGTAAATAAAAAATGAGAATTTATTATTATTTTTATAATTTAATAAATATAATATAATACTTAATTACACTATAATAATAATAAATAAATAAATTTTAAAAAATGATATTTGAAAGACGAAAACAGCTGTTAACCATCGAATTTAACATTGCAGACAAGACAGGAAGAAAAGGCAGGTTTGCGTACAAGGTTTATTTAGAACATAACTTACATTGAAACCAGTAGAAATCTGACAAGTCAAATGTATGTTTTAGCAATGTTTGACCACATGTAATTGTAGGTTAAGTCGTTGTTAGTTAATTAATTTAACAAGGAGATGGAGACTCCAATGCCGATAATCACGCTATTCAATCTCGTACGTAACTCATATACATGACTCGTAATGTAAGCGCCTAATAATTGTAGTAGAAGGCTGCGTTACTTTATTCAATATAAGGTAGAAGTCGATAATAAATGTTATAAGTTTGAAAAAGAAAAAAAAGTAGCATAAATAGGAGTAGTGAGTGATTTTGATATTAGTCAGAAAAAGAAGGAGATGTGGGGGGGGGGAACATGTCTCACTATGAATCATGAATTATGTTTCCCTTACTTAGTTTCTACCTGTCATATGTAACATTAATTATTTCGAAAAATATAAATATTAATTTTTAAAAATAAATAATGAATTTTGTATATATATATATATATATATAGAGAGAGAGAGAGAGAGAGAGAGAGAGAGAGAGAGAGAGAGAGAGAGTTTTGCGGCTAATAGGCGAAGCTTGCATGGGGGGGGGGGGGGATCTTAGGAGTTTATAAAATCAAAATACAAATTATTATTATTATTATTATTATTATTTTATTATATTTTAATTTTAAATTTTAAATTATCTAACTTTCTCTCTTTTTTTGAATTTACATTGTTCAATATTATTTCAAAACCGCTTTTCCACCAAAATTCTACTCTGCGTATTTCTTCTGTCTTAGAAAAAGTATTTAGAAAAAGGTTAGTTGCGATAGTGTGCCTGCCTAAGTAACCCGTCCAAAATTTCTATATATACAGCCCTGCACTCCTTCAAACTTCATCATCCATTCACAAATTCTATTATTCTTTACCTCAACCATTCAATCTTCAAGTAATTTATCTGTTCTTGTTTCTTTTATCATATTAGATCTATAAGTTTAAGAGACAGAACATAGAAAACTTAAAACAATTTTACTTGCAGGAAACATTTGACTAGAAAATGCTGATGAGAATTTCGGTTCTGTTTTTCAGGCTAGTAAAATGGCTCTGCTTGCTCTGCTATTGGTGGCTTTTCTAGCAATGGTTTCTTCTGCTCATGGGTACGGCGGAGGAGGGTGGGTTAACGCTCACGCCACCTTCTACGGCGGTAGTGATGCCTCTGGCACAATGGGTATGCATAAAGCTATCTCATTTCTTACTCAACTGTAAAATGAAGGCCTCCTTCTGCTGATTTAGTTGTTTTTTGTTTTTCTGTTCGTTTTCATTTTGAAGGTGGAGCTTGTGGATATGGAAATCTATACAGCCAAGGCTACGGCACAAACACAGCTGCTCTAAGTACTGCTCTGTTCAACAGTGGCTTAAGCTGTGGGTCCTGCTATGAAATCAAGTGCGTAAATGACCGCAAATGGTGCCTCCCCGGTTCCATTGTCGTTACAGCTACCAACTTCTGTCCGCCCAACAACGCCTTGCCCAACAACGCCGGCGGTTGGTGCAACCCGCCTCAGCATCATTTTGACCTCTCACAACCCGTTTACCAGCACATTGCTCAGTACAGAGCCGGTATCGTCCCTGTTACCTACAGAAGGTACCCAACAAAAAAATAAACATTGAAACATTTGACTTAAATAT
The DNA here is from genome assembly GCA_027186245.1 of Coriaria nepalensis. Taxonomy (NCBI): domain Eukaryota; kingdom Viridiplantae; phylum Streptophyta; class Magnoliopsida; order Cucurbitales; family Coriariaceae; genus Coriaria; species Coriaria nepalensis. The sequence goes on from CP114486.1 coordinate 2,821,656, forward strand.
CAATTTTTTTCACATTTCTCCATTTGTGTATCTCAAACCACTAATCTTATTTTTTTTTTGTGGGTTAATCTTTTTTGATATTTTTGATGTAGGGTGCCTTGTAACAGAAAGGGAGGTATAAGGTTCACAATCAACGGTCATTCTTACTTCAACTTGGTGTTGATCACTAATGTTGGTGGAGCAGGTGACGTGCACAGTGTTGCCGTTAAAGGGTCGAGAACTGGATGGCAAGCAATGTCCAGAAACTGGGGTCAGAATTGGCAAAGCAACAGCTATCTCAACGGACAAAGTTTGTCGTTTAAGGTCACTACTAGCGACGGCAGGACTGTGGTCTCCTACAACGCGGCTCCTGCTGGGTGGTCCTTCGGGCAAACTTTTAGTGGTGCCCAATTCCATTAGCCCCATCTTATTACTGTATGGGTCTAGTAATATAATATATATAGTGTTATATAAGTTAGTAATTACTATTTATTTAAAAGTCAGTGTGACTCATTTAGAAGTATACTATATAGTAGGGTCGTTTTATTAGGGGTGCCTAGATTTTGAAAAAAAGGGCTTGTTTTATAAATTTGCTCTTTTTTGTTGTAGTGGGTTTTTTTTTTTCTTTTTCTTTTTTTCATGTTTTTTTTGGCCTTTTTCTCCTCTTGGGAAAAATGGCAGGAGGTTGCAGAGGTGGGGATTTTACCACCCGCTAGTGTTATATGTTCGAGTTAAAAAAACTTGAATTAGGGTTTGGTCTTATTATTTTGGAATCTTGTGATGTAAAAGGGTCATTGAATTGACTATTCAGCTCTTTTGGGCTGAGTTACTCTGGCCTTTTATTTTGTTGGAATGTAATGGTTGACTATTTCTTTAGTGTACAATTCATGTGTCTTAAGTAGTTTTCTACTATATCACTGTTTTCAATGGGCCACCTAAAACATAATATTTTGAGGCCCAAACATCACTGTACGACGAGTGGATATGATATTTGCAGTTAAGATATAAGATATGTATAGAGTAGTTTTCCCTAAACGACTATTTAGATGGGCCACCTAAAACATTACGTTTCGAAGCCCAAACATTACACTAAAATAGAATCGGATGGACAGAAGATTGGACCTAGAATTTGGGAGGTGCCAGCACCTTTTGAAGTTTTAGATGAGCTATGGAACATGAACCTATGTTTGCTATAAGAAAACTCATATACCATTTGAAAAATTCACAGATTTTTTGGCAGATGCACAAGGATAATAAGTATCTAACTTAGAAACATCAAAGGTCATATGTTCCCTGGCACCAGTATTAATTATCGAAGTCAGTATGTAGAAAATCTCTATGAGAAGTTTTGGAGATCGTACCTGCAAAACTAACAGTTGGAGTAGAAGCAGTCCCAACATTTTCTTAGAAGCTTCAATATTTGCTTATATTGATCTGCAGTTAAGGCATGAACAACAATGGGAGGACTTGCTGGAGGTGCAGCTGTGTTTGTGACATCCCCTAGAACTTGAGATGATTGATTTGAAGCTGGTTTGTAGAAACCGCCGTTTACTGAACTGACTCCCTCTAGTATCTATAGGATTATTATTTGTAAAAAATGCACTAGTATCGCTAGTGTTGAGTGCTGGATTAGGATTCAAAATCAATCCTATTTGACTCTCATCATAATACACCATTGCATATGCATCATTCAAATCAGGCAATGGTTTCATCAACAATATTTAGCTCCTTATGCCCCCATAATTTTCATTCAAACCGATCAAAAATTGCAAAGGCCTCGGATGACTTTCATTTGCGGCATTTAGTCGAATACATTCAGCGTACTTCTCAATCATCACCATTGAATCAAATTTGTCCCACAAACATTTTAACGTATCATAGTAGAAAGATACATCACTAGTTCTTTGAGTTAACGTGACCTTCCTATGTATTGCAAAAATTCTAGGGCAATTGATTTTGTCAAATCTCTCCTTAATTGATGAAGCATTCATAGACTACTCCCTTAACTAATCATTTAGCTACACTTTTCATGAACCAAGAAAGGTTAATCGCATCACAACGCTCCAATGGATTTATCAAAATTGTATTCTTTGTAGGTCTAGGTACGGTTCCATTAAGAAAACCTAATTTGTTCTTAGCACAAAGTGCAAGTCTCATAGATCTACTCCATAATGCATAATTTTCACTTCCAGTCAATTTGAAAGAAATTAAGGGAGTACATGTTGTGTTTGATGCATGCAAATAAAATGGATTAGTAAAATCGATCACATTTGAATTTTGAGAGCCTTATTCATTTACTGTGGTGACATAAGTAGAAGGTAGACGAGCTGCCATTGTCAAGCTGGTGAAGCTTCAGGGAGAAAGAAACATCGAAAGAATTCACAGATGCAAGATGAATCGATCAAAGATCAGAATAAATCGAGAAGAATCATGTGGAAACGAGTTGAATCAACCTAAAAAGGATCTGATACCATGTTAATCCTGGAATCATAGGGAGATAAAATGAAACAGAGAGAGAGGGAGAAGTTGTAATCTTTTATATTCATAAGAGAGAAAGATTAAAAACTATTTATGTGAATAGCTATAATGCTGACTCACTATAACTACTTAACAGAAAGATTACTAACTACTGTGATGCCACGTATACATTACAACTCAAAAATACATCTCAACATATATGTTTTAACACACGTTCATCTTAATATATGTATATCTATTACCATCATTATATGTATATATATTATCTCGTAGTGGCTCAACATTTTAAGCTACAAAGCGTAGTCGGTTGAATAATCGTCTTACAATACTTTACTTTTAACTTCGCAAGCATCTTTCTATAATACAGGACTTCTGACATCATCGTTCATTCAATCTAATTTGTTTTAATCATATAGTTTATATCATCTCGAATGTTCACAGTTTTTTGAATAATATATCTTAAATATCGAAAAATTTCACACTCTGAGACTTCTCAGCCATGAATTACCTCTCCTTTAAAATTTGAGATTAACATTTTAAGCAATTAATTTTAAAACTCTTATTTTCTAAAGTCTTATGTCATTTATCTAATTTTCGACTTACACTTTATCTAATTTAATTAATTATGAACATACACTATAATACTCCATCCTAAATGTGTTTCGTCAGCTTATCTATAATCAAAGTAAAAAAGTATGAATTTAAAACCGACTCTTAATGAAATCCTATTATAATATGAAATTCACTAAACATCTCACATGCTGACCTAATACTAATTATAATCACTTTATATATATCCTTAATAATATCAATATAATATTGAACCACATTATTATTTCAAAATACTTACCAAATTATTTTCTTAAATACTTTATTATAAATTTTCTTTAAATCAATAAATATTATAATGAAGAAAATATATTAATTATTTTCTCTCTTTAATAAATTTAAGAAATTATTTAAGGTTTCATTTATAAAAGTGACCAACTTTTTTTTAGATTTGCTTATATATATTAAAACAAAAAAAAAAGGTCTCACTTTTTTTCAAATGTATATATTTAGTGGGAAAAATAAGTAAATAAACCCTCCGTACTTTTGACTTTCAACATTTCATTACTGATAGCATATTGTATAGAAGAGCTCCAAATTCCTAGGCTCGGAGTGTTTTAATTATATCTTCTTGTCTTTTTTCTCTTGGCCACAACTGGAAACTGGATTCAAGCAATATGACAGTAACTGGTTACAAAAAAATATCCAAAATGTATTGTCAAGTAATGTATATAGCATCTTACTCTTTTCTTTCTTCAAGAATCTTCATCCCTTGATACCTCCCAAGCATTAACAAGGTCCCCATCGGATTTGCTCCGGGCGATTCCTCGAAAGTTGAGCCATCCACAACTCTCAACCCCTTCACACCATAAACCTTAAAATCTTGATCAACAACTGAACCAACCAAACAACCACCATGATAATGATAGAAAGTTCTCACGTTTTCTTTACAGAATCTTTTAAGCTCATCTTCATTAGCCACTAACTCATCATTCTTACGTTCAATCCCCAAGAAAAAGGCAACTGCTTGAGACATCAAAACCTTCCCCAGCATTTGTCTCATTTTAACACATCTTTCCAAATCAATCTCCTTTGAAAGATAATTGAATTTCACAGCTGGATTTTGCCTCGGATCCTTGCTGTTCAATCTAACCTCCCCTCTTGACTCAGCAAATGCTAGCTTTGCAGCCACTGGCATTCTAGTTGAATTGAAGCTTATGGGCAGAATTCCGGCTTCAATTATGATGTTATAATCATATGCTACTCCTACAACTTGAGGCGGGTCTGGAATTCGATTTTCGGGTTTGGAATCTCCTAATAGAGCAATGCCCGGGTTGTCTTTCATGCCCTTTCCTACATTGTTTAGATCGGTCTTCATGGAAATGTTAAATTGTTGAAGGTGTTTGAGTGGTCCGATTCCGCTTAATAACAGGATTTGAGGGCTACCTAGAGCTCCTGCTGATAATATTACATCACCTAAAGAAGTAGAGTTGTCTTGGTTTTTGAGATAGGCTTTATGGATTTTGTCTGTTTTGCCATCACTCTTGATGAATCTTATACCAATAGCTCTGTGTTTGTCTTCATCCTTACCTGCACCATAGTAAAGAGAGTCCAATGATCTTCCCAAGTAAGAGTTAAGAATGTTACAAGTGAATGTTGGAGTTGAGAGATTAGTCTTCATCAAGTGCACCATTAGATGTCTTCCATTACAACAAGTGTGTGCAATACGATTACATAGTCGTAAAAAAGTTCAAATTGATTGGAAACATGTGTAAGGTTCGAGTTATTAGTTGGTTTGCAGCCAGTTTGTTTGAAACTCAAGTAGAGGTCAAAATCTAATTTGGGCACACGAGATATCAGTTAGCTTCAATCGCTCATTTAAGTGAAACTAATTTCTCAAAATGCCAATTAAAAGTATTAGATGACGATGATTTTCAAGCTCACCATGATTATGTTGAAATATGACATTCTTCACTGTTGCATTCAAAAGAACTGTGATTCTATCCGGATTACCAGCCCCAATAAGAAGATCGGCCGAAGTATGTCTCTTTCCAAACTCATCAAAGATGCTTCCTCCTATTCTAGTTCCCTCTATGTGATCCACACTATAACCATTATAAGGTAAAATTCCAGCTTCCAAAAACCCAAACTCAACAACTGTCTGCCAAGGAGTCAACTCTGGCACAAACACCACTCTAGATTCCACCCATTCATACCCTTCTCTCACCTTCTCTTTATCCCATCCAGCTTTCAATATAAAATCATCACTAGCTCTACTATAGAACCCGCCATTTATGGCTGAGGACCCACCCAGAACCCGCCCCCTGTGGTTTGGAACCCCTTCCTCAGAGACAAAGCTTTGTGCAATTGATGCGTACTCGTCTGTTTCGAGCAATGGGAAACCATAATGCTTCTTGTCGGAAACTAGAGGATTCTCATAGGGGGATCCACCACGTTCAACCAATAGCACCGAGAATTTCTCGGACAAGGTTACAGCTAAGGGACACCCGGTTGTACCTCCCCCAACAACAATGTAATCAAAGGACTTGCCGGATACTTCTTCCAAGTTTGAAGTCATGTAAGGGAACAACCCTTTTCCTATAGTTAAGGATAGGTGTTAGTTAACTGGATTTTTTATGACATAGACTTAACAGTTAAAAAGTTTAATATGTTAGAAAACAAACTCAACAAATAAGACAGGATGATTAAGATGCGGCCATGAACATACCTTGCGGTTGTTGAGAAGATAAGTCAATGGATCGGAAGACAAATAGGAGAAGCCAAAGTTTGATCAGAATGGTTAGAGAATCCATGAAGATATACCTTTTTTTTTCTTTGGTATTTTACAATGTAGAAAGCCTTGGTTATATGTCATTTAACTCTCTGATTTAATATAAACTATGATGCATTTGCAGTCAGTCACGCCTTGTTTAGGCAAAATGATTTTGCTGCTATTATGATTTCTTAACTTCTGGTTTTCCTCAAATCAAACACTCTTGTATAAATCTAGAATCAATCATCATTAAGACATTGTCAATTTCTCAAGTCATGTACATATATTAAGTGTTTAGCATCATCATTAGTCCCATTAGCTTAAGTTTGTCTTTAATGACTCCAAAAATATACACAAAAAATAGGCATGAATGCTAACAAGATGTTTCCCAACAATATGATATGATGTTCCTTTTCTCCCCCTCTGGCATATACAATCACAATATACATTCTCTTACAAGCATAAGATATACATATATATATGAATTTAAGGTCCCACTGAATTGTTCTAACAGTCTCCTTGCTGTTCAAATCCATTCCTTTTTATGAATCTTAATGAACATCACTTTCCTGATCATATTGCCTTGTTCAAGTCGATCAATTCAGACAACCTGAACTTGCACAATTTGTTATCACGTTCCTCGGAACAATTACCGTCCGAAATCGTGCTTCCACTTCTCTTCCTTCCACCATTCCTTACCGGATTGATCTCCATCAATGGAAGCTCAACGGAAGCCCTTTCCTTCTCTTCTTCCTTACTTCTGGAACTCTCCAAGGACGTTAAGGAACTTTCAACGGAACATATCGTCCCACATTTTATTTTCTTTTTATCGATATCAATAGAGCTCAGCCCTTCTAGTTCAGTTAATTCCGAGATTGAAGAACTCGGGCAGTTTGTACTCACCATGGATGCCAAATGAGAGAGCTCGGATTTTGCAGTGTCCAAACCTGAAGAAGAGGAAGGAGAAGAACGGTATTCGGAAAGTGTTTCTTGTGCTTTCTTTAGTACTGACTGTAAATATTTTCCCTGAGCTTCTATTCTAAGCTGTAGATGTCTCTGCACCTGCATATATAAAGTGATGTTTAATTTGAATAGTTAATACTTTGAGTGATTCGATTTCGATTTAGATTTTTTCTCTCTTTCTTCTACCTCAATCTGTTCATGCAGTTTTTTCTGCACTTCTAGTTGCATTTTCAGGGCCTGAGCAATCTCCAAGCTTCTGATGATCATAAAACATATATTCTATTAAAATTTCATGAAATTATCAAATGGAAATAAGAATCTGTTCTGAACTATTACTCATTATCATGGCTCTGAATGAAATCCTCATCACTGCTCTGAGTCTCTTTATAACCTCCATCAAAGAAACATCATGAGTAAGAAAATGAAAAAAAGAACAAAACAAGAGCCAAAAAACCAATGGCAGTGCTGTAAATTATCAGTCGAAAGCTCGAAAATCACCTTCCGGCTGCTTATCATCAGAACTAGCATCTGATTGTTGGCTTTTCCCTAGCCGGTATTTCTGGGGGGGAAAAAAAAAAACAGAGCAATCACTTAATAAAAATTCAACCTTTTTCTCTTCTTAGTCTGGATAAATGAAATGAACATCTAACTATTAACCTGCAAATGGCTCTTCAAGTGGTATAAACTTAATCCAGGAATTCCCATTAGCCTCATCAAACTCTTTGGTGTAGCCTCTGCTCATTCATAAACACATACCCCAAAAAAAAAAAAAAAAAAAAGAAAGGAAATTTAGAATCTATATATAACTTTGAAAAAGAAGAATGTTCTTAAAAGATCATAATGAATAAGATGATGCATATATATTGTATATGAACATAACTATCTGCTCCTCCAAGCTGAATGACAGCTTCAACAAATCTTTGATGAAGGTCAGAAGTCCACTTCAATCTGGGCTTAGGATCATCAGTTGATAAAACCAAGTTCATTTTCTGACTCTGCATATTGCTGTTTGGCAGGTAAGAAAAGAAAATGAGTGAAACATAAATGTTGTATTATTTTTTTCTTAAAGAAATTATTTTATGTATGGTTTGAAGATATGGAAACTAATGCAATCTCTTCTTATAAATTTAGGAGTAGTTGACAAGTCCTATGTTCTCACTCCATATCTGGAAACATGTAAGTAGGGCCAAGTGTCGAGGGGGGGAATATATGCTCTCAGATGTGGGCTCTTTCTCTATGTCTTCATACCAACTTTTTTTTTTTTTTTTTTTAATTGTTGATATCATCATCTATTTATTCATTTATTAGTTTGCTTTGTTCTTTGACTTGGAAGGGTGGAAAGAATCTCACTCTAATGCAGCAACAAGAAAGAAAAAAAATACACAGTTGAATTGAGAGTCTTAAAAGGAGAGAAAAAGGAAGGAAAAGTGCTTTTTTTTTTTTTTCTTTCTTTTTATTGGGTGCTGTTTTTCCCACCACACTCCCTCTCTATCTGAAGTAGGTGGCCCCACCATCATAAAATAAGGGGATGCAGCTTTCTTAACACTGACAAGCTTTAAACTTTAAGGCATTATGGAAAAATAACAATGAATCAATACTGTAAGCTTTAAACTATATATATATATATGAATTTTTTGAGGGTAACTATAGAGAGTGATGTTTCACCACTACTATCAGTGGTCTAATGCTTGGAGTGTTGACACTTACATAACTTGAGTTAAACTTGGATAACTTGAGTACTGATATTAGTGGGAGAGGGTGATGATGTAGTAGTGTGGCTGATAGATTCTTTTTGTTGTTTGGGGGGAAGGGGGAATCAAAGAATCTAACATTAGATTTCTTACAAGCTAATAAACTAAACAAGTTTATATTTTTTTCCCCTTAAAAAGTAGTAGTATTCTAACTAAAGGAGAATCAAATCAAACATCTTATTGAAAATTTCAAGTAATGTAAAAGGAATTGCCACCCGTTAGCTTATTTTTACATATTCACATCCCCTATAGTCTTATTATATACGGATACAATACAGCTACTTATTGCTTGCCTTTTTCTATCTATTAGCCTATCAAGAAGGGCCACATTAGGCAACTGGAGTAAGAAAACAAGATGATCTCAAATTTGCCTTTTAACTCTGTGATCCATATTGAAACCCATCAAGTGTTGATCGAACTGGTCGGTCGGTAACTCAAGGGAGGGAAAAGAGAAAAAGAAAGATCAAAAAATGGCCAACAACAATATCGTAAAAGCTAATTGAATCATCAGAATACAGAGAGGAATCTTCAATTTTGATCCGTATGTACATATATTTCCTCCCTTATTTTTATTTTTAGGTATGAGCTCAACAGCTATGATAAGTGGTATCAATCTCCAATCATTGTTCTTTAATTAAAGCAAATGCCATCTTAGTGCCTTACATTCACTTGGTCAGCAAGCTAGCCAGCTAGCTGCCTTCTTTATTTTAATAAAAGAAAACCTTAGATGATACTAAACCTATGTTTAGCTTCTTAACCCATATAATAAACTAACAAAATAAAGAAACATAAAACTTATGTTTAGATGTTAATTGACAATATACGTATATAATTGGTAAGCCTATTAAGATCCTTCATTCTTTCAGACAGATAAGAAAAATCCATCTATATCTTCAATATCAACTTGTATATAAATTATAACGATGATATAATTTAGTCTATGAGAAAATATTATTCCTTATTTGTTCATATTCCAAAGAGAAGGAATAAAAATTAGGACAAGTTTTGATGGTATATGGCCAGAATGTTTGAAAAACAAGTAAAGAAGGAAGACAACGAAATGATGTTAATTTTAAGCACTTTTTTCTTTTTTTTTTTTCACTTTGAAACATTATTCTATAAGTAGATCATAAATAAATAAAAGGAGATTCCAGGATGATGCCTAAAAAGTGATTGAAACAAATAAAGTAGAGTTCATGATCATATATATATATATATATATATAAATATAAAGGACCCCATTAGTGGAGATCTCTAAAATCCAAAAAGCATAGAAAGAAAAATAAGGATGAAGAGAATATTAAGCCATAGCGTCATGAATCAGGAAAAGAGAGAGAAAAAGAATCAGTCATCATCCCACTAAAAAGGGGGAAAACAATAATTATTGCTACAATTTTATTGGTAAAATGACGCCAGTAATATGTCACTAATGATTACATTTTAAATTTCTCACAAAATGAAGAGAGAAAATTATGATAATTCTTAAAATTTAATATAATTTATAATAAATATTTAGAGAATTTCATGAAATAAAATTAAGATATTTAATTTTAATTTTAAATTATAATAAATTTTTAATTATGTTAAAAATAGATATAATGATCACGTTATATGTTTATTAAATAATTATTAAAATTATAAAATTGACTTAATTTAAAATATTATTTATCTTTTTACCCTATTTGAATTAAATTTAATTTTTTTGATCCATTTTATTTATTTATTTCTTTTTATTTCTTTTCTATTTCTACAGCTACCATCCTCCTCTTCCGCCGCTACCACCAACTTTCATCGCAGAATAAAAATATTCAAATTTTAATTTTTTTTCTCATGTTTTTCTCTTTAACTCTAAATATCAAAATATTAAACTTTTAAATTTATATGTTAGCGGTTTATCACTACTATCACCAACCTCTATCGCCGACATAAAAATATTATAATATTAATTATTTTTTATTTTATCTCTTAAATATTAAAATACTAATATTAGAATATTAAAATTTTTAAAATTGGTGGTAACGATGGTGGAGAGGGTAGTAGCAATGGTGAATGAGGGTGGTAACGGCTAATATGGTGGAAATAGAGAAGAAATTAAGAAGAAAAAAAGGATTAAAAAAATCATATATAAATTAACTGGGTAAAAATATAAATTAAATTAAATTTTGATCAATTTTAGAATTTAAGTGATCACTTTATATATTATGTACATGATCATTCAATCTATTTCTAATAAAATTAAATATTTATTATAATTTCTAAAAAAATTAATTATTTATTATAATTTTTATTAAATAAAAATTTATCCTAAAATCCCGAAGAAAGAACACATAACTTCGTGCGTGTAATATCCTGCAATGTGTTGTCGATCGTTCAAAGTCCATTTCATTTAAAACCCAAATCCAGAACTCACTCAAATTATAATTTCAGTGGGTTGGTACAATGAGTGATTAAAGGTGTAAAGCCTTAGGTCAAATTTTTCCGCCTAAAGGTGGTGGTTAAACCACTAGCATCAGCGGTTGATTGGATATCTCTGAGAATAATAATTTAAAAAAAAAAAAAAAAAATCTCTCCAAATATTATAACAATTCCATGTTTCCTTTTTCCATTACAAGATTGTTATTCTATGAATCTTATCAGTACTTTGCAACGAAGTTTGATCTAATTGATTAATATGAATGCATGGAACTGGGTCCTTTTATTTTACTAACTATAGTCATTAATAATTAAGACACGACATAGTTATACGTCGGACACAGGTTCACAGCATACACGGTATATACTACATACTGAGGTCGAGCGATCGATTCAGTCCGACCACTTTATCGATGTATACTCTTTTTAATGATCTTCACTACAGGATATTGATTGTACAAACTAATTATACATGTAGAAATACATATTCATTCTTGATTATAAATAAGTTAATTAATTAGAGCACTCTCACTGCTGGTGGCTTTGGAGTGTGGTTGCGATTGGCTTCCGGCGGGGAATAGTCGTTGATCATGTCCTGCAAATTTCTCCGATTAATCCCGTCGATAATCAACTCTCTCACAGGTTTCTTTGCCCTAATACCCTACTTAATTAAGCAATTAATTAATCAGAGAAATTATGAATGAAATCAATCATATAATTCTTATGTATAGAGAACTGCAATGATCTAATTACCTGGATGTTTCTCCGAGATGATTGAATATATCGATCATCCTTGCCGCCAAACAGATGAGTGATAGTCCCTGTGGTAAATTAATCAATTGGATTAAAAAAGCAATTAATTAAGTTAATAAATTGATCGAAAGCAAAGGATTAAAGAAGAAGATGAAGATGAACAAGGAATTGTAATTAGATACTTGATGTCGGAACTGGATCGGCTGGGATAATATTGAAGAAGATGAGAATAGAGAAAAGTAGTAGGATAAGAAGAAGAAGGCGATGAGTTTGGACAGCCATTGTCCTCACTTCATGTACTATACTGATTAGAAAAGGAAAGAAAAAATGTTATTTAATAATCATGGCCAAATCTTACTTTACCTCCTTAAATTATTACTATCTTAGACATAACACCCTTCAATTACCAGACTTTATAAATGCCATTCTCAAACTATTCATAAGTTAGATAATCACCCCCTCTACGGTTATTTCCGGTGACATGCGATTCCCACGTGCTTTTTAAAAGATATTTGGACAAAAAGGCCCCTAAGCATTTGGTTCCAGTTTTTTTTGCGTGGGTTATGGCCTATGGGTTATATATTGAATATATTATTTAGTTTTCAACTTAAAAACAGTCGTGGCTCCCTTCATCTATCAATGGCTCTCTCCTGCCATTAGTGGCATTGAAGACTCATATTTCAGAGACGGCGAAGAGGGAGTAAGGAAAGACGACTTGATAGAGAGAGAGGGTAAATGGTTGCTTACTTAAGAGAGATGTCGTAGCTCCGGTGGTGGTTTCCGGCGCAGTGGTAAAGCAGGGAGAGAGGAGTTAATTAGGGTTTGGACCACTTTGATGAAGCCTAGATGGAGTCTGCGACAAACTTCAGTCAAGTTTCTTATTTTTAATTCTTACTTTTTAAATAAACTAAGCTATTGTTTTTAAGTTGAAAACTAAATAATATATTCAATATGACTCATAGCCCACTCAACATAATCAATAACCCATAACTCATAACCCACGAAAAAAAAAAAAAAAACTGGAACCAAATGCTTAGGGGCATTTTTGTCCAAATATTTTTAAAAAAGCATGTGAGAATCGCATGTCGCCGGAAACAGCCGTAGATGGGGTGATTATCTAACTTAAGAATAGTGTAAGGAGCCTATTTATAAAGTTGGTAGTTGAACGGGGCTATATCTAACATAATAATAGTTTCAGGGGGCGAAGTAAGATTTGGTCTTTAATCATCCATATATGAAATGTTTGTGTTTGTCCTCATTAACTATTTTTGGTTATACACTAACTAATTTGTTTAGGTGGTTAATTAAAACTATGGGATTGGTTAAGGCTGGGTGCAGAGAATTAAGTGACGTATGGTGGAAGATTAACAAACACTAATCAACCATTAAGTGAAGTGTCATTGTAGTGCACCTACTAGCTTGCTAGCTTAGTGCTCTAAGCAATAATTCAAGTGGAGACTATAAGCACATGATTTCTATGTATATTATATCTCCTTAGAAACTCGGACCTGTTTACATTAGTTTTTTTTAACACTTAATTAAGAGGTTAAGTGTGTGAAACATGATCATGTATAGGACTTAATGAAGTTAAGAACAAAGTAGTAGTGTAGTGTACAAGGCATACTTTTGTTTTGTCGGTTTCCATTCCAACAACCTGGCCTAGAGCGGCCAATAGGACATAGATAATTGTTAATTAGTGTGTTTGAGTAGAGAGCACAAATGAAAACCATGGCCCTTATGCTAGCGAAAAGCTAATAACAAATTAATTAGCCACGGGATTAATCATAAGTACTTCATACTATTACAGAGACGTAAAATACTCTAGAATAGTAAATCCTGAAACCCCTTCTAATACCCTCCCGTAGACTTGACAATCCGGGTCAGCCCGGCCAGCTTTGGGCTGTGCCGAGATGGGCTCGGTATAGGCCATGCTGGGATGGGCCATGCTATGCTAGTGCCTGTGTTGGGCCTTGAAAACCAAGGCCCGACACGGGCACGGGCACATTTATTCACGGCTGAGTGTGTGCCTTTTTTATTTTTTATTAATTAAGTATAAATAATTTTTTGTTTAAGAAGTTATCATAATAATTACGTCATAAATAAGATTATATAATTTAGTAATCAGATAACATATTATATTATATAATAATAAGACATTTTTCGCAATCTTTCGGTTTTAGAGTTCGGTAGGAGGAGTTGATTACGAAGAAGAGACTTAAGAGGGGCCAGCTAGACCAAAGAAAGATGCTAGTGGGAATTACAAATTACTTTACACAAATAATTATAACATTTGTTTAATCATGGATAACACAAATACATACTTATACACAATAAAAAATACATAATTACAGAATCTAATGCTCCGTGCCCATACCGGCCATGCCCATTTTGCCATCTGGCCTCCGGAAGAGCTTGGAACATAGCAACTGAAAACGAAAGGGGGACAGGCCATTAGTGAGTGTGTCTGCAATTTAATCCGTAGTAGATAAGAAGCTAACATTTAATTGTTTCCGAGATACCATATTCCGGACAAAGTGAATGTCTATCTCGATATGCTTGATCGGACATGAAAAACTGGATTCGCTATGAGGTATGTCATCACACCATAGAAGAGTTGGCGCCCACGATAGAGAAAAGTGTACCTTGATTAAAAGGGACAAGAGCCAGCATATATATTTCAACAGAAGGAAGTGCAATAAGTCCTTAGCTCGGCATTCCATTTCTTGTATTTAAACTTGTTTAATCCTCCTACACCTTTCACTACTACAAGATCCAATTACTATCCAATTAAGAGCTAACACTGGTCTATTCGGTTCAAGAGACAATCGGTCTTATATTTTTCTTAGGGATAAGGAAGTTGCCGATAAGTATTAGGTTTCCTATCTCCTTTAGAAGTCTTTTAGTCCTAGAATCAACCGTCACATTATTAAGCGAAACAACAAAACGCAACAAATTAGATATTGGAAAGAACTCCGACAGGGGAAATCCGTTTCTTCTTCGGTAAATAAAAAGAATAAACAAATGTTACACTATTGATCAAAACCCTTTGACCGTTTTCAACTGAAGATCGAACTCAAAGGTGACGATACAAATGTCAGATATTCCACCTGACATAGGGTTATTTGAATAAAGTTAATGCGCAGGATGCCAGGAAGATGTTGGTGAAGCACATTTTTTAGCATGTGAAAGAAGAGATATTTGAAGGAATCTTTTAGCAAGGCCGGACTTCTGAAGGGCAGTGTCATGTGTTTGAGGATGAGGAATCTAATATGGAGGATGTGATCAAGAAAGTTTTTGAGAAGAGAGATGGGTTTATATATGGAAGAGAATTGCAGAGTTTTATGTGATTGATTTTGATGAGTTTGTGCAGTTCATGTTACTTTAAATTTATTCCCATGTAAATTGATTCAAAATAATTTAACATAAATTATAAAAATAATTAATATTAACCTTCTAAATATGGTTAATATAATATTTTCTATTTTCTATGATTTTTTCTTTTGTCAGGATTTAAGAACCTCCAAACAACCTCCGGCCTTATACGGCCACCGTAAATACTGGATGTCTAAATCCTCCGCTTCATAAGATGCTATGGCTGGCCTTAAATATGCAGTCCATATTGAATGATTAAGAACAGCTTTTTTTTTTTTTTAATAATAATATTAGAATCTTGAACCAAATTATACCAAAATAATCAATGACATCAAAATTGACCTTGGAAAAAAATAAACTGCAAAAGATAGTTGACTCGGTCATGGGATTTTGGAAAATGATCTCGTGCATATCAAATTTACATGAAAATTAATGACTGGAAGACGATGCACGAGTACTACACATGTATGCCAAGGTCTCTTTTCAAAATTTATTCATATATTATTATATATAAATCTTCAAGATGTGGCCCCCACACCAAGAAAGTCAATGAATGGTGCTGTAATGCTCTCACCGTGCATACTGTTCTCATATCTACTCTCTGTAAGTATTGATGAACAATCGTCCCTGCTTATCCCAATATTGCTTTCAAAACCTAGTGGAAGAAAGATAAAAATAGTCAACACAACAATTACAGAAGATAGTAATGGGCTTTTTATCCATCTTTCAAAAAACATAATTGAAAAAACAAACAAACCATGGGATAAATCAAATGGTGTCTGTTGCTGGAATAACAAAGGACCCCTGTA
The DNA here is from genome assembly GCA_027186245.1 of Coriaria nepalensis. Taxonomy (NCBI): domain Eukaryota; kingdom Viridiplantae; phylum Streptophyta; class Magnoliopsida; order Cucurbitales; family Coriariaceae; genus Coriaria; species Coriaria nepalensis. Next base: position 2,837,495 of record CP114486.1, read on the forward strand.
ATTGCTGTAATAAAGGCCACCATGAAATGGGAAAGAAGAGATCAGTGCAGCATTTCTGGCTTCTCCTTCATCCGGTGAGGATGATGACCTGCAAACAAAGCTATGGTTTTTCTGCATCTTCCTCCTAGAAGAAGCAGCATGAGCACTAGATTGTTCTCTATATTTTCTAGCCATAATAACATGCCAATAGTTTTTCACAGCATTATCAGTTCTTCCGGGAAAAAGCCGAGCTATCATGGCCCACTTGTTACCATATATTCTTTGTGCTTCTATTAGCTTCTCCTCTTCTTCTTCACTAAATGCTCTCCTGTTTATCCTCGGGTCCAATTGGTTATACCATCTCAGCCTACAACTCTTCCCTTTTTTACACACCACATCGTCCACAAAAAGAAAAGGCTAGTTATAAACAAATAATGGAACCACAAATATATATATATATATATATCGTACCGGATCTTCCTTGGAGCTTTTCTGCAATGAGGTTCCAGCTCTGAGGGCCGTAAAGCTCGACGAGTTGCTTAAGCTTTGTATCTTCTGCATGTTTCCAATGGCCTCTTGAGCATACCAGTTTAGCCTGCCTAGCAGTAGTACTAGTTCTGTCGTTAGGGTTTCTCACATTCTGATTTTCAGACATGATCATAGTCGTTTCATAATTTTCCTCAAAACGGCCGCCATGACTAGAAATGGAACCCTTTTCTTGATCATCAGAGCTAGTTGAGATAGTTAGATTGTTTGAGGTGCGATAATAATTATTACCTGAGAAGGGAAAAGTAGCCAAGAAAGCTCTCCCCCCGTCTTCCACCTGATCATGAATGATGCAGCTGTTTGAGTTATGACTGTCATGAGAAGAGATTGATAAACCTAACATCTCCATTGAAGAAAACAAGGAGAAGCAGAGGAAGAAGGTGAGACCCAGTCTATCTATTTGTATATCATGTAAATCTTATTACATGGCTATGCCTTTATTAACTGGTTCCCTCCTCCAGTCTGAGTCTCTGACATATAACTTATTTTGATGACATGATTTTTTGCTGTTGCAGCAGACATGACAAAATTTCCATTTTTTCTGTTGGAAAAAGGAACTTAAGAACAAAATAATAAAGAAAACCAAAGAAGGAAAAGGAAAAATACGTATGCTGCAACGTCTTAGTTGATGGCAATAAAACTGGGGCGGATTATATCATGCCTAGCCCCTCCTTACTTATTTATGTCCTTATATTTTCTATCGATTAATTTTATAATTATTATGTCAAAAAAAAAAAAATATTATATCTTATTTTTATATAGATATCAAATGTAAAATGATAAAAAATATTATTTATATTCTCTTTCTTTTTCTTTTTCTTTTTCATTTAAAAAATTAAAAGTAATTTCTTTCTTTTTTTTTTCTTTCTCCTTCAAATAAATTTAATAGACTTTTTTTTTTAATTCAATTTTGATTGACTCTTTTATTAATTTTTAATCCAATTTTCTTCATTTATGAAGCTTGAATATGTAAAAAAGGCAAAGAAGAGTATGAATAATTGGGTTCTATTCCGGTATGAGTTTCCGATTCAAACTGAGTTCTCGATTCAGAATGTAGTTACAATGTACGTCATTCTATACTAATAATTCGAGCTAGATCGAAAACTCAGACTGACTATTTGGTTTATATCGAGAATTCAGATCATAAAAAATCCAGTGATTTCATTTTCACGTTAGTAAGCTTCATAAATAGAGAAAATTGGATTGGAAATTAATAAAGGAGAGGGTAAAAATTTGATTAAAGAATAATCTACTCTATTTATTTGAAAGAGAAAGAAAACAAAAAAATAGGGGTTCTTATCAGTTGTTGAGCGAAAGAGAAAAAGGAGGAGGGAAAATAAATAATAAATGGTATATAATACTCTCTCTTATTTTTACTTTTAATGTGACAATCATAAAGTTAATTAGATAAGGATGAACGACTGAGATTTGGAGATATAAACAGACAAAAAGAGTTACGACATGATGAAATTCGCTCCCAATAAAACTTGGTTAGTTCATCATTACATTACTACCTAGTGCAACATATATTTTGTGTCATGTCATGCCATGCCATGTCCTCAAGTTTGATCAACTAAACTAAATTCAATTGACAAGATGGAGACATTTATTTTGCTATGGGGGCTATCTATTCAGACTATTTAGGAGTGGATTCAATCACTGTAAGCTCCCTCCATGTATGTCAATGTAATAATATCTTAGCCATTATTCATTTTGATCCAAATATTAGAAAATTATCACTTGATAAGAAATATAATAAAAATAGAAGTCGGTTGAAATACAACTAATTAAAAAGTTGTATTTCTTTATAGTTGCAACTAACCTCTCTTATTTTATTTGAAAGTTGATGAATTATAGTAACCATTACACCTTATCTGAATCTAAAATATGAATATGAAATTTAGAGACTGATATGCGATCTGAATATATAATTTGAATATAAAATTTGGAAATTGATATTCGATCTATGGGCGGAAACTTAGATGGAGTTCCCTGTCCACACCGAGTTCTCGATTCTAACAGAAATTTATTTGGAGACCACTATTTGATATGTAGATAGGAACTCAAATGGAATTTTATGTCCAAACATAAATATGTTTGTGTTTGAGTTCTCGACATGTCAGTTTGTGGTCTATGACCAAGATCACATGTCGATGTGTATAGAGATTCAGACTCAGACCAATAGATATTATATTATATTAGATATCGGTTTAGGAAGGAAGAAAAAGTTATCGGTCTATGAAGAAAAATGAAGAAATCGATTTGGGAAGGAAGATAAAGAACTTGGTCTAGAAAGAAAACTCGGTCCGTGAATGAATAAATTAAATTCAGTTCAGAAAAAGTAAAATATATCGATTTGGGAAATGAGTTCGGTTTTTGAACGAAGAAATTGGATTCGGTATATAAAAATAAAAAACTCAGTCTGAAAGTGATTTTTGCGTATTGCATAAAAGAAAAAAATTTTAATTTGTTAAATATCTTATACGGTTTGCATATTAATTATGTAAATTTTAATATTAATATAAGTGATTTTTAAAATGGTATATATTTTAATTATTAAATTTAAAATAATAAATAAAATTTATACACAAAAATAAATAAAAATATTAAAATAAAAATTGAACGTACTTTATGTTTATCTAAAATATAATTTATGCATTTTTTATAATGAAATATAAATGATGAGAAAAAACGATTAAAGTCACATTATTACAGATAAATTTAAAATATTAAATAAATAACTTGAACTCAAAATAATCCCAAAAAATTATTTCAGTACTAAAACAATCCCTATGGTCCTATCTAAGCCTGCTTTGATAATTGATCACGTCAACCTAAGAGGGAAGAAGGGGGCTCTAATCTAAAGGCTAAGAGTTAGCTGATTTTAAAACGTCATTTCAAAACTAATTGAGTTCTGTAACAGTTTTAAAAGCTTTTCTGATTTGATTTCTTATCAATCAATCCTCTCCGATTGATCGATCCCTCACCTGTTTTCTTTGTTTCTATTAATTAAGACATAAACCATTAATTCTTAACCTTGTTTTATCATCAAACTAATTTCTCTAATAACTTGTATTAAGAAAAAATCATCATCATTAACTACACACCTTATACAGTATAGCATACAATTAATTTCCAGTTAAAAGGAATGTCCTTGCACTGAATTTCCTTCAAGATCTTTCGAGATTTTGGATCCACGTGCTTACGATTTACTTCAAATATAAGAAAATAAGTTATGTAAATAAATTTTTAGACGTTTTTCATTAAATATTTGTCATAGCTAGTCTTAACAGAAATGTACTACTACTTGCTGAGTGAGTGCTGAGTGCTGAGTGTTGATCGATCAGACTAAAAAAAAACTTTGAACACATTTGCACTCCTCACTTGTTTATATAGTAGTGATACAAATACAAATATACGAGGCCTAGGGAATAGAACCTAATTAGTATAGAGTACCATACCCCTTACAAGGGACACTGCCTCACATCACCCTCTAAAAATGTTTTTACCAGGGTGCATACAGTGCAGCACGTAGGGCCCAATCTCTAAATGAGGCAAACAGATAGTGTGATGATTTCCATCAATTCAGTCCCCTAGTTTTCCTGCATGCGTTTGGATTATAATTACGGTTCAGGTTTCTGGCTATCTAGGGTGATGACAAATGACAACGGCATTTAATATGGGGCCATTATATATATATATATATATATGTTTGTATTATATACGCATGCATGCAACTTATCTGCAACAAAAAATCATTAACGTACGTTTATTTGATGTCATGATATTTGTACAGATTTTCTAAACGCCAAAAAGATGAACTGCAGTCTAGAATCAGTAGACTGTATATCAGCTTGTAGTTCGTGCATTTTGTTTATATATATATATATGTATATATATATATATTATATTAGGCGGTGAATGTGATAAATAGTGTGGCAAAATGGGTCCAAATTTTAGGGAGAAGAAGACCAGAGTCTTGAAGAGTTGTAAGAAGATGAGAGCGATGGATTAGTTATGAGACAGGACAGCTAGCTGGTGCAGCAGCGAAAATATGTACATATTTAAAGCTAGAGGACAAGTAATGATTCAGTGAATCGATCACAACTCGATCATGGTCTAAGATACTAAATCATCACTAAATCCAGTTTTGACATGACATGCATGCAGAAAAAATCTATACCAATTAAATTCCTGTCTCTTCTATGTATATATATAGATCTCTACCACCATGGTCATCGTGCAATGCATGCCACGCAATGCGTGCTACCTGTTATTTCCTTGTAAGTAATTATTTAATGCAATAAATTATCAAAATTAATCATTCCGACTTCGCACGTGCGTCATTTGCAGTAGTGAATTAATTGTTCTAATATATATATATATATATAGTAGTGGTGAAACTTGTGAATCGGGGAAAGCTTGCATTACCTCTCTGTCCTATGTCATCATGGAAACCTACTTATCAAGAATCCGTATCTGCGACTTGGTGTTTTTTTTGGTGATCGAGTGACTTTTAATGGAGATTGGTGATAGACCATTTATTCACTTTTTTGTCAACTCAATTTCAAAATGTCTTCCAGGCGTAATTTTAGCCAACCTGGTCACGAAAAAGTTTGGCAAAGACAATATAGCTGTCCACTTGCCTTTACTACAATACAACCAGGTTTCAAATGTTTGAAACTTATAGGAGGATGTCGACCAGATCAAAATTCTCAATAATAATCATTTGACTATAATTACTAATTAGAAGATCTAAGTCGTTGTTAGTCATGTAATTTACTTAGGTTTTCTATATAATTATATGAGGTCATAAGTCTCTAAGAAACTAGCTAGCAAACCTGAACATGAACCTTTCAACTTCTTCTTCTAGCTTGCTAATCAATGCAGACCAAAACATACTAAAAGAAAGATATCTATCGCCTGTAAAATGTATATTACCATTCGGCCCCGAATTGACCGACAAATCATGTATCGAGCGATAGACAACCCCATTCTTCTTTGTGTAAAAAATGAATCAAGATAAATTTGTGTAAAAATGAATTATATTAGATTACAAATAGAATATAGTCAACTGACGTGGAATGGATCCTGATTCTGAGTAGAACTCTCTATAGTCTATACAAGGAGGGCAAGTACAAAACTACAAAGTACAAATATCTCTCTCTCAGTTAAAAGCATACCTATTCTAGTACTGGTTTGATATAGGCACCTAAAATATATCCCTCAATCTTACAACAACGTGGAAACAACACCTTAATTTCTATTTCGCCCCCATATATCAACCCTTTGTCAGACTCTTTCAATCCCAATTAGTAGTTGGAATTGATTTTGAAAAATTACAGGGGTTCAAAGAATTTGGAAGAAACACTTGCTTAATTTACTTATCGTTTGCTATTGCAGCATTTAGCACCGGTCCCATCTTGTAGTTTCTGCCAAAGACACAGCATCTCTCTCGGACCTTGGTAGTGGGCAACAACATAGTTGTCCTTACAACCTTCATTATGTATTCGCTCATCCGTTTCGTACCGAACTTTTAAACCTCCCTTCTTCAAGTCTGCAATCCAGATGCCCATTGCCACATCTTCAAGCTTGAACATCTGCCGTATACAGCACAATTTGTTTAGATTGATAAAAATAGGTGGCTTTAGGGTCCATTAAATCATAACACTCCTGGTTAGGATTAAAATCCAATCCGGCCAACAAAGTAGAAATCTAGGTTATCTCAATCCAGAGAAAGTGAAGTTTGCCAAAAATCCAGTTTTCGGAAAATCTTAGTTTAAGACTCTAATTATGCACCTTAATGGGCAATAGAAGTGAAAGATATGCAAAGAAACTTGCAAGTACAGAGTTGAAGATAGTGAATTTCTTGAAGTACCTTTAAACGGCCTTCTTTGTGCCTCTTTGAGATTGCCTTTGCTATGTCACGGGATACCACATAGCCAGGACCATGGGCCCAAACTGGATAAGTATCTTCAGGCCATTCCTTCATAGTTCAAGGGTTGAACACATAAATGGATTGGAAAGGAAAACATTATTTTTAGGAACAAACGACAGTCTAAAGTGCCACATTGTATTTAACCTATAAGCATTAAGCAAGAAGTAGACAATGAATATTTTTAAACCATACAATCGTATGGTCATATTGGTAAATTCTGTTTATGTACCCAAAAAAAAACACTTGCAATTGAACTTAGTGTTTGTTGCAACCATAAACATAAAATTCTGAATGAAATTATTTATGACGGAGAAATTACTGTTGGAGAATTACCTCTTGGCTAATGAACCACTTGCTATCGGGATTTCGATGAGGTCGGGAATCTGAGTTAATGAGTCCATAGAGCAATCCCTTAGGTGAATTGATCCTCTTTAAAGAAGCTAATACCTCATCCACACGAACAAATGCATCATCATCAGTCTTCATCACATATTTTGCTGAAGCAACTTCTGCCTGTTAGGCAGATAATGTCAGTTAATGCAAGAGAAGAATATCTCCAAGTATAAAGAGAGGACAAAATTTTACCCCGAATACACAGATGGCTAACGTTTTCCAGGTGATAAGGCTGTAATAATCGACAAAAGGCATTAGCTGTATGTCTCCATATGTTCGTGCCTCTTCCCATATTTCCTCATTCACTATTTGGTTTTTATGCTGCAACAAACCACAAACTCGATAAATACTACAGCAATGCCCTCAATACCTTTTTGTAAGAGTACAAAAGTTAGTAAAGTAAATAATATAAACCCTGAAGAACAAAAGTTCAAGAAGCCTAAAGGATGCATTGAGTGAGACTTTGCCAATGAGTCCGCTCACATTAGTCAATAATCTTTATAAGAACCTCAATTAATTTTAGCCAAAAGCATTTTGACCAACCTCTATGATCATAAAGTTGGTTGAAGGCAAAACATCCGTAACCAAGGAGATCCATCCATCAGATAGCTAGATTACAAGAATTCTACACATCCTATGCTCTTATATGGATATTTTCTTCCCATGCTATAGGGATGTTAAAGACAATGAACAACGAAGAATAAATTAAAAGCTTACCAGCCCAACAAAAAAGCGCACTGCAACTGAACCTGACTGCACTGCAGCATACTGCATCCATGTTCTTCGAACAGCCATCCGTTGTTTAAAATTATTGGCATTGGAGAAGACACCTATGACAAGCTCTAATTGTTTATGAGGCGATAAGGGAGCTGCTTTAAGTGCTTCTAAATTAGGTATATGATCTGAGTCTTCTGATGTAGGTAAACCACTGGCGAGAGCAGAAATTAGTTTCAAGTCTCCAGAAATCCTTGCTTCACTAACCAGCCATGGTTCCAAAGACTGTAAACGTAACCAGCAAAGACAACATATAGACTCAGAGAATGAGGTATTGATCCAAGATCATCGTGAAACCAAAGGGAGCAAGAAGAGGAAAAATTACTTCACGATAAGCAAAGGATGTTATGTGCTTTCCATCAACAGTCATCTGAATTCCGTCCAACCCCACTCTTATTGTTGCTACAAATGGATAACCTAGTTGGAAAGGGAAAGATGTTTTTGTTTTGGAATTCCCTTTTTTCACTGGCTCTGAACTGTTGCTATGCACATTGGAGAGGGAAAGACGAATGTCAGTTTTGCCCACAATCTTGTTGCACTGATCCAACTCATCCACTATCATATAAAATCAAAAGAGTTAACAGAAATTGGGGTAGAGAGAGAGTATTGTTAAACATGCTGTTCACTGAAAGTAAGACAAACTGTTGCTGCAACCAGGAACTTAGAGGTATAAATGATTGTGATAACTAGATACAGGAGGTAATTGCACAACATGCTGTTCCGTGAAATTTATAAACCAATCATCACCAAATTTTAAGAAATCTAGATGTGTATTAGTGATAGTAACTATCAGACACAGCACATTTACAGACATTAGATTTTAAATTTAGAGCATAAAGATGATGCCATCAATCAATAAGTTTTACTGAAATTGAAATAATGGTTTTTTTAGGTAACTGCAACACAAATGGAATACATAAAGGGCAACATTTAAAACACATACGAAACATAGTTTTATCTTGAAACCACAATAAAATCGATCAAAAGAGTATTATGAGACACTCAATTACCTTTCTTAATTTTATCAGGAGTAGGAGATGGACAACGCTCCTCTTCACCCCAATCATGAGCACCCGTCCATGTGTTTTGGACAATTACAGGGTCCTCTGTTAGCTTATCACCTTGAAGCCTAACATTGTAATGCAAGACAATGGGTGGATCGGGCTCCCCAGGAATTGGTTCCCCTGTCAAGTCAATCCGGAAATTACCAAGAAGCCCGTTAGGAATGCCAATAATTGTAATGGAAGAACCTTGACTAAGGCCACAGGGAAATTGAAGCTTATGACTGCTACTGTCCAAATCTGTGGCGTTCATTATATTAAGGAAATGAGGACATTGTTTCCCTTTTGCTCTTCCAGGTGAACTCTCATTTGTAAGCCTTTGCTCTTCGATAGAAGCAAAAAGACTATTCCATGCACCACCAGCTTCCTTTATAGCCTCTACTGCATTAGGCATGTGCTGGGCAAGATTAATTAACTGCTTCAAATGGTTCCAAGTCTGTAAAGAACGCTGCTCATCAGCAGTTACATTCCTCCAAGCAAAGAGACTGGAAACAATGGCGTCAGCAGAAATCACTTGAGTGATATTCTCTGGATTATAAACTGCAGGTGCGACTGCAGCATTGACCCATTGAAGAGAATTAGTAAAATTGGAGATGGAATTTGTGAAATAACTCTCCGTGATTGGATTTTTCATGAAACCATATCTCAGGACCAGTACCATAAACAAGGATGCAATTACAACACCACCATAAAATTTCTTCATGTTGGTGATAACACACGTGCATCAACTCTGAACGCAAATTCCACAGTAAGTGTTGATAAGAAAACCAAAATACCACCAGTTCGAAATCATCACTAGCATGCTTCGAATTAACTTTTCAAGATAGAGGATCATCACTACCATCGTGTATGCATGTCATTTTGTCTAGCTTGAGAAATAAATTCCCAAGTGATCAGAGTCCCTGGAAATCCAGAAGTCGTCAAGTATCAGTTGAGATTATCATATCAAACCCAGATTCATATGAACAGTTCTGTATAATTCATGACAATTTGATTGAGAGGTAATTGTATTCAGACATGAAACCATCTGTTCAAGGAAAAATTAAAAAGCTTGCACAACAGAAGGTTTGATTAATGGTCAACAGCATTACCAAGGATGAAAAATACTGTCTTCCATTCATTTGTAAGAGATGAATATTTAAGTCACTTAAGAAGCATTTTTAAAAGCACATACACTACTTGAATAACATAAATATAAAGAAGATGGCAAACGTTAGCCATTGTTTTCGTTTCTCTATCAGAATGGACACTAGAACTGACCAGAGTTAGAATACAGTCATCGTAGTGAATAACTTGGAGAAAATTGAACATTTCTACAGACTATAAGAATCCCAATCAATGATTAACTATTCCTCAATTTCAGCAAACCCTACCATCTGAATTCAAGAGGATAGTCTTATAAGAAATATATTCCTTTTCCACTCTCAACAATTGCTGTCTTTAATACCTCTTTTTTTCTTCATAATAAGCCGAAAGGATGTCAATGGGTATCCAAGTTACGAGTCAATAATCCCTATATATTCACCAAACAATCAGAAAAGAGGAATAAATTACATGTCTTTCAAATGTTTCTTATTTTCCTCAGCAAAATAAAAATCCTGAAGGTTAGTGTTGTAATTAAGAAAGTACAACTTAACAAACAAGAAGACTTTAGTAGCAGGCAGCAATAACTTATTTTTCAAGGAATTCATCCTCATCCACCTACCTCACCAATTGATAATGTAGAAAAATATTAAAGGAAATGAAAACACTAGAGACTGAAGCAATACAAGCAGCAACTCATGCTTGAAGTTTCAACTTAGAAGACGTGTCTAGAGTTGAACAAGTCAAGGTGAATTTCATTATCTGAATATCTAATACTGTTAAATTAAATTTTGGTGTAGCCGTTCACACGTCCTTATTTCCTGTAAATAAATATTAGAAAGAAATTCCGTTGCTTGATTTGACCGCAAAACTTCATCACCACCAGCAATGGAAAGGACCAAAAAGAAAAGAGCGAATTAACAAAAGCTCAAAGAATTCAAAATAACAATTTACTTACTAGAAAAAAGTAGCGAGTTGATATTGCGTTTTTGGTGTTCAAAAAATAAAAAATAAAAAAAATCGCACTTGCTCGAGTCGGTCGACCTGTTCAACTTGCTTGAATTGAGTTTTTTCATTCATTCCTCATTTGTTCCAAAATTAAAAACGTAAATTAAAGAAAATACAACTAATGAAGCGAAGTTGAGAAAATCAGAGAATCATCTGTATAGACTAGACTGTATTCGCTAATTTTCTCGGATTCCAAACAGAACAAAATTCAAGCAAAGCAAAGCTACTCGACAGATCCAAACGAAGTTCACCAAATAAAGACGGCATCCATGGAAAATAATAGCTTAAGAAATCAAATCTGACAAAGAAGAACAAAGTAAAGGAGAAACATCAACCGAGCAAAACACGGAAGTTCACGCCGAGCTTAGAAACTAAGAAATCCTAAAATTAAATGCTAAGCACACAATGATAAGCTTAATTTGCACAGCAGAAGTAAATGCTTTCAAGTAGAAGTAAATGCTTTCAAGTATTAAGTAAAGAGAAAACAGAAGAAAAGTTACCTCAAGATATGTAGATAGAAAAATAAAGAAACAGACAATTCTCTCCGGAAGAATGCCGAGAAAGTGAAGGAAAATCGTCGAGAAAATTTCGAAGACGAAGTAGAATAAGAAACTGATCGATCAGCGTCGTCTGAACTTCCAGCTTTTCAAGTCGTCGCGGAACGGTGGGAAAACTTATACCGAATCGAGTGATTCGAGATTTTTTTTTTTTTTTTTTTCTTTCTTTCGCTCTAATTTTTATGTCCTTTGAGAGTTCTAAGAAGTAATAAGAAGTTAATGGACAAAATTATAACAAGATTTAAAATTTAAAAAATAATAATAATAATAATAATAATAATAATAATAATAATAAATAAATAAAAAAACAGATAATAATAGTCGAGGCCTAGGCGTTTAAGTTGACTAACTTTAATTTATCTTCTGGATCTTAGATTAAGATTCACTAAATAAACCAGCTTAAGCAATAGGTGGACTCAGAGGTTTTCCATTAATACAATTAGATCCCTTGTGATTTATGAAATTACAAGTTTTTTTATTTTATTTTTAATATTTATGTTTAATGTAAATAAAATAATATTTATTTTTTTATGAGAATAATGTTTTATGAATTTTGAATTATATGTTTTTACTTTTCAAATTTAATAATTTATTTATATTTATATTTTAAAAAAATTAGATGATATATTTATTTATTTATTTCACTAAAATTTTTATTTAAAATCTTTAAATATTGTAACTTTACTATTATCTTTTCAATTTAACTCAACAAAATAAGCATTTTTTGAGTTTAAAATATTTTTTTTATATTTTTAAATCAACATTAGAGTGTATGCTTTTTAAAACTAATCATGATTCTAAGTACTTATTAATATTTATATATATATATATATATTTATAAAAACTAAAAATAAAATACCCATTACAAGTCCAAATATCGTTATTAGTATCAGAAAAATTGGAATCAGAATCAATATCGTCATATTTCAATTCCTACAAAATTTTTAACCACCTCTATATTCACAAGTAGAAATGCAATAGAATTTTAAATATTTAGAAACAAGCTCTCTAAAATTGATGTATTATTTAAGTAAATAATGAAATCATATTAGCATTAAATAAGATTAAAGACATTTTCATATTTACTTTATTTATTATATATATATATATATTTATATATTTAAAAAAAAACTTATAATTGAACAAGTTAATAAAATAAAATAAAATAAAAATTATTACGAAATATTAGTTGATTTAGAAGTTGTAGCATGCGACGTGTCAATATCTTCCGCTCTTTCTTACCCGCTTCCTCGTTTGATTTTTCTTCTTACCTTTTACTTTTCTTTTCTTTTTTTCCCCAGTAAAACGACAAGAGAGTATATATATGTAAGATAATACATTACAAAATACAAACTATATAGTATATTATTGATTTCTGATATATGACTTTTTGGAAAATAAAGAAGAGGCCAGGTAGGGGCGGTAATAATTATACATGGAAACAGCCAAAGTTATTAAGATAAGAAGTTGCTTTCTTTCTATTATGAAGTATGAACCAATATATGTTCCTACAATGCTTACAAATCTCAACTCATTGAGGGGTAAAAACGTAAAATTAAAGTTTCATTTATGAGTTGTCACAATAAATTTTCAGATGAATACGAAATATATATATATTTATTTATTTATTTAAAAAAAATTATTAATTTATACACACAAAATGATTTAATTTATTGTCGTTCGAAACAAGGTGAATTAATAACAGTCTCGACAGTTGTGCATAGAGTTCTTTTATAACGCATGCATGTTCTGTCTTTTTAGGTATATATGTATGTAAAAATTCCTGTTAGAACAAAATTCCGTTCACAAATGATATATTGAGATGAAAGATGCTTTTGTTGAATACAGACGTGAAAAGCTAAGTATTGATTATCATATACAGGGTAATTAATAATAGAAGGTGACACATTCTTCAAAGTTCAAACATGAGATACATGCCAAACATATACATATATATATTATATATATTATGATTAGTTGCATATTAATGAGATGTCGGGTAATATTCACATTAAATAATATATATATATATATATATATATATATATATATATATATCAACGTGTCGAGACTAGGTGAGGGTTGAGAGTTGAGGAGACAGTTGATGTTACGACAAGAGAGCCTGTTTAGAAGTGAACTTAGGGTAAATTTGTGAATATAAATAAATTAGAATCCGGCTAAACTTGATTTAGTAAAAGCTTTGAAAGGTTCAACGGAAGTTTAATTCTAAATCAATATTGCAAAATTGGACGGGCCATAATGAATTAGGCAATTTGAACAATAATAGTTAACAAATCAATTGGGCTTAGTAGTAAGAAAAGCATAACAATCGACAACCCAACTAATTAGTTCTAACCATACGGAGGGGCTTATTGGGCTCTTAGTTAGCAAATCACAAATATTTCATAACAATCTAGAATAGTCGTAGAGTATTATAAGTCATAGAATAATACCTCGTAAGCTGTATTCATCGACCGGTTAAAATGTGCCAGTTTTCCATTGCCCATGTTTAATTATTGGCTTCTGGAAACGATGTCTTGGCCTATCTTTATTGGTTTGTTCCTAAATAATGTTGATTATGCGCCAAATCCAGGCACGAACTATTTATTAATGCCCTTTACCCAACTTTCCCGACCTTATTCCATGAGTTACGTATCTCAAGACTCAAAGTGTCGTGGTTCCTAAATATCGTCGATCGTGTGCCAATGTTTGGTCGGTGGGAGGAGGGAGGGAGGGAGGGAGGGAGGGAGGGAAATGAAACTTTATTAAAGGAAGAAAGGAGAAGCGAGGAGAATTTAAAGTAAAATAATAAATTCTTAAATGTGGTTTATAATTTATGATGAATTTATTTATTTTAATTGTATGAATTAGTTTTATATTTTTATATTATATATTATATTATATTAATTTATGTATGATTGAGATAAAAAAAATTTATTATAGACATAATTTGTTAAAAAAATTATATAAGTAAGTATTTAATTTTTAGAATCTAAGTATTTCTTTACTTATGGGTATTATTCTATAAATCTAATAAGAGATATATTATGTAAGCATATTTCATAAAATGAAATGTAAATACATCTATTTTAAATATGATTTTAATATAATATTAAATTTTTTAAACCTAATTATTATTATTTTTCCTTAAAATGTATTATAAAAGAATAATAAACTTTTTACTTATAAATCAACCAAGCATATTCCATTCAAGCAATATAGGATAATTTCCAATGTAGGATATTTTTTTACTTAATGTTAAGTTTGGACATAATTTTAAAAGCACGTTTTTATATTTTAAAATATATTTTTATATTTTAAACCCTAAAAATAATTGTCAAACATGTACAAAAAGTAATAAAATGTGAAAAATAAATGTCAAATAGATACGTTAAAGTAAAAATACATATTATTGGAGAACATAAAATGCGTAAGTTATTTTCAAATGATTATCTATTTTATTATTTTTTAAATTTGAAAAAATCGAATACATTGCCAAATAAAGGCTATATATGATATCACAATTCAAGACGCTATGAATTTGCGATACATTTTTTATTAATCAAAACAACCATGCTTCTACAACACAAACTCTTACCTCTAATCAAGTCGTAATATCATAAAATATAAAACTTGGTTTATTCCAAAGAAAAAGCTGATTAAACTTTAGTTTCATCCAAGCTTGAGTTCTAAGTAAACAGAACTTGCTAAACAAGAATGAAAAATGTAATTATTAATTATAAATTATCGGTCACCTGATGACGATCAAGTGCTTAATTAATTAATTAAAATTTTGGAAATTGGACCTTAGAAGCACATCTACCTCTCGGTAGATGTGGGCACTCGATAATTTCGGACCCAGAAGTGTCGACACACACATATATTTGATAAATTTGGCTGTTCCCGGCCGAATCTTTGTTGCATTCAATTCCGGCAGCATGTCCTAGTCCCTCTTTTATTGCATCAGCCACACTGTCTAAGCTGTAATCCCCATCATCTGGCTCAATCCCTGCATTCTTGAGTATTTGCAAAAGGTTGGCCTTCTCCTTGAGCCTTAGAGCTGCCTCGAAGTATCCGCGTTGGTCTAGTTCCGATTCGGCACATGTTCCGTGCTTCTCCCATTCATGTGACCAGAACCTGTAACCGTTGCTGCTTGGGCAGCTCAGAGACGGCCATTTCTTTTGTAGGCTGCTCAATAGATCTGAGATCTACGTACACAAAAAATCACACAAAAATGACAGTAATTATAATCAATACGTTCAGTACTAACCCTAAGTTAATTAAACACACGTGCATATACACATATTACTAAACTAAATAGTTCTTCTCTAGCTAGTATCAAAAAGATATATATGTCCTACCCAATACACATAGGTAGCTGATGTTAATTAGTAAATTAAAAATGTACCTGGATTTTATCAAAAACGCTGTCGGGGTCACAGCTTGATGGGTAGGATCCATCCTTGTAATTAGGCCAAAGACCATGGATGCCAAAATCGGCAACTGGTTTTCCGGTTGACGGGTAACAACAACTGTGTTTCGTATCGCAGTATGCTCCTGGCCACTGTATCATGCAACATGTGTATGTAAGTTAATCAAAATCATTTGGATCAATAACAAAACAAAACTACATTTGTTTACACGATGATCACCTGTTGAACAAAGTAGAAGAAATCAAAGTCATCAGCTGAAAGACAGAGAAACGACAGGTATTGTAGTATCAGAATCTTGATGAGGATTGAGGATGAGTACATCTTATTGGGTGTAGTAATTGCTTTCTCTTTCGAGTTGAACAATTTATAATGGAGTTAGCTGAAGAAAGCTTTGCTTTAATTTATAGATTGAGATGGAGATGAAAATGGATATGGATGGAGCATCTTCGAAAGTATATGCGTACTCGTCACATTAATCTATTACATTCCTTGGCGTAACTTGCGTTCTCCCCACGTTTGTTAAGCTAACCCTGTTAAGCTTACTCATGAGTCATGACGATCATCTCTTGCTTCTTGATTTTGTATTTCTTTCTTAGAGATAGATTACAAACATGTGGTACTTCTGTAATTAGTTCGGTTGGGTCGGTCATGTGAAAGGATTGCAAACTCGTTTACCCTACACACTTTTGTTGCTTCGACTTTTGGTATAGTTATCAGCAGAGATGATTATGATGTTTACATCAGAATCAACGTGTACTTAACTTCGAGGGTTAACCTGGGTGGTAAACGAGCTTGCAAAAAAATTGTGTAGGGTATATAAGCAAAAGCGAAGATAGGGGTGGATAATAGGGTATTGTCCAAAATCAATTTTGTTAAACTTAATTTTTTAATCTAAAATTATGAAAGTTTTATATAACGTATTTTCACCTTATAGTTTTTGTTTGGCTTCGTGTCTGTATATAAGATGTATGCAATTGATACGAGGTTATACGATGGGATGATGGTTGTAAAATGTCTTAGATATGTTATCAGTAAATAGTTTACTCTGATCGAGCTGTTTTTATTCAAAGTCCGATCTTTTCAAGAGACTACAAAAAAGTAATTTCTCGTAAATTATCAAATCTCAAAATAGATAATTACCCAATAGGAGAGGAGATTACAACGTCCAACTCCTTTCGAGTTGAATTAGAACCAAATTTGTATGTGTAAGTGTAAACAATGCACAACACTAAGTTAATATGAGCATTTATATCAATTTTTTTTAAAATAAAATTTTATAAATTTAATTAATATTCTATTTTATAAATTTTATTTAATATCTTTTTAAATAATTTCATATTTAATTCTTTATTTTATTATTTAAATTAAACTATACAAAATTTTTAATAATTCTTTAAATTTGAAGAATCATTATGATTTTTGTATTTATAAAATAAGAAATAACTAAATATAGAATAAATTTTAATTTGATGCGAAAACAACCTAAATCTTGTTTGCAATTGCGAAAACAACCTAAATCTTGTTTGCAATCTACTAACAATTCACATTAGTTCTTAACATCGATAGGACAGGGTCATAATCAACACCACTAAAATATTTAGTCAACTTCCGGTCGTCATCTTTGGAATTTCTTACTCTCTATTTTATTTGGTGCTAGATTGAGGTTATTCTAATGGCACGAATAATCTAATCTTAGCCGGTCTTATCAAACAACACGACAGCAAATAGTCATTAATTTATGTACTTAACTAATTA
Organism: Coriaria nepalensis; assembly: GCA_027186245.1. Taxonomy (NCBI): domain Eukaryota; kingdom Viridiplantae; phylum Streptophyta; class Magnoliopsida; order Cucurbitales; family Coriariaceae; genus Coriaria; species Coriaria nepalensis. The sequence goes on from CP114486.1 coordinate 2,855,022, forward strand.
AATCACAATATGAAATTGCATTAGCAACTAAACAAATCATGTTTATGTTATTATGTAGTACTACATTAAGCACGCGAAGCACGAATCAGGTTCTTATTCTGCATCTAATAATAGAGAGCTTACGTGAAGTCTACCTTAGATCAAGCTGCGTCCTATCTATAAGCACGGATAAAGAGTAAATTTGATGGTACAAGTCTTTACGATAAGATAAAAGAGAACTTAAATCAAATTTCCATATGAATTCTATATTATGATATATTTTTAAATTTTAGATTATTTTATATAAAATTAAGAATTTATTTATAATTTAAATTTTAAATCAGAATAAAAAAATTATAACTACCCCAAAATTGATAAAGATAATCCTAATTTTCCCGTCATAATATTCTTTGCATACACACCTCTGGATGAAAGAAAGAGTAGATTTGCTCTCAAGGGTTAGAGGAAGTGACGTCAAGACTCAACCAAGTCCAACTAAAGATATGATCAGTATCGACACCAGCTTCCAAAAAGTAATGTTAAGTTTGAAGTTGTTCGGAAACGTGTTTCTTAAGTTCCTTGAAGAGGTAATGATAGAGAAAGAAGTCAAAGAACAACAAAAATGAAGAAATTGAAGGGCTGTTATAGTTATTTATTGACCTAACACACGGTCAAAACTCATCATATGATATGATAGCAACCTACGTACGTTTAAACTTTAAAGCAGCCATCAGGATGCATGGTCGGTGCCTACAGTACGCCTTGTCACGGTAATCATATATATGGCGGCCCTATTACTATATAATATATATATATATGTATCTATTAATTTCTTCTTAATAAATGAAACATCAAATCTTTTACGGCTCTGTTAAAATGTGAAGAAAAAAAAAAAGAAAAAGAAAAAAGGTTGTTTAAATCAGTGTAATTCCGGATAAGATAGTTAATAATATTTTAGATTAAATTGTTTAAATTTGGATAGGTTTGGTTTGATTTTATTGTGAAATTGAGAATAAAAATATGAATATAAATAAAGTGAAAATGAGAATAATAATAATAATAATAATAATAATAATATAATAAATTAAAAAAATTATCTAAGTAATATAATATAATTTAAAAATAATGAAAAAGTCTCATATAAATTAATATTATTTTGATTATTATTAAGATATTTATTTAAGTATGAATAAAAGAATAATTTTTTTATTTAAAAAAAATTAAAATTAAAATTATTTTATTACATTTTAAAACAAAATATTAAAATATAATAAAATAATTATTTCATTAAATAAAATTCGAATTAAATAATTTGACTGAATAAACTGTTTCACAATAGTTTTGGGTTTTGGAGAGACCTGATATATCACAAGTATCATTTGATTAGGACTAAGCCCTTTTCTGATGATACTCGCAGTACTCATGAGTCAGCGGGTTCCCTACTAGGCTACTACAACTAGATTTACCAAGTCAACATCGTCTACACTTACATCACGGACGATAATGATTTCAACTTAAAAAAAAAAAAATATTATAAATTAATAAAATAAATATTAAATTAGTAATCCTTATTATTATTATTAACATATAAATATATAATTAGTAACATATCTTTCAGCAAAGGTGAAATGGTGTATAATTCATTCATGACTCGTATGAGAAGAAGAAGAATTTCCTAGTTGACATCCTCATCAGTTAATGCTTTCCAGTTATTGATTATATTTCACAAAAGCACAAAAAAGGTCAATATTTAGCTATTGATTAATTAATTAGCAAAATATTACAAATTAATTTGACTAACACAAAGGCAACTTAACCTTTGTGAAATTTAAAGGTTTATTTTTTATATATACTTAACCTATATATATATATATATATAAGTTTCATAGATGATTTACAATTTGCTTTACGGAAATAAAGGTACCCGTTATGGCAACAAAAGAACCCAATACCAAGATCCCTACAATCACTACCAACTCCATTCCAAATCTCCTTGCAGCTTTGTTGATCTTAAGGTAGCAAAGACAAGGAATAAACATGGCCACCATGATGCTTAAAAACGCACCTATAAACGCCATGATGTACCCAAAAAATGGGATGCTCAGAGCCACAATCACTGTGCTCATCACAAGCACACTTCTGATTAAGATGCTAAAGGGTTTGCTTTTTTGGAAATAAGATGTCTCCTCAATGGCTGTAGCAATTGGGTTTATCATGATTGCATACTTTGATAGAGGATTGATTAGTGTAGTGTATATTGCTATTCTCGAGCTAGCTTTCGAAATCGGAAGGTTTAGTGTCACTTGCGACTTCAAATTTCCTCCATACATCAAGTAGCCAAGAATTCCCATTGATCCATAATTGACTGTGCTTACAACGAAGCACACCAGTAGAACCTACAAAGATTATAAGATACGATAAGATGGTTACTTGTTTCAGTTTCTTTTAAGAGTGATAAGATGATGAAATTTCTTACCTTAGGAAGTTGAGTCTTGTCTCTCATGGAATTGCGTAACATGGGAAAAACAGGATGACAGCTATAACAAAAGGCAAACAAGCTAAGAGCAATAGGCAACCCTCTCATACTCAAAAGCATGTTCCCATCATGATATTCTCTTCCATGGAATCCCACACCATCAATTGCTCCAACCCAGAAAACACAACAGACCAAAGTAACCGATGCCAGTACCCCGGTAGCTGAAACATATGCCAGAACACTCATGTTCCTCAACCATGTTGTTGGCAGGACAACTAGTGAAGCTAGAACAACAAATGCCTGTTTGCTTCCGACTCTTACATGTGCTATTTTGAAACCCGTGTTTGGAAAAAGCTTCTCTAAATGGTCACCTTCTAGGATTAGAAACTCAACAGCAACCAAGTATAGCTCAAGGTACATGAAAATGGATATTAATGCTCTTCCTTTGTACCCGAAAGCTAGCTCTCCTATATCCGGGTAGGTTTTGATGATTAGAGGGTTTGTGTCCATACATCTTTGCAGAAGTATCCCTGTGTAGAAGCAAAGAATTGCTACCAACAAAAGGAGCATTAAGCTTAGCCACCCTCCTTGAGCAAGTGCATACGGGATTGATAATATCCCTACACCTGAAAACCAAACATAATTAGTATGTCCATCAGAGATATTTAGACACTAGCTGAATCTTTTTCGGGCACGGAACCTCGGGGAGAGATTGAAGAAGAAAAGGAATATTCTGAATTCGCGAGAAACTCACCTGATAAGGCATTGACACCATTGATGCAAGTAGTGAGGAAGGAAGCACCTTTAGCTGCTGGTTGGTCATGATGGTGTTGGCTCTCCATTAAAGAGTGCCTACTACCAAAGAAAAAAGAAAACCGAAATTGTTAGCCACTATGCAATATATAAAATGATAAATTTGTAGGTGCAGAGTGTTTCGATTATAGCATTTTTATAAGGGAAAAAGCACTAGCCGTCAAATGGCTCCTTCTGTAAAGGAGATTATTGAGGATGAGTAGATTGCCATTCAACTTTTGAAAATGGAGCCAATTACCTATGCCCCTATCATTTACAGTGTTTTATGTTCTAAATCCCATAATTAGTCTCCTTCATGTCTCTATCTAAATAGGTTATTTAATATGATTGGGTTTGGGATACATTCAATATAATTATTAGATCGTATTTTTACGAGATTTAGCATATTTTATATTTTATTAAATTTAGTATACGATAATATGAATTTAAGTTAAGCAATAATTTGTAATCATAATAAGAAAATCTATTTAACATTTATAAATTGATTATATCCTCTCTATATTAATCATAACATGAATGTTAGAATAAGGTCCAACATTGTATGCATGTCAGGAAGATGTCACAAGTAATGATCAAAATCTAAGAGAGTTAGGAAACAATGCTCAACAACATCTGATTGGGTGGCAGAAACATATAGTGACACATGAAAAGCAAATGGATCAGTCACATGCATATATGTTTATGGTCTTTGATTATTCTGGATCCAAAGAAAAAACCCACTCAAAATTGCTTTAATCCTTTTTACTTTTATTAGACTTGTTTTCAAAAGAAGCCGTGTAGTGTATCGTTTCTTTCCCTCATGCCTAATCCCTGACAATGTACACGAAACGTGCTCCAATTAACAAGGATAATAAATTCAAAGCTGATCATTTATATCTTATTAAAAAAAAAAAAAAAAAAAAACTTAAATTTTATTCATATATAAATGAGAGGAAGAACAATGCATGTAGCATTCATTGTACATAAACAGTATTATCTAATAACATTCATTATACACGCTTTACGTATAGATCAAATAGAAAGTTATTACATTATTGTATCTTTCTAATTTTATTGATCCTCTCAATCTTTTTTTCATGCTTAACTTTTCTAAAAGTAGTAGACAAAAAAAGGTAAAGTTACGAAGATTAAACCTTTTTTTTTTTTTTCATGCATGACTTTTCATAATGTATACTATCATCTGCCTTTTCTATTTTTTCATGCATATACTCAACTTTTCTAATTCTATGCATATTGAAAATTATATGTGAGTTCTTATCTTAAATTAGTTTATAAATTAGTATAAAAATTTATAATATATGTGAGTCCTAATTATTAAAAAATTATATGTGGGTTCTTAATAAATATAATTTTTCTTTTTAGGTGAGTGTATATATTATAAAATCTCGATAAATTAATAATCTGATTTAAATAATATTTTTGGCTAGTCCCGATTTGGAGATAATGTGCTAAATTAATAATTCGTTAAATTTATAAGATAATATATTTTGAAAATTGTATATATATCATATACAATATATAAATTAATAATTTTATAAAACAGAGTGCTTATAATTCAACTATGAGATCTTCTTTAAAATATGACTCCATCATTTAGTTTTTTTTTTTTTTAAATTGACATAAACTTGAATCCTATCTTTAATTTTTCTTAAAATGGTATGAAATTTTGACATAATTTCTTTATATTGCAACAAAAAATTATTTAATATTACCACCGCTTTGAGACCTCATTTTTAAAATATGATTCATAGTCTAAAGAAAATTTTTCAATATATTGGACTCTCCTTCTATACTCACCGAACTCAATGTTATATTTAATTTATTTCTGAATAGAGTTAATTAGAAGTATTTTAATAAATTATTAATTAATTGATAAAATTTTAAATTATTAATTTATCAGTATTTCGATAAATTAATAATTTTTTAAATTTCGACATTATTAATTTCTCGAGCTTTTTCTATATTAATAGTTTTGGAACCAAAATTGAATTAGTACAATATGGATGAATTTATAATTTAATATATCATGATATTTCTTATTTATTATGTTTATTTAAAAGATAATTAAATATGAAAATTAATCTTAATAAAAATAGAATGAAAGAATTTTCCTAATTTTAATAACTATACCTTAATTTTATTAATGTAAATTCAAAATTCAATCAAATCATTATACTTAATTTACCGATTTTTCCATATTAATTAAAAAAGAAATCTCTTGATAAATATCTAAAAACCTCTTAATGTAATGATTTTAGGAAAAATCATAATTAAATTATAATAATATTATTAATTTTTATAAAAAATTTAACGAATTATTAATTTAATATATTTAAATTAATTTATTAAGATTTTATTATATATATATATGTATAGTCCATTTATCCTATTTATATTTATAAATCAACCAAGCATATTATTTAAGACTATTATCCTTATCTACTATATATAGTCCATTGGGCTTTAATCCATAACCGGACTTGGCAATATTCCAACTGAGAGCCCATGCCCAGAATCACTTCAGCCCACTTGATTTCATTTTCTGCTTTTTTTTTTTTTTTTTAATTCTTCTGGCCGGACGCGAACCGGTCGACAAAGTCAACCGGACCGGGAATTTTACGCGGCTACGTAAAAGCCCAAAAGAAAAACCAAAAAAACTGAAAAAGTAAATAAATAATTTCCTCTTCTTCTCCTCCGAGACAGAGGAGACCAGAGAAGGAACTCGAAACGGAGACAGAGAAGAAATTCAGGGGACTAAGAAGCTTTTCTCCGTCTTCGATCCGTTTCGACGTTTCCTCTCTCTTACTTCCAAAAAAAAGAAACAAAGATCATTTCATTTATTTTGTTCTAGAGGTGAAATATCTGATTTCAGTTTACATGAATTTGCGCCTAATCTTTGATGCGACGATCGAATGCCCGTACACGGGTCGATTTCAAACCTGACAGCGACGGCAACATCGAAAATATGGATCCAATCAAGCTCCATATCCGACCTGGAACCCGATCCAATCTCTTCGCCCGGAATTCATCCAAGCATACAACCAAATCCAGGTTATTAATCCTTGCTTCACTCTCCATCGCCCTTGCTTTCTTTTTCTGCTACCTCTTCCTATCCTCAAGAAACTCTCGGACCGCCGTGAAGACAAAGTACGGGATCGTGATCGACGGCGGTAGTACCGGAACTCGGATCCATGTTTTCCGGTTCGGAGTGGAGGGCGGGAATCCTGTGATTGATTTTGGGAAGAAAAATTTGTCGTCGATGAGGGTGAATCCGGGTCTGTCCAGTTACGCTGAGGATCCAGATGGGGCGGGGCGGAGTTTGGCGGAGCTTTTGGAATTTGGGAAAATCAGGGTTCCGAAGGAGCAATGGGGTAGCACTGAAATTCGACTAATGGCGACTGCTGGAATGAGGTTGTTGGAATTGGAGGTACAGGAACAGATATTAGAAGTTTGCCGGAGAGTGCTTCGATCTTCAGGATTTAAGTTCTCGGACGAATGGGCGTCTGTAATTACAGGTAATTTGGTGAAACTTTAAATGTATTGCAACTTTTCAGATAATTATAGTTAGAAACTTTAAAGGGAGGAAGATGTTTTGAAAAAAGCTGTAAAACATGCTAGTATGAAGGTTGAAAATGGGTTACTAGTTACGATTTTGGAAGTGCTTGAGCTTATAGAAATGGAGAATGGGTGAAGTTAGTCTGAAGGAATAAGATGAACAGGAAAAGGAGCTCATTCAAGTGAGACAGAAGTGGGGTACTTGACTTTCAATCTCACTACTGCATTGATTCTTTGTTTAAAGGAATTGATTTATTATGTATATGTTTATATATACTTGAGATCAAACGAAATATCATTCTCTTTTCACTTAAAAAAATTGGCTGGTAATATTATCTTACCATTATAGTATGTGCTAGATTCTTTGCTTGATACCAAGTACTGTTGTTAGGATCTGATGAAGGGATTTATGCTTGGGTTGTTGCAAACTATGCTCTTGGAACTCTTGGAAGTGATCCTCTTGAGACAACAGGGATAATTGAACTTGGTGGAGCTTCTACCCAGGTTTGATTTGATCTATTTGCGGTAAACTTAAGTGAAAAGAGACATATGATAGTGTGTTGGTTTGCATGAGCCATGAGATCTCAGATTATAAATTTGATTGGTCTATTTCAATTTCAGGTTACATTTGTTTCAAGTGAACCAATTCCTCCTCAGTTCTCACGTACAGTTGAAGTTGGCAATGTTACTTATAATCTTTATAGCCACAGTTTACTTCATTTTGGACAGGTAATTAGAGATTTCTTTTGTAATATTTGTGATTTCTCTCTGGTTCGTTGGACTTCATAGCTTGGTTTTGGGGAAGTGTTTGTAAATTGGAGTTTGGTAGGATTGTGAGGTAATTCAAGAATTTGGGCTAAAACCTATTTTTATATATTTACATGCAATGGTTTTTGTCTTTCACATGCAATGGCTTTGAAGTCTGATTATCAGTACTTTTTGTAGAATGCTGCCCATGACTCATTAAGAGAAGTTCTTGTTTCAGGGGAGTTTAGCTCAGGTTAGTTACCTTTTTCACAATTTGCATTAGCTTTTTTCTTTAAATTGACTTGGTTCTGTCACAGATCCTACCCTTTCAATTGAGGGTCCCCACCATCATTTTATCTAACGAACTACAGAGTGGCTATATTGTTCTTCCTAATAATCTTACTTGTACATGTTCATGCAGCTACTGAATCTCTTCCAAAGGGAGCAATTGTAGATCCTTGTACTCCCATAGGGTACTCTCATAATGCTGAATCATGGAAGCTCTCTCCACATTCTTTGGGTGGAAGCAATGCATTATCTATTCATTCTAAGGGGAACTTTTCCGAATGCCGATCTGCTGCACTATCTATGCTGCAAAAAGGAAAAGGTTACTAAATTATAATTGAATTGCACCCTTAACTTCCATTTTTTATACGGACCATCAATAACTAGTCTCTTCCTTTCCAATGCAGAGAAATGTTCATATCAATATTGCAATATAGGATCTACTTTCATTCCCAAGCTTAGGGGAAAGTTCCTTGCCACAGAAAATTTCTTTCATACTTCAAAGGTTTTCCCATTTTCCTTTTCTTACTCTTAACTCTCCAGTCTTCAAGGTTATGTTTTTCTTATGCCCTTTTGTTTTTGGTTTGTAGTTCTTTGGTTTAGGCATGAGGGCATTTCTGTCTGATTTAGTGATAGCTGGGCAAGAATTCTGTGGAGAGGACTGGTCAAAGCTGAAGAGGAGATATAGTCCACATGACGAAGAAGATTTGCTGCGGTATTGCTTCTCATCAGCTTATATCGTGTCCCTACTTCACGATAGCCTTGGTATTGGTTTAGATGATGAAAGGTAATTAATTCATCTAGTCAATTTGTTCCCTTTCAACTCATTAGTTTGATCCAACTAATCTGATTATTCTTGACCAGTATTCGGTTTGCTAATCACGTGAAAGATATACCTCTTGATTGGGCTTTGGGATCTTTTGTATTGCAAAGCGCATCTGATGAGAGTACAGATCACTCTAATAGTTACTGGATTGCCAATATATTAAGCCATGGATCGCCCACTATACTCTCTCTTATCTTCATCTCTATACTCTTGCTGTTCATAGCATGGTCTATATCGAAATGGAGAAAGCCACAGTTAAAGACGATATACGATCTAGAGAAAGGGCGGTATATAGTCACCCGTGTCTGTAAAAGCTGATATTGCATATCAAAATATGTTTCCTGTTCCACGGATCAAGAGGGAAAAAAAACCGTTATTTTATTATCTATGACCTTGTGCAGCCTCGGGATCTTTGCTCGGAGACAATCTATATGTCGACTATGTCTGCATTTGACATTGTTCCGGACATTTTGTTGACAGGAGGGAGAGGTGAGATATTGTATTATGTGTTTTGAGGTCAAGATTTTAGAGGTATAAGGTATAAAATGTGGCCTTTTAAGGGTAGAATGCCATTTCCCATTTTGTATTTAGTGGGAGTGGGGGACACAACTCACAATTATATGACAATTTTGTAATGGTTACGATAAGGTTTAGGGTGGTAAAAAGGAAAGCATAATGTCTGTGGGGGTGTTATGTGGGAGGACCAAGTTGTATGAAAAAATATGCTTTTATTTGTCTCATGATTCATGAAATTGTGTTCGGGGACTTGGTGAGATATTGATGTCGTCATCAACTCGGCTAGTCTTGATACCTTCGAGTATGGTAAAAAAAAAAACTCTGATCATGTCAAAGTTCAAACCCAATTTGTGAATATTACAACGCATCAGAGTATTAAAAATGATTTTAGGTAATTTAGATATATTTAATGGACACATTCTCGGAATCACTTCTGAGTTGATGAAAGATTAAATACCTTATGTTGACTTTTTTGCCTTTAAGTTGACCATAAAGTTTCTCAATCTCATGTCAAAACAAGACAAGAAGGGTTTGGCGTGACTACGACTTGGCCTGCCTCACCACCCAATTTGATTAGTCAAACTCTTTGTAAGAAAAAAGATGTAGAAAATGAAATGAGTTTTGTAATTAAAGAAGAATTCATATAATTACCAAGTAATTAGAGCCAAGCCGAAACAAATTATATAGATTATTTCTATATTATAAGATTAAGATAAAATTTAAGGTTTTATTATTTTAGATTTAGGTCTTTAGGGCATGTTTAGTTTTGAAGAAAATGTTGTATTAGTATAGATGAATGATGAATAATTATAATTTTAAGCAATCAGTTGGAATTATAGTATTCATATTCCACCGTTTGGTAGTATCAAAGAATGATCCATTTGATTCATTATTTTCAACTATTATGAAACTTATTTTGAGAAATGATTTTTTATTACTATTTTACTATCAATTTTGTTGTTATTTTACTTTTTTATTCTCATTAACTTTTCAATTTCTTCTTCTCTTCTTCAATAGTTTTCTTCGATCCTTTACCAATTTTCAAACCTAAATCTATTATTTCACTCCTTCATCCGGATGAGGAAAGTTTGCGTCATAAACGATCTCTTTTACCAATTTTCAAACCTAACCTATTTTTCACTCCTTCATCTAAACGAGAGGAAGCTTTGATCTCCTTCACCAATTTCCAGAAAGATGAACCTCAGCAACCATAAATGACGGCGAGTTTCCATGACATTTCATCTTCTTCCTTCATCATATACTATCTAATCTATGATTTCATAGCTTCTTAATCTTTTTTCATTCTGATTTCTCTATTTTCGTATCATAGACCTATTTTTTAATTTCGTGCATGAAAATCTATATGTGGTGGATATTTTGTTGGAAATCTGTATGTGTGAAATCTGAAAATTGTGAAATCTAAAATAAGGTGGTGTGAAAATATGGTGAATTTTTTTTATTTCAAATCTATTTTTTCTAGAGATGTGTTTCATTTGAAAATTTGTATCGGTAGATGTGTTTAGAAATGGTGAAATCCGAAAATAGTAATTTGATTAAGCTAAAAATGGTGGAATTTTGATTAAATTAAAAATGGTGGAAATTGTTTTGTTTTGTTTGGAATTGTTTGTGATTGTTTGGAAATTTGTTTAATCTGAAAAATGGCTCTAGGTTAAATTTAATTATTTACTCAAGTTGAAGAAAAATGTATTCTAATAATACTAGGATTAAGCATTGAAGGTGTTTATGTGATCGGACGATCTCAATTTTTAAAACACAATAAACAAGGAACAGGAATCAAGGTCAAATATTTCATCGTTGCAAGAAGGTATCTACTGTATTTATGTAATATCTTATTTATAGTAGTTAGATGACCTATGCTTGGAATCTGGTATGAAAGATCCATGACTTTTTTAGAATCATTGTGACTTCTATGCTTGGGTTGAGTTTGCCACCCCCTTCCGATGATGACGGAGCAAGCACATCAATGACTGTGGTAGAGAGTGCAGCGATGAATGATACATATATTAGGATTAAGCATTGAAGGTATTTTCGTGGTCGGATGATCTCAATTTTTAGAACACGAGAAACAAGAAATGGAAATCAAGGTCGAATATTTCATTGTTGCAGTAGGGTAAGTACTTTATTTATGTTATATATACTATTTACATGAATTAGATGATCTATTATTTTTACCTGATATGAAATTTACATTACTTTTTCAGAATCATTGTGACTTCTATGCTTGGGCTGAGTTGGAGACCCCCTCCGATGATGACGAAGCAAGCACATCAATAACTGTGGTAGAGAGTGCAGCTATGAATGGGCCATGTCCTTCTGGCGAGGTTATCGAAAGTAATGATCTTATAGCTAGGTTAAAAATCATAAGAAATATATATGTTATTGTACTTATTTTCTCTTTTGTTATTGCCCTAAAAATGTAGTTGAATTTGAAGATTTATCTAACTTTTTTGTTATTGTATGTATTTTTTTAACCTAAAAATTATATGTAATTAGAGATTGGAAGTATAATCTATTACGTGATTTCATCTTCAAAAATATATATTATGTGATTTCATCTTCAAAAATATCTATGTTATTCGATTTTATCTTCAAAAATGTTTTATTTGCTGAGTTTTATGCTAATCGAAGTATCTTGGTGAGCAATAAGACAACTGCATGTGTTCTTTTCATTTAGAAGAATTTGTGTTTAATTAGAAAAAGGAAAAAGAAAAAAGGGGGGCAGCAAATAGATAATGTCCTAAGAGAGGATATATCAAGAACAAGGCATTCTTGTTTAACACATCCATATAAGACATACCAAACTGTTTACCAAACTGTTCAAGTACTTAAATAAATCTGCTTACGCATCAACCATAGAATGGCTAATCTCCTAATGACCCTCCTAAATGAACCACAACAAAAAACCATCAATTCACCAAGCCATCACAAAAGACAGTTTTTTTTTTGATAAAACAACTGATCAATTAACCCTTCCACGGTATGTCCAAAGTCACTTACTCCTCAATATTTCATTCACAAAGGCAACCTTCACATCATCCTCCCGAAAAGACATGTAAACATCCAATAATCCATTGTCCCGTTGTCAAGACCCGAGCCATTTGCATTGCTTCGCTAAATGTTATCAGCAACACACGAGTTCATTCGCGACGTCGACCCGATGATAATGGAGCTCATCTCCGGCTAGTTTTAAGATTGCGCGCTCTATTTTGCCTAATGCACTTTCAAATCTCTTTGAGCATTCAATTAATCTCCCAAAATATATGTCATCGTGAGACCCCTTCTTCTTTTTCTTTGGCTTACTAGATTCACCTTCTATGTCAGTTATTCCAATGCTATTAATACGGAGAAGGAAGGCCAACTATATTCTCTTCCGGTGAATTGATCAGTAAGAAGTTGAGCATCGACATCCCTCATAATGTTCATGTCCTCCGTGCCTTCTCCATCGGCTTTATCACCCTCAAATATCTCAAAGAGCGCTTCGTATTGAGGGAATGCCCTGTTTTTGAATTGCTGACATCCCTCATGTGACTGACAGTGAGAAAAAATCAAATATAAAAAACAAATGATATCAACATAATACTTAACAAGTAGGATCCAAAAAATATCAACAAGAATCTGCCATATTTACCATTTTTTCCATTAAAATTGACAACAAGCAGAATCTGCCAAACAAATAATTTTCAGCAAAGTCAAATTTTTATCAATTTTCAGTACTTAACAACAAATATCATCAAATACTTCCCAACAATTTTTTTTAACAAGAACGGGTTCATAGGTGGTTAAGACCATTGCTTAGATTCCTAACGGTGTTTTGCGCAAACATCAATTCAACATTTAACTTTATTGCATCCCTCATTACTAAAACACATTGAATCATGTAACCTTATCTCAAACCATTTCCATCTACCATCTTGAGAATTCAATTTTACTGATTCCGATATTGCACAAAGTACAACATGAACACACCGGTTAACGGTTTCCATTGATCGACTAAAATCATAGCCTATAACTCTATACTTAACATCACATAATAGGATAATCGCCGCTTGTTTATCTATCTACATATTTTTTGTATGTCTTGATTCACTTATATTTTAAAAGATACCGCATAATTTTATGAGAGCATGCCTATTTATTCTAATATAGTCACAACACTTTGTGTCGATCGCATAGATCATATCATTCATGTGCTCTGTATTGTCTATGAAATCGATGTAATACCACCTAATGTCCCTAAACCTTCTTCTCTTCTCCATATCTCATTGAAACAACTAACTAACTGATGAGTAAAAAGTAGACAACTATAAACAGTAGAAGCGACAGTAAACATTTCAATTTCTACGCTTCTTCTAGACTCCCAAGTGGGACATGATAAAACCGTGAAATTCGTTATAATATAAAATCAAAGTCATGTTTTAAACCGTTTACTTCAAACAATTTTACACATTATCATATTAAAACAGATTTATTCACATATTCATACTCATTCAAACAGTGTAATTCATTCAAACAGTTTACTTCAAACATTATATCAATCATTCTAAGAAACCAAACATGGCAGTAATTTAAACATAATTCAGGATAGGATGGTAATCCCTTGTTACATCCAAAAAGACAGGTTACTTTTTCTGGACAATTTATTTTTCTCATTCATCCATCGAACGATCTTTTAAAAAAGGCCTGCTAAAGTGGGTCATGACCGCCCGATCCAGTCCAATTGCTTCGACGCGGCAATGGACACGGAGATTGACCAAATTGACCAAATTGCCATTGATGAGTCGTTGGTTTTAACGCTCGAAAACAATATAAATAGAATAAAATCCCCTCTCCTATTTCCTATATAAAGAATAGTTTCCTTATCAAAATCCCTAAATTGAAGGGAAAAAGCGTAGCATTTTCCGAGAAAAGAAAAAAGAAGAATCCCAAAATTTCCGATTGGTTCCGGTCAATTTCATTTTCAGGTAATTCTTATTTCGGAAAATTTATCCGCTGAATAAATCCGCCTCCCCCGAATTTTCTCGGAAGAATCGCCCACGAACTAAAGGATCCTGCTGCTTTTTCAGCGTGATCCTTGGATCTGGGATACGTGTTTCAGCGTTATACTCATAATCTTTGAAGATTTTTGAGTGTTCAAGGAGTCTATTAATTGCTAATCGTTCCTGCTGAATTTAGGTTATTTATTTATATATATTTTTTTTTGGATTCGTTGAATTTTGTAGAGCTATGAGTGAACAATCGGTTTTGTATATGGACCGTTTGATTCGGTCGGCGGCGGCGGGGCCTGATGAGGCTGCTGGAAACGCTGCAGAATCGTCGTCTTTAACTGCCGAGGCAGTGGTTGTGGATGGTAAGAGGGTGGAGGTTGAGAATGAGGGATCAAATGATGAGGAGGCGCCGCTCATTCAGGCGGCAGAGTGCCGTATTTGCCAAGACGAGGATAGCATTTCGAATTTAGAGACTCCGTGTGCTTGTAGTGGTAGTCTTAAGGTATATAATATTGAACCTTTTTTTTTGTATATTATATTGAGTTGTTTTGAATTTCTGGTTTAGTTTAGATGTGTTAATGTAGTTTAGATTTTCGAATTAAATCCTAAAGAAAAAGGCACTTTGAGTTTTTTTTTTTTTTTTTATGAGACCGAGTGTTAGGAATTTGTCTAGTTGCGGAAGAGCATTCTTGTTTTCCATTTTCATTTTTCCTGTTATATGCAGGTGAGGTTGTAAATCTTTATACTGATGTTGATTTGATTACTAGTAGTTCTTAGATGGTAACAGCTTCATCGTCTTTTTTTCAGTATGCTCATAGAAAGTGCGTTCAGCATTGGTGCAACGAGAAAGGAGATATAACTTGTGAGATCTGCCATCAGGTACGCTCAATCATTTGTATCATTATGAAGCTGTTAGCGAAAGTTGTGTTCAGATATAAAGTATGCTCTTTATGCTCATCGAGTGTAGAGAGTTGATACTGCCATGCTTACATTGCACTATGCTTTCAGGATCAAGAAATTACAACCAGTAACTCCCCCTCCCTTTAAGTTGTGAGGAAAAAAAAATGGAGAGAGCGAGAGAGAGAATCCTACTTTCTTACCCTCTTTATAGATAAGTTGCACTTACAAGGAAAGTACAATATTTTCTCACCATTGGTGTCCCCATTTGAATTACAGCCTTACCAACCTGATTACACTGCTACACCTCCCCCTCAAATTGAAGAAACTACAATTGATATTGGGTGAGATCCGTTTTCTATTTGTTTCCATAAGTTCTTATTCTATTGACAGTAGTGGTACTTCTGTGATTTTTATAATGGTGTGTATTCAAAACGTAAAGATGAAGCTTGTTTATGATTTTGCAGGGGGAGATGGACACTCTCTGGCTCCCAGTTGGATTTACGCGATCCTCGCCTTTTGGCAATTGCGGAGGCAGAACATCATTACTTGGAAGCTGAGTATGATGAATATGCTTCATCAAATACCACCGGAGCTGCATTCTGCCGTTCAGTTGCCCTTATTGTAAGTTCAGTAATTTTTTGGGGATGCATTAAATTACATTCCCACTTATTGCTGCATTGTTTTTACTTGCTTTGTTTAACACTATATTATGAGTTCAATAATTTCTATTTAAAGTGGCCTTTTGTATATGTAGAAATCAATCTGTGTGTTTATATATCAATATTTGATCGTGAAACTGCTCTCTATTGCAGTTGATGGCCCTTCTTCTCTTGCAACATGCATCAACCGTGGCAGATCCTGATGGAGATGGAGATGGAGATGATGATGCCTCTGCCTTTTACTCTGTAAGTAGATTTGAACTTGTATTATCTGATCTAAAAAAGTCTGTATCTCTTTCAACCAAGTTGATGATCCAGATGCTCCTCTGCAGATTTTCTTGCTCAGAGCTGCTGCTTTTCTCCTACCTTGCTACATCATGGCCTGGGCTATAAGCATCTTGCAGCGTCGTCGCCAGAGGCAGGTTAGTGTTAAACCCTTCTCGGCTTCCATGCCCAAATCATCCTTGGAAATGGCATTCCTGTAAATTCTATTGCTGTTTCTGGTTCAACGTTTTAAATTCTTTGGGTCTAAAATCCAACTTGGACTCAAAATTCCATACTATCTCGAAATTAATTCATACCCAAAATCAGTTTGCACAAACTACAGCCTCGAATGATAAATCTGAATGAATTCTAAAGCGGATAAGAAGCACTTACTTTTGAGTGATTTATTTTGCTAACTTGATAACATCTCGAGATCTTAAAAGTGTGGTTCTTACTTTAATCTTCTTCTTTTTCTCCCCTCTCCTTAAACAGGAAGCTGAAGCATTGGCTCAAGTGGCTTTTGTGCTTCAATCCGGACAACATAGGGGTGTCCAAATCGCAGTAGTCTCCGGAACGCCCCCCTCCACTCCAAGCCAGGAATAGGTTTAAGTCACATCCATTTACACACAAAACTCCGGATGATCTTTTTGGTGCCATAATAGAGAGGATGATTCTCTTGGAGAATAAATGAAAAAAACACGAACTCCTAAATATGAGCAATTGATGCAACAGAAAATAGGCGGGCACGTCATAAGAAAGCACCATCTCTTATGACTCGGATTAAATTATAAGCATCGTTGCCGCAATACCAAATTTTTTTCCCCCAATTCTTGTGTAGTATTATTGTCTTTTTTAAGCTGTCGGAGCAACCTGCTTGTTGTATAAACCGGATCGTTCGCTTGCTTCTGTATCTGCCATGTTCCATGTTTGTAATGAATTCATATTTTCATATACATGTTTTTCTCGCCTTACGTTCTCCACCTTGATTTTTTTTATCAAAACAAAATTTGGATATGACAATGATTGCTAAAAAGGATTGGCATTCAGATTATGGATTATACACATAATTGATGTCAGAAACGTGGTTCGTTCTTAAACTTAACTGATGTCAGCCAGATATGCTGGTGCTTTAAAACAACCCCTAAAAATGGGTAGAAAGAAAAAGCAAGAGACATGATCTGTTCCATCTGTACTTACAGCAACAAAGCCTTTATTTGGTGGCTTAGTCAGCAGACCATATGGATGAAGTGATTGGCCCTCTAGAACTCGTTCGTGGGTCCCAATTGTTACAATCAAAGTTCATGGAAAGTCCCAACTTTGAGACCAACCTTGGGAAACCAACAAATATCAAAATTTTCACTTTTCCTTTTTTCTTTCCTTTTTTTTTTGTTCTTTTTTTTTTTTTTAATTTTCTCCCCCCTTTCTTTATAACGTTTAAAAATGACAATATGGAATATGAATTATGATCCATCACATTACTAAAACATTCTAACGAGTACAATCTAAACTTTAAAGTGAAAAGAAAAAGGCAAAACCTTATTGTTTGATGATATAAATGAAATTACTACATTATAACATATTGTTAAATAACTTAAAAATAAATATTGTATGTTTTTAAGACATCACGGGAAAAATAGTATAGACTCATTTAAACTCTTTTGCTTTTTAAAGAAGAATAAAAAGCCAATAAAACTCAGCACATTGATTAAAACATCTTCTTCTTTTTTCTAATCTTACATGGACATTTATTTGACCGGTCAACTCTGAATCTGATGGCATTATGTCACCCAATCCCAATTTTTGAGAAAAGACCAGCACCCAACTAGTTTATGCTTTAGAATGTTCCTAAAGAGAGAGAAGTGGCTAGTTGGTCTTTTTATGTAAGTATTTGAATTTGAGTTGTATGAATTTGTAATCGATTTAAATTTTTAATTAGTATGACATAAATTATTTATTATATAAAATTAAATAATTTAAATAACGTATTAAATAATTTAATTAATATTAAATTTTATTCAATCTTAATTATAATTCTAATCCGGAGAGGATCGGATCCAAATCTCTTACGCGAAGCATTGAATGGAGAGGGTGGCAACTCAAAAGAAAGATCACTCGAATAAAGCACCAAACTAGAATGCACTCGAATCGAGCATTAATTGGGTTTTTTTTTTTTTGTTTTGTTTTGGATATAATTTAGATGGGTATAGGGAAGAGAGCTTGGAATTCAAAAGGTGTGGGGTATTGGGTAATATTCTAATGTTAAGCCAGAATAGCATAAAGCAAGCATTTGTTTCTTTATGGAGAGGGAAAACAGGAAGCTTTTCTTTTCTACTAAATTTGATGTTCTTCTATTCTCTTCTCTCCCTCTTACCATTTTTTTTTTTTTTTTGCTTTATTTTCTTTTCTTTGTAAAAATATCAATGGGTGGCCCCATGGCTTCTGTTGGCTCTTTCCTTAATGACAAAGGAAAGGTAAATAAATTACAATACTAGGCCCTGAAAGAAAAAAACCCACCCATATCTTCTAGTTCTTATATGAGAATAGCTTCAATGTTCCTTTAATATTCTTACCAACTAATAAGACCATTCGCTAAAAAAGAGAGAATATTTCATCATTCATCATCACTCACTTACTCACTGCATCCCCATATCTATCAGATTGTATTTGTCATATGTTGGTTCGTATGTGCGAGAGATTTACAAATTTTCTATAAATTTATATGTGAGAAATGAGGTGACTCGTAGCTCAAAAGGGGTAGGCTAGTAACTAATATAGACTAGGTAGGCTGGCCCCTTTGAAGTAACAAAAGCAGTGCAAATGATAGAGAAATCAGATTACATATTAGCTCATCAAAGGCAGCAAAAATGAACAGAAAAAGATACTTGGCTTCTCAAGGCTCAAGTGCATTGTTCCATTTAACACCCCTTTATTCACACCCTCCCTCCATATTTTGTCATCAGATTCTTATTTAAAAAGATAAAATAAAAATAAAACAGCCTTAATTTGCTTATAATTAATTGCTGTATTATGATTTGGGGTGAATCTTATATTCCTCTCTTCTCTCTCTAGGGACCCCCAGTGATTGCTTTATGCGTTAAAACTCCCCCATCCAAATCCACGACACCACATGTATAAATGACACCCCTTTATATGTATCTCTCTCTACAGGACTATGTAACATATAGCTAGCTAGCTGTCAAACCCCAGTTCAAAACCTCTCTCCTCCTCCTCCTTCTCTTCTTCTTTGGCTGGAGGGCTATCAATCGAGCTAGCTCGAAAGGTTGAAATCTTAAGGAGAAACAATGGTTTCAAGTGCTCGTAGAGTGCTTTTCCTTGCTATATGCATTGGGGTTTTAGCTTTCAAACCAATTGAAGTCTGTGCTTTGAGACACACTCAAGAGCATAATCATGGATTAGTCATGTTACGTAACCGTCGCCTTCTTGAGGTGGTTTCAACCGAGGAAGCTATGAGCACGAAAACAAACAAGGCTGTCCCGGAAAAGAGCCGGTTTGATCCAAATCGATCGAGCAAGAGAAAGTTTCGAAGGGGATCGGACCCTATTCATAATAGGTCCTAAAAATATCATAGAATATATATAATTAAGTATATTCATGACGATGACGACGACGACAACTATCAGTTTGTTCGATTTGAAGAACAAAGGAGACAAGCAAGTTGACATCTAAAGAAAGAGATTCTTGCAATTAATGAAGAGCAAAATTATTTAACCAACTTCAAGTTGAGAACTTGAGATCCTCTCCAGCAACTTTCATTTTGGTTGGTTCGTTTTTCTTCCATCTTTGGTTTTTTTTTTTTTTTGGGTTCAAATAGAGAGATGTGTATATTGAAAGCTGTAGAGAGGGTTTAATGAAAATGAAAGGAGTATGCATATCCATTCTCTATTCTGCAAGCTGCAAGCTGCAAGCTGCTCTGAGTTGACTATTTTTGCAGGCTTTTTAGTAAAAAAAAAAAAAAAACAAACAAACATATATGAAATATAGTTTCAAGTGATTTTCTTACCAGGAAAGAGTTTTTGAGTTTTAACTCTGTTTGCATTAGTATTAGATTCCTTGCAGGTAGGTGATAAGCAGATTCTTCTCTACTTACTACTTAGTGTTCTTACTAAAAGTTTTTTTATTTTTATTTTTATTTTTTTAAAATAATAGATATATTCTTCTTCTCAACATATATTCCAACTACAAGTCTTTTTGTTCTTGTATTAACATATATATATATATATACATTAAATATATGACAAGACCATTAGAATCAGACAGTCAGAGTAGGAGAAATTAGAAACAGAACAGTTCCAAAGGGGTTAGGGAGATGTTTTTGTCTAAATTTGACGTGTTGTTGTTTAAAACTTGAGTTCCAGTTTTATAAAACAACAATTGAACAATCAAATGAAAAGCAAAAAAATAGATCTCTTAGACTTAATCAGTTGTTTTTTGGTGAATAATATTATATATATATATATGGCGGAACGGAAACTTAATTGATAAATAATAAGAAAAATGAAAATTTGCATTATGAATTTATGATCCTCCTCCTGTAATAAGACGACACGTAAGTTTATAGACTCAAACTGAAATGGAATTTCCAAATTGGTGTTAACACTCAACAAAATGCACTTCAAATTAAAAAAAAAAAAAACAGCCAAAAAATGTGATATATTATGTATGCATGAAGCATTCGAAGCAAACTTGTATTGTATTACAAGATAACCAAACATTATCATCAAATAATCAAATGAATTAGTTGCGTGGGAACAAACATTGGGAACAGAATTGATCCCGTGATGTTACTCAAATATGGGCCTATTGAAGCCCAAACCTACTACAAGTCTAAGAATCCAGTACATATTTTTTACTGGGCCTGGGCCTAATACACACTCTTATAATACATGGACCACCTGTTTAATGAGATGAAAAAGAGTTCCTTATAGTTTGGGCTGCAGCACACCTTTTCAACTCAAAACTAGTGATCCCCCAAGAGAATTAAAACTAGTGACACATGTTGGTGTCAAAAATTAATAATAATATTTATTCATATCATCTTTTTCCACCTAAACTAAACTAAGATATACTACTAGTTAAAATAAAGTATTAAATTATCAAAAAAATTATGAAGTATTTTTATTTTATTTTATTTTATTATTATTAATAATATAAATAAAAATAAATAAATAAATAAAAATAAAGAAATAGTATTTTTCGTTTACTTTAATGTGAAATGTGAAGTAATTAAGAAGAACTGCGCGTGCTAAATGGATGATGACACAAATGTCAGAAGGGGGGGCGGGATAATGGATATGAAGGGGAATGTTGACCAATAGAGCCATTTTCTGTGGTCTAGGGCAATTCTAGCAGTAAGAATATGTACATAAGACAAAAAGTCCACTCATCGCTAGCTAGCGCTAATTCATAGCCTGCCCATTTCCCATCATGCCCCCACCTCCCCCTATTCTATTTTTTTTGAGTTCTTAGACCTTAATTTTGATGTCTTATCAAACTATATTAAGTGATTAGGAAAGATAAATAACATCAAATAAAAGCCTATAAATAAGGGTTTGTTTCTTGGATTCTAATAAACCATGATTAACCCCATTTTTCACCTTTCATTCGTGTCTATATCAAACAAAATCTATCACATCTTAAACACCTCTATTAGTTTCATAATCACACATAAGAAATAATATATATTACTACTTACATAATTATTTCTTATTTTCAAAATTAAAATAAACATAGAATATATATATATATATATATATATAAAAGATAATTCTCAATATTAATAATGGGGAATTGCCGCATTATGTGCAGAGGTGCAAATGTTTTCGAACACGTGGGAAGCACAGAAGAGCTCGACTGATTCTAAATTAGAATTAAATATAATTAAGCAAAAGTAATCTTCTCTTTTGGTTTTCTTAATGATGTGTTTACGTTTCTGTAGAGATCAATTTTAATAAGTTTTAAAAGACTATGCCACGTGGCCTTCGGCTTGAATAATGTTTTTGCCCATTATTCGATAACATTGCGTAAGGTGCAAGAAACTATCAGGATGTGCATCGTACATTTTTTTTTTTACCTGGAAGTAGCACGACACGAGATACTTGACATTATATGAATACTGTCCAAAAGCAGGCCGGCCCAGGGCCATACCCAGGCCCAGGCCATTCTCCCCATCCTAAAAGTGAACTTTAAATTATTAGACTTGATGGTGTAGTGTGTAATCAACAGCGCAGGAGCTACTTGGTGGTAAGAGGTATAGGACTGAATCGCAGTAAGTGCATGTACATGACCCTGCCCTGCTCTGTCCCAAATTATAATCAGTGCATTCCAACGAATATATTCCTTTTCTCCGATCACAGTTATTTCTCACCATTTTTTCCGTGATTTTCTTTTTCTTTTTGTGAATCCAACCAATGCCATCCATCATAAATTATTTCATCTTATATTATATGTTTATAAAAGAGTGATACATGATATAAACTTTGGATATTTTATAAATAAATTGATATATTATAGTTTATTTAAATATTTTTCAATGATTTAAACTTTGTATAAATTTCTGATTTATATTAAGAATGATGATTCAATCCCGATCATAAAAATTAATTTTTATTATAAGATTATATATATATATATATATTAATTAAAATTTTTATATATAATATATTTATTATATCATAAACATAAAAAATTATTATTTTTTAAAACGTTGTAAATAGTATTTATTTTATTGTTTTAATTAAGCGCTGTCTTTTTCTTTTTGGATTATTTATTTATTTATCTTTTGGGGAAAAAAAAAAATGAGTGCTTGAGATTTGGGGAGCCTGTTTGAAATTTGTAATGTTATATATCCCTCCAATCCAACACCAAATCCATTGTTATAATTATGAGGAATTATGTAATCAGATATTTTGTCTGGCACTTCTCCTACTCACAAAACCCCTTACCCTTATTTATCATCACTCTTCCTCATGTTCTTCCTCAACTATCTCAAATTCATTCCCCCCCCCCCCTCATTACCATATTTTATTCAAATACTTCAAAATTTCATTTTGACCCTCTATTCTTTGCATTATATCCCAATTCGCCCCCAAAATATTCTTTTCTTTTTTCCAACCCAACAAATAAAAAAAGATAAAGATAAATGAAAAAGATAAGATAAATGCTCTTAAATTAAACAAGCTTACTTACTACTCCCTCGGCCTTACCAGAAAAACCTCGCAATGGATTCAACAACCGGCCTGACTCTCTCCACCACCACCAAAAATCTCGACACAAATACCAAAACGCCACCTCAGACCCACGACGGGTCTCCGAAGCGCCACCGCAACCACCGCCCACGACCAATGCCGCATCAACTGATAACGGTTTTGTACAAGGAATGTCTCAAGAACCACGCAGCCACCGTGGGTGGCCACGCCCTCGACGGTTGCGGCGAGTTCATGCCCTCGGTCATTTCCACCGCCTCTGACCCGACCTCACTAAAATGTGCCGCGTGTGGGTGCCACCGTAACTTCCACCGCCGTGAAGCAGACGATCCCAACCCCAATAATAACAGCCCACAGTACCGCAACAGCAACAACTTCTTTAGCCTCCATAACAACTACCATCATTACCCACTCTGCTCCTCGCTAACAGCTCCACCATCATCTCAACCGAGCTCAAGCCCAAGCTCCACTCCGAGCCCAAGCCGAAACAGAAGCCCATCTTCTCCAGCTCCATTACCAGTTTCACAACTACCTCCTCCTAATTACTACGCTTCCGCTCCTCAGATGCTGCTTGCACTCACCAGCGGCTTTTCTGCACCGTCCGATGAGCACCATCATCTTCACAATCATCATCATCATCATCATCCAGATTTCAATTTGACAATGGTGAAGGCGTCGGCGGAAACCAATAATAACAACAACAGTAACAGTCGGAAGAAGAGAATGAGGACGAAGTTTAGTCAGGAGCAGAAGGAGAAGATGAGTTTGTTTGCCGAGAAAGCAGGTTGGAGAATGCAGAAATGCGATAAGAGATTAGTGGAGGATTTTTGCAGTGAGATTGGGATCGGGAAGAGAGTGTTCAAGGTCTGGATGCACAACAACAAGCAGGTTTCCAGAAAGGGATCGGATCGTCATAATCATGATCAAGCTACTGCTAATAACGATGTTAATCAGAGTACTAACGGCCGCGTCGACGACGACGAAGATTCCAGAGCTAATAACAGTAATAATAATAATAATAATCAGATTAGCATTAACAACAATGAAGGTAGTAGAGTTAATTTCCACGATTTCAATAATGTCATGTCTTCTTCTCCTTCCTCTTGATCTGATCAGGAGCTAAAAGAGATGAAAATAACGAAAATTAGTTATTATTATTATTATTATGTATTATCGATCTAGTTCGATTTCTAAGTAGAATTAAAGTATTAATTGCTCTTTCTCTGCATCTTGTTCAAGCAAAGATTGACTCGGCATGAAATTTAGTAGAGCTATAGAGGTAGGGTTTATAGTGTTAATGTTCTTTGATTAGTGAATGTGAATTAAAATGGTTGATGAATGTTTTTTCTTCATTAGCTAATTTAGTGTCGACGTGTCGTCTGCAAATTCTGTCGTTATTCATTTATGGGGAATTCCTACTTCTGCAGAGGGGCGACGTGCATAGTCTGACCCTTTTGTCTTGGGATTGATAATCAGAGAGAGAGAGAGAGAGAGCGAGAGAGAGAGAGAGGGGTACAGGGTTGGTACACCTTGATTGATATATATACACCGCTTATCTTTAACTATTTTATTACTAACGTTGTCATTAATAGCGAGCGATACACCCTACACCTCGATGGGTACATACATTCAATGTTATTGCTATTAGAGAAATTAAATTTTGATTTAATTATTTATATCAGATTAATGTTATAATAAAGTTTTTATGTTATATTTAACAAAAAGATACAAGTAAGTATATAATCTATAATAGTTTGGATCCAATTCAACATTTTCAGACTAAAATATAATTAAAGTGTACTTTATATTCTTATCATAGGAGTGGTTTTCTGGTATACGGACTTCGTCATTGACATACACAATTTTGTCACAATCGGGTGATGTTTCGTTTTTTATCATAAGTTTTTAAGTGACACTAATCTCCCCCTTCTGTTATTAAGCTCCAAAATGATGGGGATTGAGCCAGTGGAGGGTTAATTTGGAAATTTTGGAACATGACGAAGTTTAGTTCCCTAAGTAAAGAAAAAGGGTGCCCAACTGCCTTGGCTTTAAGCCAAAACGGTAGAGAGAGCAGATGTTACATATCTGAGCTTTTAAGGGGAGCGGGGAGCAGAGTTTGCTAAGAACAGGACCACGTTGCGTTAGATGATTGGTGGTCTCTAAGCGGCAACTTTTGTCCTTCTGCTTTTTTCTGCTAATCATAACATGATAAACATAAGCTGGATGTAATTTCTGCTAATCATATATATATATATAATATGCCGAATGTATTTTCTAACAATTCCTGTCTACGGTTGAAATTCAACCCCTTCATCAACCCATTACGATTGTAAACATGAAAACCCCATTAGTGAAGACTAAAATCATTCCGGGCCCCACATAATACGTAGCCAACTAGATGCTAGCTAGATAGCTTGATGTCCCAAATGTAAGAGGACAGCACCACGACACGTCGACACATTTTGAATTTCACCGTTTTTCTTTTCGTGTCGGAAACGTACCGATGTTTCTCGTTGATGAATCTTCAAATGGCACATGGCGACGAGTTCAACTTTTTCGGACATATTTTCAAAATATTTACACACCTTTGTTTATTTAAATAATATTTACTCTTTTTTTTTTTTTTTTTTTTTGCCAAATTAAAAAGCAATCGCGTATTGTGTTCTCCCAAGCCTCTATAGAGTTTGCTGCAAAATCACTCTGATTGCTAAAACAATGTAAGCACGAGGTCCATATCTGGTCTGATCATCCAAGAAGTTGGGAACAGGAATGACATTTCATTTATTACCTCTTTATCATATTGCAGCTACTTCACTGGTCTGGGGTCAAATCTAGTTTTGCAATTGTCTGACTGGCTTATATATTTTTATTGAAAACTTTTGGGGCTTCGATCATCATAGTTTCCAGAGGACAAATTCATGAGAAACTGGTCATAATAATGCATTAACTAATACTCTGTCTAAAACCAAAAGCTTAGCTCCTCAGATTTCCATTCAGTTCCACATTATTAGCTCTTTCTCAAATTGAGAAGAGCAGCTTCAGAAATTGGAACGATTGTCATAAAAAAAGTATCAGAAAGATAAACTCATCATAGGAGCAAAAACCGGTTTTCAAACAAAACAAAATCAAAGCTTTCTGAAATGGGTCTAATGTTCAAAACGAAATTTAGGGAAAGTGAATAAACAAGAAAAGAAAAACTCAGAATTCTTATATATTCAATTCCAATCAACTGATAAAATCGGCCAACGCTTGTTCCGGCTCAACACCAGTGAAAAACTCACAAGAAGCAGGAGAAGGTGTTAGATGAAAGGCGTGATCGATTCTTCTTTCAAGCCAAGACAATTTTTTCTCAAGACTTACAACACCAATATGCATGATCCGAATGTCAACCCCAAGCAGCCCTAGCACAAGCACGGAGCAATATATAACAATCAGCGTGAGCAACATATAAGTCAATTCCCCTTCATCGAACTTCCTTGCATAATGAAGATAATCGTATCTTTTCATGTTGACCATTGGTGGGATGTAGTAGAACCTGTTCTCAGCCATATCTTGTTTCATCAGTCTGATCAGTTCTGCACCCTCTTTGGAAGTCTCTGAAGAAGATTTATTCTTCTGAGTTTAAACGGGTGAGCTTTGATGGGATTCATCTGATTCAGCTGTTGATTCTTCAGATGTCATGGCCTCCTCTCTCTTCCCACATATTATAGGTTTTGTTTAGATGGATGATTATTACACACTTCTTCATCTCTTGATCTTTTTGGGTTGATTGTAGCATCACTTGTCGTTGCAGCTTCTTCGTCTTATGATGAAAATATTTCCACATATAAAGAAATGCATTCAAAAACCATAGTAAGACCAAAAAATACAAGAATGAATTACCTTTTCTTTTCTATAATACTCCCAAAATTGTTTGATTAGTTTCTCTTTAACACGATCATCCAAAGACCGCTCTAAACCAGGAAAGACAACGTCGTTGTAGAACCCGAGATACAACGACAAGTCTTTGGTGCATTCTGTTGCCACAATTAAAAAATTTAGCAAATGTCTAAACCAGAGAGAGAGAAATGCTGCTTGAGAATATGCCTCTATTTAAAACAAAACAATCTGAACCTATATAATAATTATAAAACAATACAGAAATCTTACAGTGAACATCCGCTTTCTCATGATATCTAGCATCGAGTTTGTGAAGAAGCTCTACAACATCCAACTCAGATTTCTGAACGGCTATGGAGTTCACAGAAGAATTTGCACATAAATCAATCGGACAATCAGAATTAGAATCAAAATCTGAACCACTTCTAGCATCAGCCATCATACCGGAATTGCTTATAGCATTTGACTGGCTTTCTCGTCAGATGACTAAGAAGAAGCACAAAGACTAGATGAACTCTTCTCCCATACTCCAAAATCATGAATATTAAATAGAATTCTAATAGCTGCTGATTAGTATTGACATAACACAAACACGCATAGGAAGCAGCAACTCATTTGTCGATAACAGGAGGCATTAACCACTCATACACACGGTATGAATAAAGAAGAATCTTTTCAACTCGAAGAGATAATGTACTCAAGAATCTAGAAGCTATTGCATAAAAAGTAATTGGAGGTAAGCTTAAACCTATGCTCTGAGCAATAAAGGCTGTTTGACATTCCAACTTCTGTAACGAAACAGTCCGGGAGGGCCTAAACATGACCCTTGCTTCTATAGGACATGCACTTGACGACATTCCAATATATTTTTTTTCTATTTCCGTAAAAGCAACAAAATACGGAAGCTTCCCCTCTGAGATCACTTCACTATATCCGTTGGCGAGATTGCTTCCCAAGCAATATGACGAGCAAGAAAAAGCTACGGACAAAGAAGAATCTAATGGTACCTTCTTTCTAAGAGATCTAAACCACACCGTTGACCGTATGAATTGTGGGGTTCCATTTTGAGCTTGGAAAGAGGTTCCCGTGGATCTCTTGGTATCAAACAATTTCATAAATTAACAAGATTAATCATACAACATCATATCTATCAAGGCCAAAGCTTTATACAAAAAAAAAAAAAAAAAAAAATATATATATATATATATATATATACATTATCATCCAACCTTATTCTCAAAGTTACACAATCTTCTCACATATTATCACTTAATTCAAGATCTAAGATGTCTTCCTTAATCATCTTCATCAAAGTTTTCAGCGGTCTATCTTTCATCTACAGTGTCCACTTACCTGCTAATATAAACTTTATCGAATTGGAGCCGTGCTTAGTCTCCTATGCACATGACCAAACCATGTTAGATATATCTCCCTCATCTTATAGGGACTATATATAAATAACTCATAATCTTTTCATTCATAATTTTATCATTGCGTGTATTACTATACATCCATCTTAACATACGCATCTCTACTACTGTCATCGTATGCATATATTGTCCCATTGTGGCCCAGCACTTTGAGCCATAAAGTATAGCTGGTCGATCAAGCGTCTTGTAATATTTTCTTTTCAATCTCGCAGATCTATCGCATAAGATTCTTGATGTCATCATGCATTTCATCCCACTTGCTTTAATCCTATGATCTATGTCCTCTTGAATGTTCTCAATATTTTGAATAATAGATTATAAATAGCAAAAAACTTCTCACTCTGGACCTCCACACTATCAATTTCAATTAGGTTAACTCTTCTTTGAGATTCCCAACCAAAATTACAAGTTAGATATCTTATTTTTAAGCGGCTAATTTTAAATCTTACTTTCTAGAGCCTCACACCACTTATTGAGTTTTCAATTTACGCCTTCTTTTATTTCATTTATTAGGACGATAACATCTGCAAACAACAGACACCAGTGTATCTCATTCTGATTATGTTTCGCCAACTCATCCATATCTAAAATAGGGAGATATGGACATAAAGCCGACCCTTAATGAAATCCTACTGCAACAGAAAATTCACTAGACATCCCACATACTAACTTAACACTAGTTCCAACACCTCTATACATATCATTAATGATCTCGATATAATATTAAGGCACATTATTTGTTCCAAGTACTCACCAGATTAATTCCCTAAACATTCTATCATAAGCTTTCTCTAAGTTGATAAATACTATATGCAGACTTTTTTTATTTATTTTTCTATATTTTTCTATCATTTGTCTAATCAAGAAGATTTCTTCCGTCGTATACATACCCATCATAAAACCAAATTGATTATCTTATACAATGGTGATACTCCTAAGTCTTTGCTCTATATAACTCGCTCTCAGAATTTCATTATATGATAATAAACTTTATCACTTTATAATTTGAGCAATCTTATATATCTTATTTATTCTTATAAATTGGAATCACAATCCTACATCTGTATGATTCTTGCACTCTCATAATATCTAAAATCCTATTAAAGAGTCTAGTTAGCCATTGGATCTTAATTTCTCCCACACATTTCCACAACTCAATGGTATCTCATTCGGTCCAACTGCCCTTCCCTAATTTCATCCTCTTCAGTTCATCTCTTACTTCATTAGCATTAACTTTATGATGGAACATTAGATGCTTTCCTCCTGCATCTCAGATCTCTCTAAGCTTAACCCCTCTACAGTTAGCATCTCTTATTGTTTTATTATTTAGTCTTTTAGCTTGTTTATACAACTCATACGACACTTGGTCTGCATCTTTTTGCCAATTCTTGAACCATATTTTCTTTTTCTCAATGGCTTGTTGTTATTCATTGTTCCACCACCATGTCTCCTTGTCATGTCCTTCACTTCCTTTGGCCTCTCTAAACACTTTCTTTGACTATCTATTATCTTATTTATAAAAATATGATATACATCTCCTTTCATAGTCAACTATTTAATTCTTGACCTAATTTGACTTTATCTACTCAACCTTGGCTTATAAGACAAAAAGTAAAGATTAATAACCTAGGTTGTCAATTACTCTCCTGATAAGACCTTACAATTTTTACAACTATTTAGGTCATATTTCCTAATAAGAAAATAATCAATTGACTTCTATTATGCCCACTCGTAAAGTTTACTAAATAATTCTCTCTTCTTATAAAAAGTATGTACTATCCCAAAATCACTAGCTAAGACAAACTCTAAAATAGAAATCTCCATATTATTTTAAACCCTAAAGCATTGACCTCTATGAGCCCTCTACCTAAGAAGATCTTTTCTGAAGAGGGGATTCTATTAATTACCTCACATAATTAGTCCCAAAATTCATTCTTAATCTCATCATCTAATCATATTTGGGGTACATACGCATTAATAATATCTATTATCTTTGGTTATACGGCTAAAATAATACTCATAATCTTATCCTCAAACTTCCTAGCAGCAACTATTATCCACCCCTATTCTCACTTCATTCCTAATTTTATCCATTCTTAAATAGAAAAGTTTGAATCATTCTCCTAATACCTTAGCCTTGCTCTCCTTCCACTTTGCCTCTTAAAGACAAGTTATATTTACGTTCCTTTTACGCACGGCGTCCACTAACTCTATTGACTTGCCCATCAATATTCGTATGTTCCAAAGGCTAATCTAATCTTCATAATTCTAGTATGAACTAACTTATTTACTTGCCCTCGTCCAGTATGGTACGAGAACTGTTGCCTATTTATCACTATAACAGGACGCCTTTGCACTACACCGGAGCGTTGGTGGAGCACATCGGTTATAGTGGGGGATACACTAACATTTCACGATATTCCGTTTAAATTCAAATCCATATAAAGGGTTATGACGTTTTAGTTGATTGGCTACATAAGTCTAACAACAATGATGACATGTTTTAATGGCATTAGGCCGTCACCAACGTAGCACCATCACTCCTTTATTCGTATAACTCATATCCATTTTTAAAATACTCCATGAAATTAAAGTGCATTGTTCTAAAAAGGAAGTAAATTTGGGTTTGATCAAACCTTGTTGCTGCCTTTCAGATTACCGAATAGACTCAAAAAACCAGCCATCGTCAAAAACCCTAGAAGCCACCACAAATCTTAACCAATTGTAACAGTCAATCCACAAATCACAGGGTTCACCATGAAATCCCTAACCAGAACTTCCCACTGAGACTCAATCATCATCTTCAAATACATACAATATCTCATCCTCGGCTCTTTAGGATAGTCAATGAGATTCGAGCAATAGGGCCTGACTCAGACAAGCCAAAATCTTCGGGCACCGTCGGCCCAATTCCATCATCGAGCGACCCGGTGTCTTCGTCTAGGGCTAGGTTAGTCCAATAGTTAGGCTCAGAGTTGGTTCGGTCATAGACATGTTGAGATTGGGAAAGACACTCGGCTTTGACAACGGTACCATTGGGTCGACGAGTATCGCTGGCTTGGTAAATTGCGCCGCTCCTATCACCACCTCTTCCTATAAGGTCCTCGTCAGCGACACCTGTATCTATGATGTCGTCAGCTTGAGAGCCACAATGCTGGCAATTGTAGAATCCGTCAGATTCGCTGAATCCAAAACCGCCGCAGGAGTAACATGGCCAAGTGCTTGGGCTAGCACTTTCCGCCATTGTTGTGTAGCTTCCAAGTTCCTGTGCTGAAAATTATTTGGCAGGGGAGATTGTTACTAACAGTAGCATTCATATCCTAACAAAATATTCTTGACAAGTGTACACTATGAAGTTCAAATAACTAACTTGCAACAATTAAATACTGATACCACCATGTTTTTTTCTCATTCACTGCTCGGATACTAATAAAGTTTTCTCCTTTCGAGTAAGAAATTGAAAAGAAAGAAAGCACAATTTAATCTAATCGCGATCACATCGACAGAAAATAAGAAGTTACCTGAACGACTGAGCTTTGTTAAAGAAGCAAATAATGAGGAGAATCAAAGAGGGTTGTTCTGGTGCAAGCAGAAGCAGTCGCGAAGAGAGAGAGAGAAAGAAGGGGGAGCAACCGCGAAACAAAAAAGAAGAGGGAAGGAGGGAAGGTGCAGGTTTCCCTCCACCTTATGTAATATAAAGAATAAACATACATATATATCGGTCTGGGTTTGGACAAATATTAAACTTATTTACGTAGTCCAAATGATGTCACGGTCCATTTAAATGACCCAAAATGAAAATATTGGGCTTTCAAGGGCCCATACTCCAATGTTTTATTTTATTTTTTATTTTTTTGTAAATTTAGGGAGACTTGAAGAGTAATTTTGACCGTCCGATCTAGGGCTTCCACATTCTGAAACCCTAATTTATACAACTTTCATCGTAGACAAGTCTCCTTCATCCACACAGAGAGAGCGATTCAGAGAGCGAAAGCTTGCTACGAAATCGTGGAAAGATGGTTCAGCGTTTGACCTACCGGACGCGTCGCAGCTACTCTACGAAATCCAACCAACATCGGATTGTCAAAACTCCTGGTTCGTGTCTCTTCTCTCTTCTTTCTTTCTTGTTTTCGATACAGACGTCATTTTTGTTTAATTTAATTAGCTTAAGGCATTACTGTATTTTTTAAAAAATAAATATATATTTCTGATTGCTTGTGATTCTGGTGTGCATAGGTGGTAAGCTAGTTTACCAGACCACGAAGAAGAGAGCTAGTGGGCCCAAGTGTCCTGTAACTGGCAAGAGGATTCAAGGGGTATGAGCGAAATTTTTATCCGCATTTCTGTTTCTGTACTTTTTTGCTTTGTCATGATATTATAGTTTAAAGCTGACAGAATGTATATTTGAAAATGATTCGTCATCTCCAGTGATTTTTTTGGGTACATTTTTCTTTCCAATTTGTTTTGGGAATTCGGATGCTTTTTGCCTGAGCTAATTAGACTGTAGTTAGATAGTTTTTATCATTGCTGTGCTGGATTTTACCGATTCAGTCGCATTATTTTCGAGTCCTGTTGTTTAGAAGTGCAATAAAATTATACTTATTGTAGTTTTTCCTCAGAGAAACATAATCAGCTTTCTTAAATGCTAATGGTAACCATCTGTGCAATAGAAATTCTAGTTTGCATTGAATGCTTTTGCAATCAGAATAATTTTCTCATGCCTATTTGCGTTATTAAATTGTTAGCGGGCTAATTGTAGTATTCTTTGTTTGATTGAAATATCTGTTGAGATTATTATAATGTTGGCCCTGTCTTCAGATTCCTCATTTGAGACCTGCAGAGTATAAGAGATCCAGATTGGCAAGGAACCGTAGGACAGTTAATCGGGCTTACGGTGGAGTGTTGTCTGGAGGTGCGGTCAGAGAAAGGTTTGTGCTTGTTAACTCTGCCTATGCTTGTTTTCCCTTCTTCGTATCCTTCTAAAATCACTTTTGTGATCTTTAAAAAAAAAAAATTTTTTACTTCAGTTTTGAACTAAATCTTTCTAGGTAGACTACTATATATTCTTAGTGCTAATGGTTTGTGATAATAACAAAATTGACTCACGGTGTTGCAACTTGTTTTGTGTGGGTTTTTTTTTTTTTTTTTTTTTCAGGATTATCCGAGCTTTCTTGGTTGAGGAGCAGAAGATTGTCAAGAAGGTCTTGAAGATCCAGAAGGCAAAGGAAAAGCAAGCCACCAAGAGCTAGATGTTGTGGGATTGAAGAGAGTTTTGAAGGCGCTGTGTGTGTAATTTTGTTTTTGGCAGATGAGAAACAGAGCAAATGTAGTAGGAACTATTTGAGGGTTTTTCTTTTGGAGTTTTTGGTTACGTTTTGGCTTCTTTTGAAGTTTGAGACCAATTATATATTCACCAACATATGCAAAAATGACTTGTTACTCTCTACCTTCAGTGCTATGTTGAGAAATTCTGTGTTTATCAATTCTATTTGTTTCAATTATTCTTCTGATCTCAGTTTGTTCCCCAAATACTTCTTATATATTCATTATGACGTTATCATTAGGTTATCATACACAACCATTTTGTGTCCGTGATACCACCCTAAACTCCCTAATCTGGAACTCTTTCATGCGTTTCCCATCAAATGAGGGGTGTTTTTCTGGCTAGAGACGAATTGTTCACGATAAAAACTGTAGTTTGGGTTGGTCGCTGTGAATCTGAAGTCTTGGCTAAGAATTTAAAATGGAAGTTAATTGGAGGACTAAATGAAACACCGTTTAAAAGGAGGTTAAAAGGAGACTTGGGTAGTCTTAGTTGAAGCTATGTTTCAGAGTCTCGTGTAAGAGTTCGAGACACCGAAGCAACGCTTAGTCTAAGATCATCCGAATATGTCTTAGTTAATAGTTTCCGAGATTCTAAAACAAACTCAAATAAACTCGGAACAATGACATGGTAAAGAAGAAGAAATGGGAGAAAAAGGAAGAGTCACATCAAATTGCTAATTAAACCATGCTGTTATACAAATAGCAAGGGAGACGTTTCAGTAAAGTATTCATCTTTATTGTGCTGATACTTGTGCGAGAGAGAGAGCGAGGAGAGAGAAACCGTCTATTATCTTTTGCATTAAATGAGCTTAAACCTGTTACAAAGAGAGACTACCCAGTTAGCTAGCTACCTCGCCTACAAAATCGATTATCTTACATGTTAATACATATAATACATGTAAAACAAAAGAACTTCATACCCATTAAGTTAAACACGGTCGATGCTAATTAACTAAACCTAGCCAATTAAGAAACTTCCCCTCACTACAAACTCAATCATCATCCTTCTCCTTCTCTTCATCATGTATAGCACTTAGTTGCCGACAAACTTGAAGAAACATCGCTACTAGGACATGACACGGACTTATTAGCTTCCCACAAGATACTATTATATGTTTTCCATGCATCCCCTCCCAAAATGTTGTTCAAAGGCAAACCAAAGCTCGAATATCCTCCTCCTCCTCCTCCTCCATTACTGTTGTTATCATTTGATCTTCCTACTGCCTCCCATTGCTCATGTCCTGCATGCATGTTATTGTTATTACCATCGTACTTTAAAAACCAGTTTCGATTTTCCTCATTAATATGCTCTTGTATCTCATCTTGTGTTAAGCTAGGTAACAAATAGTTACTGCCGTACTGCCCGTTTATAACTGATGAATCAAAATGCAAGTTTTCCGAAGAAGACGTGTTCAAGAGCATGGAAGAAACATCCATCGATATCTTTGCTTGTTCGGTTGATATCGTCTCGATAGGCGGAAATACGAAGCGATTGGTAAGTATGGATTGATCATGATCTAGTGAACTTGGACGGTCAATTTGATTATTGGGTTTTTGGAAGCTGTAGTTCCCAAAGTGGCTTTGATGGTGGTCGAAAGGGAAGATGTTGGTAAGAGATGGGTGTTGAAGAATGTCGGTGAAATTGGAAGAGAAGGGATTGGGTGATGTTAAGGTAGTTTTTGTAGCAAGAGAGGTGCTATGATGGTGATCATGATCATCAATATCTGAGCTAAACAGGTGATAAGTTAATCCACACGATGTTGTGGGTGAAGGAGAGACCAAATTGGAGTGAGACACACTTCTTTGAGCTGTTGAACTAGTTTTCTTGAAAATCCTACATATAGCCCACGACTCCTGTAAACCATTTCAAAAACTGTCAATAATATATATCTTAAGCTGTATGATTAGTATATGTATATATATATGTTAGAGTAATTTCAAAAGCTTATACTGTTAAGTTTATTACATTGACGGGGATGTTCTTGTCGATGAAAGATCTCTTCGGAGGGGAAGAAGAGTCGGTGACAGAAGGAAGACGAAACTCATGCATCATCCAGTCAGTTTTGACACCCCTAGCAGCTCTTCCTTTGTAAAACACAAGAGATTTCTTCAAGCCGATGCATTTTGATCCTTCCGAAGAGTAGATCGGTCTGTCCGTTCCGGTCGCTTTCCAGAACCCGGCTCCAGTTACTCGGTTGGGTCTTGTACTATTCCTGTATTTCCTGTCCCTTGGACAGTAGAAATACCACTCTTTGTCCCCAGTCGTCGCCATTTCTATATATACACGCAAAAAAAACCCCCGAGATTAGATCGTGCTGTAGATAAACTTTTGATTTTCCAAACCCTAGGTAGCTGACAGAGAGTGAAAAATGGTAGCAAGTCTAGCTAGCTATTAGATAGAGAATATACTAGATGTTATGAAAAAAATATCTTACTTGGAAGGTCCCATGGATCGTATTTATAGATGTCAAGCTGCTTAATGAGTTCAATAGAGAGAGGGCGTTGCTGAATCTTCCTCTTAAGATAAAACCCTACAAGCTCTTCATCTGTCGGATGAAAGCGAAACCCTGGAAGGATGATTTCATCTATTTTTTCACCACCATCAGCACCATCTCTACTTGTACTACTCATACTCCTCTCATGATCCATGCAACCAAGCTAGCTAGGGTTCTTAATAATTGGCTTCTTTCTTTTTTTCTCTAGTTCTCAGAATCAATATAAAAAAAAAAAACCCTAAAAAAGTTGAAGGGTGTAGACGTAGTTTATTGTTGAGCAAAACGAAAGCAACAAGTTAACGAACCCTAGAAAACTGGTGCAGTAGTGTGTTTGAAGTTTGAAGTGATGAAAGCTGAGTATGCATGCACTCAAGTTGATGACAATGAAAGTAAGCAAAGCCAAGTCAAACACTTAATAATATGTGCTTCCTGAAATGGATTCTGGTTCCGAGGGATCAGCCACCTTTTCTGGTGACTTTAAAGAAAGAGTGTGTTTCGCGAGGATCGCGTTGGCATTCATAGATTCAAAGTCAGGAAAGAAAAAATTGTTTTTTCATTTTTATTTTATTTTCTTTGAAGGAATAGACACTTCTTGCTTCTGACTTGTAACTTATTGGAAGCCCACTAGGGTTTTCTTTAATCCAGATTTAGGAATCTCAAGATCATAATCACTATTCACCCCCATTTTTTTTCTTGGGATATGAATCTCTAATTTATCTCATGAATTCATTTCAACTAAAAGTAACCTTAATTTCATCACCTTAACGAAATGAAGTTTAATTGTAGGTCTATGATTAACACTAGATAATTTATCATCATATATAACACATATATATATATATATACATATACATATACGCAAAGAAAATAAAAATTTATCTGTAATTTAGTTTAACACTATTAATCACACTATTGCAGAGCAAACTTCCAAGAACACAAATTTTTAAAAAATCCACGTTTGAAATTTGTGAATATGGAAACATGGACCTGAACAAGTTCCAATAATTAATAATATTAAAAAATCTAACAGTGAAATTCTTGTCAGTGGGTGTAGCTGTAAGATTAATAGTTTAAGTGATATTAGTGTCTCAAAATCCAAAAATTCAGTTTCTATTCCATTCCCCAGAGCTTCTATTCCACTGACTTTGTCAGATTTATCCTCTTTTTTTTTTTTTTTAACATGCTAGCTTACCTTAGCTAATGAGAGCTTGATTACTGTTTTATAATCCTATGCAGTGAAGTCTACCTAACGAAAGGGACCACTTGCTTGCCCTGCCCTTCTCATTTGGACCATTAGTTTATAATTTTTTGACTCACATGATCCTTATAAGGATATATAAATCTTGTAAGTATGATCCATCTTACCTATATTTCAAAGTTTTAGTTGAAAAAATTCTGTATGTAATTAATTATATTTGACTTTTTGGGACCATTTGGTTTGACTTTAATCGGAGGCAAAAATTTAAGGTTTCTCCTTCATTTCATTTTGTATCTCGATAGTAAAGTCGAGTCGTTGCTGATTGATCTTTATGGTACTTCTTTTTTTTTTTTTTTTCAATTAGATACGATATTTATTCGTAGAATAAAGTATCTAAGTAAATACATATTTATTTATATTTCAACTATTATAAAGTTTATTTCTTTGCTACGCTCAATAAGAATTGATGTTTTTGATAAATACATATATGGGTAGAAATAGTTGCACGTAATGATAGATCACAACCTTCTTATTACAAATTGTTAAAAACTTAAGATGAGAGCGATTAGAATCTCTAAACGATATTGCGCATACTTTAGTACACCAAGATTGATTCTAACTCATATGATGATTTAACGTTTTTTCTTACCACCAAGATTAATAAGAACGAACAAAGCTCTTGCTTATAAGTTACAAGCATGGGAGTTGGAAAACTAAGTATGGAATTCCTCAACTTTCTTGGTTTTTGCTCACTTGATATGGGTTTTAACGAAGCACCTTAATTTGTGGGTTGAATATTATCTATGCTCGATCACTCTCATTCATGCAAAGCAAAGCTTAGTATGGAGCATCAAAATCATGTACTAAACCTAAGTTTGCTAACAATTGTCTAGTGGTTGAAGAGCAAGACAGAACCGTAAGTACATGAACAGTGTATATTTAAATGGCACAAATTTTCTAAGTCAAATGGTAAAATTTTAAAAAATGGGGAGTCCAAAAGTAAATTAAATTCAAGTGAAGCTCCCAAAAAGCAAAAACCATGTAATTAGTATTATTAGCCCTCGGTTTGAACCCTCTTTGTCTGTTTGCTTGATCTTGGACTCTGCTTCCCCTAAAGCGTACGTGCAAGTAATTGTTTACAAAAATGAGTCAAACTCATCAAACTAACGTCACAAGCTTCTATGCCTCTTTCTACGTGACATTAAACCAAACTCTCTATTTCATAATTTATTACATGCATGCATGCATGCAAAAGTCTCAATCTTACATAATAAGATTTATTTTGCTCGATAATTTATTTAAATTTAAATTTCGGAGCTATTTTTATATTAATATGATCTACGTCACGTGTTAAATTATATTTTGTTATAATTATAAAATTATTTTTATATACTAAATTTCTAATATATAATAAACCGTGAACCATTTTCAAACTAGCAAAATTCTTCATACTCACTCACATGACCTACCGTGCAAACCGTTTTTGATGTATAAGTCCCATCACATGCTTGGTTTATTGGTAGGCGATAATTGACCTACCACTACAGCTACAGTACTCTTTATTTATTATACCTTTGACTTTGATTCCGACCTGTCGATTCACTCCACTCCAGTCATAAATTAAGCCTCTAATTATGATGTGGCATGTGGTATTAAAAATTGATTATATATATTCAAAAGATTCTTTCTGATATCTTTAAAACTCATCCTATAAACCGGTTGCACCACGTGGAATAGGTTGCTTTTAAGCTTGAGCATACAAATCTATGTGTAGGTTGCTGTGCAAGCAAAGAAGCATTTAATATGATGAGGCCCAGTTTATCATCAAGAGATACCGGGCCGGCCTGATCATATCAAAGGTTCCGTACGGGGACCGGTATCAAGGTGGGCCTTACAAATTTATTATCTAGTATTATGTATCTCTATCATATGATATGTAGGCTTGATGTTCATGTGCTAACTGCTAACGATTATGATGATTGAAGCATTTAGTTTGTTCAGGTTGCTGAGATAATCTGAATCAAAGAAAATAGCTTCTTTTTTTTTTTTTTTTCTTACAGAAATGGCATAGGTATGATAGTTTCGATTAGATTCTATAAATATTCGATACATTTTTATTTATTGATTTATTTTTTATAAGATTTTAGATATGAAAATTTTAGGGATCAATTTTTTATATAGTAAGTGATATAAATATATTATTATTATATTTTTATGTATATTATTTAAGTTATTTGTTATTTTTTTTCTAATGATTAAAATTACGATGATATTATATGTTAATCTCTTATAATAAATTAAGTTCTATTTTATAAATAAAATTTGAATAATATAACAGTTAAATTACATTTAATCACCATTGAAAATTTACCTATAAAGTATATATAAATCACAATCATAAAATTTATAGTAATATAATAAAAAAATAGTGCCGGGATTCTATAGGGAAGCAATGAACGGAGAAAACTTGTGTTCATAGTGAAAGGTTAGCTGGAAAACAGTGCTGGAGGGAAGGCAACGTAGGAATGGAGAGGGGGAGGAGAGAAGAAGAATTATGATTTTTCTTAAATCTATAATCTTTACCTCTTAAATTATAGGTATTCTTTACCTTTTTTATGTCTGTAAAAATTTTAAGTATTCTAATAATATCAATTATTATTTAGATTTAAAATTTTACTATTTTTAGAGTTATTAATTTATTAATATCTTACTATATTACTATTAACTATTACCAATACATGATATTATATATTTTTTTAGGCGTAAATCTAAAAAATCAATTATTTTTTAAAAGTTTTTATTTGTCTTCTTGATTCACCTTATCGTTAAATTAAAAAATAAGAAATAAATTAAAAGCTATAGTCAAATTTTAATTGAAATTCGACCCCCCCTGATTTGTGATTAGGTATAAATCCGGCCATGTCCCACTCATATGTTAAAATTTTCAACCAGCGACTCTTGTGCCATTATAAAAATTGTCACCCTTTTCTTTATAGTTTATATATTTATCTATCTATATATATATATATATAAGTATAACAGCAATATACATATCTTATAAAACTATATATTTAATATATAAATACATACAGTCAACAGTCCCTTTTTTGAGAGATTAATCAAATAATAATAATAAAAATATTTTAAATCCATCTAAATATTTATATATATATATATATATATATATATAAAAGATAACTAACAAAATGAAATTTTACTTTGAGCTTAAAGTGATATATATTATGATATAATTTTTATATTTATTTATAATTTTAAATATTAATATTATTCAATATTTATTAAATACTCAAATTATTAAATAATTAATAAATACAAATATTAAATAATATATTTATTAAATCAATATTAATCAAACAAACTACCAAAAACATTAAAAAATATATATAAAAATACGTATTCATAAAATCTATCTTTATTATTATATATACAAATAAAGTCTAAATCAAGATGCCAAGGCCAGTTCGTTAATAATGCTAAAAATAAACAATGTCACGTAGAATTGTCATAATAGTATACATTCAGTCCTTATTAGTAGTCAGTTAGCACCTTTCCATGTTACCAATTCGCATAATATATTTTATAATTTTATAATATTATATAATATATATATATTAAAAATATATTATTTAAATTTTAATATTTTGCAAAATAATAACTCAATATATTAAAGTTTATATTTATTAAAATTAAATTATATATCTATCAAAATTATAAAAAATAAAATTATATAAAGTTTTGATTAAATTTTGTTTTATGACGATAATTACCTACGGCCCCACCGTGCATGATGGTCCATTGTCGGCAAGATGGTCCACTCCACCTACTAACATAATACGTAACTAAAATATAATATAGTATATAGTATAAAAAGCATATTAAAGGATATATTTTGAAGAATCCCAACTGAGATTCCATGAATTAAGTAAATTATGTAAACTGCAGTTTCTAGATCTAAATATACGCATAACTCCATTCAACATTATCGCATCACTATCCATTTAATTTAATTAACTATAACATTTTTAATATTATAAAAAAAAATAATAATAATAAAAAGGCTTAATAAAGTCAATTAGGCCATTTACCATCACGTCCTTCAATCAAGCGCTCATAGTCTTTATTCCTTTTCCTCGCTACCAGATCGGATCTGAAGCTGATGGCGTGTGGAGCCCATAAAAGATCAGTGGGCCCTTATCTAGCTAGCTGAGGAAACGCGGAATCTAAAATGTTCTATAGCTGATTTAATATTAATATTTAAATTAATATTTAATTATTTATTAGAGTAAAGCAGAAGTGAAAGACGGGAGATCTTCATTATGTCCCTTCTCTCTATGTTCACATTTTTCGCTGCTATATTTTCACATATTTGTTTATTTATAATTCAATTAATTAAATAGCTGCCCCCTATTTCTTATCTTATTTATTTTTTCTTAAATATCTAGCAGAGCCAGCCAGCTACGATACGCAGTTGCGCACTTTTGCGCCATCATTGCAATCTGAGTTGCATAAGAGAGAGAGAGAGAGAGAGAGAGAGACGAATAGCAGTGGCAGGGAGAGCTAGGGTTCTTCAGAGGTTTTCTGACACGTTAGTTCTGAATTATTTTGGATTTGGATCAGAGAGGCGACTGGATCCGATTCTTCTCATTTGATAATTCATCATTGTGTTTTTGGTCGGTGCGAAAAAGGAAAGAGAAAAAAAAAAAAAAAAAAAAAAAGGAAAGCGAACTAGAGTGGGGCTTTGAAATTACAGAGGCAGGTTTTTTTGCAGCTCTTTGACGCCATTGGTAACCGATCCGAACTCTTACTTTTTCTGTTCAGTTTTTGTCGTTTTGATTTCTCTGTTTTTTTTTTTTGGATGAAGTGAGAATTTCTATAACATGAGGTTTTTGTTGTTTTTGCTTAATTTGGATATAATTTAGGCGTGATTTGTTCTTCATTCGAAATGGATGGTTTGTTTTTTAGCTTGAAAAAATGCGAAGATTCAGACTTGAATTACGGCTCCCTGCTGTTATTTTCTGTACTAATTTCATGGATCGGGACAAATCTTCGGTTTTGGCTTTCCTTTTCTCAATTTTAGTTGCTAAAGATTTTTTTAATATTTATTTAATGCTTGGGCAAACTGGCCTTTTAGATGCAGTCGTTTCGTTCTTAGTTTGCTATAGATCTTTTGATTTTCCACTTCTGATGCTACAATAGCGTGGGAAATTTTCAGATGCACTATGGCTCCAAAATCGAACTCAGCCGATGGTAGGACAAGGAGCTCTGTTCAGATTTTTATTGTTGTGGGTTTGTGTTGCTTTTTCTATATCCTAGGGGCATGGCAGAGAAGTGGTTTTGGTAAGGGAGATAGTATAGCCATGGAAATTACTAAGAATGGAGCAGATTGCAATATAGCTCAAAAATTAAATTTCGAGACACATCATGGTGGTCAGGTTCAGAGTATTGACGAATCTGAACCGACTTCTAAAGTGATCGAACCTTGCAGTCATCATTATATTGATTACACTCCCTGTCAGGATCAGAAACGTGCAATGACCTTCCCTAGGGACAATATGATTTATCGAGAGAGGCATTGCCCACCTGAGGAGGACAAGTTGCACTGCCTCATTCCAGCACCCAAGGGATATGTAACTCCCTTCCCTTGGCCAAAGAGTCGTGACTATGTACCCTATGCAAATGCACCATATAAGAGTTTGACTGTTGAGAAGGCTATCCAGAACTGGATTCAGTACGAGGGCAATGTATTCAGGTTCCCAGGTGGGGGTACACAGTTTCCCCAAGGGGCAAATAAATATATTGATCAGCTTGCTTCTGTGATTCCTATTGAAAATGGCATGGTCAGAACTGCCCTGGACACTGGCTGCGGGGTATGTCATTTTTGCTGAAATTTTGGTTTATTATGTTAATTCTGTATCTGCCTCCCTTTTGCATATTTTCCTCAGATGCAATTGTTTATTTGTGATTTCTATTGTTAATCCTCTCAACCATCGGCTGTCCTCTCAGGTTGCTAGTTGGGGTGCTTACCTTTTAAGTAGAAATGTCATTGCCATGTCGTTTGCTCCAAGAGATTCACATGAAGCCCAGGTTCAGTTTGCTTTGGAAAGAGGAGTGCCTGCTGTTATTGGCGTTCTGGGTACCATTAAGTTGCCTTATCCATCTGGAGCCTTTGACATGGCTCACTGCTCTCGCTGCTTAATTCCTTGGGGAGCAAATGGTGAGGATCAGGACTACAAGCATTTCCTCATTGAGGCTGATGTGTCAACTTATTCTCTCCTCGCCTATTTGGCATTTTTCACATTAAAATCCGAAGTTCTTGAGGTGG
This sequence comes from Coriaria nepalensis, assembly GCA_027186245.1. Taxonomy (NCBI): domain Eukaryota; kingdom Viridiplantae; phylum Streptophyta; class Magnoliopsida; order Cucurbitales; family Coriariaceae; genus Coriaria; species Coriaria nepalensis. The sequence continues at coordinate 2,898,941 of CP114486.1, forward strand.
CATCTAAGTTGTTCCCTCCCTTCTTCTTTTTCAGATGGAATGTACATGATGGAAGTTGACCGAGTCCTTAGACCTGGTGGGTATTGGGTCCTTTCGGGTCCTCCAATCAACTGGAAGACTAATTACAAGGCATGGCAACGACCCAGAAATGACCTTGAAGAAGAACAAAGAAAGATCGAGGAGGTTGCTGAACTTCTTTGCTGGGAGAAGAAGTCTGAGAAGGGTGAAATTGCTATTTGGCAAAAGCGAGTGAATGCTGGCTCTTGCCAAGGCAGACAAGATGATTCCCGAACCCCCATATGCAAATCTACAGATGTTGATAATGTCTGGTATGACTTGATATTTGATTAGCATTGTGTAATTCTTATCTGACTGTTACTACCCTGGTTTATCCCTTTGTGCATAATAGTTTGTTTTTACCCATGCTAATTCCTAAATGCTGATAATATTTTGCATTTTTCATTTAACATTGGCTGCCTTGAAATATCAATCAAGCATACTGAAAATAAGATTCAGAGTTAAAGCTGAACTCTTTGCTGTCAAGTCCTTACCCTAAGATTCTAAAAGATTGTAGAACTGAGCCTTGCACTTTTCTGTCTCTTAATTGTATTAGGTACTCAAAAATGGAAGCATGTGTAACTCCTCCTAACATCAATACTCAGGATGGAGTTGCCGCTGAACTAAAGCCATTTCCAGAGAGGCTTTATGCTGTCCCTCCTAGAATTTCCAGTGGGTCGATTCCTGGGGTTTCTGCTGAGACATATCAGGAGGACAACAACCAATGGAAGAAGCATGTAAATGCTTATAGGAAAATCAACAAGCTCATTGACACTGGAAGATATCGCAACATTATGGATATGAATGCTGGTTTGGGAGGCTTTGCTGCAGCTCTGGAGTCTCCTAAATCGTGGGTCATGAATGTGGTCCCCACTATTGCTGAGAAAAATACTCTGGGTGTCATATATGAGCGAGGATTGATCGGCATCTATCATGACTGGTATATGTCTACTGTTCTGTCTTATTATGTCGTAGATGTCAACATCTTCCCACATGCTTAACCGGTTTAATAATGCACTTCCTGATTCAAATAATTTGCTCATATTGTCACTGAGAAAATGGATTTATAGTGATGCTGATAACAATATGGTTGTGAAAAATAGCTGATGCAGTTCAAGCTTTTGCATGGGCTACCTGAAGAATTGCATAAGAAAATCTTTGGAGAAGTCTCTCCTCCAAAACCTGATCTGTTTACAAAATTTGTGTTTGGTTCTGACTAACATTTATGCTCATAAGCTGACACTTAGCATCACTAACGTCTATGAGTTTGTTCATTTCATTCTTGTATCTTTAAGTTTGTCAATTTTCTGGTTTAGGTGTGAAGCTTTCTCCACATACCCAAGGACATATGATCTGATTCACGCCAATGGTGTTTTCAGTCTGTACAAGGACAAGTAAGCATCTCGCCAGTTGCATCTACTCTGACAGTTCGATTTACAGTTTTATCTCACAATCTAACCGAATAAAGCTTGCCAAAGTTCTAATCTACCCAAATTCTATATGGAAAGTTCACTCTGATTTGTTTTGTAAAACCAATGGCAGGTGCAAATTCGAGGACATTCTTCTGGAAATGGACAGGATTTTGAGACCTGAAGGAGCAATCATATTCCGAGATGAAGTAGATACCTTAATTAAGGTAAGGAAGATAGTTGGAGGGATGAGATGGGATACAAAAATGGCGGACCATGAAGACGGACCCCTTGTTCCGGAAAAGATATTGGTCGCCGTGAAGCAGTACTGGGTTGCTGATGGAAACGCAACATCAGCTCGATGAATGCTGAAGCAGAAAAGCTTGATTGAATATTTTCAAGCCCTTGCCACTCCCCTTATGTTAGCACAACCGTTCTTTTTCAATTCATACATATGATGAGTTAACATTTGAAGGTGTTTTTTTTTTGGGAGAGTTTTAGAATAATTGTTGAATACATGAGTAATCATTTTGTAGATCATCTTCTAAATCGTGATTTGTTTACCTGCTAAATCGCTCGTCGGGTAAAATGTGCTCTATGTAGGTATGCATAACGCAAGCCATACTGAAAAAAGCCAGAGTTTTCAACTTCAGTACGTTAAAAATTTAAATTAGATTCTGACAATTTCAATGTTTAAGTACAAAATGTTAGAAAGTTATTATAAGCAACAAAAATATAAATATCAGAGACTCAACTAAATGCAAAGTTAATTTCGTTTTTAGATGGTAACGACTGAGTTTCGAAGTATTAGGAAGAAAATGAAGAATTAAACACAGATTATGATATTCTATTTATAAAGAGATGATATATAGAATTATGTAGTATAATTTTTAGTGATTTACTTTTCAAGTTTAAAGAATTTGTTATTATTTTCTTGAACAATATTTAATATTTAAACAATATGATTATGTGAGTATTTACTTTTAATTTATGTTTAGAATGTTGGATCTATAATCTTTTTTATTTATTTTTATATTTTTCTGATATGAATAAAATTTATTTATTTTTTCTGGAAAAAAAAAGAAAAAGAGTCGATTAGTAAGGGTTTGCTCGGTAATGTTCTTCAAAAATGTTTTTTTGCATTTTGAAATATGAAAACTGGTTTTGGGGAGGGGACAAAGTTGTTTAGCAATGAATTTTATGTGAGAAAGATACAAAAATTGATTTTTGAAATTTGCCAAAAAATTATTGTGATTTTCTATATTTGTAAAATTTATTTTCAACTTTATAATTTTCTCTCTCCACCTAATCTAAGTTTATGTTCTATGGGGAAGAAGAAGATTTGTCTCCTTATTCAACCCAGTTAGTATGCAAAACTGGTTCTATAGAAGAGGAACATGAAACTTGAGTCCATTTATATGGTGCTAATCGAGTCGTCAATATTGAGTTTTTCTCGTTGATTCTTTAAGTATGATCGTCTGACCTTGATGAATAATTGATTGATCATTACCCTTCTCTTTACCTCTCTCTCTCCTTGCCCTTCTCTTTACCTCTTTCTCTCCACCTAATCTAATCTTAATAATAGATTGAAGAAGAAGATAAATTAAAGTATTTATATCATATTGTTGAATATGGTTTACTCAAATTTCCATTTTTGAAAAATCAATTCAGAAAATTCGGAACTGAATATATTTAAGTGTTTGAAATCAAGATTTGAAATTAAGTTTTAAATTTGGACTTATAATATTAATATTTAGTATTAATATCTCGGTTAAAAAATAATCAAATTTAAAGCCCGTAAATGTTAAACGGATTTTGTATCTCAAGAAATATTTTATACCTCTAATATAATTTTTTATAATTATTATATAAAATAAAAGAAATGTTACCAAGCCTAAATTATTTGATGACTGTAATTTGCCAATTTGCCTGGCACAGAAACAACAAAGCACAATCATCTTTCATTTTCAACTTCCAAATTAGGGGGCCAAGAAAAAGGGGTCCGAGAAATTTAAGTGGTTAGAAATGGGCTTGGGTCAGGCCCAATACCATTTTCAGCCCTAGAAATGGAAAACCCCTTTTCAATCTCGAAGATCTTACCGCCTCCGACTGCAAAAACCCTAGTGTTTGCCACAGTCCTCCGCTCTCTTCGTCTTCTTCACTTGCAACCCCTAATTCCCCAATCCATCTTTGTAGAACAGAGGATCATTTTATCAAACCCTCTTTGACAGACACAATGTCGATGTCAAAGAGTTCCAAGATGCTCCAGTACATCAACTACCGGATGCGAGTCACGATCCAAGACGGTCGGCAACTAGTCGGCAAGTTCATGGCCTTCGATCGGCACATGAACCTCGTTCTCGGTGACTGCGAGGAGTTCCGGAAGCTTCCTCCGGCAAAGGGCAAGAAAACGAACGAAGATAGGGAGGACCGTCGCACGCTCGGCCTTGTACTCCTACGTGGCGAGGAAGTCATTTCCATTACCGTCGAGGGCCCTCCGCCTGCTGAGGAGTCACGCGCTAAGGCCGTGAATGCAGCAGCTATGGCTGGCCCTGGTATTGGCCGAGCTGCTGGTAGAGGTATTCCCACCGCACCTCTTGTTCAGGCCCAGCCTGGTCTTAGTGGGCCTGTCAGAGGTATTGGTGGCCCAGCTCCTGGGATGATGCAGCCGCAGATATCTCGCCCGCCGGTCCCTCAGCTCTCGGCTCCTCCCATGAACTACCCTGCTGCCCCTGTTCTTCGGCCGCCTGGTCAGATGCCCGGGTTTCCAGGGCAGGGACCGCCACCGCCAATGGGAAGGGGAGTGCCTCCTCCCCAATTCGCTGCAGTGAGACCTGGTGGGGGGCCACCTCAACAATTCCCGGGTCCACCACCCCAGTTTGCACAGAGACCAATGGGCGCACCGCCTACAGGGCAGATGATGAGGGGCCCGCCACCTCCACCAAGGCCTGGAATGCAGGCTCCTCCTCGCCCTGGAATGCCACCTCCGCCTGGTGGTGGTGTCCCTGTTTTTGGACCACCAAGGCCTGGTATGCCACCTCCGCCTAACTCTCAGAATCAGCAGCAATAGTGATCCGGTTTGTCATTCCCTCCCTTTCGCTTTCTCTTATGTGTGAGTTTCATGATAGAAACGTGTTTTAGTCTCAGAACGATGGGTTATCGCGCTTCGAAATCCCCATGGAAATTTTAAGGACTTCTGTAATGAGTCATTTTAGAAATGATTAGTTTGCCCTATGAAGTTATATAACATTTACACTACGCGATTTTCCAATTATTTGAAAGGGTTTGCGGATTGTAAAATGATGAAATTATTAATCATCGGATCTATACCAGCTACCTTAATTACAATAGATGACGATAGCGATATGGTTGCACAGGTGAAAAGAATAATTCATAGGTGAACATGGTCCTTGTAGATGTTGACGAAATTTATGGCCTTTTTTTGCTCTTGCATGGTGTCCTGTCCCTCAGGGAATCCTTCGAATTTTAATATTTGGGCCAATTGTGCAAGTCAGATGGTGTTAAAGTTTCTGATCTCTGTTCTTTTATTTTAGCTCAATGCTTAGTTCCATAGCTTATGCAAATGTTAATGTTTTCTGTATGTGGATTTATAAATATGGAGCCTGGTTGAGTTATGAAGTTTAAAGTTGGAAAAATTCTTGGGTTAAAAACCAGCCACATGTGAAAAAGAAAAAAAAAATCCACACATATGGCTGATTTTTATTTGGCTGGTCTATGGTTCTTTCATGGACTAGGTCCACCCAAGAATCTCTCATTAATTGCCTAAAATGAAAAGTGGTTAGATTCTCGGAATTAAAATAAAGGTATGTTTAAATACAAAAATAGTCGCGTAATCAAATTATACTGGATACTATTTCTTAATCTAACCATTGGATGTGGTTACCAATTGGTCAGTTTGCTGATTGAATAAACTGAACCAATGAACTATGATCGTGGAATGTTCAGTGATTACCCTTTCCCTGTTATGAAATATCCGTTAGATTCCCTTGTTGAGTTTTTTACTCTCTCTCTCTTTCTCTCTTTATTCCTTGACATTTCTATAAATCATGTCCACTTTCATTCTTTGAAAGAATTTTTATATGCTTCATTCATTCAACAACTTAGCATGTGATTGCTCAAATTGGGAAATTAAAATTTTCAATTGGGTTCCTTGAGATACCTTGAAAAGTTTTTTTTCATTTCACTCTCTTTCTTTATTTTTGTATCTAACTGGCATGTGAACAGACTTAAGTTTTAAGTAGGAAAGGTCATAATAGTGAAATTTTCCATTTTCGTATAAACAGACAAGAAGTAAAAGATATAAAGAATTTTTGTTTCATTGCCATAGAAGAATTTTAATGTAGAGAGAGTATTATGGAGAAATTTCCCTAGCAGTGAGCTGATAGCTCTCCATCTCTCATGACCTTAGTCTGCTTTTTCTCAGGGTTTTGAAGTAATATTTGTCTTGAATATTATGGTATTAAGTTCTGGCATTTTCCGTGCTCATTTAGTGTTTTCGTAAAATCAATGATACCATAAGAGAAGCCAAAAAAAAATTGTGGCCTTATTGATACCATAAACAGTCAAATTTTCGTATTGTCATCATTGTTTCCGTTTCGCGGAATATCAGGAGTTATGTAGTGTGTGATTTTCTCTATGTAGAGTAGTATAATCTAAATCAATTACTCGAAGCGAACATAGATGTTTGGTGTGCTCATTCGCTACTATGGCTGGTTTTGTTAATTCAGATCCTTTTTTGGCAGGATCGTAACAGATGCCGCTGTGGAACGAACCTGAGCTGGGGCTTCACATGTGCTGCATTGTAATCAAGTCTGAGGTAGAACATATGGGCGCGGGGTTAAGAGCTGGATCGTTTCTTCTCTTGTCTTGTCTTTCTCTTGTAGCAGCTTCATAAGTTTTGTTAATGTGATAGTAGATAGTGGGAAAATGTTAGCAGGTTGTTATGGCTCGCATTTTTCATTCTGACCATTAATAGACACCTTGATCCTCCTTTTGTGAATTTAGACATAAATTTCCTGTCTGTCTTATAATGAGTATCTGGTTTTAAAAAGACAGTTGACTAAACGTTTCGTATGAACTCGGTTGGTTGATTTGTCGGTGATTATATTTGCCATTCACGACAAAGAGGAAAGCCCAGAAACGACATAGCACGTAAACTTATCTTCTCTCATCTTCCAGTAACTCTCAACAGAGACAGAAAATGAAACTTGAACAAGAAACGAAAATGACAAACAGGAGATGAAATCAGAAAGCCTGACATGTTTTCTACATTTAAATTAGTGGTTGGAAATTAGAGAATGTGATCGGTGGGACCCACTCCAACTGAGATAACTGGATTATCCAAATTGCGAGTCAGGATAATTTGAATTTTGTCTCCAAGATTCCCTTCACCTGCATGGTAACCCCCTAATGGGCCTGGCAAGATCCAGCCCACTTAAATATATAAAAAGAAAAAAAAGAAAATTTAAATCTCATTTCAATTTTTTTTCTTTTTTTACTATTATTGTTAACAAAATAATCGATCATAAAAATATCAATAACAGTAAAAAATAATAAAATTAATCAGAGATTTTTTTTTTTTTGAATGTACTTATGTAAATATAAATATACCCAGATTTAAATATTTTAAAAACCGTAAATATAAATTTACGAAAAAAATCATAAATTATTATATGAAACAGAAAGATATCGAAATTATAAAAATCATCTTAAATATCAGTATTGCATATTACATTATGTTATATTACAAAGTAATGATGGTACACTGTGTGTTTCTGATGATGGCTGGATTGACACTGCTGCGAAATAGCAACGATATTGTAGTTTTGCATTTTGATTGAATGCTTTTTTCGGAGTGTAGGTAGTGGACAGAAAGAAGGTCATTTATGTTTGACAAATTTTTTTTGTTTCTTTCTTTCTTCTATGAAGTGAGCGAGTGTGCATTTAAGGAACAGATTGTGATGGCTTTTAAGTTTTTAGTTTGATGGGCATGGTATTGAATTTAACCTAAATATTTAATTTATGATATTATGAGATATTATTTTTTATTTATAGTAATAATAAATTAATAATTAATAATTTTATTTATTAGTTTTAATCTTTTATTATTTGCATGATAAGTATAATTAACGATTTAATTTAAATTAAAATAATTCAATCTTATCATAATCATAAATTAAATAAAATATAAAACTATGAAATAATAAAGGATATTGTAATTAATACTATATATATATATATAGTATATTATAAAGTTAGGATAAGGTGATACAAATACTACATCTTGATTCATTGAAGAGGGAGACTAGCTTAAATAAAGCTCAAAAATTCAGATGGACTCTAATTAATAAGAAATTGGACCACTTACTTAATCATACATATAGTATATAGTATATGATATATAGTATATATTCAATATTATAGGTATAATATGATATATTATGTTCACTATACCAAATAATATGTTATCCAACATTTCGTGAATTACTTGATTCCGCATAAGTTATATCAACCACACAAACTTCAAACAACACGTGACCGATAAAGATATAACTATTCATCTCTGACGACATTAAAGAATTTGTCTATGGTGACAAGAAATATGGGTCCCACCCATTGTAAGTAGAATTCAAACCTTTCATACCTTTGTAAGTCTCAAACTTATCTTCTTTCTCATCATCAATTTGGTGTAGATCTTAAAAAATTCAACTATAAGTTTGGTGTAGATCTTATAAATATATTTACGAGGACATTTTTGTCAAAAAAAAATAATTTGCTTACCTTATTTATTTTTCTTTCATTATTATTATTAGACCAGTCTATATAATCATTTGTAGACCACAGTTCGTCTAGTAACATCAAATCTTTCTTTTCCTAATCACCCCCTATACTTATACTAACTTCTAAAGCACCCCCCATACTGTTTAATTTCTTTCATCTTCTCTTTATTTATTATAACATCAAAAGCTCTGAGTACTTCTTCTGATCCTTAACTCACCTAATATTCTTCTCTACCCTCTCTGCTTTTTGTTTTCTCATCTCAACCACAGATTCTTTCTGTCCTGTCCTTTTCTTCATGGCTATGGTGAACTTAACAAAACCTTCTTCTTCACCTTCACCCTTTGAATCATCCAATCACAACAACAAGAACAACAACAACAATCTTCGTGATGTTTCATTCTCTTCCTATCTAGACAAGGACGAAAAAGATTTTGTCCGAAAGCTTATATCCGAAACAAGTCCAAACCCGATTAGTACACAGTCAAGGAACAAGGATGAAGATGGAGAAATCGGTGTTTTCGGAGCAGAGAAGTACTTCAATGGCGTGATCGAAGAACCAGGTCGAAGAAGTCGAAAAGGCAACGTAGGGTCAACAAAACACCCTTTAAAGAAACAGCAACAGTTTGATCAAGATATCGATGATCATTCAGACACCATAATAAAACCAAGAATCAATTTTGGAAGCACACCAAGTGTCCGATCCGAATCCAGTTGGAATAGCCAAAGTGCCTTATTGCCTCCTGCTTCTTCCCATCATCAACAACTAAAAAACAATATTAAAAATAATAATAATTTGAATTCTTCGGCTCGTAGCAGAAAAGGCAAGACGGTGAATAACAGCAGCAAGAAGAGCTTCTTTCTCTCAAGTCTTGGCTGCAAGTATTGTTCTTGTTCCGATAAGAATTCGGTTAATGTCAATGAAGAAGTTGGCGAAATCAGCTTCAATAAAAGCACAGCCTTTAATAATAACAACATCACAAAGAGATCAGTTCAAGATGAGGAGGGCATGATCAATTTCACCTTCCAAACATCCAAACTGGGCCTGAAAGAAGAAGAAGAAGAAGGTGACGACGATGATGAAAATGAGAAGGAACACAAGTCGTTAGAGGTGTTTGGTTCGCCCGTACTGAACAAGACGCCTTTGAGTCTAGAGAAGAAGCTAACAATAATGGGAGAAGAGATAGAGTTTTTCTCAAAGCCTGATGACATGGAAAGTGATGCGAGCTCGGATCTTTTCGAGATAGAGGGCTTCACGGCTTCTAAATCAAACCCTTTTCTTACAAGACAAGGGTCGTCTAATGGAGGCGGTTATGCTCCGAGCGAAGCTAGTATTGAATGGAGTGTAGTTACAGCTAGTGCTGCTGATTTCTCGGCCATGTCTGATTCTGAGGATCTTCATCAAATTAAGACATCGTATAGAACAAGAGATTCTAAAGAGACTAATAGTAGTAGTAGTAGGCCAAGTAGTATGCTTTTGGGGTGTAAGAGTCATAAGGCAGTGGGAGTTGTCGGAAGTGCTTATAGGATTAATTATGGATTGAAAGACGGGTTAGTCAATTCGAATTCCGAGTATTTGCAGGGTCAAGGTAGGAGGAGGTCAGATTCTTCGATGGTTCCGGCTTCGGTTTCGAGATTTGAAGTTCACAATGAGTCGAATCAGTTAGTTAGAGGGTTTAGTTCAAGATCACAGAGGAAGCATCAACACCATCAGTATTCACCTACACTTTCTCATACTAATATGTTGCATATTCAATAATTTTTTCGTTAACTATATATATATTTTTTATTTTTTTTTCCTTTTAAATTCTACTCATGTATGATATTGTTGTAGTAGATAAAAAGTTGTTTGTTTCTCTATTATTTTTTTATGTAAGAAAATGACTCTTAACATGTTATGATTTCTTACCATTCAAATAAATATTTAAGTTATTATATAAAAAGCAGCTCGTAATTAATCGGAATTCTAAATTAAATTAAAATTTGAGGTTTTTTAATATAAAATATATATTTTAAAAAAAATTATATATATAGATATAAATTGATAAATTATTCTAAAACATGTGAAATAAGCTCTACTACCTATTTTATCTTTTTTTTATTTTTTCATATTTTTCATGAGTATAACAAAAGATTTTTGTAATATATTTTTAAATTTTAATAATTATATATATATATATATATATCATAATTATTTAGAATCTCTCGATATATGAAACCCAACTGAAGAGTTAAGTTTGTGCAGTTGAAAACAATCATATGTCGTGCTTTAGGTCCTTTTACAGGGAATTACATCATGTCTTGAAGTTTCTACTAAAAACTAAGCTCGTATAGTATCCAATATGAGTTGATATTATGTACGGCTTTCACGTATGCATTCTTAAAACTATCTCACAAATGATTAGAGAATTTCGATCCTTCCTCAAATGACAATCGTTAAGGTCCTGAAATATTCCATTTATACAGACATGATTGATATACTCCAATCCTTATACAGTACTGGAGATCAAGAGTCGCACACTAATAAGTGACAGGATTCTGATCACCCTTTGTACCTTGATTATTTCACTCCTTTATATACTTCACTATCTTACAAAATTATTAACAGCTAGACTAACTACCTAGCTAGCCGGCCTAAGTAACGACCACTCATGCCGATCGCCGATCAGATCTACCTAGCTAGCTATCTAGCCGGCTTAATTGAGTATTAACTAATATGTAATCTATTAATCCTGTGATCCGTATATATCATCTTCACTTGATATTTCATTAATGAGAAAGAATGTCATATAAAATGACCTTACAGGACCAACTTGCCGACATTCATATCTCTTAATTATCTGAGATGAGATGAAAGAGCTAGCAAGCAAGCTAGCAATGTGGATTTAAAAAAATGAATGATACTCTCATCAATTATCCTTTCAATTTCTGCAACTACTACTAACTCGACCTGGCCTCAGACATTCTTTCTTGCTAGTCGCTACCATGTGACAATCGCATTTAATGACTCCTAACAATTGGGCCTAAACTTAAGATAACTTAGCCACTGCTATTTTCAACCATCAAATGGTAGTGGCGAAGGTGGCGGCCACGTACGTACGTATCTACATTTTCCCCCAGCCTGTCCTAAGCAATCGTATTATCTGGACTAATTTGTAAATTTTTAATTTGGATTGGGGAGAAAGATCTAATTTGATTGATTTTATTATTAATGAAGTAATGAGTTCATTAACTTCACGTCTTTCTATTTAAGCATAAAATATATCTTTTATTAAGTTATAAGTGGAGGATGAAGATTTTGCTTTATTTTTCTGGGTTTGTATTTGTAATGAAGGATGCACTAACACAGTAGGGGCCTATTTGGTACAGAGAGTTGGGCTGCAGTTGAGATAAACACTAGGGCAAATGAGCCAAAATATTTGCCCTATGTCTCTAACTGAGTAATCGAATCGATAGAGCCCAAACATGTGGTGGGTCAATAGCTAGAAGGAAAACCCATGTAGCCCAGCGGACAGCTTTCATATAAACCCGAAAGGAGGAGAGAACGGAAGAGAGGATAACCAGTCACTCTCTTCAACCAAATAAATTTACTAATCTCATTATTATTTAACTCTATTCCCACTCTCCACCGAGAAAATCAAACCAAACGTTCCGAGAGAGTAAAAGTGTCTAAAGAAACAGAGGAGGTGAGACTCCATTACTGCCCTCAATAAAAAATTTCTTATGAATCATTCCTAGATACTGAAATAAATTAATACTTTAGCAAGAGGATCATATTCCAGGCTGCCAGACTATGAATAATATGGTATCTATGTGGGAAGGGCATCGATTCATTACTTTAGCATATGAATTGAGTTATCCATCATCGACGGATTAAGCTTACATAAACACACGGAGTAATACAAAGCACCGACCTAGAACTGTGGTGGGCTTCTCTTTTTTTCTTCTTTTTCTGGCGGGCGGCTGTGAATTATTTCCAAGATGCAGTAAGGTGATTACAGAGAAGGCTTTCACTTATCCATTAATGAACCCAAAAAGATCTCAATCCATGCAAACCAAAAATGGCAGAATGAGATGAATCAACAGAATCCAGTTTTGAACTCAATAACATAATGGAACATGAAATGGAAAAGGGGAAGAAAGAATCTCACGTAATTTACAAATTTCGAACACAGCCGGGCTCACTAACAGGACTAAAAACAAATAATTAAGACTCCTACAAACAAATTTTTTTTTTCTGGTCATCAACAATAAATCAGTACTAAAAGAACGGACGGAAGGAAAAAAAAAAAAGACTGGTACAAACAATCCAAGCTCATCCGCACTAATCATCCTTGGGACGAGCTTCAAACCCACCACCTGCTCTTTTCTCTAACGAGTAAGGCATATAAGTTCCGAGTATTCTATCCCAAGTAACGAAGAATGGTTGGGAGAAATTGTACTTGGTGCCATATAACTGATGGTGCACGTCATGGTAAGCCGTATTATTGCTAAAGAAGATGTGGAAAGGGTTCCATGGGACCCAAATTCCACAATGGTCATCAACAGTTTTGACGGTCGCAAAGGAAAAGAAGAAGATGGAGACTCTAGGAGACATACCCGAAACAATAAATGATAGGGCCCCACCAATTGTGTCGAGTAGAAGCCCCTCTAATGGATGGTTATATAAAGCTCCAAATGCATAAGGGACGACAAGCCGATGGTGTTGAGAATGTATGTGCCTGTACAGGAATTTGTTGTGATGCATGTATCTGTGCACAAAGTACTGCCAAGCGTCCAAGACTAACATTGCAGTGAAAAACTGGGCTATGATGATTATCCATGATTTTGGGGCAGGAGCTTCGCCATCTGCATTTCCAGTCACCTACATATAAGAAGGTGGCGTTAGGGATTAACAAATGATATTTGATAGCCATGCCATAATTTATGTTTTGTTGTCATAATTTTATGAACTATTAGATGAGAGTAAATTTTGTATGGTGTGACTTAAGAAAAGGCCAAGAGTGAGATTCTACATAAAAATGGACAAAGAAGAGTAATGACTTCGAGAAGCTAATCAACCACTTCAAATTCAAATTTAAGAAAATCATATATATTTCCTCCTAACAACATTTAAAACAACAAAAAATGTGAATAGATGCAGAGTTTGTCCACTTTTATCAATTCTTGTTTTCTATATTGCTTCTGAACGGATAACAGACCAAAATTACGATTTTGGGTTACACACATCTCTCCTACACTGATAAAAGAGCTCCAAAGATAAAAAGAAACAATAACAACAACAGATTTGTTAATTCGACTATTCTTTGAGCAAAAGGTATACCATTAGCTTGAACAACTTACATTCCAAGTATATAATATCAATTTAGCAAGCATATGAACAACACTCACAGTATAATTTCCAATTAGCCCGACCCGATCCCCCCCCTCCAAAAAAAAAAAAAAAAACATTTTGTACATAGAATTAAGAAAAAAAAAGCATAGACTTAGGTGTTAATGAATTGCAGTACCTTGAATAAGAGGAGTGCAACTACAGCCTGAACTATTTGCTGAAGAAGAACGCCTCTAAACACTGTCGTTTTAGACACCAAGTTTTTCTCGTCCTCATCTTTCTTTGTATGGAGTCGATAATTCTCGGAAAATTTACCTAGAATGATATAAATCCCAGAATACACCCAATAAACTATAATCGGTACGAAAGTACCTAACAATTCATCGGAGATCGCGAACCCCATTTTCTTCGAAGGAATCGTAAGGAATCAGAGCCAAGCAAACGGCGCAAGTTGCATTTGAATTTTCAGAGAAAAAAAAAAGACCTAAAATCCCCAGATTCCGACCTAGAAAGCGAATTACGGGAGGAGGAAAAAAGGATTCGAGCTTGGGCTTGACAGACGAGAAAATATATGGAGGAAGCCCGTTAGAAGGAGAAGAGCGAAGATGGAGAGGTCAGAAGAACCGAACTGCGCCGTTTAGACGAATGTATTTCCCACAGAGAGAGAGAGAGAGAGAGATGTGAGGAAGAAGAAAGTCGGAAGCTTTGCAAATTAAATATTTTTGGATTTCTCAGATCTGATTGAAATTCTAAGCTGGTTACGTGGCTTGATATGATTGGCCCTTTTTTCTTTTCTTATTTTATACACTGTATATCTGTGGATGGGTGAATACGAAGCTGTTTGGCCAAAAAAAAAAAAAAAAAGAACACGAAGCTGTTTTGACATCGTCAAAAACTGGGACAATGATTGATTTAGGAGGAGCGGAGGTCTTTGTCCTAAATATTTAATCAGGCGACATCTCTTTATCATTAGCCGTAAGGTATTTAGTTGTGATTATGAGTTATCATATATTGTACGATATTTTGACCAGAGCTTAGTATTTTTGATATTTGACCAAACCAAAATACCAAATATAAAACTAAATAAATAAATAAGAAAAAGGGTAAGGAAGAAAGAGATTAGTGTCGGAAAATATATCTGCAAGCTGTGATTTTCAGCGAGCACTTTCAGATCCGTAAAGTGACACCATTTTTCTCCGTCTCCCTGTCTCCCTGAGATCTCTAATCAGGTGATCCCTCCCATTAAACCATTATCTGTTTGATTATGCTTTCAATATTCATTGATGTTTTTTTTTTTTTTTTTTCCTTTTCTGGATCGTTTGATCATATGGGTCTTTTCATTTTTCCCGATCGCGCTTTAATCTGTTTATGGGTTTGCTCTAAATCGAAAAGGGCGTCGGAAATTTTGAATCTTTCCCCCCCTTTTTTTTTCTACATAGATGAGCTGGTTTTTTCTACATAAATGAGTGCTACAATGGCGGTTTATAGGCACAGTAGCGAACCATTGTTATTACCAGAAATAAGAGAGCATGGTTTTCGAGTTGTTCGAAGAGGAAGAAGGTTTGTTCGAATCACAATACGTAGATTATTGAGCTTGTTATTTTTGCTCACTGTTTTTATCTTAATCTACTTTGAAATCTTTGGCTTTCAAGCTCCCTAAAATAATGTTTAAAATTGTATTTTATTATTTTATAAATATTGCTACAGAGAAGTGTGTGTTTATACAACGTAAGTATCCCTGCTTGTATAAGGAAAGATTTGGGGTAATCAATTTGTTAGGAAGGAAATAATATGAGCATGATTCAAGGAGGAGAATCCGATTTACAATCGGATGGAGATCCTCTATTACTCCCTTTCATGCTACTAATTCAATCCCTTTTCCTTCTTCTTATTCTTCTTCTTCCACTTAAAAAAAGAAAAAGAAAAAAAAGAACTCTATTTCTGTTATCCATACTACTATACGTGTCTCTTATTTGCAGATAGAGCTGAGATTAGTATTTCAGTTTCGAAAATACGAGAATATTCAGTATCCAATAGTAGTAGTAATAGACCATCAAGACGCACGCACCATGGAGAATGTAAGAAAAAATCTAGCATGTTATATCACCTTCACTCCGAGTCTTACCATGATTCTAAATCTGAACTCTGTTTCCAGTTTTTCCCTGTGAAATCAGATTTGTTGATTCAGTGAACTACCATGTCGAACCAGATGATGTAATTAGCTTCACTAAGTTCTCACTAGAGTACATAGACAAAGTGGAAGAAAAACCCTTTTTTACTGATTTATACGTTCCTAAGTTTGGAGGACATCAGACCCTTGTGGAAAGAGAGGAATCCTTCTATGCAAGAAATCAAACACTTCATTGCGGTTTCATTAAAGGGCGGCCCGGGCACCCTAGTTGTGGATTCGACTTGGCTGAGAAGGACAAGGCTTATATGAACACATGTAAGCGTCTGATTTTCTAAGGAGGCACACAAGCAAACAGGTACAAAATGAAACCACCAATTTCTTATGTCAGAAATTTTTCTTCTCTCTCCAATTTTGTTAGTTTGATTTTTCATCCTTTCTTTCGTCTCAGATGAGTGAATATTCTGAAGAAAATGTTTGTTTTGTTATGTTTGTGGACAAGCAAACACTAGCAGAACTCTCACTAGAGGGAAATGTTCCAGATAAGAGAGGATTCATTAGAGAGGATTCATTGGATTATGGAGAATAGTGGTAGTTGAGAAATTTACTGTACAGGGACATGCGTAGAACCGGAAAGGTTCCAAAATTCTTGTCCCATCGCCTCTTCCCTTCTGCTAGGTTATCCAATCATCAAAAAAAATCTTCCTTGCATATTACTTTGGGCAAGATAGTTCCTCTTTATAATTTTCTTATTACTATTTTTTATCTTTGTTTTCAGCTATTTGATTTGGTTGGACAGCAAGATGCGGCTTCACATTGATCCAATGCTGATAGTTGAATACTTTTTATGGCGGAAAAATTCTGAATATGTCATTTCAAATCATTATGATCGCCACTGTGTTTGGGTGGAAGTTTTTCAAAATAAGCGTCTGAATAAGTACAATCACACGGCAATTGACGGGAAGTTTGCTTTTTACCGATCGGATGGTCTCACCAAATTGACCCTACAGACCCAAACAATCTCCTTACTAGTTGTACGATTCTAGATTATTAGATTGTCTTTTAAAATCTTCTGTCTTTGAGATTATGTTAATTTTGCGTGTTTTTGGCTATTGCAGGCGACCTGATTCTCTCGTAAGGGGAACATCATGTTGTATTGATTTGTTTGTTTGTTTGTTTTGTTTTGGTTTTTTTTTTTTTTTGCTTTTGTTTAGTACTATGCAAGGGGTGAAGCTTGGCATCTTCCAGATGGAGCTTTTGAAACCATAAGCCTTCTCAAAGATAATAGAGGTTAAAATCATCAAGCTCTCATAACTTTTATTATTAGTAAAAATGAAATCTTTTGTTCAGTACATTCATCCTTTTTGTTTGTTTTCTCATACTGTGGTCATTTTGGACACAGTTAAGGTGGTGGTTGTGTCCAATTTTGACACCCGCTTAAGGAAGCTATTGAAGGATCTGAGAGTTTTAAATCTGTATGCACCCAGTTTATCACTTATTATACCCGGGGCTCTGTCACAATACGTTATAGTTTTCTTGGATGTTAAGAATTGTTCTTGGTTTGTCTTTTACAGGTTTGATGCCATGGTAATATCTTCAGAGGTTGGATATGAAAAACCGGATGCTAAAATATTCAAAGCTGCTTTAGGTATAAACATAATACATGGCAAAGAAGTTTGTGTTTCTATCTTATTGATATAAACATAGAGTAGTTTGTAGGTAATAGAGGTTTTCTTGCAGAACAAGTCAGTGTGGAGGCTGAGAAAGCAGTACATGTCGGAGATGATGAAAAGGCAGATAAGGAAGGAGCAAATGCAGTCGGAATTTCTTGCTTGTAAAAGAACTTTTAAAAGTGTACTTCCTCTTGCTGGTAGTTTAGCAACTACCATCATTGGTTTGTAATTCAAGTACAGGTTATGGGGAAGTGATGTAAAGACAATCTCAGATATCCAAGATAAAATCCTCGTTCCGTGTCTTAAATGTAGAAAGATCCAGCATTGAAGTGATCCAAGTATTGTCTGGTTTAATTTGTCTCTTCCTTATTCGAGTAAGGTAACATTCTCAACCTTTTTTATGTTTCTGTCAGTCTTGGTAATACCGTTGTTAACAGTTGCTTTGATGAAGAAAATGTGGATCTCAACTCTTCAATCTGTATGTTGTTTCAATTTATATTGCAGGGAAGGCTGGAAGAGTGAGTTGCACAGTATAATTTCTTCGACAAATTCATGTTGAAGAATCTGGGAAATAGGAGACTGATTGATGCTGAGAACCTTGTAATGTTATATACAAGCAAAATCCTTTATACGCTAACGACCTGAGTGGTTATGAAAATTTCCTTTTTATTAAGATGCGATAAAATAAAATAGATATAAAGGGGTAAAATCAATAATTTTTCAAAGTTGCGGGTGATTTGTCAGAAAACTAGTTTTGTTGAGCTAGAAATCCCCGAACCGGGCCGGTCGCGATCTATGACGGAAGTACAAACGGAAGTACAGATTTTCGATTTATTTAGGAGAGAAATTAGTATTAATTCTTAAAATTTAGTATAAATTATAATAATTTTTAAAATATATTATAATTATAATAATTATTTAAAATTAATTAATTATAATAAATATTTAAATTTTTTTAGAAAATCAATTTTAAAACCTAATATAATTTAATTTGACTCAATAAATTTACAAAAAATGAATTTTTATTTTCAAAATAACTTCTTAACTAATTTAAATCTATTTATTTATTTTGTGCCCTAATTTAGAAAAATAAAAAAAATTAGGATAAAGAAAAATAAATTTAAATAAATTAAGGAATTATTTTTAAAATAAAAATTTCTCTTAAAAAAAAATAATTATGGATCGAGATAATAAGGGACTGATTCATTAATAAAATTGTTTTATATTTAAAATATAAATATTCATTATAATTATAAAGTATTTTAAGAATTTATTATAATTTATATAAAATTAAAGTTATTCCTAATTTCCCATTTATTTACCTATTTTGTCCTCTACGCTTCGGCTTCTTTATGAAGCTAACTTTGACGTCGAATATAAGCGGCAGCGTGGCTATACATAAGCGAATACAAAACGCTAGTTTTTGCACCTTACGTTTGCAATTTCGAACAAGCCAGGGACTTCTCTTTCTCTCTCTCTCGGTATACAGGTGAGATACCTCCTTGGGCTCTGAGATGGGTTTTAATATGTAATTTGCTTTGCTTCCCTGTATAATTATTAATCTCTTCTGTTTATACTCGAGGACTGCTCTATAGCAAAATTTTCCATTGTTAAAAACCCAAACGGGATGCTGGTGGGTTTTTTCTGTTTAGTCGGCTTCATTTCACTCCCTTTTCTGCTTTTATGGTTTCTATAGTGTTCCCATTTCTTCGGAAGAAATGTCCCAAGACTTTTATTCCCAGCGCCCATTGTTCGGTGGCGCCATTTCTAGCACATTCCCTCATAGATTCCAGGTTTTTTTTTAATTTTTAATTAATAATTATTCAGTCATGTCTAATTACTATATGCAAATTGAAGCAAATAGTTTTTACCACTTTTTTTTTCCTAATCAAATTTATAGGATGTGAGCAATATCCGGAAAGTCCCTGATCATCAGGTAGTTTACCAGATTTTGCTTCTTTTTTTTATAACTACTTTGGGTTCTGTATGATTTGATGGGTTTTGAAATTGAATAATTTTGATTGGGTTTTGTGTTTTGGGTTTGAAGGAGGTATTTGTGGATCCGTCAAGGGACGAAAGCTTGATTTTCGAGCTGTTGGATCTTAAGAGTGATGTTGCAGATAATGGAAGTGCTGCTTGGTTTCTTCAAGACCTTGCTACTGAGCAAGATGCTGAAGGAAGCATGGTATCTCTCCTTCTAATCTAATTTTCTCAGCTTCTTCCGTTTTAGAAAAGTTCATTCCTTCTTAATAAACTTCCTTCAGATGATTGAGCAATCTGGCATGATTGAGGCCCCTGGATTACATCACAATAACATATCTCCTGTCGTTACAACTGCAATTGGCCAAATGGTATGCTGTGTTATATCTGCTCTGTGTTATAATGTCTTCAAGTTCCGGTCCATGCTAGGGTGCGTTTGGTTTAATACTTGTGAAACTGTTGTTTGGTTAGATTGTAAGTCAAAAATGGATTCAGATAGATATCCATCTGAATTGGCATTAGTCCAAACTGGAGTTTAACTATCCAACTCCGAAAAAAATCAAGTTGGGCCCTTTCTCTGATTTTGTTCTCTGCAAAGATAACTATAGGATTGTTGTGATTTATTGTGTGTAGTCCATTTCAAAGGGACGACAAGGAAGGGAAGCACAAAATATTGTGAGAGTAAGTTTTCAAATCTTTTTTTTTCTCTTTTCCTTTTTTCGAGACGATAGAGCTACTAATCTTACTGTTTTAATTTCCCGATAGGTTTATTTGGCAAATCTCCGTCTTAAGGCAGTTGGTACAGATGTTTTAGTCACTGCATATGAACCCATTCATATAAAGTAAGTATCCATCTGAGAAAAGTGAAGAAAACGATATATATATATATTCTTTTACATTACTATTTAATAAATATGTTCTTTTATCATTGTAATTTCAGTCCATTAAGTGAAAGTGCTGCCACGGTGGGTCCTGGTTTTGCCGTCTCTGCTTCAGAAGTCGGACGTCTGCCTATGGCTGAGGTCTTTACACTAGCGGTTTCTAGTTTTGAAGTCCATGACTGGACCCTCTTTGGTGCCTCTGCTTAATACTCATCTCTTTCCTTTTTCTTTTTTCTTTTCCTTGTTTTTATTTTTGGTTTTTATATTTTGTTTTAGATCTCTGATCTCTGTCATGTTGTAAGTTGATGTTAAACTTCAATACAAGAATAACGATTGTATAAAATATGATTTATTCGAGTGTATTGAGTCGACAGGGATTTGTCCATAGCGACTATGCTGCAAGATGGGTTGTAGCAGGGTAAGAGGAAAACATAATAAAAAGCATGGTTGATACATCAGGATCTGTCTTGTTTATGCATGTCGCAAAGAGAAGAGGGCCATTATAGTAAGTGGTTTGAGTTGTTTTCAAGCTGAGTAGCGACCATTGGAGGTTCTCTGAAGCTCTGTTAGCTGCATTGTGAAGATTTTTGGGGCTTAGGCCCGCGCTAATGAGCTGCATTGCCGTTTCTAGGCCATTTTCTATAATGAGGTGCATGAAGGACTTGTTTGATTTTCGTAAATCGAATAGAGAAGCTGATTGAGGTGTTCTGTTAGAATTATGTTGGTTTGTGAAGAAGTAATCTCAGTGTTGACTTTTGTTCTTTCTATTCAAAATGTGTTGACTCCTAGACCATCAATTAGTTTTCACCCATACAAATCTATAGCAACTGGAATCATCTAAATCAGATCATCACACCTCAAGTTATCCCTCATTAAGCTCACTACACTTCACCACTGGTTTTCTTGCATAACACGTAAGAGACTAAATTTAAATTGTTTATATCTGATCCGTCAAACAAATTTTGTGTTTTAGTACTTTCAATTTACTTGTTTTAGGTTTAAGTATGATTTTAGTTGTACTTGTAATCATTTTATTATCCTTCTTATATGTCAATGTAATTCGTCTGTTTTTTAATATACGACAAGAACATTGTTTTCTGTTTTTCAATTTATTTTCATTCAATTTCTCTCACTCTCACTTGCAATAAATCCAGAATTTAAAAATGGTATCAGAGCTTTCATCTTAAGGTTTTGTTAGTCTTAACTTCTTGCTTCAACTTAGTCACTTAAAAAATTAACCTCATTCAACCTATTTTTAAAAACCAAAAATCAAGAAGCATGTCTAATCTAAACCAAGTGAGCTTACTATCCTTTCTACATTCAATGAGAAAGAGTGTCACATCTGGTGCAACAAGATGGAGAATTATCTCATAGCTTTTGATCTTTGGGAAGCAATAGAAAAAAGGTTATAATCCACCAGCTGAAGATGTTAATCTTACTGTGAATCAACTTAAGGAAGACAGAGAAGAAGCAAAAATAAGTTATAAGGCAATGACAGTCATTTGGTCGAGCCATCACAGATGAGATCTGTATCAGACTTCTCGACATAAAAAATGCCAAGAAGGCTTGAGATACTATTCACAAAGAGAGTAAGGGCAATGGATCTGTTAGTTTCGAGAAGAAAATTTGAAATATTAATAATGAAAGAAAATGAACCAGTTCAAACTTATATTGAAGAGGAGCCATGGCCCACAAGTGTATATTACAAATTTTATTTGTAATTTAATACCATTTTTCCGTGATTTCCTCTAGAGCTGGCAAAATGGCATGCCTAGCATGTGCACGCATCTAACCACGCTCATGCCAGGCTGGCGGACTAGTTGGCACGGCACGGCACAAGTCCGGAGATTTATAGCTCGATTGGCAACGTATTTTAAACTTTAGTTTCTTAAAAACGTTTTGTGTAATGATTATAAAAAATCATTTTTCTAGTTGAAAAAAACAAAAATTACTTCTTGTATTTCTCTAGTGTTGATTTTTTGTCATTTAAAAAAAATGAATTTAAAAAAAATGAATTTAAAAAAATAAGTAAAAGGTAGTTGGCAAATATGATTTACGATTGAAAAAACTGATTTTTATATTTTAAACACGTTGTCAATCAGGACCTTAATTACAATCTATACCTAATTTAGTAATAAATTACAATTGATAACATGATTTATGAATAATAATGTTTGTAATCCTTTATCAATATTCTTCTTGTACCGAAAATTATGATCGTCAAATCTGTTTTATTTTAGGACACTTGATCCTTATTTTATTAGCTTTAATATCCACATTAAAAAGATTGTCTTATTTAAACCTTCCAATATACACATTTAAGATCCTTGTTTCTTACCAAATGTTGCAATCATATGAATTCATTCAGGTAAAAATCTCTTCCGAATGTGAACAAGCCATATAGAGTATATGATGCTTGTTTCATTAAACTAAAGAAGGCCACAGAATCCAGCTCTTTTGTGCAAAGTTCTAAAATTAAAAGCTTCATTCTCTAGACTTTGATCCGTTGCCGGACATTAGATATATCGAGATCCATATCTAGAAAGTATGAATTACTATGATATGCTTAGTTTTGTTAAAAAGTTAAACTTGAAACTAAGAACTGCCTATGTACTCATTGTTTTGGTCTATAGATTTGTAAATCACCATAATGATTCTTGTTGTCTGTTTAGTATAACATGTTTGCAAAGACCGGTACATTTGTTAATTTACAAATTGGAAAAGGAACATCTGCCATTTAACTAGAATGTTATTAAGGTTTTGGATCGTTTTGAATTTTCCGACAGCTAATAGAGATGACAGAAAGACTGCCTGAAGGACATAGTTATAGCTGCAATGCAGCAGGCAGTGTTGGCGATGGGCACATTCTAATTGAGATAAACTCTGAGAACCATTCAACGAACACAACAATTTCTGAGGTTCAGTCGAAAGGAGATTCAATGAACTCATCAAGCTTCCCAAAAGGAAACATAGGACAAAGGAGGAATGGAGAATGGGTTGTAGAAGATGAGCCGGGTGTATATCTAACTCTCTCCTCTTTGCCTGAAGGCGGTAACGAGCTCAAACGTGTTCGATTCAGGTATTACAACTCTTTACCAATCAAAAGGAAGAGGAAAATGTATCTCATCACTTCATGCCAAGATCTTTTTCTTTTTTTTTTTCTCTTTTTAATAATTGTATCTCCCTCTTTGTTAACTCTGTGTACTCTCTGGAACAACTTCTTACTCTATCGATCTTGTTTACTGATTGCACAGTCGGAGACGTTTCACAAAATATCAATCGGAGAGGTGGTGGGCTGAAAATGAGGCTGAAGTCCGCGAGCGGTGAGAAATTCTTGCATAGGTATGACTTACCGATCATTATATTGCCAGCCAGCCGGTAATCCACCCAGTCAAAAAATGCTATGTAGGAAATAAATAATCTCTCATGCTGAGTGGACATTTCTGCAACTTTTTTTTTATCTTTCTAACTTTTTCTTGCATGCACACAATATGAATAAGAGGAAGCTTTCTTTCCCTATATTTCTTTTTAGAAAACATACTTACCTTCTCCTCCAATACGAATAAATGTTGTTTTATAAATGATTGATGTGGCTAACACTTGTTACCTCGAAAGTTCGTACTAAGATCACCTAAGAATACATTATTATGAACAAAATCACAGCAGATCTCTCTTATTTCTTATACGTATATGGGTAATTGGTTTTCACTTTTTACCTATGAATACACTACAAATAACTCCTACAACTAAAATCACCGCTCCAAGTCGGGGCCATGTACTGTACACAGATTCTTACAAGTTTCCGGAATTTGGGGCCGGAGGCTTGTCACTACTCTTCCTTGCTCTCTTAGGTTCAGGAAAATTTGCCAGTTTTTTCAAGTCTTCCTCTGAGTAATCACTAATATCGAAATTGGTAAGAGCATTGACCCCTTTGAGACGAATTGCAGCAACATCATCATATGCCCTTGCTGCCCCTTCTTCCCTATCTGCATTCAGCTGTCTTTTTCATGACTTAAATACATTTAATAAAGTTAGATAAAAACCATCATAGTTCAGATCACTCACTATATGTTCCCAGGTAAACATCCTTCTTAGAAGAAGCCACCCTCATACGGGCCTGCCGGGGCCCGTTATGGTTTCTGCTGAACAACACAAAGTTCCCAGATGCACTTTAGTTCATACTAAAAAATATAATTTGTTATATAGTAGCAACATGATCTGGTAACATCTATGAAACTTGTCAATTTAGATCAAGAAGGATTTTGTGAACGATCCGCTATGATTTGTTTCCGTGATTATAGGAGAGAGTTTGTAGATTTGATTCTTCGCCAAATTGAGTGCTTCTAAGCGTTGAAGTGCTTGCATCTTTTGAGGTTCGACTTAGGGCTTGTGAAACTATTCTGAAATTTTAGCTCAAAGCATCTGAAAGATAGCCTAGTGACAAAGATAAGGAGAAGATTATACTGAATACGCTGATCGAAACTCATAAATCTTGAATAATAAATGTAAGCGGACTCTCAAATTTTCATTTACTGCTTCCTTCCTCCATTGTCGGATACCTTGCAGTGTTGCAGTTGCAGAGCAGATCAGTTTAGATTTAGCGCTTTCCAGTGGCACTGCAAGGATTATCGTGGAGGGACGAAAAATCCTTTCTTGGGCTGGACATATGAAATTTTAACGTGGGCTTTATGTGAGCCCGTATATAAAATTGGGACGAAGCTTCTTGGTCTACTTCGTCTTCCTCACTGAGTTAGGGTTTTTTAACTCCCTTTTTCCATTGTTAGGGCTTGGTCAATAATCCAGTAGATTTGCTCTCTGGCCTCTAGGTAAATATCAGAGCTTGAGTGAAGAGCTGCAGCACTAAGGTAGGAAGCCATGGTGCGCGTCTCCTTCTATCGGATTTGTGAGTCTATTCATAAATACATATTCTTTCTTGTCTTTTTCATTACAAGAACAGATGAAGAGAAAATTCTTAAATTTAACTTTTAAATGTTACATAGAATATAATCTCATGATCCAAATTCATTCACATTTGTTCAGATCCTTTTGTTCTTCATATGATTTTCTCAGCAAGTGTAGAATGTTACTTATCTGGGATATAAGAATTTTTGTTCTCTTTTTTTTTCACCCCTGGAAAATGATTGTGTTAGATTACACTTATCTTTTCTTAGAAGCGAAACAAAATAAGAACTTTGTCTTCATAATGGATAACATTTCGTTGAGTCGATCATTGATTGCAAATGGAATACGTTTTTCTTTTTTTACACATATTGAGCTTGTCATGAACAACTATGTCTTATCTTCTTTTCTAATCAATTAATCATCATAGATGGGAAGACATTTAAGGAATCTAGACGTCCATTATGTCTTGGCCCTAACTGTGGAGAACGTCGTCTCCAACCCTCATGTGCAAGTCTGGTATGGCCAAGTCCATCTACCATGCTAGAGTACCCCATCAGGCAAGGCAAAGGCATATAATGTAAAGAGACTAACAACTCCAGTTTGGTTCTGAAATCCAGTTTGGACTCACAAAACTCCATTTCGACTCATGAAATCAAGCTTAGTGAACTACATGGTCTAATGTGGTGTGTTTTTGATGTGTTAGGGTTGGGAGACAAGTGGTGAATATTCCATCGTTTATGGTGAGGGTGGATTCTCAGAAGCACATTGATTTATCATTGACAAGCCTGTTTGGAGGTGGACGTGCCGGCAGAGTGAAGAGAAGGAACCAGAAGGCAGCTGCTAAGAAAGCTGCAGGCGGAGATGGCTTCGATTAGCTAAAATAGTATACTAGTCCGCGATTGTAGTAAAAATCACTCTTATTGCAAACTAGATTTTCGATTTTCTTTCATTGTTGAATCATATAGAAGTATGATTCAAGTTTTGCTCGCAGTCTTGTTATTAACTTTGTCGCTTAGAGCGGTGAGATTTTGACATGTACATGCTCTCCTCTCTTTTTGTTTTCGTTTCTTTTACATTACAGTCTCAATATGTCATGTGTATCAAAAAGGAGTTGCATAAATATTGTCTTTATCCACTTTTGACAAGTCCAATCAATCTGTTCCTCTCTCTATAAGAGAGTGAGTAGTATTTGTGGGTGCAAAGTTGAATCTTATTCAATTTCAAACACAAAATTGAACTTTCAAGTTTGAAGTTTAAACAGACAAGCATATAAATTCCTTCACGCCTTTAAACAATCAGTTTAATTACTGATATCTGTATTTGATTTGCCTTTTTAATATTTGGGGAACTCCTTCACACCTTTTGGTGATAAGGGTATAAATTCCTCTTAAGCTATTCGAGATTTGAACTCTGATATATATGATCGAAGGAGTTGCATTTTATTATTAAATTATCGATTATCTTAAATATTTAAATTATAAAAGTTTTCATATTTAAATTTTAAATATCTTAAATAATATGAGATTTATATGTAAAAATAAATTTAAATTCAAAAATATATTTTTTAATATTATATTAAAATTATCAATTATTTTAAAAATTAAAAATATTCAAAAGATTGACTTAATATATTCATCTACTAAGACTGCTGCCACCCAACTACTCCTCTAAGTGGTACGTGCTTTGATGCGTCTCTCTATCGAGTACTTGTACTTGGTGTTAATTTAATTCAAACTATACTTCCAACTTCTTTTGTAACACTCCAAATATAATTGGTTACATCAACGAACGTGATAGCTTGTAGAATTGTTATACAATAACCTTGGACCGACTCTAGTATGTATGAAGTTTTTCTAACATGTAAGAAAATACCTACTATGAATGCTTCACAGTTTGGCAAAGGCTTAAATATCCCACCAAGAATCGATGTCTAATTTACCATTAGGCGTATTCTTTTAATAAATATGATATTAATATCAATTTTAATATAATATATAAAAATAATAATAAGATTAGATTATTCATTAAATCCGTACCAACCATCCAAATATGAAATATGACCCACGGTAATATCACTAATCAATGCAAAAAAAAAAAAAAAATTCTTTGGGTAAAAATGAGAGTTTATGGCCCCACACGCGCTTAAACTGACAAAGTATAACAAGTTAGCGTAAAGAGATCGTACTGCGCTATGGTATAGCGCACGTTAGCAGCATCCCTTCTTTCCCAATCCAGACGGCAAGACATAGACGTTACTCTCCTTTCGGCCAAAAACCAGAGGAGGCCGCGTGTGGTTCACGCCAGCGCCGCGCCCAAAAGAGATACAAAGACTTGTCCTTATTTTTGGAAGGATGGAGATGGACATGAAGTACATTACAGCAAACGAGCAAACCACCAAATCATGAAAGTTATAAAGCAAAAGGTCAAAAAAAGATAATAAATAATAAATATTTTGATACCGACAGTCGGGCCTTTTTTTTACCAGGTCACCCCCCACCTTATCTACCTAATATCTTTATTTCGCATTAAAAAAAAATATATATATATATATATATATATAATTTTTATAATTTAAAAAATAAAATATTAATATATATATTTAATGATACAATTTTACTTAATACATAACCGGCCTCTTATACATGTAGTCATGAATGTATTCACTTGTGATATGTTAAACAAAAACATCCTCAAGTTTAGACGGTTGTATATAAATAATAATTCCAAATAAAAATACTAATTATTAATTAATCTTTCTTGTAAACAAATTAATATCTTATCAATAAATAAATAATATTCGTCGACTTCTTCCAAAAGTAAAAAAAGTGCCCATAATTTTTCTTTTTTACTATTTTCGGCCTTCTTTTAGAAAGATGAGAAGAGGGGTTACACTAGAATGAAAATTTAGAAAAAGGTCTCCATTTCTTAACAGCTCCCCCTAAATCTTTTCACTATTTGCATTTCCAGCCCCACTGACTTTCTTTTTTTGGACAAAGCCCCTAACATTTCATTTCCTTCTAGATTTGCTCCTAATATATATCCTCCCTCACAAAATAAAAAATATAAATATAAAAAAAATAAAAAATAAAAACTCATGAGGGCTCTCTGTTACATAAAAAGCTCACACTGTAACAAGGCGTAGTAATTAGCCGCTTCATCTTCCAACTCCCACAAGGCATCACTGCTAAACTCAACTATTCCATCATCTAACACGAATTGAGTCAACTCGGTGCTGTTCGGTATCCCCAACTCGTCATCGGAAGCTTCCAGTAGGTGCCTCAGTGCTCTCTCCTTCTCACTATTTTCATCTTCTTCCACAGGAGATGAAGAGGAGGATGATGAGGAAAGAGGTTCGGCCGGGTCAACTTCGCGGTCATTTTCAGAGGCAGAACACGGCGGAGGGAGGAGAGAAGAGTCTGAGGAGGCCGAGGATGATATTTCTTGTTGAAGCGATGTCATGAGATAGGAGAGATCCCGATTTGGTTCCTCTTCCTCATCGTCGAGAAGCGAGAGTATGTGGTTGAACGATTTATGTCTCTTACTGTCAGAGATTTCTTGTTCTTCTCTCTGCCTCTTTGATGGTGTTTCCGCCATTGGAACAGCTTTTAGAGAGAGAGTAGAGAGAGGATTATGGGGAAAAGGAGGAAAGGATGAGGAGAGAGAGGGGTGGAAGGAAAGAGTTAAATAGAGGAGGAAAAGCAAATGAGTTCGGGTCAAATTGAGATTTTAAAATTAAAAAAAAAATAAAAGGAAAAATATTTTTTTATTATTTTATTACGGAAAAAAATAAATAAAGAAAAGAAAGCACATAACCCCACCCCACCCCACCCCACGCATCACAGTAATATATTTTCTATTTTTGGACCATATAATATACGAGATCTGCGAGACGAGAATATATACGTAAAATAATGAGAATCTGACTAATAACACCATGGCCGTTGGATTTGACTTTTTCTCATCCTGGGAAAAATCAATGGCTGTGGAGTAGAATAGGGAAAAGTAAAAGGATAAAGGATGACAGGGAAAGATAATAATGACAAAGGAAAAAGGTAGTGATGAGAGGGGCAGGTAAAGAGGGGGCTATAGGGCCTAAAAGTGGGCTCGTACCCAGAGGCAGGCCGTTTTGGAGGCAGAGAGTCAGAGACTGCCTTTATTTATTTATTTATTTTTTTTTTTTTATTATTTTTTTATTTATTTTATTTATTTTATTTATTTATTTGTTTTAGGTCATCAATAATAGTTTTAATATATTTTTTAGGTGAAATTTTCAAGAATTTATTTAATAATATTAAAATATTTGATGTTATATTTTAAAATAAATTTTAATATTTAAATAATATGTTGCTGATGTATATATTATATATTATTATTTATTTATTTTTAAATCTATTTTTTGTAATCTTCCTTATTAATCTTGTAGTTCCCTTAATGAATGAAATCTTTACCTTTAATCAATTTATGGAATATAAATCTTGAGAGAGTAATAGACCTTATTATATAATTAGATAAATTAATAATATTATATTATAAATAATATATTCAAAATTGATAAGCTATCCTTAAAATAATGTTTATATATTTTACAAATTAGAATTTGATTATTTTTATGATTTAATTATTTGATGTATTAGTGTTTGTAAGAGTAGACTTCCCTCTTATACGATAAGATCTTTTCAATCGATCAAATTTTTGATAGATTAAATTTATGATCATATATATACATTTGAAATTGATCATTCTACTATATTTATGATCTATCTAAAAAGTTACCATATAGCGGATCAAAATTTATTATTCTAACTTCTAACTATTTTAACTTAAATCATAGAAAATGTCGTACCATTATTTTTATTCGGTAAAAATGAGATCATCGCTAAAACTTGTTAACCATGAAAATAAGCATTCCAAACATACAGGGGACAAAATGAGGATAAACCTGTTAATAATCAAAGGAAACTCGATACAACTTAGTCGTTTTCTTTTTGGACCAAATAATTTAGTCGTTTATTAACACAACAACTAAACTTAAGTATTTCATATTCAAATCATGCTTCTTGTTTTGCTCTACGAAATTTCTCGAGCACATGTCATGTTAGACATGTAAGTTTATTGCTTCGATCATATGTTCCCCTACCTACTTGATATCCGCCTTCTCAAAAGATCCTTTCCAATAATTAAAGGTTAAATATATATTATTATAATCTTAACAATTTAACACTTAACAAAAATCTGTAATTAACTTCATGTTACGAGAGTACTACCGATTAAGAAAAGAAACCCGAACGACGACAGTAATCGTGAACCCCGTTACCCGTCTCTCGATTGATACATAATGTAGGTATAACCTTGCGGTATGGACTCATTTATTTTAAGTTAACTTAATTGTTGTTAATCTAATTTCTTCGTGCAATTATATTAAGTAATCAACTGTGGTTTGTGCCTAACCTCACTTATAATATTTAAAGTCTAAACTAATAGAAAAGTATATCATGTTGAACACATATTTAGGTACTTGCTAAGATCCAAGTCACAACTCACGAGTACATCTACGTTAAAAAAAAAAAAAAAAAAGTAACCTAAACTCAAACCCTAATTATTTAGTTAATTAAGCAAATAAGAATTATAATAGTCTTCCCTAGGCTATGATCTATAGATTGTGGGGAATATTATAATATATAGTTGTTAATGAGCATAAAAATATGTATGTAGCTTCTTTATTTTAATTCTTGAAATTTAAGAATCCTTCCCCCTTCCCCACTTTGAAATTTTCATCTCATATTATTCTTTAAGAGCTTCGGTGATAATTAATTAAGGGCAACAAGTACGATCAACAAATTATAAAGAAAGATAAGCATCCTAATTACACCACAAGGTCATGACAGCTAATTTGATGCTAGCTTCGTTAGATTATGCGTTCCTTTTCTTTTTTCCTATATATTTTTTTTATTTTTAATAAAATGATACGATAATAAAGGATCACTCGTCTTAAATCAAGAAAAATGTGCAATAAATAAAATCAACTTGTATAGATAAAAATATTGACATAAAATCTATCACCACACGATGATTAATAAAAGTTTTGGAAATTATATAATATTAAATATCTTATTAATAAATATAAAAATTAAATAAATAAATAACTGTAATAAATATAAATATATTATAATTTTAAAGTGAATTTTACATTATCAATTAAAAAAATTAAAATATAAAAAATAAATACACTACAATTTTGCAAAAAAAATTAAATATAACTACTATGACGAATAGTTAAAGGATCTGAGACTAATATAAGTTATACTTTATTTTCGATGTATTTACTGACGAGTGGAATGAATTAAAAATTAAAAATAAATGGATAACAATTATGCAAACGAAACTTTGAAATATTAAATGTTTGAAATAAATAAAAGACAATTACTTAAAATAAATTATTTGAAAGAACGATAAACTCAGGAAAATTTTGATTAAAATATAAATTAACGACGATCTCTACATTACAACATGAAACTAAAATCTACATTATTCATACTCCTAAGATGTAATATATTAAATAAATAAATAAGAGAAGAGAAAAGACGTCTAATCCGTGAACAACAAACTGAGACTCTGGCTCAGATGAGAATCTGGCACTCTAATCATTATTTATAAGAACAAATCTTTAAAGAATTAGATACATACTTTCCTAGAGGAAAAGGATAAGTATCGGAAAAATAGTCGGAGCATTGCTCGATTTTTTATCCGTAAGTGTTTGAAAATGTCGGTGATTTTTTATTATCGAAATGATGTCTTTACCTTCACCGAAGCCTTCTATTTATAGGCAAATGACTGATGACACGATCATAATTAACTCAACTTAGAATCTCAACTTCCTCTCTAATTTCATTCACTTTCCCATTTTGTGGCCTCAATCGTATTTTTTGAGAATTCACTATTTGCCCATCGAATTTCGATTGAATTCAGTCAAAATGGGGTCTAGGTTCATCCAAATAACTTTCTTTCTCCTTCCCCCCATTTTCGGCCAAACACCCCCTCTCTCCCCCTCATTTTTGGTCACTTTATCAAATTGGTTGAGAAAAATTTGATTTTGCAGTCGTTTTTTGAAAAAGCGAGATGTTTCCATTAAAGGAAATATTTTGTCCAAAATTCTTTCTGATTTCCTCTCGAACTAGCCGAAACTCTCCCTATCCCCTTTTGAATTTCGGCCGAAACTTTATGTGATGGGAGGGATTTTTGTCTTTTCTTCGAGTAGTCGAAATCGCTTCTCAGGTGATTCTTGTGCATGTGATTAACGACCATTTATTGTACCACATTATTAATCCTAGTGAAACATGTACTCTCTTAATTATTTTGCAATTAATATACATTTCAT
Source organism: Coriaria nepalensis (assembly GCA_027186245.1). Taxonomy (NCBI): domain Eukaryota; kingdom Viridiplantae; phylum Streptophyta; class Magnoliopsida; order Cucurbitales; family Coriariaceae; genus Coriaria; species Coriaria nepalensis. The sequence goes on from CP114486.1 coordinate 2,931,476, forward strand.
CCTTACAAATTTATTCGGTTAACGAGGATTAATTAATACCTAATTTTATTAATTTAACAGTTGTAATAGTTGCATTTAATTTTTTTACTTAATTTAATCGATTTTAAATATAACTGATTATCATTAAATTCATGATATAGTCATTTCAACATATGACACGTGTTCAATATTTTTCATATATCAAAAAAAAAAAAAAAAAGAGATTCACGTTGGTGAAAAAATGTATCTACGACTTTTCTTATAAACTATATACTCTATGGATAATTCTTTCAGTTTGTATAGCAATTAATAAACCAATATACTATATTATGTTATTAAGTCGTATATTTATTCACCAATATTGATTTGAACCAAATCTAAAATTTTGATACCGGTCATCAAGCATCTTGTACATTCATTCAATGAACTAACTGCATTATACATACGGTGATACCGTAGACAATCATTTATTAAATGATTTTTGAATATCCATGCTGTTTAAACGTCAATGTAGATGGAAATGGTAGATGGATATTAATGTGAAATTTGCATGTACAAAGCATAACCTGTGAAATTTCCCGACACCTGATTTGATATGTACAATAAGGACAGCTTCTACATAGGCCCCTCTCATATTGAACTTTAAAATGTTTGTTTGAGCAATTTACAAGATTAATGCCAAAAAAGAAAAAAAAAAAAAAGAAAACCCAAAAACTTGTAATTTATTTGACAAGCTGCTTTCTCTTAAGATCAATCATTCATAAAAGGACACATACTAGACCAAGAACCATCAAATTATGTCATTGGGGCCGGCAGGTAAGAACTCCATAAAGTTTATTATAATTCATTTTTAGACAAAACTTGCTTCTATATTGATATCATACCTTTCCTTAATATAAAAGGAAATAATATTTGTACAACCATGTGGCCAAGAAAATAATCACAAAAACAGTACATCCATGATGACTAGGACACCATGTGGGAATGATCTCTCAAAATGCTTTGCACATGCTAAGTGGACCTAACATCTTTTTTTTTTTTTTGGACAACAACAACTTAACCTAATAATCTCCAAGTGTTTGAACCATAATATCTTAATTAAGAATCCTCATTCCTCAAGACATGAATCTTGCTTCATTGTAAAGTCTTTATGTATATGAAAATCAAATAATCTAATTATATATATGTTCGTTCAACGTATGTATGTATGTATGTATGTATGTATGTATGTATGTATGTATGTATGTATGTATCAATAATTTATAATTATGTTACGTGACGTATATGTACGTATAACGTTTGTGTAGAATACTTGTTGATCGTGGAGCAATATTTAGTGCTTTTGATTGTATAGGGCACTCTTAAACGTTTGAGCTGTCACATTATGATGATTAATAAACAGTGAATATGAATTAAGAAGGTTATAAAAGTGGTGGCAGAATATGCTTGAAAATTTGGTTGTAAGTTTCAATTATGTTTGTGCCTCAACCACAAGGCAGCTGGACCATTATTTTCTATCAACTTGGTGCATGATGGGGCTCTTTGGGGTCGGATTAGGTATCTAAAATGTCATTCCCACGTTACTTTTTTTTTTCTATGGTTCCCCCTGTCCTGCGTCTGGCTATCACATATATTGAAAGTTATAATTTCTTTACTTTTTTTTAGAACTGGGTGATGGTTAATTGGGGGCAAGAAATATTATATATAATATTAAATAAATTAATATTTTAAAATGAATCTCACTAAAAATTTTGAGTTTTACCTATTAGATGACTCCTTAAGATTATTAATCATTATGTATTATTATATAAACATTCAATATCAGAGACGGATCTAGCATGAGCGAGTGAGCAGCTGGTCCAAATAGTTCTTTTGAAACTTTTATGGATAAAGTTTCAAATTTCTAATGTTTGGGGTAAATTATATAATTCTAATATTCTTATCCCCACATTCTCAATTTTCATGATTTTATAAGTAACTTAGCTCACAGTTCTAAGATCCTGCATTCACGATTGTACAGTATAGACACTTTTTTCTTACTTATCTTAAGTAATATGATAATTATTTTTGCAATATGGTCTAGTCTAAGCTCGTATTCGGAAGTGTGTTTTGGTGAATACTGAAAGGTAAAATTATAATTTAGACTAAAAGAAGTTGATGAGAACAATATTGAGTGCAATAGTTTCATCAGTTTAAGAACTTATTAATCTTTTCGTTTGCAATATGTGAAAATTGTAGTATCTCCTCTCATGTGATCAACTAGTTGTGAGTCCAAATCTTAAATTTCTATGATATACATAATGTATATTTTATATATATGATATATTTATCTTTATACGTATTCCATATTATTTATATAAATTTTATCTACGTGCAATACATGAGGTACCGTGTAGTGAATATCATCTCCACATTCTCATACAAAGATTTGTGGGTCACCCTATACATGCAAGGGTTCAAAACTAAAGCATATAGTAAAAGAAAAATCTTTGCAAGCATATGGTATATATGGGCTACGGCACCTACTTTACTATTATAAAATGTAATTTTTATGTGATGTATCATTATAATATATAAAAATAATATTAATAATTATGATATATTATATTATTATAATTTATATACATATCTATTAAAAATCAAATCAAATTATGGCAAGAACTATTGAAAACAAACAAATTAATCATCCATCAATAAATAGTAGTAGTGTACCCACATATCACACGATTTTAAAATAATGTTTTTGACACAAATAAAATATGAATTCTTCATGATCTTATCGTGAATACTACGGCTATGCTTTTTGACAAGAAATCAAACCTAATTATTATCACATCAATACATATTTGCCCTAAGATCTCTACAATTTCTCTACTGTTGTTGTTATGATGGTGTTGAAGGGGACGGTAAAGTAACCCTAATATGCTTGCTTTTTACTTTTTCAGCTTTTCCTATGATTAAAATTCAGTGGAATATGGAGAAATAGGGCATTAAAGAAAAGAGGTTTTACCCATTATGTACCACTAAAAGAAAATGGGTTAGCGGGTGTGGAATGCATTTTATGCCCTCTATGTCTTATCATTGGGGGCCACCCTTTTCCATGCACTAAAAAGTAAGTAACTCCTCTACTCCATTATGACGAATGGACATTTATACAATGAGGTCAAATTTGTTGATAAAGAAGGTAGGTAGGGGTTGATTGGCCAAATTAATGAAAATCTATTTTCTTATTTATAAAATTATTTTTGTATTTATAAATGTAAAAATTTGTTTTTAAATATTGTTTTCTATCTTTATAAATGATAGAATAGTTTTATAAACATAAAAAAAAAATAACTTTAAATTTTTGGCCAAACATGCTCTTAAATTTATGATTAAAATTAGATAAAAATTAATTATTATTATATTTCAATCATAAATCTAATTTAATATTAACAAGAATATGTTTTACTATGGACCAATTGTACTTACCAGAGTCTTTTAGAAATTCAGACACGATTTTCAAGGGTTATATATATATATATATATATATATATATATATATATTAATATTGGTGTAAACATACATATAAACTAAAAGCTAAGATTTATTGGGTAGTATAAGATACTAAAATACTTTAAGAAGTAATGATGTGAAAAATGTGATGTTATCCTCTAAAAACCTTTTTTGCATTTTAAAATATGAAAGTAAATTTTGGGGAGGGAATAAGTTGGTTTGGTAATTATTTGTTATTAATTTTTATCTACAAAATATTTTTAAAAAATAAGAAAAAATTATGAAAAGAAAAATAAATATAAAAATTTAAAATTATAGTTTTTTATATTTGTAAAAATATTTTTTTATTTTTTTTGGCTCACAATAATGTGGTGCGGTTTTTTAACTCTTTCTTTTTCTCGCTCGGGGTAACTTTCTAATTAATCATGGAGCTCTCTATACCCGATGATTGTGTTAATGGATCTGTAAAATTTACCATCTTGCACCCGACCAAATAAATATGAATGAAAATAATATATAAATAAAATAAAATAAATAAATAAATAATAAATATAAAAAAGAATACATAATCTTTTTTCTTGAAATGTTCTAAAATATCTACTACATTCACTTCAAAAATTAATATCAATATCAACATTCAATCGTAAAAATAATTAATATCAATATCATATGCTAGTTTACTTTATAAGTAAATAAGGTTTTCAACTCATCGAGTAAACTATAAGTTATTATATTCGATAAGTCGAAATTTCCATCAAATTAAAAATACCAAACGAATTTCGTATCATAAAAAAAAAATTTTATTTCTGTCATGATTTTTTATAATTATTATTAAAACTGATTTTATAAATATAAAATATAAAAAATATTACCAAACATAGCATAAAAGAAGAAGTAATGATGTGAAAAATGTGACATGTGGGGCATTATGATATTATGAGTGTCTGTTTAATTAATGTGCTTCAATTGACTATTATATCAGATAGTTAGTGGATACCACATACATGTCCTACTCCACGAGTTAAAGAACAAGTTCGGATTCTCAGCTTCCTTTTCGAACTGAAGTTTGATGAATAAACTTTATATATATATTATTCGTCACGCCATATAGTTTTTCTTGGATGAATACTTATCCAATTAGAATCGGATTAATTGAATATTGACTTTCTTAAAGCTTGACTTTCTTAAAGCAACTCACCAAAATCGTGGATTCGTCAAAAAGTCAAAATCTGATCTGATCAAAGGGTGCAAAACTTGACTGAGTGTCCAATTTTCCTTCTTCCGTAGACAATGTCTGTGCAGTTTTGGTTGATTATCAGAGGCGCTAGAATTTGTTAAAATCAACTTTGACTGCAAATAAGTAATTTATAGGTAGTGGAATCGATTTTTACTATTACATCAACATTAAACAGACCAATATAAAGTATTAAGTGTTCTAGAACGTATAGATAAGGAAGGAGCATGAGTCGTGAGCATCTGACGTGCAAGAACTATGAACCGAGTTTATCGAGCCTTCACGTTTTAAAAACTGTCGTGGTCCTTCCACCCTTCGAAGGGTTTCGGATTCTATTCAGATCCGTGACTGGATGGAATCCAAACTCTCTTATAAGAAGAGGCAAGAGCAAGCATTATTTTATTCTCTAACCACAATCATAAAATGATATCACTCCTGACTCCATGAATACGTTTCTCCCATTCATTGACACTTTCAAGTTGTCAGCTGTCGTACTAATTATGCAAGTTGATGCCGTATTAATTCTTACATCTGTCAGCCCCCCACTTTTCTTTTTTTTTGTTGGTTTGGGCAGTGCTTTTCAATGCTATTATTATCCTAAACTAGTAGATTCATTGGCTTGAATTTTCTGTCACTTTACCGAGAAAGTTTGCTGCTCGATTGCCTGAAGAATTGGGTACACCAAAAAGCCCACTTCACCCCACTTGAATCAAAGTATTGGGCCGGGCTGTAGTATATGTGATTTGGTTGAGGACTGAATTGGGAATTTCAAATTTACTTTTCTCCAATCAAAACTCACTAAAATACAAAAGGTAAGATGAGGTAGAAAGTGTTGTACAGCATTTTAATCCAGCAAATCCAGATAAAGATAAATGAACATCAAGAACACTGTATCCAATCATATCCATGCCTGGCTTGTTCCGTTCATCTGTGTTTTCTCTGTTTCTCTCTTCCATGTAATAGCAGATAAAGGCAAATGAACTACAGGACCAGCCAAGAATGCCTATAATGAATGCATTGAGCTATTTCAGAAACTAACAAAACCAGATTTCCATGTTAAACACTTGGAAACCAATAACTAATGGATATCAAATTCTTCATTCAACAACTTCATCACCTGTTTTGGTTAGAATATGAAGTAAATGAGTTATATTCCAGATAAGATGTCCAAGATTTTGGACTTAAGCCAAAATGGCGATAAGCCCCACTCCATGTACAAGTTTGACATCATAATTCTTTGGAATCAGAAGATATATAGATGATACAAGCAAAACCCTATAACTCAATTTACATTCAAGGGAAGAATCTGGCAGAGAATGAGAACTGAAACAAATTGTTGGCCACCTTTCTCTTTTTCCAGACTTGGGCAACGAGCAACACATGGTAAATTCTATTCATATCATGGAACCATCATTGAGACATTGACAAAGAGTAGAGAGATACATTTCAATCAAAATGACTATGATTTGGACAAGAGACATTATCTATGACAGCAAACCACTTAGGACTTGATTCCTGCCCTTTGCAACCCATCAAGCTTCAGAAATCTTTGACAGATAAACCTAACAATATGTTGGCCTTTCAAATTATTGAAACTATTCTCGTGTGCTACATGAAAACAAGCTTTGTATTTTCTCATGTCCTTTATAAGTGTGCAGAAAGACGCAATTTTGGGGAAGAAACTATAAGTGAGAAAAAATAAAATCTCAAGACTGGCTTCCCCACTAGAAGCCTTACATACTCGAGTAAAATCAGAAACCTACCCAGAAAAAAAGGGGGCAAAATCATCTGAAAAATAAATGAGGGTGCAGTAGTTACCGATTAGCAAGAACATTGTGTAGCCCAGATCAATTGCTCCCCACCATTCAATCAATGAACTCTTGCACCAAATGGGCCACATGAAACTTCCAACTTTTCAGCATCCCATCACCGCACAATTGTAGACAAAATTAGGCGATCTCCTTCTCACAAGCAAGTCCCATGCTGGAGGGCATCCTTCACTAGGAACCCAAGAATTGAGCTCGATAAAACCTTCAGCTGAAGTCCTAGGCCCCCCTATAACAATAAGCTTATCTCCACAGGCCCTAAATGCAAGACCCCAACCATACATAGAACCTGCTTGTTCAGGCAATCTCCCGATCGTAAACCAAACCTGTTTCCTTTTATCATACTTCCTTACCTCCATTGCGGCATAATCGGCAGCATAAAGTTCGTTATTTACCACTGCTACCAAAGGTGGTGCCTGAGCTGATGCCGGCAAATCAATCTCCCCTTCGGCCCCACCATGCCTTCCAGGGGACATGTTCGGAAATTCTGTCCAAATTTCCGTTTCTAAGTCAAACTCCTCTCCACATGTAAGAAGATTTTGTTCAGCTCCTCCAATCCCTCCAATCCCAATCCCTCCAATAACATAAAACTTTCTATCCATGAAAACAGCAGAACACATCTTCCTTGGTTTTTTCATGCTAGGAAGCACCTTCCAAGTTTGAGTTTCTGAATTATATAACTCTGCAGAATCCAGAATATTCCCTTCTGAATCACAACCGCCTGCTAAAATAGCTATTTCTCCAAGGCTTGCCGATCCAAACAAACATCTAGGATTGTTCATCCTCATACCAGAAGACCATGAATTGGTCAAGATACTATACTTATAAATGACAAATGAGATGTCCTTAAAAAACACTAGAAGCTCAGTGCCTACAGCCAAAGACTCTTTATCTGGATATACATATAAATCCTGGGAAATCATCTTTGGCAAATGCATCCACCTTTGTCGAATTGGATCGAAAGCTTCCCATTCGGTAAATTGACAGGAAAAGTAAATCCAGTGTTCAATCACATCGTTTTTCCGCCTCAACTGGTAGAGCTTGCCAGATCGTATCAGAGAACGGAAACCTTTATTCACAGAAGCGATTGAACCATAATCTGACCTTGAGCAACGAATCAGGCAGCTTATTGCGTTGTCTCGGCCAATAGAATGAATAAGTTGATCAGAATCAGAAGAATCCTCACCAGAATTTTGAGTCATTTCAGTTTTTTTATCAGAACCTGATATCTTAGAAGACTTCCGTTTTTTTATATTTATCGTCATCATTGGTTTCTAACGGCCACTTGCCAATTTCTAGCTGATAACTCATTTAAGACCACTTAGTTTCAGGCTGGAACGAGCTTGAAAAAAATATAGGGACCAAGCAGGACCAACCCTCCAGCATGTCGCTGCAATCTCAACCCGTACAAGGTAGCAAATTCACATTCTGATTTACAGCTTCTTTCTTCATCATGATAATCCCATAGCAAACTATTAAAGCAAATGTATAGGTCGGAAAAATATCAAGAAGATATTTCAAACTCTAAAAATCATAAGAACCAACTTTTTTTTTTTAAAGAAAACTTAGCGAAATCATTATTACATAACTCTTATTTTATTTTTCAAACATTAAGGACAACCTAGAAACTTACCAACTCAAAACAGTTTATTGCCACTTTGAGAAGCAGTACAGAACCATAAACCGAAAACAAAAGAAAATAAAAAAAAAAAAAAAAAAGTGAAGAGAAAGAACACCCAGTACACAGAATCCAAATAAAAATTCTGGAAATCAAAATTTCATTCATTGAGACTTGGAAGATGAAAAACTGTAAGAAATGCCCTTTTTTATTTCTTACAGACTGGGTAAGAAATGCCCCCTTGTGCAGACAACAGTACCCGAATTTGAGCATCAGAAATAGAACAAGCTCGATTTTCTTCTCTATTATTCCTTTTCCACAAATATAAATAAAAAAAATACATAGCACAGAAGTTCAGCCTGACTATAACCAAATACGTACCTCACCCCCACCCCCCCAAGCCTTTGTACTCTTATCAGAAAGCTGAAAAAACACTAAGAATTAGCAGAAATGAACTAAATCAAAGCCTAGCCGAAATAGATCTGTTCAGGATTCATTAATCACACATACCAATACCTCTTCTTAAACGAAAGAGAGCTTACGAATTGAAACAAAAAAAAAAAGTAAAAACAAAAGAAGAAAGCAAAGCAATCATAAATTGCGCTTTAAAAAACAGATATCAAACAAAACAATTATCGAATAAGAATGCGAGGGAGTTATAATCTGATTGGATGAGAAGAAAAAGAGAAAAGAAAAAAACCTGATTGGAATTCTCAAATTCAACAATTCCTCTCTTCTACCTCTCTCTCTCTCTCGGACACTGTTCTCGTTCTTCGCTCTCTGCTTCTTCCCTAGGGTTGTGGATTCTCTCTCTACAAATCAGAGTGGAGCTCAAGATTTGGCTTCAGAGAAGAATTCTCATGCCGAGTCTGCTTTATCCCTCCTTAACCCCCATTTAATATAACTATAATCAATTATTTCTCTAATTAATCATATTAATTATTTCTCTAATTAATTATATTAATTATTAAAGAGGAGAGAAGGAGAGAGAGAAGATGATGGTGGTGGAAGTGGAGGAGCGTGGGCCCCCCTAAGAGAAACAAACGGAAGAAAAAAGAGAAGAAGATGTGGCCGTTAAACATACCGGAAACCGGCGGTGGCCGGTAACGACACGTGTTGACTGGGGGGTAACAGTAAGTCTGACTGGTTAGCTAGCAGCTCCTCGACGTCTCCGTTTTTAGCCCCACGTTTTTCGCGGAGACCAGACTCGTACCACAGTTTACAGTGGGCTTCTAACTCTTAACTTTACGACTTTTTTTTTTTTTTTTTTTTGTTTTTTCCAGTCTCACGTTCTCTAGTCAATTTCTCGCCTTTTCTTACTCGTTTCGTTTATTTACTCGCTGGGGTTTTCAGACTCCTTTCCCAATTGGTGGGCGGCCTCCGAAAGAGGAAAATATAAGAGATAATTTGTAAACCTTATCCAAAAAAATATTTTGTTTTAAAAAATTATACATGCATAACAATTTCTTTTGTAAGTTTAATTTATTTTTTTATTTAATTTAATTAAATTTATATAATAAATATGAAAAGATAAAAATATTCTTAATAAAATTATAAATAAAAAAAAATCATCATCTTTCTCTCTCCTCCTCCGTATTTCACACAACCGTTATACTAAAAAGTCTGAAATTAAACCAACTCTCCTTCTTTTATCTTTATTTCTTCATTTTCGTCATTATTCTTTCTTCATCTTCATCTTTTACGTTTCTTGATTAAAAAAATCTGAATTTTCGAACAAAAACTCTCAATCGTTAAAACTTGCACTTACTATATATGGATAGTCAGAGTTCAAAGCATCAAAACTGTCCATCATCGTCGCTAGAGTCCACCATGACCGACAACAAAAGAACCAATGGCTGTAGAATTGAGCAATATATGAACTTCTAACATTTCTTAAATTTAGGAGTTTTTCTTACAAATTTTAGAAATTAGGGTTTTTGTGGACCGCTTTTGATTATTAGGTTTTGGTGAAATTGCAATGAAATTGTGTTTGAGCTGAACTTTCGAGGTTGATTGTTAAGTATCGAGCAATTATTATCGATTTTTGTGCATGTTGAGGTTTCTTATGACGGTTTTGTTGTTTAATTATTGTTTATGGGCTTGGGGAGGTTTAGAAATTTTGTAGGATGTATTATTTGTTTTTTAATATTTCACAGGGTCTTCATCAATTGAGAAATAGGGAGTTTGGATTGTTATTTGGGGTGGGAGGTTTATGAATTGTTTCGATTTGAGTTTGGATTTTGATTTGGATATATTGTATTGTATTGCTTTGATTTGAAAATTTGTGGGCTCTATATATGTATAATATTAGTTATAATATAAGATTAAGTTGTTAATATATATATATATATATATTACATAGTTTAATGATCTTATATATATATTTCAATATTATTGAAAATTATTTTCCAAGCTATACTATTTTTACATTATGTATTTTTTAAAATACTTAAATATAAAATTTCATTTCTCATTTAATAAAAATCACGAGTAAAAAAAAAATAATAAAATAAAAAAAAAATAACGATTTCATTTTATCTAAAATTTAAAAGGTATGACACCTTATATTTGAGTCTCATATCATTAAAATTAATGGAAGTGATGAATAGAAAGATGAAAAGGGAGATGATGCATAGCTTTTTCCAAAAATTATGTTAGCTATGTTACCATTATTGTTCATAACAAAGGCATCATTTGCGTCGTAAACTACGAAGTCAATTGAAGCAATCGGAGAAGAAATATCATGCTATGCAAGAGGAAACAAACAAAGAAACAAAAGAAGAAGATATGTAGGAAAATAAGAAAATAAAGATGAAGAAAAAATATTTGTATGCAAATTTTATGAAGTAAAAAGGAGTTTGTACATAGACTCAAAAAACTACTTTTAATACCACTTTTTAATTACACTAATAATAATAAGATATAGGCTATATTAGATCTATTATTCTAAAACTTATTGTGAAAAGTCATAATTTGTAATTAAACTAAACTAAAAGGATAATTTTGAAAAAAATAAATAAATTTAAATAATGTATCAAGAAAATAAAACCCCACATGATAGAGATTTAAGCCTAACTCTTAATTATTTATTTATTCATTTTCATTTGACAATATTAGCATTTGAATGCCTCGTCAGTCAATCGACAATGGCCAAAAAAAACTATTTTTGGCCAAAGTTAAATGTTTGTATATATATAATGAAGCTTTTTTTTTTTTTTTTTTGTATTTATTGATATTAAAATTTTTTTATAATTACAAATATTATTTTTATACATCATATTGTCAATTACATGAGAATATTATTTGTGTGTTGTGATGAGATCGGAATTTGATTAACTATGTGACTATCAACCAAATCTATATATATTAAACTTCATCACAATTATAAATATTATTCTCATACATCATATTATATATTATATGATAACAACATTTATAATTATGATTGTGTTTGATTTACCATGTTTCCATAGTCTATATTAAGAGGGAAAAAAAAAAGGAATAATATATGATACAATAAAATAAATTTAATATATGATTAAAATTAATTAATTAACTATAAATATAATTTATTTAAAAATATTTTTTGATTATATCACGAATTCGTTATGTATACTAAAATTTATATGTAACTTAAGGCATTGTATATAATTGCACATGATAAATATATAGATATAACCAAATGTTAACATTGAAAATAAAATCTATCCTAATGTCTTGGCAAAAAGAAGCCTCTTCCAAAATTATCAAATTAAAAGGATTTTAAACTTTAAATTGCTTGAAGTAGAAGAAATTAAAAAGGGAAAGTGTGCACGTGCGTGGATCATGCACGCTAATAAGCACACGACACACGTGCGAGGTGGTCCGTGCTTGGGTATGAGCGCGACCATTTTAGAAGCAAAAACATCGGGCCAGGGAATCGAGCCACGTCACGTGGGGGAGCTCTTTAGTGGACGGTATTGTAAAAAAAGCTCCTATGCTTTTTACTCATTTGTATAATGTGTATATAAATATAGAAAGTTTTGAGGATTAATATAATTAATATATGCGAATTTATCATTCTATTATATATTAAATTAATTTTACTTATAATTAAAATAAATTAATTTATTATAAATATAATATTTTAATTAAATTAAATTTAATATAATAATTTTTAAAATTTTTATTTTTATTATCTTATATTTTTATATAAATAATAATATTTAATTAATAAAATCATAAAATATAAAATCATATATAAAATTATTTAAAGAGTTATTTAATTAAAATTTGAAATCTAAAATAATAGTATACTTGTTAAAATACTTAAGTAAAATATGAAAATTTTTATATCAGTTCAGATTGGATGTAAATAAATAAATATTGAAAATTCTTTAAAAAGGAAGATTATGATATGCCCGAAAAACACGTGAAATGTCTATCTTTAATCTCGATAAAAATTAAGAAACTGATAATTAATAAAGCATAAAGACATGAAAATTTGAAAAATCAAACTTCAAAACCAAGCAATTCCTCCTCTAAGAAAAAGAAAAAGGGAAGGGGGTAAAGATTCTAGGCGTGGCGTGCCCTAATTACGTAGTAAAAACGATAATCATCTCCTTCACAAAAAACCGAGCACTTAGGGCTCCAATACTGTCCACACAAGTGTCGACTTATCGTGTAAAGACGTGTAGCCATGTGAAGCATCATTGAACGATGAGACAGTTGATAATTATGCCTAATTACGTTTCACATATACTTCAATACCAAAAGTATATCCTATAATCATTATTTACATATACATGCCATAACATGTATCTCCTATAATCATTAAATGTATATATTACTTTCATGCATCTTTCTCATGTTAAGTGTTTAACTACATTGTATAAGCCTAGACAGCATCTTGCGTAGGTATGAATAAATATACGATATTATTTAAATTTCTGATCAGAATCTTATCATATTAATAAATAATAATAATTTTATGATTGTAATTAATTTAGCCTATTTAAAATATTATATAAGTAAAACATATATTTATGATTAACTTTATGTCTTCTTCATTAGAAATAGTAATAAAGGGGACAAAAAAATCAGTGAATTATGCCCAACCAAAGCAAATACTTGAAGAAAAAAAAATGAAAGTAAAGAATACATCCAAGATGCACATTGAACGACCAAATTCATGAAAGTGACATTGGCCCATTAAACACTTCAAAGGAGAATATAATATTAACAAAAAAAAAAAAAAAAAAAAAAAAGCATATAGATGTGAATTTGGACATTGTAAAATAATATATAAAAAAAGGTTTCTTCCCTCAATTTTCTCATTTTTGCCTTTCTTAGCTTTTAACCGGTAGAAATGCAAAGAGAGACATTATCCTCCTTCCTATAAATGACATGATTTTTGTACACACTATTTAATTTGTCTGACCTATCAAAACCCCCATGTGATAATTTTAAGATTTAATTAATAAATATATATAAATAATACATATAATCAGTAGAACGTTTATATAAGATTCAATTTGTCTCACCCCTCTCCTCTCGGACCTAGGATTCCCCTAACGAAAGAAGAAAAAAAAAAATATGGCATAGGGTTCATCTCCCCTCTTACATATATGTATGCTTGATAATGAAGTGGCGCAAGCACTTGTTACTTGTGTGTTGCTCACAGCTAGCATTGGATATTTGCTTCTGGTTTGATTGGTGATGGATTTGTATGCTTTTGAGCATATCGCATGTTCCCAACTCTTAATTAGTATTTGTAATTAATTTAACACATAATCTCATCATTAAGCCCACAAAAGTACACTCCTTCATGAACCATCTTATATGTTTCTGATTAATTACCCTTTTTTTTTTCTTTTTTTTTTTTTGGTGTTTCTTTTGAGCAATTGGTAATCATAAGATGCCATGTCGAGCACTTTTGATTCATTTATGCACTTGATTGATCCCCATCTTTTTAGTACGTAACTCAAACATATTTAATGTGTTTGAAGCCGATAGTAAGATGTAGTACAAATTACTTTCTACAAAATATGGTACTTCATTTATAACTTTAATCTTACTTTTGCAGGCCATCCACCAAAATGATAACCGAGTTAGTACCGTGTTTAGATTCAAATGCATGTCTTCTTGTTCGGGAGCAACTCCTCTCCATTTCAAACACGTATCTTGTTGGATCTCTTCGTGTTAATGTTACAAAGAGAAATACATCAAGTAGTGATTGAAAAGCAATTTATCAACAAAGGATTCAATGTTCATCAAACCATATATGTGGTCAATAAAGAAAAGCAACTCATTGCAAGCAGTTGTTTTTGGAAACGTAACTCAAAATTCTAATTTTCTTAATGGAGCCGCAATTTAGATAGATAGGGATACATGTTTGGTTTTAACGAAAGAGATGTTTTGTATGAAGACGTAATTTGAATGAATAGGATAAAACAAGCGTGTTGAATTGATCTCTCATGTTCTTCGATTCACATCAATTTTGGTGGTTGAAAACTTTGTATTTGTTTTAGAGATAGACAACGTTCGCACATTTGTTCTTATTTCAACAAGTATTCCTCTTCTATCTATAACTTCATTTTTTTTTAAATTGAAACCCAAAATAATTTTTAGTAATATCGGATGGTTTAAGATTACTGATTTCTGTATAGGTTAGAAATTGAAATTAAATTCAGTACATGACATGATGATTTTGATTGAAAATGCTACATCAAGGTTGCTATGTATATATATATATATATATATATATGTATATGTATACATCACACAAAATTCTACATGAGACTGAAGATTTTTTTGGGCCCATCTGAGATTTTTTTTCATAAACATCAATTACGACATTTTATTTGGAGAAATGAAAGGCTTGGACGACCCGTCGTCCAAAGTTTCATCTCGACATGTCGTATTATTATTATTAATTTTTCTTTTAAAAAATCCGACGTGTAGTATCAGAAAGTACGATTCTAGGCCTCAAGGCTCAAAACCAACTTTGGTCTTCAAAACGATTCTTCTTCACCCTCTTCGCTGTTCGGATCAAAACACAAATCCTCGATCAAAATGCGGAGCCAATACACAGTCGGGATCAGTTTCTCTTTGCTTATTTTTTCATCCATTGCTATCTCTAAAGCTCAAGACCCAGAACTTGGATCAGCTCGCGTCGTTTTCCAGGTGACCTTTTTTTTTTTTTCAGTTCTCCTCTTCGTTAAATTTCAGTTTCCACTTCCCAGTCCTCTCTACTTCTCTATTACTGTTCGCGTACTATCTATTTGTTGATTGAGCAGTGGATGTTCACTCTGAATTGAAAATATACAGACCAACTATGGAGACATTGAATTTGGGTTTTTCCCTACGGTCGCACCCAAAACCGTTGACCACATTTTCAAGCTTGTTCGGCTCGGAGGATATAACACCAACCATTTCTTTCGGGTATGTGAAATGGGTTTTTGATCTAATGTGATGGGTATGGAGTAGAATTGCAGAAAAGTAGCAGTTTTTTTTTTATTTTTTATTCTTTTTTCCTTTGGGGGGGTTGATGAAATTTATAAATTTGCATTTGAATGGGCAGGTTGATAAAGGGTTTGTTGCCCAAGTGGCAGATGTAGCAGGAGGGAGATTAGCCCCTATGAATGAAGAGCAAAAGAAAGAAGCTGAGAAGACTGTTGGTGGTGAATTCAGTGAGGTTAAGCATACTAGAGGTATTCTTTCTATGGGAAGGTATGTTCCTTTTCAAGGTCTTAGAAATGCCCACTTTTTCATATGTTTTCTAGGATGATCTTTCATACTGCATGATACACATTTGTGGTTATTTTTCTAACAGCTTAAGCTAACTTAATCAATAAGAGTGTTTCCATCTGCGTGATATGTATCGTTGGGTTTTAAGTTTTTGGGACGATTGATAATTTTAACACTACAAATTTGTCCTACCTAGAAGCTTGCACTTTTGAAGTACGTGATTATATCTCATGATTGGATTCTTTCTTCACCTGCATTTTAGTAGAATCTTAAGAATTAAGATTATATTTGCTCAAGAGATAGGAAATGGGATTTTGATGTATATTTGGAGACAGAAACTTCAAGATGGAACAAATAGATAACCTTAGTTCACATTGGTCAGAGTTCTAAGCTCCTATTTCTTAGGTCTAGAATCCTTAACTTCAGTTTATTCAAACGCTGATCGATATAACAAATTATCAAGTTTACTGATAGGACCCGATCTACGAATATAGAATTAGGGCTAATCTTTATTATGCGATAAAAATAATAATATAAGTTAGCCTACTATTCGAGAGTTAGACCGTCTCTCCTTAAAAGTTCTTACTCTCCAAAATTCCCAATGCCCCCAACCCTAACCCTACTACTGCTTATTATCCTACTAGCAACCAATTACTAAAATAGCCCCATAATACTAATACTAATAACTATATTAGGTTTTATTTTGCCTAACATAGATATGAATAACCGGAGGTCTAACATTTACCTAATAATTTAAACCATAATACAGTTTGCAAAAACTCTAGTCTACCCAATAACAAATGTGATGTTTAAAAAGTTGATTATCTCATGTGTTTATTCTTTAAAAAATGTGGATATATGTAGCTTGATATATATTCATATGTCACTGCCTTTGCATAGATTTGCTGATCCCAACAGCGCACAATCTTCATTTTCCATGCTACTTGGTGATGCCCCTCATCTTGATGGTCAAGTATGCTAATTATAGTTTCTTACTCAACATCATTGCAACTTGCAATCATAATGTAGCAATTTGACATATAATATCCTTATATCAGTATGCGATTTTCGGAAAAGTTACTAAAGGCGATGATACGTTGAAGAAGCTTGAGGAACTCCCTACTCGTCGTGAAGGGATCTTTGTAATGGTATACTTTCTCTATATGCACTTTTTTTTTTGGGGGAACTATAGTGTGATCATATTTCTAAAACTTCTGAAGCTGCATACTAAGATGATTATTTTCTCTTTTGGTTTCTCCAGCCTACTGAGCGCATCACAATTTTTTCATCTTATTATTACGGTGAGAATCAGAGAATTTTTAAGACTTGTTAGACCATACCCAAACGATATGACTATCTATTTTCTTAATATCATAAACAAAGTAAAGAAACTTCAGAATGCTATAGAAATGTTTATCATTTCCCTCGATCCATTGCTGTAATGGTATTAATCGGGATTTTGTATTTAGATGTGGAGATGGAGAGCTGTGAACAAGAAAGGTCAGTATTGAAACGAAAGCTAGCTGCATCTTTTGTTGAAATTGAAAAACAGGTAATATGAATTACACTAATGTACTTAGTTATGGCCAAGACTGTCAACGAAGATACTCGTATAGATTTGAATAAACTCCTCATCATATTTTGCAGAGAATGAAATGCTTCCCGTAATATGATGCGAGCAAGAACTCTCCATCAAGAAGGGGGAAATAGAGGAGGCCATCATCCTTATAATTGCTGTCTACCTATACAAATCTTCACCGATACTTGCTTATCGATTCCAGAGGAGGGAATTTTAGAGAGATCATTTTGTGGCAGAAAGGGCCAAAGATACTGTTCTCCTTGGGAACTCAACCGGTCATATTGAGTTAAACTGTTAAAAGAGAAAAGTGTACAAGTAAAAGTGGTCTCTTCTCCGTTTCTGGATCCTTTCTTGCTGTTGCCATTGTGAATCAAATAATGATTTTTTTTTTTCACCCTTTTTTGTGCATTGTATTTAATAATAATTTACTGTTTTTGTTTGACTGATTTGCAAATATGACATTCATGCAGTACATAACGGGGAGAATTCTGTATGAGTACGAGTTATTTTCATAATTTGATAAATAAAATTATATTATTTAATATAATCAAAGTTACATATACAGCACGACTTCATTTACCTTATTCACGAGGAGAAATCTCTGCAAATGGTTACAAATTTATGTTTATAAAATGTACGCTTAAGACCTCAAAGTCATCACAGATATGCCTGTTCTTACTTCTAACGTCTCTTTAAGGAACACTAGCCCTAATAGGAATCATTCAAGAAAATAGTAGCAGTGGAGTAAGTAAAGGTAATTATTACAATCTCCATACTATAATATCAATAACTAAAATGTGCTACGAGAATGTAGTTGATTTAGGAGGAAAAAAAAACACACACACACAGCATGTGGGTATTAGATATTATGTGCGGACTCAAGTGCATGCAGCTAGCTAGTTTCATGCTTTGTCCCATGTCCCAAGGCACATGGGTTAATTGTGTATTACATGTAGGTAACTGGCTATGCATTTGGATTAGAGTCTCGGACTGAAATTCAGATAAACTGAAGTTTTGAAAAATGATAACTTTTTTTTATACATATGGTCTACTAATTATATTAATTTTTGTAATTGTGATGATATTTTAATATATCACATGATCATATATTATATACATATAAGAATTTCTCAAAATAAATTAAATTTATATTTGGATCAAATCTTAAGCAAATTAAGTAGAGTCTTATGGATCTAAATGAAGTTAATTAGAGTTATAGATTCAAGATTGTAGTAAAAACTATGATTCAAATGCATCGTTCTAAAGTCAATATGTATGAATGAATAAATCCAATTTTGGTGCAGTGCTTAGAAGATGACTGGTCGTAAAAAAACAAGGGGAAACACTCCCACATGGGCCAGAACAACTGACATTGGCATTGCACAAGACGTTTTTCTGTTTTTCCTGTTTCTTTTGAAAATGACTAGCCATGGTAAACCCGTATATAAGAGACAGGGAAATCACCTGACACTCACATGCATGTTTAATATAATGGATAAACTTTTGAATAGATCCGATTTTTTATATTATAGATTGATTAATCATAATTCTATACGTAACTTAATTTGATGTAATACGTTAAACTGACATTTGCAGTACCAGTTATAAGAAGATGCTTGCAATATTGTCGCGACACTTACGACTTCTTTTAAAAATCAGCTTTATAATAATTTGATTCATTAAGAGATTAAATCTACCAAAAAATTTACTTATGACTGACACGATGAGGGTTAGTTTGAAGATGATCATGCACATGAAATAACAAGCAACATACATTTACCTACGTAGCTCAATCCCGTCTTGAATGATAATAGCAAACAACAAAAGAAAAAACAAAGGTGGAAAAGGACACCATGCATGTGGCGATCCTAAGATGTGCAATCCCTTATCTTCTCTGACATCAATATGACTTGTGATATTAATAATTACATGATATGAGAACACTATAAGCCAGGTTGTTGTAGTAGAAGAGGCGAAGCTCCTTCAAGTTGAGTTTTAACCGGGAGTTTTCAATCGGCGTAAAATTTATATATATTTAGAATTTGCATATGTTTTTATATTGAAGACCCACATAAATTATGAAATTAACACTGATTTGAGAGTTCTCCACTTAAAATCTAATTTGAGAGGAGCTCTCCTTGATCAAAAACTAAATCTCATGTTATCGTCTTACTTTTAATTTTAAGTTTTTTAGTTTAAGCTATTAATCAACGTTGTGTAATGTTTTATACATGTACATTATTGGGAATTTTTTCTAACATGCCGTGTAATTAGGTTTTAATAGTACATAGGATATTAATTTACATAATAAACCTTGGATTTCACTGCTTTTTTTTTCCCATGCACTTGTCGGGTTGAAGTCCGACAAACATATCTACAACTACAAGCCTTGGTTTCAACTTTCAAGCCATTCTCATCTCTGTATACATAGTACGTACAATATATATTAATCTCTCTATATATACTTCACCCTTATTCTCATCTTTTTCCTACTACAAAACTTCAATTCTGTACAGGTTAAATAGTGTATGATCAGTTAAGTTGACAACATGTCTAGAAGGAGATCACGTTCGAGGCAGTCAGAAGGCAGCTCTAGTTCTAACAACAATATTTCTGATGATCAGATCACTGAACTTGTATCCAAGTTACAGCAACTTCTTCCAGAAATTCGTGATACACCTTCTCACAGGGTTAATATTATTCATTACTTCTCTCTCTCTCTCTCTCTCATGAAAGTAGTATTTATGATCTGATTGAAGTATATATATATATAGGTATCAGCATCGATGGTAGTGCAAGAGACGTGCAACTACATAAGAAGGTTACAGAGGGAGGTGGGTGATTTAAGCGATCGTTTAGCAGAAATTTTAGCCTCTACAGAAGCTAATTCTGCTGAGGCTGCCCTAATCAGAAGCTTACTCATGATGTAGATATTTTAAACCCACCTTCTCTATTTATATATTCATATGTCACTGTTCCCCTTATCTAGCTAGCTAGGGTTTGTACTATACATATGATATATTTACATACGATATATTTATATATGATATATATGTCTGTGTAGGTAAGTTGAAGCATGCAGCTAGGTAGATGGTTATACCATCCATGCATATTGGTCTCCCATATGTATGTCGACTTTGTAGTATTTTGAAATCGGTTGTTCATGTATTTTATAATAGTAACGTGACATCGGAATTTCTTAATCTCAGGCTGATTCCATAATATATAGTATACACCAATGGTTACTAGCTAATAATTCTGGAAGTGATCACGTGAACCTATATTATGATTCACTCAAGAAATGAAATTTATTATGAACACGTGACGACACAACCTAATAACTTAATTCGGTAATCGAATCTAATCTAGTGGACCGACAAATTAACTGATTGTATACAGTTTACACACTATACTACTTTCATTTGAACACCACGCGGATTTCAACAATGAAATCAATTAATTAATTAAAGAAGAAATCACTCATAAATGAAATCGAGTATAATTCCTCTAATTCAAAAGCTAGTTCAAACCACATAAATGTATTGTAAGAGTCCAAATAATCTTGCAATATGAAACAAAGACATAGTCTAACAGTCACGTCATGGCGATGATCGAGAGTTATATTTTGGATAGATGTTCTAAGACTCAATTGCATGGTCTTAAATTGAGATTCTCTCTAATTTTCCAAATTAACTAAACATGCTGACTTTTAGGAAGAAATGAGAAATCTTGATTTCCAAAAACACAGACACTAGTTAATGAGGGAGAGTGATAATAGCTACATAGCCTTATAGGTGACCGGCCTATATATATATATTTACAAGAATCTGCCTAAGAATCTAATAATCAATTATAAGATCATATATAAAAAAGAATCATTAGATAATAATCCATTAATCATTTTTTTATATTGCACGACCTTATATATTTATTCAAATCGCGTTTTAGTAGAAATTTTAATTTATAAAATATTATTATATATATATAGGTTGTATAGTCTCGTTTTTAAATTTTATTAGAACTATAATTATTATTTTTTATATATCATATAATTTATTATTTAAAAATGACATTTATAATTATATATAAATCTAAACTTCTATCTCAAAATCAGCGGGTAACGAGAGAAATTATCATATTTTTTTTATATACTATTTTTCTCAAGTATTTTATTTCAAACGTGAGATATAATATTCTAAACACGCCCCTCACATATATTGTTATTTTGAGTCTACACATAGACTTTTTTATATGGATGACAAAGAATACGTGTGCTGCTTAATCTAATCACGTATTGGGATGTTAAAATCCAAAAAATTTGTTGCCGCACAATAATTGACTTTCAGTCTTAAGAATTGTAAGATTATAAATATATAATTAATGAATGCGAAAAGATAAAATAAATAACTATAATAAATGCGGGCATGCCAAAAATTTAACATGGATTTCACACTATCAATTTAAAAAATTAAATAAATATAAGGGCTGTCATTTTGCTAAGACAATTAAATCTAACTGTTATGACGAATATGCAAAGGATTTGAGACTAATCTAAAACATACTTTCTTTTCCATATATTTATCGACAAACGGACTGAATTATAAGCTACTATTTGAAATAAATAAAGTATAATTGTAGAAATGGAAATTTGAAAGAATAAATGTTTGAAATAAATAAATGACATTAATGAAATGAAATACTTCAAAGAATGATTGAATAAATTCAATAACATTTGATAAAGTTGAAACCGAACGTGAATTCTACACTACGATATGAAATAAAATTTATATTATTCTTACTCATAAGATGCGATATATGAAAGGAATGAACAAGAAAAGGGAAGAAGATGTTCAATCAATGAATAACGGATCGAGACTTTCACTCGCATGAGAATCAGTGCTCTTATCATTATTCCTAAGAACGGATCTTAAGGAATTAAAGACATACTTTCCCAGAGGAAAAAACGACAATTGTTGTCTTGGATTTGGAGAGAATAAATTTTCTAAAGCGCAAAGATAATTTACGAATGTTGTTAGGTTTTTTGGTGATGAGTTGTTTGATTGGTTATTGATTTCTGATTATTGTTAATCCTTTTCACCTTCACTAAAGCTGGGTATTTATAGACAAAGGAGTTGATGACATTCTTGTAAATAAGTCGAAGTCGACCTCCACTCCTCCTCAATTTTGGCGCCACTCACCCCACTCATTAGATCCCGCCACTTTTTTTGTTGAATGGTTATTAACTTAGTTTCCAGCCGACTTTGGATTTAGGTTTATCAAAACAAACTCTCCCCCTCCCCCCCCCCCCCTCTCCCCACTTTCCTACAATTTCAGCTGAACGTTTCCCTCTCTCCTTGAATTTCGATCAGACATTTATATTGGTTGAAAGTGGTCGACTTCTAGCTGCTTTTTTAGGAAAATTTGTTTGGGTGAACATCTCAATCGAAAATCTTTGATTTTTCCTGATATTTCGGTTAACCCCCTTCATTTTTTCTTCATTTTTTCTTCAATTTTGGCCGAAATTCCTTGGTAGGGTGGAGATAGTTTTATCTTTTCTCCAAACTTTCGAAATTGCACTTCCAATGATCCTTGTATAAGTGATTTATGATCATCTCTTGCACCATCCAATTGATTTCTTCATTTTATTGTAAATATATCATACTTATCCGAATTTACTTGAATTAAATCATATTCAATTAATCGAGATTCTTTACTTCCGGCTAAAATTAATCTCTAACCGGTTTTATTAATTACTTGATTTTAATTAATTAGTTTAACTGTAACCGACTCTCATTTAATTTGAATTGTAGTCCAACGAGCTCTTAACACATGTCTAACAATTGTTATGTATCAACATAAGTCTTAACTCTAATATTATATAAAATATGAGTTTTCATTCCAAAATTAATTAATAATAAAAAAAAAATTCAATTTTTTATTTATATTATTTTTTTAAATATTATTTTTAAATATAAAATATAATATTCTCAATAGTAATATATTATATAATTATAATCTACACAAAATTTAACCAAACTCTCCCGACAAAAAAAATTGAGTACAAAAACAAGTCCGCTATTTTCGGGAAAAAAAGAAAGAAAGTCGGTGATAAACAAATTGACGCAAATGGTACTAAATTAGAAGGGTCGTTGCATGATTTGATGTAACCTGTCTCTCTTACTCGTTTAAACTTTAAATTGCATTTACCGAACAACACGCATTTGGTCTCTCAGTCTACCCCGATAATTGATCCCCCTCCCCCCCTAAACATTAGGCTAGCAGCATTGGCTCATATTCATCCATCCTGTTTTACATGAAAAAAAAAACCCGACATGTCATGTTGATGTTGCTACAGGGAAACGGATTCGGTAACTTTATATTGATTTTATA
Organism: Coriaria nepalensis; assembly: GCA_027186245.1. Taxonomy (NCBI): domain Eukaryota; kingdom Viridiplantae; phylum Streptophyta; class Magnoliopsida; order Cucurbitales; family Coriariaceae; genus Coriaria; species Coriaria nepalensis. The sequence goes on from CP114486.1 coordinate 2,955,326, forward strand.
CTGTTACGCGTTTTTTTAATATGAAACGGTACTTTTTTTTTCTTTTTTTTTTTTGCAGTTGAAACCAGTTTACCCGATCATAAGCTCAGATATGGTGCATTAATCTAATCAAACTTTAAATAAACATCTAAGTTGATGAACTAAATGTAGAAATTTCCGGATTATGTGCTCATCGACGAGGGTGACGAAAAAAAGAACAAAAAAAAAAAGGCTTCGATCATCTCATGATAGGTGTCGGCAAGTACTGCCTGCCGCAATCAGCTTCAGACTGTACATCATGACTTGTTGGTTATGAGAATGAAAAACCGCCATGTCGCTTCAGTCGAGCCTTTTGTAGCACCACAACAAGGAGCCATTGGATTTGAATATCACTAGAGCAGTTAAAATGGGCGGTTAAGTTTGTTATAAATAAATGAGCAATCAAACGAGTCAGCCCGTGTCTAGCCAGTTTTTTTTCGCAAGGTCGGCTCGATTATAAATAATGAAAAGCTTGGTATGGGCCGGGCCGGATAACTCGTTTTGACAGTTCTAAATGTTAGTTCTCAATTCTAATATATATCGGGTTTTGTTTAGCTAATTGTTAGGCTGTCGAAAGAAAAGTATAAATAACATATTATTTATAATTGAAAAAATCTGAAATTTTATCTCAAAATTAATTAATTTTAAATGGTCAATCTTTTATGTATATTAAGTTATTAATATTTTTTTTTATAAATGTAAGATATATACTTAATTCATAAAGTCATGTGTAAAGTTATTTTGAATTTATATATAAACTTATTTATATAGATAATATATATTTTTTTAACTGAATAATATATAATATATTTGATGTCATATATTAAAACTTATTATAATACCATATAGATTGAACTTCTATCTAATAAAATAATTAATAATAAAAAGAATTAACTCATTTTAAAAAATTATGTTATAAACAAAAATTAAGCAGCCATGCAATGTATTGTAAATTTCATGAAGATGAGTAGTCTGGGTTGTTCCTTTCTTAAGCACGGGTCAAAGTGTCATAAATTATTATTATCCGAACTTATGATTTGTAAGTACGTACAATACGAACACAATATTAAATTACCAAATTTATCATATAGTTAATATGGAAATTTCCATTCGGGGCCCCACATTTACATGTCACTTATATTTTTTCTCATGCTTCTCTTAAAATTGACTCCAACATTGTCACCATTGTCGGTCGATGACCGTGTGTCAAGCGTTTCCATTTTCCTTTGTGGTAAAGTAACGTCGTCCGAATTTTCTTTCTGTCTGATCAACGGTCTCGATTCTATTATTCGTTTCCAAATAAACGGTCCTGATTGGAGATCTACCCAAATCACTTTACGCCTATGCTACTCTTTACCCCCACATGAAAAATAATTAAAATAATTAAAATAAATTCAAATCACACGGTGGACCAGTGATCTTAGGTTCTCTTAAGAAGCGCGGGAGTGTGGGCCCAGGATTCGTAGACGTTCGATCGACGGTTTATACAGTTTCTAAGCATCGATCTTCATGGTTGTGCAACGCAGTGAATAGCACCTTCTGAAAGGTCCGAGCCTGTTTGATCTGATTCCCATTTTCAGATTCATCAACTCTGCATCCGCCCAAATTTGACGTAGGGATTTTGTTCCTTCTCCCTGTTCTAACTGCAAATTTAGGGCTGAATCTCGTCAATGAGATTTTAGATCAGAAGCTTGAATCTACAAGGAATTTGATACTGTGATCAAATTACTAAGTTGATTTCATTGGTTGGAGTATGGCTGGGAATGCCGACTCTATGTCGATCAAGGTTCCGTACCGTAATCTGAAAGAGGCGGAAGTAGAAATGGTGGATGTGGACGATCTGCATCACCGACAAAATGAGCAGAATTCTAATTCACCTTCTTTTTCTAGTAGGGTTTCCAATGGAAGTCCTGACCTCTCGTCGGAAATACCTCCTATCAGATCCAAGCAAAGTAGCTTGATGACTCTGATTCTCAGCTGTACAATCGCCGCCGGTGTTCAATTTGGCTGGGCTCTACAGCTTTCCCTTCTGACTCCTTATATTCAGGTTTTGTTTCTCCTCCGTTTTTCTTTTGGTTTTGTTTTCTTCTTTGATTGGTATGGTGTTTATTACGTTGTAACGATCGATTTTTATAACTATGGCGATCTAATTTCCTTTGTAACTTATGTTTAGTTTAAGCCTTACATGGCTGTAACGTTAATATATTTATGTCGGATTAGATTGTCTAGAATATAAATCTGAATGTTCGCGGATGTAAGCTGTGCTGTGTCCATTTTGTGAGACTGAAATTACTGGGACATAAGTATTGAACGAGGCAAAAAAAAAAAGCCTTTCTGATTGATGTTTCTTGCTGAAAATGAGTCATTTGCATCTTGGATGTTATAGGGGAACGCTGAAATAAAGGACTTAAACTTACTCTCAGACTCCCAGTTAAAGGAGTTGTGTTCCCAATTTATAGAGGTTGTGAATGTGGTATCTGCTGCCTGAAATACCAGCTTTTGATAATCCCCTTTAACGGTTCTTTCATTGTAATATAATGTCACGTCTACAACTAAAGCACTTAGTGAGCCAGATCCTATGTAGAATGGGACCGAAAAGATGTATACGGTGTGTTCGCTTCTAGGTGTAGTCAAGTGAGTTTTAGATACTCGAGGGGTATGCATTACACAACTAGAGTTCAAGCTTGAAATTCATGAAAGTTTGTTCAAGTTTGAACCAAAATATTCATACTTGAAAGATAGTTCAAACTTGAGTTACACTTCATTTGACTTGTTTAGACCAAGTTAAGGTAACCTTAGAAAGATTTCTGATCAAATGATGTCCTGAGTAAGGTAATGACAACAAGACTCCAAATGACTAGTTTGAATATTTCAAGCTACACAAACCTGTTGAGCTTAATAATACATGCTTGTCTCTACTAGAACAAGCTTGAACAAACTTTGAGAAGCTTAGCTTGGCTGCAGACTTTAAATTCACATAATGCACAGATAAAATAGGGGAAATTTTCAGTTTTGGTGAATCTCCTGACTTAAACTGCTTGTAGAATAATTTGGGGGTACTACTCATTTTCACATAATGTGCTTCTTTAGCTTTTATAATGTGCTTCTTATACTGTTTTCTTACTTGTGTTTTTTCTTTTTATAAATGTCTCGTAGTGTTTGTGAAGATACCATGTATTTCTTGTTCACCAAAGGTTTTTTTTTTTGTCTAATTTTGCAGACACTTGGAATAGGGCATGCCTTTTCTTCATTTATTTGGCTTTGTGGTCCTATTACAGGTCTTGTGGTACGTGATTTTCAGCCATTTCTCTTTATTTTTTAGGATGATGGTTCACAAGTATGCTTTTTATCTCCCCTTGATAAAATGGCATAACCATCATCGTCAACTTGGCCAGGATGATTTGATTGACATTTGTACATTATTGCACAATTTATGATAGTTGAAGTTTATCTTTACATATGGTATTTTATAGGAAAATTTCTATTCCCAAACATATCTGCATTGACATAGTATAAACTATATGGACTTGGAGACTTTACACGTTGGCTTCAAACTTCAAAGCTATGTGTATTGTGCATTTCCATGGCTTCATTGGATATGTTTATTTTATCTAAGGTCATTGCCAAAATATTACCATGACCTGAAAATATAATGTAAAAGTAACACATTCTATTTGTATGGCATATTTACTGATATAATTGTAAGAAGCTTGCTCAATACGGGTTATTAACCTCAAATAATTTGAACATTATGTCTTAGGTTCAACCATGTGTTGGAATTTGGAGTGACAAGTGCTCTTCAAAATATGGAAGAAGACGCCCATTTATTCTAGCTGGATCCCTAATGATCTCAGTTGCTGTAAGCTGTGATGATTCTTGGCCTTTTTGGTTTGGAATTCATAGTTTTCATCTACGTTTATATGAGCTAATTTTTGTTATCATTATTTGTCATTCAGGTGGTATTAATTGGGTTTTCAGCTGACATTGGGTATATATTAGGGGATACAAAAGAGGACTGCAGGTAATTGTCTGCTTTTCTATATTCTTTGTTCCCATAATTTTGATTTTGTTTTTTATTCCCATCTTTATGAATATCCTTCAAATTTTAACCCTCTTAAATGTGTGAATTCAGAAAATTTAAAGGTACTCGTACAATGGGAGCTTTTGTGTTTATTCTTGGGTTCTGGCTGTTAGATCTCGCCAACAATACAGTACAGGTAAATTCTGTGAAACAAGCATTTTTGTTTCATTTCTCTTCAAGCAGACGGTCTTTTGATTCTTTATACATGTAAGAGTGAATGTGAAAGTTGTGTGTTTTCAGGGACCAGCTCGTGCTCTTCTAGCTGATCTATCAGGTGTCTTTCTCTTTCCATTGCATATGCTGACTCTCGCATCACTTATAGTCCAATGAACCTTGTGGCATTGTAAAATCTGGACATTTATGTCCTGTTTCGTGGTGATAAAATCGGCTTGATACGTAATATGATGTGATCCGGCGTTTGCTTTATTATAGGCCCTGATCAACGCAACTCAGCAAATGCGGTCTTTTGTTCGTGGATGGCCTTCGGCAACATCCTAGGATTTTCTGCTGGAGCTAGTGGAAATTGGCACAGGTGATACTTGGATTTTGAGTTCAGTATATATATTCATGAATGTGATGAGGCTTTTGTATAGCCGCCCTTTCAATCCAATGAAATTTCACAAAGGGTGTTTTTCCAAGAAATATTCAGGAGTGAAATAAAAAGCACATAGTTACTTGAATTTTAATATCTCACATCTTTGTTGCTTTTTTTAGATTTAGGGATTTCTTCACTCTAGTTCTTTTACTTAGAATGTATACAGACCTCGGAACCTTGTCTCTAGCATGATGCATACTTTATTTTATATTAACTTATTCACAGTCTCCATTATCTTGGGTGATTAATTGTTTCTCTTTATTTTTTGGGCATTTCATCCCCAAGCAGATGGTTTCCTTTTGTGTTGAGTAGAGCTTGCTGTGAAGCTTGTGGAAATCTTAAAGCAGCGTTCATTGTGGCAGTGGTGATTTACTTTGAATCTAGATACTTTCTTAATTTAGAGTTCTTTCCCTGTTAATGGCATCAGCTGAATTATGCCACCTACAGATCTGTCAGTATTTTTTTTTTAATTAATAATTCCACCCCCTTAGCTGATCTAGCTGTTATTGTAAATTTTTGTTCTGATAAAATTTCTCATAATCCTAATGAGGAAATCAATTTTCCTTGAGATGACCCTTGATAGTGGGAAGTGGCTGCTAGAGCCAATCAATATTTATATTCTTTATTATAATAATCATACTCCATTAAGTGTCAATATATCAATGATCAGGTCTTAGTAATGATTGGAGTTATGTATTTATGAAGTTTCTGATCTGGAATGCTTCATCATGAGGCAGTAATTTTAATGCATGTTTCAGTTTTTGAGTTGGGAAATTCACTCTATTTTTTAGGTATGGGTCATTCTCATGCATTCTTTCCAGTTCTAAAACATCTAGTATGTGTGCAGGTTTTCCTGTGTTTATGTACTCTTGTGACTCTATACTTTGCTGATGAAGTGCCATTCACCGCCAATCACCCTCACCGCTTGTCAGATTCTGCTCCCTTGTTGAATGATCATTCGCAAAATGATCTGCACCATTCAAAACCAGGAACTGATGTGGAATTTATTGACAATGTCAATGGAAAGTTAATTGAAAATGGCAATGAAAGGGATGCAAATTTAAATCATGTCAAACCAAAAATCAGGGAAGTTCCAACTGAAAGTTATACCGATGGCCCTGGAGCAGTTATGGTCAAATTGCTGACCAGTTTAAGACATCTACCTCCTGCTATGCATTCAGTTCTTATTGTTATGGCTCTTAGCTGGGTAGGTGCTTCCATGCTCTAGTTATGCATCAACATTTAGTGCTCTTCCCCTTTTCTTAAAGAAGTTTATGTTTCATGCCATTGTGTGAATTTTAGAGGTAAAAGAAATTTTATTTATATTCTAAATTTACATCTTAAGTTCCTTTATACAAGAGAGAAAACCTAGTTTAACTACACAAAACATACCTAAACAGATTCTATTAGAATCCCTAGAAAATAGCAACTACCTAGCTACTAATATCAGCAAACAAATCAGTTTGATTTGTTTGCTGAGTGAATCTATCTTACAATATTCTACACATTGTACTTACTGGACTCTTCTTACATGCAGCTATCATGGTTTCCCTTCTTTCTTTTTGATACCGATTGGATGGGAAGAGAAGTTTATCATGGTGACCCAACAGGCAATGCAGCTAATGTACAATCTTATGATCAGGGTGTCAGAGAAGGTGCATTTGGTTTGCTATTGAATTCTGTAAGAACTCAAGATTGAAGATCATTAGTTTGATCTTTCCAAAATTCTGAAAAATTGTTCATATTATAGCTAGGATTTACATATGCATAAATATAAAAGATACATGGTCTTTCTTAAGTAGTTGGTTTCCTTTTTCATGCCTGGAGTTTAACCTTTTATTTTAATATTTGGTATAGGTTGTCCTCGCCATCAGTTCTTTCCTTATAGAACCAATGTGTCAGCGGATGGGAGCAAGACTTGTCTGGGCAATAAGTAATTTTATAGTATTTGCCTGTATGGCAGGAACTGCCATCATAACTTTAATATCCGTTGGGCTACATTCTAAAGGGATAGAACATGTTATTGGAGCGAATGAAACTATCAAAATTGCTTCTTTGGTTGTATTTTCTCTTCTCGGCTTTCCTCTTGCTGTAAGTATTCATTGACACCTCTTCCAAATCTACTATCTGTTCTATTTCACCCTTGTAATGTCTCTCTTTGCATACTTTTGTTTCTGTTGCAGATTACCTATAGTGTTCCCTTTTCTATAACGGCAGAGCTGACTGCTGATAGTGGTGGCGGGCAAGGTACCTTTGCATATATTCTGTATCTTTATATTCTTTCTTCCTACGGGTTATTAAGAAAAGGAAAACCTTTTTGTCCCCAACATTTAATATATTTTCAATTTCGCCCCTAGTATAGTTTAGTATCAATTCTGTCCCCAGACTGGCAAACCAAGCTCAATCTTACTCTTTTATTAAAATATTTACCTAGGTAATTACAAAATTTTACAATGTGTGAGTGTGACTAGTTAATACGGATATTTGATGGTTTGTACGACAAAGATTGCTCTTTTCTAAAAATTTGTATGGCTTTTCAGGACTGGCTATTGGAGTTTTGAATCTTGCAATTGTTGTACCACAGGTACTTCCAATCCTTCATGCATTTCCTTTTTCAGTACGTGGGTTGTAAATACATACTTGGTTATTAATCTACCCTAATTTACTGAATCAATGTTCATTTTCGGTTTGTTTAGATGATTGTATCACTTGGTGCGGGGCCCTGGGATGCATTATTCGGTGGAGGAAATATTCCGGCCTTTGTTTTGGCTTCCTTGAGTGCTCTTGCAGCTGGAATTATCGCAATTCTCAAATTGCCTGATATATCTAGTAATTCTCTGAAGCCATCTGGTTTTCATTTTGGCTAATGATTAGAGCAGCCTTACCAGAGGATCATACTCAACTTCCATACATACAATGCACAACAAAACCACGAGAATGCTCAACAAAATCACGAGAAGCTGCTCTGGGTCTCTTACACTCTGTAGAATCACTCGCCAGCAAGGTAACGCTACACGGTTTCAAGATTATTTGTAGAATTACAGATTTCATATTCAGTTCATTCTTTTTCCTCGCCCACTTTTCATGTGGGTGTATCTCTGTTTCTTTCTGTAGATTGTAAATTGTCATCTACCGGAAAAGAATAAACAGCTTAACAGTATGACTTGTCAGTATTCATGAAACAGTTGCCCCTCCTCCTCTCCTGGGCCCTTTAGCTTTCTCTATAATAGAGTATATATACTGCTTCCATGAAATGGAATATGGAAATCGTATTTATAGAAGTATTTGGTATTTTAATGCGAGAATGAGAAAACAAAACAAGTTGATTATGTTGCTTAAGGTAGGAGTCTTTGTAATTTAATTGGGGCTTAATTTACTTCTCGATATATTCTTATATGCACATATATAATTACATATCATATTAAATTTGATTATAAATATAAATATTATTTGTTTATATCATATAATTTATTATATAAAATTAAATAAAAATAATATTTATAATTACTATGAATAAAAATGTCTAAAAACAAGTTAAAAAAGCATGTTAAATAACTTACACTGCAGAGCAGTAGCAACTAGCAAGTAGCTTTACATTGGATTGAAAGAGAAGCTTTGAATTGCTACAAATCTTGTCAAGGGGTTCCTCCTGAACCATCTTCTCAATTTTCTGACACAGTATATGAAAACGATGACAACATCTTGATTTTTTTTCTTCTTTTTTAACACTTGTGTCATAAATGGTGAAGTATCATTCTCGAATAGTTGAATTTACTTATGTTTCCATGTTTTGTTTTTTCCTTTTTTGGTTGGGGTTTGGAGCAAACAAGCATGGCCATGTTTGCGGTAGAGGTGAACATCATCTGTATATAATAGTTGGGAGGTCACTTCACACAATCAATTCTTTCTTCTCGAAAGATCATACCACTTTAAATGAATCCAATTTTTCATCTCGAATCTCAATTTTTTTTTTAAACATAAAATAAAGATTAAAAAAATAAAAAAAATAGTCTAGTCCCTAGACATTATTCTGATAAAATATACATAGATTTTCCACTGTTTCCATACATCGAGATGATTTCAAAAAAAAAATTCCATAATCTACCAAACGAAAACTTCTTATCATGCGTGCACATAAACAAGAAAGGTAGAATCAAAAGAGACGAGATTTTCTTAAGATGGAGGTGGGAAGGAATTGACCTTCTGAAAGTGAATGGCTCTGATTAGATGGGTCGGTAGCTTTCTTCCTTGATTAAAATAATAGTATCTAAAAGAAAAAAAGAAAAAGAAAAATTAAATTAAATAATAAAACATGACTGGTTGTAGTGGTTGACAAATCACTATCAAAGCATATGTTCTTGCCCAAAAAGAAAACAAATAATATATATAAAAATAACTATTATTAAAATAAAATAAAAAAAACAAACATTGACGTCATATTAAGCACAGCTGAGCGCGCACATGGATCTGTGTAAAACTCGAACACAAACCCAGAAGCAGGATGGCATGTGGAGAAGAAGATTCATCTCTTTTAAAATTATTATAAAATAAAATAAAATAAATTTTAATTATAAAAATTGAAAATGAAAAAGAAAAATGGGGCAAGAGGGCTATGGGAAAGAACATGGATCCATCCTATTTTCCTTTAGCTTACACCTAATAGAAAGCATGTGATATCAGCAGCTGAGAGAGTTCCTGGCTTGACCAATTTTAAAATCCTCCCCCCTACATTTAAAAAATGGCATAAAAACCCCTAGATATTATGTCATTTATTAATTAAGTATGTCTGCTAATGATTTCTGCATCATAAGCCACTCCCTTCATATCCACAACTGACCCACTTCAAGTATATATATATATATTTTTTTTTTTTTTTGCTGTAATTTTTTTTCACTGGGTCCTACGTGCAGGTTTCTTAATTTCTGTGCAGAGAAAGAATCTTGGCATAATCCATATTCATGACGTGAATCTTGGTTAATTATAGCTGTTGATGTATATTATTCTTCAAAACAGATTCAAATCCTCAAAAAATTTAAGCAAAAAAAACAAAAAAAACCATTTGATAGATTTATGATATAGATCATTAGATCTCCTTTAGATTCTCAAGTTGACAAATTAGCAAAGTAATTTTGCTAATTTGTGAGGGACAGATATTTCTATTGTTACTCCCTACATCCTAGCCACCAAATAGTAATAAAAAAAAGTTAGCAAATTTTTATATTATAAAGACATAAAACATTATGACACAAAACTTCAAATCTGCTATACATATATTATATTATATTATACAAATCTGGTTTTTATTTTGAGCATTCAATTAATGAATTATAACTATTGCATGCATTTTTTCACGTCATATATATAAGACCAAGTAGTACATTCACTATCTACTGATAATGAAACATGATGTGTATTTATACAAAGAAGACAAAGGGAAGAAGAGAAATTTGGAGTGGTGATCAGGAAGAGAAAGAGAGTGGAACAGTGGGATTGAGATGTACAATATATATATAATGCACAAGGACAAAATAGACCAGCTCCGGAGGAGTGGGCCTAAAAAGAGGGAAGGAAGGAAGAAAAAGGAGGGGGGGGGGGGGGGGGGGATGGAAGGGGGAGGAGGCCTAGAAAGAAAGAAAGAAAGAAAAATAAAATGGTAGTGATGGAAAAGGATAAAATGGAGGGAAATGGAGGATGATGTGAAAGAAGGGTTCGTCCTAAGCTGATGCACGATACTTGTTGGTGGGTCAGGTAGCAACACCTGACCCTCTCCATTAGACCCCATGCCCTAGATTCCCTCCCCCATTTTTAACCTAAACATACATCCAATACCCCTCACTTCCTATACACGTACTATAGTACTAATACTACGATATTAGTAACCTAGCTATATAACTAGGTAGTTCGTGATATATATGTTTCACAAAACTAAACAACAAATTACCGTCTGATAATAAGAGCAATTGATAATTTGATTTTTTTTTTCTTATTGAATTTTGAGTAGTATGATTAATTAAATTAAATAAGAGCATTTCTTCACCCACTTCATATAAAAATATCAGGAGGAATAAAATATATACATTGATCATGATCATGTATGAACGCCATTGATTTTTCTCTCTTTTAATATACATTTGGAATCAAGCGACTTACTTGTATAAGGACCCACATTTCCCATTAACGTATAAGATATTATATATACATATATACATATGATTAAGGGACAACTGTCATTGGTAAGAAAAACACCATCGTTTGTCTCTTAGGATCAATTCTCTGGAAGCAAGAGTTACTGGAAACATGTCTTTCATAATGAAGTTTTCATGGCTATATAAATTTAGTAAAAATATCACTGTCAAACCAAATCTTTAGGGTAATTCCAGAATAACCTTTTTCACGAAAGGGAAATTATCTTCTTCTTTTTTTATATTTAAATAAGCATGGAAAACCACTAAATTAGCCTCCCTCTACTATACAGATCACATGTATGAATACAATCCCACTTCATAAATAGAGAAAGAGATCAAGAACACAAAATAAAAAATAAAAAATAAATCATATTTATTTGATTTGAGCTCTCTTCCTTCTCCTACACATCTCATTTCCTCTCTAAATTTTTCTCAGAATAGAGAAAAATAAAAACTTTCTAAATTATAAGTTCATCCACCTCCACCTCATCCTCTCCATCAGAAGAAATTCAATATGGTACCCCTAATCTCCCATACTTCTCTAGTTGATTAAGGAGGCTACTCAGGCTAGCATATTAAGCCTCCCCCTCTCCCTCTCTATGAGGTTAGCTTCTTTTGATTGATCAAGAGATGACACCAACAGCAAAATTGGAGGCACAAGTCTAATTAGCTAGCTCCTAGCTAGGTCATGACTAGCAATTGGATGGCTTTCTTCCCCACAAACTTTGTTCTTCAAACCCCCCATGAAGAACATGATGATCACCATCATCATCCTCCTACCCCTCTCAACCCTATTCTCACCTCTTGCACCCCTCAAGACTTCCATGGTTAACTCTCTCTCTCTCTCTTATCCTGTTTCTCATGAAAGTTGTTTCTGGTACAATCTGTTTGATGCACATTATCATATCAAATTCTTTAATTTCTATAGCCTTTGACCCATATGATCTAGTCTATTTATTTTAACAGATTAAATTTTTGAGACGATTGATAACTGGTTAATAACCATGCAGGAGTAGCATCGTTTTTAGGGAAGAGATCGATGTCGTATTCGAGACTCGAGATGGCGGCTCATGATCAAGAAGGTAACATGAACGGTGAAGAGGATTTATCGGACGATGACGGATCACAAGCAGGGGAGAAGAAGAGGAGGCTAAACATGGAACAAGTGAAGACACTAGAGAAGAACTTTGAGTTGGGTAATAAGCTTGAGCCTGAGAGGAAAATGCAGTTGGCTAGAGCTCTTGGTCTTCAGCCTAGACAGATTGCTATCTGGTTCCAGAACAGGAGAGCAAGGTGGAAGACAAAGCAATTGGAGAAAGACTATGATCTTCTTAAAAGGCAGTTTGAAGCCATTAAAGCTGAGAATGAAGCTCTTCAAGCTCGCAACCAAAAACTTCAAGCAGAGGTTAGTGCCCAAATTTTCTTATTTTCTACAGAAGAACTAGTTCTTTCTCCTCCTCCTCCTTTCTCACCTTTTTTTTTAATTAATATTTATTTAATTACTTTTATTGAACTGGCAAAAAAAAAAATGATACAAGTTGATAAATAAATAAATAAATATATATTTTATATGCATGGGATTAGATTGTAGAATAATTAAAGGGAAAAAAAAGGATCTACTTTTCCTATAGTTATACTCTTAAGGTTTTTTGATTTTCTATACATTTATTGTACAATCATAGATGATTGAAAAGTTTAATCATTACATTTCTTCTATGTGATTCATGTGTTTCTTTAACTTTATATGGAATATTCCAGATTAATTTGCTTACTTTAGCGATACAAATTTTAAGTAATTGATGCTTGTCATTTTATCTCCTGCGGTTTCCAAGAAAAACAACACCAAAACAAGGAAATGGAAAGGCATAGTCAATACTTTTAAGTTTCAATCTAAACTTCAGTTTGCACGCACAAAATTTCAGTTCACCCGAATTCACCATTTGAACGTGGATCTTCTTGCATGCTGTATTAGTATTGGCTCGTAAATTAACTTCATTAATTCTCAATTCACTGATCATGATGTGTGTATATATATACATTAATAATATATATATATATAATGCAGATGTTAGCACTAAAAAGTAGAGAACCGACAGAATCCATCAACCTGAACAAAGAAACAGATCAAGGATCTTGCAGCAATACAAGTGAGAACAGCTCTGATGATAACATCAAGCTCGATATCTCGAGAACTACTCCAACTATTGATAGCCCCTTATCAACTCATCATCATCATCCTCATGCCGGTCACGGCCAGATCATGTTTCAATCAGCAGCTTCCATAAGGCCTAATCCTCCTCCAGTTGTAGCTCAACTCTTTCAAGACTCTTCTTCATCGAGACATACGAATAGTAACATTCATGATCAAATGGTTAAAGAAGAAAGCTTGAGCAACATGTTCTGTGGGATTGATGATCAGTCTGGGTTTTGGCCTTGGTTGGAACAGCCTCATTTTAATTAAATTGCACAATAATCATAATGGTTTTGCTTTCAGACATGGCTGGAAACTAATCAAAGCGTCCGGAAAAAGCCTTTTTTTTTTCTTTTTTGGCCCCCATAGTTTATCTCAATGTTGGAATTTTTCCCTCCTTGCAAGTAAAAGTCAATTAGGGGGCGAGTGAATTTAATTGCCATTTTTATTCGAGATTTTTCCTCTCCCCTTTGATCAATATCTTTTTTCTTTTTTTTTTTTACCGTATTTTTTCTTAAAGATCGTTGTATAAATTAAGTAGAATATAATATAGCAAGTTGAATTTTCATGCAGGGTTGATAACTTTTTATGGAGGAATAAAATATGATCCTCTTTTTGGTCATATATACATATAACATATATCATGAGACTGACATTTGTATTTTGATGAAATTTGGTGTGCGCTGCATAACTATAGAATTTGTTCATACAAGAATGCGTCGCCCAGGTTTTGGAAGATATATGCAATTATCAACTAAGAAATATGAACAAAAACCCTACTGAACTTTCTGATTCTTATAACCTTGTATTAATTGTAAATTAATGAAGACAAATAATTGTTCATAAATCAATCATGAATTGTAGTACTTTCACATGTTCATTAGCTTCATTTTCTTATTCATGAAATTCAAGTTGATCACCTTTAAACTTTCAATCTTCCCCATTAGTCCCTTATTATTATTATTATTTTTATTATTAACTGTGATTTATCTGAAAAGAAATGGGTTGTGAGAAAAAGAGAGAGAAGAGAAGAGAAGAGAAGAGTAGCGAGGAAGAGGTGACAGAATCAAACACACATTCCAAGAGAGAAAGAAGACAAACAGATGGAAGAGTAGAAGACAACAGGGAAAGTTGGAAATGGTCATTCTCGTGAAGATGGCTCTTTTGATGGATTAATATCTTTTTTTTTTTTTTTTTTTGGAAACTTACTTACTCATAATATTATCAGATTAAATTTTATAATATAATCTCACATATTATATAAAGGAATTAAACTCAGACTAAACCCAATAAATTACCTTCCAATCGCTTGGACAATCTTAGGGCCGATTAATATCTTTTGCTAAGCTGACAAGGGGAAGAAAATTTATTCGAGTAATAAGTATCACATTATATTTTCATATATACCTTTTTGAACCCAACAATAGTATTTTGTGCCTTTTTCTGGTTTGGGACAGAAACTTTGATGTGAGCCCAGTGTCTGTCACCCATTCTCTAGCAATGAGCATGGCCCCCATCTGGAACGTACGCCTGTCATTTTCTAACATCATGAACCATTCATAAATTTTTAAGTCTTTTAATTTGTCCACACAGATTGATCCTTGATGTTGCTTCTTGTCCACAACAATGTTACTGTCATCCAGCCCAAAAGGAAAAAGAAAGAAGGAAAGAAGATGATGGAGAAAAGGGGAGAAGCTCCAAAGTCATTGCCTATTGAAAAAAAGGGTTACATGATTTACTTTTAGTAGAGATTGGTGGAATCTATATATTGTCTTGTCACACAATATATTAATATTAATATTAATATTTATGTGGTTTTGAATTTAAGATAAAGTTTTGTATTTTTTATCACTTAATTAACTTGTTAGAATTTGCAAAAATTTGAGTTGTCGTAATAAATATCAACATAGGGTAAATGTTATTATCATGAACAATATATGAAATTATGACAAAAACATGTATTTAAAATTGATGTTGGCATTACAAATTTACAAGTTGATTCCGGTTAACCATGCCAATTGATCCGCAATTCTATTACGATATCAGAAGTTGACAACTGAGAAAGGTGGGTGTGAAGTTGATTGAGAAACTTGGTTTAGTTTTAATTAAAGATCGAATATTAATGTTGTTTAAGTTTATGTTACATTCTTTTTATGGGATCATGTGCTGAAAAGTTGAAAAATCGTAATCGATCTTTGGCTACATACATTATTAATGCATACGGACTATATATAATAATATAACATTAATCATCTAATTAAGTATTATGATGTACATCTTGTAGTGGCAATATATATATATATATATGTATTTACACCTAAACAAAAAAAAAAAAAAACTTGTTAATTAAGTGCCTAAGTGGCCACGTGGTTGTTGCTTAAGACCTTAATTAAAACTATATTTTATACGTGTTATTAATTAATGGCGATGATAATACAAAACCTAAGCATGATTTTTTATTATTTGAGATAAAACTATATTATTGTAGTAACATGTGATAGTCACTATATTGTTATTATTAGATTAATAAGGTTCGAAAGTATATAGTTTATGTGTTCATAATAGTTTTAACTGCACTTGGTATGGATGACCTCTTTCATAATAAAAAGATACTTACTTTTTAAGAAGATTAGGCCCAAAAACCAGAAAAAAAAAAAAAAAACTTCTAATTAATTTCTTTCTCTTCCTTTCACTTTTTTGATTAATGAACTTTTATTCCCGTCCGACCAAACATCGCTAAAGAATTGCAGGATTGGGTTGTTCGGACATAAACTTGACATACGATCTGTCAGTGTTTATATTAATTTTGGCAAAAAGCCTAAAACACAGGATTCAATTTTCGCATTTCATGAGAAACTAGGCCGAGTTAGGGCCAGAAAAATGAAGGGGGGAAGAGAGAAGAAGAAGATGACCCACCAAACGAGGTGTCTGGGTTGGCACGTGAAGATGGTTGTAAGGGGCCCACGGTTGGGCCTTCACAATGTAGGTGGCCCGTCCTTATCAGAAGTAAAAGATACCCTACATAAAGTTTTATGTATAGACGTATAGAATATTATAGTTATAATGAAACTTGTTGTTTTGGAGTTGAGAGATTGTCAAATTGGGCCGAAATGAGGCCCATATAAACTCTACACAATTCGAGATCGAATGAGTGGGATCTAAGCTTGGGCCCAACTGAAGACTTTGATAGTTTGATGGATGACTTTGAAGTCGAAACAAGTTGTCATTCTCATTACTGCCGCACAAAAACACGCTATCGAAACAAGTTATCATTATCTTAATTATATATATTATTTTTATATTATTATATTATATTTTAAATTAAATTTATATGTAATTAAAATTATCTATCAAAAAATTATCATATTACAACTTACAAGTACATCACAACCTTCTATAAGCTTCATATGTCGTATCACGTTTACGTATTGCAATAAATGCAAGGGATTAACTAAGGAGAAGGAGGGGGACATAGGATTCCTAGAATCTTTTGCTCTTTAGCAAGAGCGTCCCTTTTTTGTATAAGAGAAAAGAAAGGTATATATCACAAACCAAACCAACCAATTGACTAGAATGGTAGCTCTAATACCCCAAACATTGAGGAGCCCACTACCAAAATGTAGGAATCACAAGAAAAAGTAACCCAACAAGTCACAGAAAGTCATAAAGACCCCATTAAAATGGAGTAGAAACGTATAATGAGTGAAATAGATTTTATGGTTATTCGAAAAGAAAATGTTGGAATTAAACTTAGAAGGAGCGTTAAACTTGGATTAGCGGAAAAGGTAAATGATGAAGAAGGAGGGAGCGTTTAAGAAAATCCCAAATGGGGACAATGATAATGATGAGTGGTCTCTATGAATTCCTTGTTGATTGGAATATTGTTAATACCACAATTACGCGCAAACAACAAGATATAATCTATATGTACTTAGGAAGGGAATGAATTAAACATGTTTTTTTTTTTTCTCCATTGTATTCTATTGAAAAGGCAATCTTGGTCTGATAAAGTTGTCTTAAGACAATTTACTTTTCACAAACACAAAGGCCAAAAAAACATGGAATTACAAATTATTAATAATTAAGTTTGACACTTTGACTAAATGATTACTCTCTAAATGAATCATATATTGGTCGATACATAGAAACATAGCATATTCATGTAGACTATTATAGTCTATAGAGCCTAAAACTAAAAGTGTTAGAAACAATGACTTATAGTTGGAATTAAGAATGAGACATGTATACTTAAGAAATCGTGAACTAAAAGGTAAGATACAAGTAGTAGTTATAGTCATATACGGAACTAATTATTATATTATGTATAATGTGTTATGATAATATGTTTAATTATGTGATTCTCAACCCTATAAAATAATAAGACATATGAGTTCAAATTCAGTATAGGTCTATACCAACCCATCGACCCAATAATTTCATATTTGGTATGAAATTGAGTAATCAATTTTTCATATTGAACGAACAAATCGGCATCAAATCTGAAAGTGTTGGCACATAGTTGATGGTACTTTATATGCATGTTTAGATAATTTTTCTATTTTTAATCCAAGAAAAACAGTTGCAATCCCTTTTCGTTGATAATGGGAGCCAAGAAAAAATAACGAAAGAGAGTTTTTTTTTTTTTTAACTTGATCACTTTCTCCTTGACAAGGAAACTTACATGGAAGAGCGGAGGTACTTGGCAAACAGCTGTTGGATGATCGATCACTACTGAGTACTGAGCGCTATGGAGAATAATTGAAAGGAGAAGACAACAAAACCCCACACAGCATCTTATCAAAATTTTCAATCCCTTTTGGAACTTGGGCCTTTCTCCCGTCCTCTAACTATCTCCGCTTCAAACTTTAATCATTTCCGGCTTTGCTTTTACTTAAGCTAGTGGATGAGTACTATATATACCACCTTCTAAGTTCTGAATTATTACACTATTCCAGGCATTGTGTATCAATTTGACATAGTTTTAAACAGATTATCTACTTTCCTTCTACACCTTAGGTAGGACCCAATGCGACCTACGGGCAAAGTCGAGGTGAGATCCTTTGGACACAAGATACTCGGGAGAGGCATCCTCATCGTATGAGCATCGTAAGGTTTGAGACCACAAGTCTAACAGAGGCAGGACAGTTTTCCTTCAACTTGGATTTCTGTTAGGGAAGTTGTTGTTAATAGAGGATGAATCTGATTTTGACAGGAGCCATAATCAAAGGAAGACCAATATATTGTCTTGAAAAGTATTTTTAAACAATAGATCATCAAATGGTGTCTTGAAAACTAAGTACTAGACCAATATCACAACTCTACTATACACTACTAGTTCATCTCTATCCTTCACTATTGTTATTTTCCTTCTTTCCTACGTAATACATTATCAATAAACTCATATCAATTACAAGCTTTGTACAAGTTATCAGTCGTCTCATACTATATATGCTAGATTGGGTCAAATTAACTATTCTGATTTGGCAGTAGATTTCACTTTCAGAAAAGTGACCGATCGATAGGAAGCTTTCACTTCTCAACAAATCTAAATAAACTTGTAACTAAGAACTAACTGAATTTTTCCCGTACTACTAGTTCACATGATTTTGGTAACTTTGCTCTTCCACGTACCGTCGTTTCCATAGCCATTTTGTGGTATCAACGGAACAGACATAAAGACAAACAATACCTACATTTAGCAACACGTTAACTTGTTAAAAACCAAATGGAAATCAAATTTGAATAAAAACATCTTTCATTTTTCCTTTGAACAAGAAAAATAAAAGATCAATCAACCAGCACTTCGTCTAATATTTTTTTTCTTCTTTTTCGGAGGATTTATAACATTATTAAATTAAGTGAAAAAATAAATTATTGAGTTTATCTCAATTGACCGTTCGATATTATTTTTAAAATTAAAAAAATTAGTTGACGTGAATTCGAATAATCAAAATTTTTTTTAAGTCCTTATCTTTTTCTTAAAAAATAGAAAAAGTGCACAAATATATGGTCGAATTCATACTATCGTACTTACAAAATACAAGATCATGTATTCATTAAATAAGAAATGCGTATAGTGTGGTATGAACTATGAAAGGGTTGGGTCACGAACATGGTGATGCCCACTTTAAAAACACAAACACTCTTAGTTTCTATTCAAATTTTGAGAAAGAAATTTAAAACCCACCCACCATCACATTTCTTACATACATGATACATTCACATTTGCAAACCTATTATTTTAAATATACTACCTATACTATAAATAATATAATATAATATATTTAAATTTCAGAAAAAATGATGGCTTCTCTATGAAACATGGGCTTAGTCCAACTCCCCTACTTGTTTCATCAATTTCCGCATTCTTTTTCAAACTTCTCCTCATACCAGCCCACCAACACAAAGAAATCCGTTGCTCTGTATTATATATATATATAATATACATAATCCAAACTATATTTTAAGCTTCTCTTCTATTGGGTCAATAACCATTTTGAGATCTATAGGGGAAAAAAAAAACCATTTTCTCGGATGTCGTGAAAAGAGAAAGAAAAGAAAAATTGCATCAAAATGTTTCTGTTTTATTTCCAAGCACTGTGATGTTTTTGAGCTTCGTGTGGTGACGATCTGGGTCTGTTCAAAGTTTGAACAGAGTAAGATATAGTTAGTGAAGGGAATCTAAAGGAGCAGCAAGTAAAAAGGTTAGAATCCAAGGCAGAAAGAATTCGGTGTTGTTGTATAGGGATGATGATTTAGAGCTTTTGATAAAAAAGATGAAATAAAAGTGAAGGCTTTTTTTTCTTCTTCTTTTTTGGCTTTTGGAAACTTTGCAATTTCTTATCTTTTCTATCTCTATATAAAGAGAGAGACTTTAGAATGGTGTCTAGTTGGATGAGGAAAAGGGAGGGAGCGTTAAGGAAAAGAGAGTAGTGAATACTGAATAGAGAGTTTGTTTATTACAAGCAATGGAGGAAATGAAGAAGAAGGATCGCCAAATTGTTACTTGGACTCAACAGGTGCTCTATTTCTTTCTACTACTCTCTTCTTCTTCTTTCACTATTTCATTCATTTGATTGCTTTTCTGGGCTTATTTGCTTTTGATCAGGAAGACGATATACTTCGAGAGCAAATTAGCCTTCACGGAACAGAGAAGTATGTTCTTTAATGTGTTTGTTTTGTAGGAATTTGAGGTTTAGTTAGTGTCAAATGGAGTGAAAGATAATCCTCTCGGAGAACTAAAATATTGAGGTAATCTTTTTTTGGTTCTAATCGATTGTGCAGTTGGACGAAAATCGCCTCGAAATTCAAGGACAAAACGACCAGACAATGCAGAAGAAGGTGAGAATGGAGTCTATAATGAAAGTTGATGAATTCACAAATTGTTGCATAGTATTTTTTTTTTCTTATTTTTTGTTAGTGTATTTATATATATGTATATATGTCTGTATGTATATATTTTTCAGATGGTATACATATTTGAATTCTGATTTCAAGAAAGGGGGTTGGTCACCAGAAGAGGACATCCTCCTGTGTGAGGTAAGACCTTACTACTGCTAGAAAAAGTATAGATAGGGTGGACACGTTCCATGATAAAAACCGTAAATCAGCTACATATATAACTAATTTCTATTAGACTGGTCTACGATTTTTAAGTAGATTAGATCCATATAAGAATCTCGTTCTTTTGTTCAGCTTTTCTGTTGTGATCTAATAACTTAAGCTTGTCTTCTAGGCTCAAAAAATATTTGGTAATAGGTGGACTGAAATCGCAAAGGTTGTTTCAGGAAGGTAAGCATATATGTGATCTTTCTTCTTTTCAGTTTATTTTTTTCTTACATCTCTTATATCCCACATTATTAGAAATGAATGATTTAATCATTTCTCTCTGCCGGATTTTTCGGTTTTGGTTTATACAGAACAGACAATGCTGTGAAAAACAGGTTTTCCACCTTGTGTAAGAAGAGAGCAAAATACGAAGCATTGGCGAAAGAGAACTCCATTTCATACATCAATTCAAACAACAAAAGGGTTTCCTTCCTGGAAATTACTACTCCGATCAAACGGTTGAGGTATAGAGAAACAATTGAATTACATATGTAGAAAGAAAAACATTCCAAGTTTATTGCTCAACATATAGAGACCTTAACAACTGTTCTAATGATAATACTATAGGCGGAGAGACATGTCGGAAAATATCACTGAACATTGTAATGCTGGGGAACGGTCCCGCAAGCTGCTAAGAGCTCCATTTGCAGTGTTGATTCAGAATTTTAATAACAATGTTAATAATCTTCCAGCTGAGAATAATCAAGTCAATAGTGCCACGAACATAATCCTCAATAACGGTAAACATTTCGGCTAGTAAATGGAAAGAACAGCTAGAAGGAAAAGATGTATGATTTGTGTTCTTTGTTTCTCAACTTGTGAGCAGATGAAAGAAACAAGGTACAAGGAACATTTCTTAAGAAAGACGATCCGAAGATATCCGCTTTGATGCAGCAAGCAGAATTACTCAGCTCTCTTGCTCAGAAAGTTAATGCAGAGAAGACAGAGCAAAATCTTGAGATTGCTTGGAAGGTATACGCATCATTTTTATTTTCTTGAAACTCCAGCCAAACAGATTTTATATATTATCTCTAAGACATGTAAAATATGATGATCATAAACAGATAGTCCAAGATTTTCTAAAGCAAAGCAAGGAAAAAGATATCTACAGAAACCAAGTCCAAGATCACGTCGATCTTCAACTCGAAGATATTAAAGATATGATAGAGGACTTGAGAAGCAGTAATGATGGTTATTACTTGAGGTAATAATTGAAAGAAAAAGCGTGATATAATTTTGAGTTTTGCTTATTATATGCATTATTTTTCTGGACCGCCTAGTAATAATCTTCATGAATCATTCTCCGCGCAGACCAGAATGCAGCACGGAATCAAGATCAAGTCTACAAGGCGAGATCGGATCACATTCGAGAACCAAGTATAGTACTTCTCCTAAGCAAGTTACCCCACTTTTTAGATCCATGGCAGCCGGAATTCCTAGCCCGAAATTCTCCGAAAGTGTAACGGTTTTATCTTAACATTTTTGTTTCCGTTACTGTCAGTACTTATAACATTCGCCAATTTAATTTTCTTCCATCTTTCAGGAGAGGAGTTTTCTACTAAAAACACTCGGCGTGGAGTCGACTTCTCCTCGTCCATGTTCCAATCCTTCACAACCTCCTCCACACTGCAAAAGATCTCTCCTTCAAAGTCTATAACTGAACCTGCCTTTTCGGGTTTTCTAGTCGAAAAGTGCAAAATTTTCGAGTCTTGCCTAGTTTGTTATTACTCTTCGGACCTGATTTGTGCGTATATAACATGTTGTTAAGTATCTTTTATGAGTGTGCAAGCATGATTGAAGAAAGTTTGAAAGAAGATGATAGAAAGCATGGAGGATTAACCAGGTTTTAGAATGGTTAAGATAGAATAAATTTTTTTTTCCTGTCCAGATTTGTGATGTAATTGAGCATACTTACGGTCGATTTGAAATGAAATATGATTATGAGTGTTTGGTGTGCATACTAATTTTTCCATCTTCATTAGAATATAATTTAATTCGTTGTGGTTATCATCAGCTAAATTCATTCCGTACATTCGGAGTCGATTACATGAATATTGATTCGCTTTGCCATTAGAATATAATTGAATTCATTATATTCTAAACTTATATTAGGGATGAGCAACAAATGATCCGATCCGACTTAATCTGATCGATTTTTTTATTTTTATTTTTAATATAAATTATTTTAAATTTTAATTTAATTAATTCTTTATTAAAATAATTTTTTTTTCCTTTCCCATATTTCTTGTAATGAATAAACTTTATTTTTTTCTTTCAAGAATTTTATTAATGAATTTTCATTAAACGACTCTTAACTCTTAACTCTTAATTTTTTTTTTATAACTTTACATTAATTTTTTTTTAAAATACACTTTTTCATTTATTTATTTCCTTATACTATTTTTTCTTAAACACATGAAGTAGTGATTGCTCAATTAAATTAAAAAAAAAATTCAATTTTCCTTTTATTTTATCAATTATATTATTTATATTTTTTTTTAAAATAAATTTTTATTTATTATTTTCTTAAATAAAATTTTCAATTCAATTATTTTTTAAATGATAACTAACTTCTCAATTATATATATATATATATATATATATATATATATATCTAATAATTTAATTTGACATATATCTAAATATCATTTAATTTGATTTGACCATTCTTCGATATTATCAAAAATTAAATCCGACGGATTTAACCGGATACTGATTTCTCAACCCCTCAAAGCAAGTATCAAGAAATTAAGCATGGAAATGGACTCGTTCAATGATGTTTGACATGTTAAGAATAAGTCTTCCTCACAATCTACTAAATTATTGTTTATTAATAATAATCGTATTATTCCAAATCTCACTAAGAATATTAAAAATAAAAAATAAAAAATAAAAAATAAAAAATCACCCTGCAATCAGGCCTCCCCCTTCCCTCGCTTTCTTTGCTTACTGGTGGGGACAGATACGGGCCCCCACCTCCAATTTTAACAGATTTCTTTCCACTGAATAAGTATTCGTTCAACTGGAAATACCATTTATACCCCCTGCTCTCGCAGTGACTGCGTAAGCGGCGATGGTTGTGCTGCCACGGGTTTCTCGAAGGTTCAAACCGGGCAATTCCTTTCGCTTCTTCTAGTTCTAGTTTCTCTCTTTCTCTCTGCGGCTGCTTCACCTTCTGTTCAAATTCTTCCTTTTTGCTGTTTATTGGAAATTGGTAAGTTGAAGCTTAGTGAAGATTCTGTTCTTGCTCGAAAATCTCCATTAATGGGTAACTGCTTAGATTCCTCTGCTAAAGTAGACAACGCTCAGAGCTCTCGCGCCACTTCTGGTAACACTTTCTTCTTACTTTTTTTTTTTTTTTCTGCATTTTGATGAGCTTGGAATCTATGGAGGAAGGGGGAGTAGAGTATTATAATAGTTAAGGTTCTATTCTCGATTCCGTATTGTGATTGTTGGAAAAGAAGGAGGATTGAATATTTTAGTTAATTAGATTCCTTTCTGAGTTGTTAACTAATTTTCCAAATTCACAAATTAACTACTTACTTTGATTGCCAATTTCAGTTTTTTCTATTTTATTTTTATTTTAATATTAAAATTCGCTCTCTTTTTCAATCAGGACTGTCGAAAGGTTCAAGCAATTCAAGCTTTTCATTACCTTCTTCAAGTCTTCCACTACCAAGATCCGAAGGTGAAATCCTGTTATCTCCGAATCTAAAAGCCTTCTCATTCCACGAGCTAAAGAGCGCAACGAGGAATTTTCGGCCAGATAGTCTCCTTGGAGAAGGAGGATTCGGTTATGTCTTCAAGGGATGGATTGATGAACATACACTTACTGCTGCAAAGCCCGGCTCGGGAATGGTAGTTGCCGTCAAGAAGCTTAAACCTGAGGGCTTTCAGGGCCATAAGGAGTGGTTGGTATGTTCTCAGTTCTCACTACACATATTCTTGCTTTTGGTACACTGGAGTTTAGACTCAAACTGGCTTTCTAAACTGAGAGCTTTGTGCTAGATCTGATAGCTGATTTGTTTCAGACAGAAGTGAATTATTTGGGCCAACTTCATCATCCGAATCTTGTTAAGCTGATTGGGTATTGCTTGGATGGTGAGAATCGGCTTTTGGTCTACGAGTTCATGTCCAAGGGGAGCTTAGAAAATCATCTCTTCAGAAGTAAGTAAATTGCATCTAGTGAATAGACTTCTTACTCAATGAGATGCTAAATACTCTGCTTCTTGAACATTACTTTGCTAAATTCAACACATTTACCCATTCTTCTTATGCAATCTGTTTTTGTTTGACAGGGGGGCTACAACCACTTCCTTGGGCCTTAAGGATGAAAGTGGCAATAGGTTCAGCCCGGGGGCTTGCTTTTCTCCACGAGGCTGAACCCCAAGTCATTTACCGGGATTTCAAGGCCTCTAACATCCTTCTAGATGCGGTAACATAATACAAATATTACAACTATATCTTATCATCTCTTCACCGTAGATATATTTAGGCTTCCTAAACCTAGTTTCACAACAATATATATGCAGCAATTTAGTGCCAAGCTCTCAGATTTCGGTTTGGCCAAAATGGGCCCCACTGGTGATAGGACCCACGTATCTACCCAAGTCATGGGTACCCAAGGCTACGCCGCACCTGAATATGTTGCCACAGGTCCATTACATTATCTTCCGATTATTTAGCATTTGCACATTTTGGTACTTAGATAAATTTTCTATACTAATTTAGTATTATTATTACTATTATTTTTTGGCTAACCAGGTCGGTTGACTGCGAAAAGTGATGTGTATAGCTTTGGAGTCGTGTTACTTGAACTATTATCCGGGCAGCAGGCAGTAGACAAGGCTAAAGTCGGGCTGGAGTCAAATTTGGTGGAGTGGGCCAAACAGTATTTAGGCGACAAGAGAAAATTGTTCCGGATCATGGACACAAAATTGGAGGGCCAGTATCCTCAAAAGGGTGCCTTTGTAGCTGCTTCATTAGCCTTACAATGCCTGAATTACGAGTCAAAGGTCCGGCCTCGAATGGCTGAGGTTTTAGCTGCACTTGAAGAGCTTGATGCCCCAAAAAGTGTGGTTAGAGTGCCACAGAGAGATCATATGGCCCCTATAAAAAAATCTCCTTTGAGGAAAACCCGCTCTCCGTTGAGTTTGACGCCAATTGGTGGGTCTCCTCTGCCATCGCACCGGCAATCACCACGCTTACGCTGAATGAATAGATCTTGTCAAAGTTTTGATTGAAAGTGAACTAAGTTAATATTACGTCTTGTATCTGTAGAAGTTATGTATTGAGTGCAGTAGTAGATTTGCTGAAATATAGGTGTTCTATGTACATAAGAAATAAGTTGTTGAGGAATAGGTTATACTATACATGATGCTTCTATCTTTATTGACTTTTGCTAATTTTGAGAGTAGAGCCGTTTATTCAGTAAGATCATGCTTTATCCAATAACAGGACTACCGGATAACATGGGCGAGCTTTTTGGGATGCTGATTGCACGTCTGCATGCATTGGAGCCGATAAGAAAGCAAAAATACAAAAGGCTAACTTGCTCATATGAGATAAGCATGACTTTAGAACATGAAAATTTTCGGCTAACCAAATACTCTGGTTTGAGTTGGTCCCCACCCAAAAGGGTTTATAACCGACTAGTGGTCATGTCGGTCATGGGCAGTGGGTGAACCTAGACGAAAAGTAGAGAATGTCTTGAATTTCACTCTATATCCCTTTCAGCTTTGAATTTCTTGATGCAAAGCAATAGAGGAATCTGATTATAATGCAACCAATTGTAATTTCACTCCAATTGCATTAGGGGTGAGCAACGGATCAGATCGGATTTGATCCGACAACGTCGGATTAACGGTTGGATTGGATCAAATGATCTTCGGATGGATGTCAAATCCGATCTATTGTAGTCGGATGGGTGTCAAATCCGATCTATTGTAGTCGGATGGATGTCAGATTAGATCTGTTGTAGTCGGATGGAAGTCGAATCGGATGGGACGATTTTATTTTTTTTTTTGAGAAATTTTTTAAAAATAACTTAATTTATATTATGTAGTATTAAATATTATAGAGAAATATTAATATGTTTAATTGAAGATTATATCTTTTTTAAAAAAAATAATATATATATATATATATTTAATGGAGAAATCAATTATCATTTAAAAAATAATTAATTAAAATTTTATTTAAAAAAATAATAAATAAAAATCTATTTTAAAAAACGTAATATATATAATTGACAAAATAAATAAAAAATTGAAAATATTTTTTTTAAATTTAATCGAGCAATTACTTTATATATTTAAGGAAAAATAATAATGAAAAATTATATAAGAAAATAAATAAATGAAAAAGTGTATATTAACGAAACTTTAATGTAAAAGTAAGAAAAAATTAAGAGTAAAGAATCATTTAATTAAGAAGATGTTTGAGAGTACTGATAAGTACTTAAAAGTACTTATTTTTATAAAATAAGTAGTTTCGATTTGTCAAAAAAAACTGTTTAATACTTATTTTTTTTAAAAATAAGTACTTTTTCTACTTATTCATTAGTTTCAGTTTGATGCAATTGTGGACGGAAAGGATCATGAAGGTCTTGTTGGCAATTGTGGAGAGGAAATAAGTTCATGATTTGATTCTCCAAAAAAAATTCTTTTGTGGACAGGGAAAGTATGATTTCCAAGCTAGAGCTCCTAATTACCCCATTTTTCTGGTCAGGTTCATTACTCATATTGAAGCATTTTCTTCATGCAACTGGGAATTATGTTATCTATCTATCAATCTGGTGATTCTCTTGTTTCATGTTTGTTTCTCTATAAATACAAAACCTGATTTCTATCTTGCTTCATTAAGAAAGTACTAGAGCATGCAAGATAGTTGTAGTACTTAGCAGAGAGAGAGAGAGAGAGAGAGAGAGAGCTGGTCAGACGTTTCCTAGAGTTCTCTTGAGCACTTCACTGAGGCTTGTCTTCTGTTTCTAATCTTAGATTGTCTCACTGAAGTGTTTGGGGGAACTCTTGGTAGCTATCTGACATGTTAATCAATAGAAAATCCATGCAGGATTGGTTTATGTTTTCTAATTAACTCTTGTTGGGCAGTAATTAATGAAATCAAAGTTCAGTTCTCGATTTATTAACTGCTGTAAGCCGTGAACGGAAAGGTGATCGGAGTAATCAAAATCTGGGTTATTATTATTATTTTTTTAATATTATAGGAGAAAAAGAAGGTCCCGAGCCATATTAGAACAACGCTTGAATGTCGTTGTAGAAAGTTAAAATATCAATAATAGCAAAAAATAAAAAATTAGCTGAGATTTTCAATTTTTAATTTTTTTTTTGCTTCTTCTGTGTATTTAGTAAGCAGGTTAAAGTAAATTATTTATACTGAAAAGCTTAAATTAGCCCCACAATTCACTATGTGCGTGTGGTAGATGTGTATAAAATGTTATAAAAGAAAATTGTAAAATCCAAATTTAGTTTTGAATCTAGTCTTAGGGAACGCGGCAGGTCCAGCAGCCATTGGTGATGGAGGCGGAGGCCACAGTGTCAGAGGCGGCAGTATGATGGCTGTCTATGGTGGATGTGTATCAAAATGTAATGAAAGTCAATTTTAGAGGAGCAAACTTGAATAAAAAAAATTAAAAAAGAAATTGAGATGGTAGTAATAACAGAAAGTTAACTTATAAGGGTCAAAATAGAAGAAAAAAAAATGCATTCATTTTTTTTTTGATATGGCAAACAGTGTTATGTCTGCATTTTTCTAATAAAATATACAAAAACAGATTTTATATTAAAAATTATTATATATTTTTTTATTAATATTAATTATCTTATTATTAAAATTATTTTATTTTAACTATAATAATTCATATATATATATATAGATGTATTGTATTTTATTAATATAAAAATATAATTATATATTTAAATATTATCTATAACCTCTATTCTTTCATTAGAGCACTATATGTCAACATTATATTTTTTTGCTCCACTCCCTTTCAATTGAATCATGACTTTTCAAAAATTATAAATTCCAATCGTATCATTACTCACCACCATGACCTCCGTTGTAACTGCTTCAACTCTTGCCAATATAATCGTAGCCTCACTATTAACACAACTCCCAATCCAACACATAACTAGTTTTATATTCACTTGTCTCGATGGACCTTACATGAAATTTTTAGATGGAGTCAATTATCATTACCATCGATATAATACAACATTTGAACAGTTCCCTACAGGCATTACAGATTACGAATCTCTCACAACTACTCTTGATTAACTCGTTGTTCGTCACATATCCACTGGTTTGACTATGTAACTCACTTGGAACCCCTTCATTGCCTTTTATAATACTTATACTACTCTTAATTATTTCTAATATTTTACTTCTCATTTTTTTTGAGATTTTCCACAATCAAACGTTTCTTATTTTGGTTCTTCACATAACATTTGAATACTACAAACAACATAACAGCAACAAACGCTAATAATAATAACTACTTCAATAGTCATACTAGGAGACACCGACGAAATTACGAGTACATATATATATAATCATAAGTACCTTATTGCAGATCAAATTGCGGATAGAATTACAGATGCTCTTACTAAGAGTCTTTATCTTACCTATTTTCAGTTTCTACGGTCCAAGTTTACTGTAGATACCTGTGTTTCGCTTGAGGGAGATGAAAGAATATTATGATTTTTTACTAGTTTTAGTTATCTTATCGTAAAGATTATCTTATGGGTAATAATTGATAAGACAGATGTCACTGTCTTCATTTTTTTTCTGGTTTATGTTATATCCTATTTATGGGGAACACATATTTTAGAGGTTATTCTAGCTTTTAATATTTATCTTTTTCTGTTTTAGATTTTTTAGGTAACGGTAAGCTTCAGTGGTTATTCCAACGTTTTCTCCAACTTTATTCTTTTTCTGATTCGTTTGAAAGATTGAGGTCGGACAAAAAGGAGGAAGTGGGAGTTTTTTTTTTTTTTTTTTCAATTATAAATTAAAACATGTATATCGCTTTGTTTCTTTGTACAAAAGGTGAAAATTTTAAGAGGCTTTATGGTAAGTGAAACTTTTTCCAATTTTTTTGGAGTTTGCTTTTGCAATAATGGTCTATAATATGTCTTGCCGTTTTGGAAAAGCTTGATTCATTTATTAAAACGTCAGTGGATCTTGAGATTCCGTGGAGTTGAATCCTTCACATCAAATTTGTTCAAACGACTCGTCGGCCTTCTCATCTTACGGAAACGAGTCTGTTAAATCGACACATATAGTTTAGCGGCGTGAGCGAATCTGTTAGTTGACTGTTTGCTGAGATTAGCTTCATCTTCAGGGATCCGGATTTACAAATTCCGACCGATGCCGCTAACAATCAGAACCCAGCAAACCATATCTTTTAGTTTTGACCAGAAATGTTAAAACAAATTTTTAATATCTTTTAGCTAGACTGCCTTCTTGAATTAGAGCCTGAAATTTGAAATTTCTTCACAAATCCAAGAAAAAGTTGAAATGCTAGAGATTCATTTTTAACAATTTATTAATGACCGACCTAAATACAACCACATAATCATATAGTTTGAGATCATATCAAAGTAATTTCCAAAAAAGAAAAAAAAAATATATTCGTCCCTTAAACTCTTCCATAATTATCAGCTAAATACACATGCCAAGTGAACCAAAATAGGAAGAGAAAGTGGAAGGGAGGAGAGAAGAGTGAGGAAACAAGTATACTCATCGGTGGAGGGTTCTGATCATTGGCGGTGGCAGCCGGGATTCTTAGAGATATTTGTGGTCGTTGTTCTATTGATAGGATGGATTGAGTTTCTAAGATGGTGAAAGGAGGTAATTTTAGTTTTATTTAAGTTGGTTAAAATTAAAGCAATTTTGCCCATCAGATTTAACTTAATCTAATGGTTCAAAACTTATGTAAAATATTGTGTTCCTTGAACATTCTTGAAATCATTATATTTAACTTAATCTAACGGTTCAAAAAGTTGTGTAAAATATTGCGTCACCTTCTCTATTCATATTGTTGTTTTAATATCTCTATTCATATGTGTGAATTGTGATGGGGGTCATGTTGTTTAGGTTCCCACCACAAAACCTATTACAAAAATATATGGTTTTCAAATCGACAGCAAAACTACATATATAATCACGTTTTACATTTAGGGCCAATTCCATCCGTGCTTTGATTTTTAAACACACGCGATGAATATAAACTATAGGAATAGTACCTAGGACGAACGTACAGTACAGTAAAGTCAAGAGATATTTAGGGGGGTTTCGCTATTCTGAGAAGGAAACACACAATGAATAACTTTCCTAGCCAGAGCATCTTTAGTGGATTCCACACGACATGTACTATATATTTGCACCTTAGCTTATAATCTCATTCATACGACTAGCTAATTAGTACTCCAAATACTAACAATAAGTATCAAAATGGCTAAAGTCTTAGAACAAAGTAATGGCATCAGCTCGAAAACCAACCGTCGCTCAGCCAATTACCATCCCAGCATTTGGGGTCACCATTTCCTCTCATATGATAGTCATGCTTTGGTAAAAATCAAAGCGCCTTACATACATCATATGCATGCACTATATAAATATATATATATATATATATATATATGCTTGTTATATATACATCCGAGCTTTCATGATTCATACTTTTTGTGCATGCAGGAAAGCGATGATACATTGGTGGAAAAGGTTGAGCAACTGAAGAAAGAAGTGAAGAGAAGGCTGATGGCTCCGATTGAGAAGCCCTCACACAAACTGGACTTGATTGATGCAATTCAACGTTTAGGCGTCTCGTATCATTTTGAGGATGAGATTTGTGTAATTTTGAAGGAATTACATGACCAGATCCTAAAACAAGAAAACAACTACAATGATGATGATGACGATCTTTACACTGTAGCTCTCCGGTTTCGATTGTTTAGACAGGGAGGTTTCAACATTTCCTGTGGTAAGTTTCATAATATTCTTCTCTTCAAAAGAACACATACGTATCATATTTGTATAACTCTAATTAACTGATTGGATGTTGAATTAAGCAGAATTTTTGGAGAAGTACTTGAAAGATAGCGAAGGCAAATTCAAGGAATCAATTGTAAACGACGTGCGAGGAATGTTAAGTTTGTATGAAGCTACTCATTTGAGCATTCATGGTGAAGAAATACTTGATGAAGCACTTGCTTTTACTATCACTCATCTTCAGGAGTACTCTAATTTGAACTTATCAACAACACTACTTGCTTCACAAGTAAAACATGCCTTAGATCGTCCTCTCCGAAAGGGCTTACCGAGACTCGAGGCTATGCATTATTTCTCCATTTACCAACAAGAACCTTCTCACAGTGAGCTTCTTCTAACCTTTGCCAAGTATGATTTCAATCTACTCCAAGAACTCCACCAGAGAGAGCTTAGCCATATTTCCAAGTGGTGGAAGGACTTAGACGTTGCAAAGAATCTACCATTTGCCAGAGATAGAATAGTGGAGTGTTATTTCTGGATATTGGGAGTGTTTTTCGAACCCGAATATTTGTTCGCAAGAAGGTTCTTGACCAAAGTGATTGCCGTGACATCTGTTATGGACGACATCTATGATGTCTATGGTACTCTTGAAGAGCTTCATCTCTTCACTCAAGCAGTTGAAAGGTTTGAATCATACATGAACATTTTACCTATATATTCAGAAGTTTCATGACTGGCTAGCTAATTGGAACTTATTTTAAATTTCAGGTGGGATATTAATTCAAAAGATCAATTGCCAGAGTACTTAAGATCATTCTTTCAGGCACTGCTAGATGTGTTTAGTGAAGCTGAAGAGTATTTGGCTACACAAGGAAGATCATACCGCATCTACTATGCGAAAGAAGAAGTAAGCCATTTTGTATCCACGAGTTTTTTTTTTTTTTTGGCCAATATCCCCACGAGTTTGAATTCTTGAACTTATAATTACAACACTAATTTATTGAATTTTGTTAATATAGATGAAGAGACAGGCGAGAGTATACTTGGAAGAGGCAACATGGTACCATGAAAAACACATTCCGACATTGGAGGAATACATGTCGGTCGCACTTATTTCTTGCGGCTATCCATTGCTTGCAACAATTTCTGTTGTAGGAATGGGAGATGTTGCGACCAAAGATTCCTTTGAATGGTTATCCAAACATCCTAATAAAATTATTAAAGCGTGTTCACTAATTTCAAGACTTATGGATGACATTGTATCACACAAGGTATATATTGGCTATTATATATATACGTATACCTTGCTGCTAATTACATGACCTAAATATCATAAGATTTGATTGCTAATTAATATATATTTCCATGTTATGTATGTAGTCCGAGCAAGAGAGAGGGGACGTCGTGTCGGCTATCGAATGTTACATGACGAAACACGGTTGTACGGAAGAAGAAGCCGAAAGAGAATTGAAGGAACAAGTGAATGATGCGTGGAAGGATATAAATGAAGGGTTATTGAATCCAACCTCGATTCCCATGGCTCTGCTCATGCCTGTTCTTAATCTTTCTCGAGTGATGGATGTGGTTTATAAGGATGAAGATGGATACACTAATGCTCATGTTACTCTTAAGGATTCTGTCTCTTCTCTCCTTATCAATCCGGTACGTCTCTAGGATTAGTAGATAATAGAGAATTTAGAAGGCCAAGCATAAGGATCAATTATTGTATTGGTATCACTTTCTGTATTGTCTGTCATACTGTGTTTCTACCTCGTGCTTGAAGCGGCACATTGTTCTTGTAGCTGTACTGTATGCAAATTTGCAGATACCACTTCGGTCAATAATTGCAATAGTGGAAGGCAAGAAGGCTCCACAAGCCCAATAAGACAATAGAAGACGTGTGGCAATTACCTAATTAATTTGTTACCACAAAATTATTTTATTTAATTGCTACTTTAATAATCGGAAATATTTCAAATTAATTTGAATAATTTTGGATATGGCTATTATACTTATAACTTAATTCCATATCCAATATTACAAAAGTTAAGAACCCTCGTTTATAGTTTATCCCCAAAATCATAATTGAATATAGAAGATTACGTGTATTTTAAATTTTAATAAACGATTGAATCTCTCTATACTATTTCAGATTGATTACAACGCTCCAATCACTCCAATCACATATTTACACCCTCACATACAATGTATAAACCTAGATAAGATGATCTTAATAATTTCAACACATATTAGAACACTATGCATATAAGAAAAAATCATACTTCCAAGATTATTTAGATTATCAAGAAATTATTATCAATATATTCAAACCTTATGAAAACTCTAGATTACGTAGTGAAGAATATCCTATAGAGATGATGAAGAAATTACGCTCGCAAACCCTAATATTTGAAAGGGAAGGGTGAAAATAAAGATGACTTAAGTATCAAAGGATAAATGACTTAGATTGGATTTAATGATTTTAATCTAATGGTCCCAAGTTGCCTCACACTAAATCGGGTTAAGGAATAATGTGGGCATTCTCTATGGACTTATGGGCTTCAACCATGTTTAACCCAACAATCTTCACCTTTGGAGCTCACAAGCCCTCTACTAGCTTAGTACCTTTCCCAACAGATATTCTCTATTATGAAATAGTGCACAAGGATCCATTACAATAATGCCTTCATTGCTCCATGGGACTGATAGTTACCCGACATGCAGTAAGTCCAAACAATGCTAGAACTTACTTGTGGCAGCCACCTTAAAAACTAGATATGAGGGATTTTCCTCAGTAGGAACTTTGAAAATCCTCAAAATACCAGAAGCTAGTTATTTTCTAACAAAATGATACTTGATGTCCATATATTTAGTCCTTTCATGATGGATTGGGTTTTTGAACATATGGATAATACTATGGCTATCTGAGTAAATGGTACAAGATTCCTTCATCATTTTTATCTCCTAAAAAAAACCTTGAATTCATATTGCTTCTTTAAACACATCTGTCAGAGTTACATACTATGCTTCTGTTGATGGTAATTCAACAATAGGTTGTAGCTAGGTTTTCCAACTTACATAGTTTCCCCCTAATAGAAACTGGTAAGATGTAGTTGATTTTTTGGAGTCATAATCTCCTGCAAAATCACACTATACAAGACCCACTAAACAAAAATTATCAATCCATGGTCCAAAATTTAAACCAATAGTAAAAGTTGAACTCAAATATTTTTCAGTAACCATT
The DNA here is from genome assembly GCA_027186245.1 of Coriaria nepalensis. NCBI lineage: Eukaryota > Viridiplantae > Streptophyta > Magnoliopsida > Cucurbitales > Coriariaceae > Coriaria > Coriaria nepalensis. The sequence continues at coordinate 2,990,261 of CP114486.1, forward strand.
TTAGTGCTAAACAATGATCAAAACTAAGGTTAGACATAAATCTACTTAAAAGAGATATAGAAAAACTCAAGTCGGGTCTTGTATTAATCATGGTGTACCTAACTGATACTATAGCATTAATATATGAGATTTGATCCATTTTTAGTTTATCATTTTCAGTTTTAGGGGATTGGTCTTTACTAAGAGTGAAGTGCCAAGCCAAAGGAAGAGATACATGCTTATAACCAGTTAATCCAAATTTATCCACAACTTTCTTTAGATAATTTGTTTGATGTAACCTAAGTATATTCTTAGTTCTATCTCTTATTATTTCCATACCTAAAATTTTCTTAGCATCCCTAAATCGTTTAGGTCAAATTCTAAATTCAATTTTACTTTTAACTCTCTTATTTTTTACTTAGATTTACTAATAATGAGCGTGTCATCCACATAGATTAATAGAAATATCAGATTATTCTTAAGACAAGAATAATACATACAAGTGCCAAATTTACTTTTAGAAAAACCAAAATTCAACATGCATAATCAAATTTTTTATATCATTGTCTAAATGATTGCTTTAACCCATGCAATGATTTTTTTAGCAAGTAAGCAAAATCAAAGTTATTCTTGTTTACAAATCCAAGTGGTTGATTCATATAAATTTTCTCGTCTAAAGTTTCATGTAAGAAGGTAGTTTTTACATCTAGTTGTTCCAATTCATAATCATAATATGTAATAACAGCCAACATTATTTTTATAATATTAAATTTAACAACAGGGGAGAAAACTTTATTTATAGTCTATTCATTCTTTCTCGGTAAAGCTCTTAGCAATTAATCTGACCTTATATTTAGGAGGATTAAGGGAAGTCATATATTCATTCCATTTATAAAAGCACTTATAGTCAATAATTCTTCTTTTGGCTGGTATTGGGACCAATTCCCAAGTTTGATTCATGGCTAAGGAGTATATTTCCTCCTCCATTGCATCAATCCATTTGTCTTTGTCATGAGACTACATTGCATCATGGTAATCCATCGGTTCTGTTTCAGCAATATCAAAACCTGCCACTAATGTAACATATATTAAATCCACATAAGAGTATTTAGAGTTACGTCTTACCTCCCTTCTAGCCCTATCCCAAGCCAATTGGTAATCATTAAGCTGGTTATAATACAACCAATACCCGATTGTATATAGGAATAGACAATGCCGGACTGTTCTACGTAAGGCCATAGGAAAAGGTCATGACAGTCTTGTTGGCAATTGTGGAAAGGAAATAAGTTCATGATTTGATTCTCTGAAAAAAATCTTTTGTGGAAAGGGAAAGTATGATTCCCTAGCTTGAGCTCCTAATTACCCCATTTTTCTGGCCAGGTTCATTACTTAGACTGAAAGCTTTTCTTCATGCAACTAGGAATCATATTATCTTCCATTTATCTATCTATCTATCTGATGATTCTCTTGTGTCATGTTTGTTTCTCTATAAATACAAAACCTGATTTCTATCTTGCTTCATTAAGAAAGTACTAGAGCATGCAAGAAAGTTGTAGTACTTACCAAAGAAAGAAAGAGAGAGAGAGAGAGAGAGAGAGAGCTGGTCAGACGTTTCCTAGAGTTCTCTTGAGCACTTCATTGAGGCTTGTCTTCTGTTTCTAGTCTTAGGTTGTCTCGCTGAAGTGTTTGGGGGAACTCTTGGTAGCTATCTGACATGTTAATCAATAGATAATCCATGTAGGATTGGTTTATGTTTTCTAATTAACGCTTGTTGGGCAGTAATTAGTGAAATCGAAGTTCAGTTCTCCATTTATTAACTGCTGTAAGTCGGGAACGGAAAGGTGATCGGAGTTTCTTGCTCTTATACCATATTATTACACAGATATTGGAGGGAAAAGAAAACTAGTTTATTATTCGTTAACACTGTCACTTACTACAGATGCTAATTAACTAACTCGATGCAACTAATCTGAAATCACAATACGAGCCTCAACTATTGTAGTAGTATCCCAACATATATACTTAACACAAGCTATTTCAGTTTTCAGAGTTCATTATTTTTTCAGGAAGATTGAACTGAAGTAATGGAAGTTTATGTTGAAGATCATAAGTTGAAGTAATCTCAAGCTCAGTTCATATAGTTCAACAAAGAAATCAGAAGTCAGTTTGCTCAAAAGCTTTTCCTAGAGCAGTCTTTTTCTACTGTTTGTTTGTTTGTTTGTTTGTTTTATGTTTGTTTGTTTTTTTGGGTGACTTATGAGTATGGTTCTTCCTTTATCTCATATGTTTGATTTCTCTTATCTTAAAGCTGATTTTTTTTTTGTCGAAAGCTAAAGCTGTTTAATTAGTGAGTACTAGAAGGTGCACTACCAGAAAGAAAAAAAAAATAGAAAAGAAAATTTTATCTTACGGTTCTTGTAGCCTTTCCAGTGGGTTGTGGCCACGGCTGATGGAGGCAGAGGCCACGGTGGCGAAGGTGGCAACGGTAGCATATCTATCTATGGCGGATGTATATCCAATTGTTATAAAAGTAAATTTTAGAGGAGGAATGAATGAAAAGAAGATAAAATAAATTTTGAGAGGGTAGTAATAAAAGAAGGTTAACTTATAAGGGTGATTTTTTGTGTGTGGATGATATCGTTGCAAAAGACTGAAATGTCATGCCTGTATTTAAAAGAAAAAGAAAAATAAAAATAAAAAACAATTTTACGTATCTTTTAAAGCTCGAGCTGTTTTTAGCTCAAAAAATAACTATAGAAAACTCTCCCCTTCATAAATTCTATACATAAAGTCATGCTTCAATGTTGATACAATCTCGTCCATCACAAATACATGCAATAATTCAAGAATTACAAAACCAAATTATTGTAACATGAAAAGTGCAGCTACAGTGACCCCAGAGATATCATATAGTCTCTATAAGATACTACAAAAAAAAAAAGAGCATTTTAGCAGCATCTCAAAGGTGTTACTGAATTCGATTTTGTAACACACACGAGCAGTAAAAAAACCGATACTATATTGGACTTACCGCTAGATTATATTTAGCGGCATTTGGTTTTCATTTCGTAGCACTTTAACATGGTTTTCATTTAGTAGCACTTTATCATAGGTGTTGTTAGTAATTTTTGCACACCTTTATTACATTAATGTAATCACTTTATTTACATATTCTTCCTCATCTTTATTACATTAATGTATCAACATTATCAAAATATATAACAAATTTATATTACTAAATAAAAATTTAGTAAAACTTAATAAAATTCTATTATTAGAAGTTTAATTTCTTACAAACAAAGTTATCAACAGCTACATACACTAGCCCCAAACTTGAATCCAATCACCAGCTACTGCTTGAAGCAAGTAAATAATAGTAATTAATTAATTGCATTACAATATTTGCCTGAATTTGAGCGATAATCTCTAAATCTTGAGACTTGACAAACCTTTCAAACTCCTGCTTGAACCACCCACCTGCAAAGTGAAGTAGATTTGGTTCATTGATATGTTAAAACAAAAACAAATACACATGGTAGCAATCACGTGTGCATTTTAACTTCAATAACATCATATTAACCAACACTAAGGATTCTGCAACTCACATGCTTATATAGTAAACTTTTAGACTAGAAAGAAGTATATGATTCAGTATTCGATGACAAAAAAAAAATGGTAAAAAAGGGACGAGGAAGCAATTATAACATACAAATCAAAGAATCAACCAACATCAAAACCACTTAATGGTGACCATGCTTAAACTAGGTGAGCATAAATGATGAAAAAGATTAACCAACACTAACTACAAACGCATGGGGGAAAGTAACTTACTAAATATACTTTACAGGACAAAGGATTCCAGCTATTCAAATGCATTTTGAAGCACTTTATCAGAAGCTATTTTGGATCCATACACTGAGCTAGCACTGGTTCAACAACTTTCAAAATATCCTCTGCCTTTTGGTAATAATTCAGAATATGCTCCAAGTTTAAATAATTCAGAGAGAGAGAGGTGGGAACTGGGAACGAAGAAGGAAAATATCAAAAATTTGAAAGGGGCGAGCGGTGGCTAGAATGTTTGAAACCCTAAAAGGGTTAATCAAATATATCATACTTTTTTAAAAAAAATAACGAGAAGTTATGACCTTATTGCAAGGAAAATGAATTAAAAAAATTATAAACTAAGAAGAAAGAAAGAGCATGTGGTTGATTTGATTTAGGTGATATCGAATTTATATAATTGAAATTTAGTAAATTGGATTTAGGGTGTAATTTAAGTTCTTTTATTTTAACGGTACTATAACTGGTGCTGTTAATTTCGTAGAACATTAACGTTATTCCCACGTGATACTTTAGCTGTAAAATTAATGAGTACCACCAAATAGGATCAAGTAGCGGCACTCTTTCGTAGAACCACTAAATGCGTGCCTCTAAAACGGAGTTTTTTGGTAGTGAGAAAGTCTCCTTTGAGTTTGAGGCAAACCCGTTCTCCGTTGAGTTTGACGCCAAATGATGGGTCTCCTCGGTTGTCTCATCGGCAATCGCCATGTGTACACTGGTTGAATGGATCTTGTTAAGTTTTGATTGAAAGTGAACTAAGTTACTATTACGTCGTGTGTATCTGTAGAAGTTATGTTTGAGAGTATGCCTTTTTTTAATACAATAAGATCATGTTTTATCCAATAACATGACTACTTATTCTCGAAATTATATTGTAAGGTTAAAAATCTCTTGTTATAGACCAAAATACCAGATAACATGGGCTAGCTTTTTAGAATGCTGATTGCACGTCTGGAAACATTGGAACAAAAAAGAAAGCAAAACTTTCAGTTAAACAAATACTATGGTTTGAGTTCGTCCCCACCCACATGGGCTTATGACCGACTTATGGTCGTGGACAGTGGGTGACCCACGCAAAACAGAGAATGTCTAGAATTTCACTTTATATGTTGAAATTGTTTTGGGAGAAAGATTTCTGATTGATATATAAATAAATAAATAAAAATTTCTCTATAAAGTATTTTAAAGGAAGAATAATTAAATTTTAAAATTTAATATGATGTTAGAGCTAAATTAAATAAATATATCCGTATTTTATTTCAAAAAGCATTCCTTAAGCATTTTATCATTTGTTGAGCTTTCGAAATAACAAGCTCACAAGTGAACGAGAGTGTTGAAATTATCTTACATTATTTTGAAAGAATATATATGTTTGATTTATAACTAAGAAATTTCATTTTACACTATAATAAATACATGTACATCCTTTTCAGCTTTGAATTTCTTGATGCAAAGCACCTAGCAGTAGACGAATCGGATTGTAATGCAACCAGATCAAAGCCCAATTGTAAATAGGAACAGTCATGCCGAACCATGAAGGTCTTGTTGACAATTGTGGAAAGGACATAAGTTCATGATTTGATTCTACAAAAAAATCTTTTGTGGACAGGGAAAGTACGATTCCCTCACTTGAGCTCCTAATTACCCCATTTTTCTGGCCAGGTTCATTACTAATCTTGAAAGCTTTTCTTCATGCAACTGGGATTTGTATTATCTATCCGTCTATCTGGTGATTCTCTTGTATCATGTCTGTTTCTCTATAAATACTAACCTGATTTCTATCTTGCTTCATCAAGAAAGTACTAGAGCATGCGAGTAAGTTGTAGTACTTAACAAAGAAAGAAAGAGAGAGTTCGTCAGATCTTTCCTAGAGTTCTCTTGAGCACTTCATTGAGGCTTGTCTTCTGTTTCTAGTCTTAGGTTGTCTCACCGAAGTGTTTGGGGGAACTCTTGGCAGCTATCCGACATTTTAATCACTAGACAATCGACGCATGATTGGTTCGAATTATTAACTGATGTAAGCCGTGGACACAAAGGTGAGATCAAATCAACTCTTGTGTTGATTTCAAATCAACATCTTCCCAATAAACAACCATGCATGATTGGTTTCTGTTTTCTGCTCAACGCTTGTTGAACAGTAATTAGTGAAATCAGAGTTCCGTTCTCGAATTATTAACTGCTGTAAGCCTTGAACACAAAAGTGATCGGAGTTATTCTTGCTCTTATACCATATTATTACACCGTTATTGGAGGGAAAAGAAAACTAGTTTATTATTCTGTTAACACTGTACACTTACAAGTTACAATGGACAGTAATTATAACTAATCTCAATAATGCAACTAATCTGAAATTACAATACGATCCTGAACTATTGAATTAGTATCTCAATATGTATATAAACTTAACACAAGCTATATTAATTTTCATACTTCATTATTCTGTCAGGAAGCTTGGACAGAAGTAATGGAAGTATATGTTGAAGATCATCCTTGAAGTTGAAGTAATCTCAAGCTCCAGTTCATATAGTTCAACAAAGAAATCAGAAGTCTGTTTGCTCAAAAGCTTTTCTGAGGGCAATCTTTTCTACTGCTTGTTTGTTTGTTCCTTTTTTTTTTTTTTTGGGTAAAATTTTAAGAGACTAATGAGTATGGTTCTTACTTTATCTCGATCATATATTTGATGTCTCCTATTTTAAAGCTGATTGTTTTTTTCTTGGGTCAAAGTGAAAGCTGATTTATAATTAGTTAGTAGTTGTAGGTGCACTAAAAAAAAAAAAAAAAAAGGCAATATTCCCTACAGTTGTTTAGCCTTTCCAGCGGCACACGACCGCCTGTAATGAAAGACAGGCGGCTTTCCAATGCTTCCTCGACGGTTTTATCAACTGACCTAAAGTAGAAGTGCCGCCCTAGCTATAAACATGTTCATATTCTTTCCTAACGTTAGCGAACCTGGGAAAGTTCTTTGCTTTCCCCGACGGTTTTTTACAACTGTTGGAATTGTTCTTAACGATCTACAAGAACCAAAACCCATTAACTGAAAATTAGAACTAAAAATCCTCGATTATTAATTGTTACCACTAGAACTTTTAAAAATAACTCAGTCACAAATAAATTATTATACACTAGTATAAATTTTGAAAATGTTACGAAATTTCTCGGCATAAAGAGATTTGAAGAAGAACGTTATTGTCATCAAGGGCCAACTAGTTACTACTAACCTTTTGATGAAAGACTCCTTGTTGGCAGCTAATGAAGCATAAGATTGAATCACTTCATTTTAAAGAGAGCAGTATCCTGCCCGCCTCTCATAAAATCATACTCGAAGTTGAACTTAAAAATCTGATTAGGCAGTTGAATATGGATTTTCAAATTCAATTCCGAATCTAGGTTCCAAATTAACTTTGAATCTGATTTTAGGGGAGGCGGTAGCGGGAGACGACCATGGGTGATGAAGGCGGAGGCCATTGTGGTTGAGGAGGTGGCAGTAGCATGGCTAGCTATCTATGGCGGATGTATTTCAAAATGTTATGAAAGTAAATTTTAAATGAGGAAACCTGAATTTAAAAGAATAAAAATAAATTTTGAGAAAATAGTAATAAAATAAAGTAGCAAAAATAGAAAATGAAAATAATTATTTTTAATTTTGGTGGTGTGGGAAATGATTGGAATATCATGTTTGTATTTTTATAATAAAACATTCAAAAACATATTGTATACTAATTTGTATAATCTTTTGGTAATTGTGGCTAATTTTTTGAAATTTTTTATAATAATATTTAATTTTACCTAATTTTTGGTGCTCTAGGGTTTTTAGCTCCAAAAATCCTACTAAGGTCATGCTTCAATGTTGATACAACCTCGTCCATTTTCATTAGCAAACAAATGCATGTAAGAATTCATGAATTACAAAATTAAAATAACATGAAAATTTTATTAAAAAATTCCCCTAAAGTAGAAGGAAACTAATGATCACGACCCTCAAAACTTTAAAAAAAATCATTTACAACCCCAAAAATCAATGCATACAGCTTTAAACTCCCAATCCCTTAATTTTTAATGGATATGCACCAACTCAAAAAGTAATAAAAATACTAAATTGAACCACCAACTCAAATTTCAATATTATTCTCGTTCTATATTTTTATCTTATTATATTTTCATTCCAAATATTTCTTCTCTATTATCCAACCACCCCTACTACCACCCACCACCTTCATTTCCGGCCAACGCCGCCATCAACCACGCACTGACCGCCACCATTGATCCTCCTCCCTGTCTCTCTCTCCACGTGTAGATCTGGTTGAACCCCAGATTACACTTCGTCCTTTTCTAATTTTTCCTTTTGTGAAGGGATTGTATTATATAAAGTTACGAAACTTCTGAGCTGGGTTGATTTCAACTTTTTAGTGGCATGGGATATTAGAAGATTTTCGTTTTTAATTGTTTTCTGTATTATCTAACCTGTGAACTAGAATTGGCCCAAAAGAGAAAAAAAAAAAAAAAAAAAACTTGTGAACTAGAATTTCAAGCTCAAGGACTTGATTGCTGTGGATGCTTCTAGAAAATATTATCAGACCGTGAAGAGAAAAAGATGGAGGTTAGAAATATATTCTAGCGGGCAAAGAGTCAAAAAAATTTCAGATTTTTAAGGGTAGCTTTCTGGGAAGATATTATTATTTTGAGATTATGGAGAACAACAGTTTCATGATTTTGATTCTCTAAAAAAATCTTTTGTGGACAGGGAAAGTATGATTCCCTAGCTAGAGCTCCTAATTAACCCCATTTTTCTGGTCAGGTTCATTACTCCTATTGAAAGCTTCTCTTCATGCAACTGGGAATCATCTTATCTATCTATCTATCTAGTGATTCTCTTGTATGTGGAATTCATGCTTGTTTCTCTATAAATACAAACCTGATTTCTATCTTGCTTCATCAAGAAAGTACTAGAGCATGCAAGAAAGTTGAAGTACTTCACAAAGAAAGAGAAAGAGAGAGTTCGTCAGATGTTTCCTAGAGTTCTCTTGAGCACTTCAATGAGGCTTGTCTTCTATTTCTAGTCTCAGGTTGTCTCACTGAAGTGTTCGGGGGAACTCATGGTAGCTATCCGACAGTTTAATCAATGGACAATACATGCATGATTGGTTTCTCTTTTCTAATCAGCGCTTGTTGGGCAGTTATTAGCGAAATCAATGTTCCGTTCTCGAATTATTAACTGCTGTAAGCATGAACACAAAGGTGATCGGATCGAGTTTCTTGCTCTTATACCATGTTATTACACAAATATTGGAGGGAAAATAAAACTTAGTTTATTATTATGTTACACTGTTCACTTGCTACGGTTAGTAATTAGTAGAGGCTGCTAATTAACTAATCTCAATGCAACTAATCTGAAATTATAATATGATCCTGAACTATTGAGTTACTATCTCAATATGTATACTTAACACAAGCTATTTTAATTTTCATACTTCATTATTTTATTTGTCAGGAAGATTGGACTGAAGTAATCGAAGTTGCATTAGATGCACTACATTTTTTTAGCCTTTCCAACGGATTTTCAATGTTTCCCCGACGGCTTTTAAGCTTATGCTTGGGTGGAGGTGTGGGAGATAAAAGGACCTTCATTAGAGGAATGGGAAGGAAGAGATTAAAGTTCATTTTTTTAGTATTTAGATTTTTTCTAAATAAAGGAATATATTATTTAGATGATTTCATGAATGAAAGAAAGTGAACGTTTTGATATATTTATAATTATAAAAATATAATCATAAATATTTAATTAGATAATAAGATTAATATTAAAAATATATTTTATAAAAATATAGGGTGTATTTGGTAATTATTATTATTATTTTCAGATAGTTTTTTTTTTTGTATATTATAAGCAGGTGGTGGCGAAATTGAAAATTTTGTTTGGTTTATTAAATTATTGAAAACTATTTTCTTGAGTTATTATATGAAAATTGTTATCTTAAAATAGGGAAAAAAAACATTCCTAAGATCTTCTCTGAAAACTCTTTTTTATATTTATTTTCACAAAACAGTTTTTGTAAAATTATAATAAGAAAATACAGCTAGGTATATTAGTTAGTTATTTTCTCTATTCTAAGAACATAAAATCTATTCTCATAACATTATACTTAAGTGTTTGGGAGAACTCTTGGTGGCATCTCTTCTCCTTCTATTCTTAATGAGGTTGTCTTACTCAAGTGTTTGGGAGAACTCTTGGTGGCATCTCTTCTCCTTCTATTCTTAATGAGGTTGTCTGTCTTACTCAAGTGTTTGGGAGAACTCTTGGTGGCATCCGACATGTTTTAGTAATCACAATCCATGCATGCACTTCTCTACATATCTGATTGACAAAGCGTTTAAAAGTATTCCAATATTAAAAATGTCCAAAAGAAACTCTCTAGATTCCGAGAGAGCTAATTGTTGTTATATTATTTATTTGGCAAAAAAAAAAAAAGAAAAAAAAAGTTAATTATATAGAACGTCATAGGTTTACAAAATACACTTCTCTACATAATAATATCTTTACATCAAACAAAAAAGATATAAAATAAATAAATACTCATACTTCCTTTCTTATGTACAGCTACAAGTAACCATGCTTATGTCACTCAAAGTAAACAGTTGATACATTTCATACTTCAAATCCACAATAGTGCTTCATCATTCGGTCGACCGTTGACTAAGCTAAGACACAAAACAAAGCTTCAATATTCTAACACAGTTGAATAAAATACTCATCCATGATTTAGCTAACTCTTGGCCGGCGTGCAAGCATCGGACCGGTTAAAGTAAGATGGCAGTTATTACTGTTTGCCAAATATGGTCGGAATTAGCATTATCAAGGAAACTAGGGCAACCGAGCACATGAACGCTGTTAGATTTTTGTATGACGGTGAAGGAAATGAGAGAGCAAAGAAGATGAAAGGTGAAGTCTGAACTCTCGTTTTTTGATATGAAATTGCAGACTTGCAAAATGCAAGACTGATACTTGTATTAATAGGCATAAACTGAAGCAATTACATGGCAATCTGAAATTGCAACTAAAAGCGTCATTAACTATCTAATACATCAAATAAAACCAGCTAAGACAGAAGCAAAAGAAACAGGCTTTTAGCCACAATTGGAGAAAGCTGAGATGCAAAAGCAATAAGGCTTTTGACAGCTTTATGCTGCTGAAAAGCAATTTTAGATTCCAAACTTGCAAGAGAGCTCTTCTAACTTTAACAGAGGCAGGAACACATCTAGGAAGATGTATAGAACTTGCTTGGATGATAGGAAACCAACTAGAATTTGAAATGAGGCCACTGAATAGAGCTAGAAGTAAGCAAGCTTGGAATAAGAATCTGTCAACCTGGTGAATAGATAAAACCTTCAATACGGATCCGATTGACCTCAAACCAATTCGCACAAAACTTTGTTTTGAGGTGTTCTAGCTCACTGCAGAAGTCAACGCAAGAGGAATAGAAAATAAAAAGAAATCTGAGTTGTGAAAAGTAGTTTTGAGAGAGTTGAGCAAGAACAAGCAAATTCTAACAAACGCAAGGAAAGTTGGCACAAAGTAGATCTATTGTGAGAAGAACAGAAACTTAATAGGCTATCAAGGTAAGAACCCTGAGGGTTTTTTAAGTTAGCGATGAGTGTTCTTTTCATCATGCAATATCTGAATTGTATAAACTAAGATGAATACGATGAGAAAGAGAAAGACAGTATGTTAAATTGGTATAAATAGAAGAACTATAGATGTATCAAAGCAAAGCACTTAATCAAAACCTGGAATACATAACCTTTTCATATTCTTGAATTGGTAATTAGTACCAAATGGCACCAGGAGTTCCCCCAAACACTTCAGTACGAGGTCAATCAATAGTTTATAGATCAAACCCTGTATCGAAGTGTTCAGGGGAACTCTAGGGGACACCTGATGATCAATATCGATCGATAAACTCCCTAATTTATTAATTATCCTTAATTAATTAGTAGCTTACATGGTCTTCTATAATATATTCAATGAAACGTGTATTTACAAAAACCCAGTATTTTATAACGAGTACTTCCTCTCTAGCTAGAATGAACCTAGACGCTGTTTTCGGTAAATTACATGATTCTTATATAGCCTTATATTTTATCAATTTATGGTGGTTCTTGATAAGTGTAGGTTGGTTATCGGACCAATTAGTAAATATCAACTAGTTTTAATATATTTTGCCGAGTTAAAAATTATTTACTTTAATTAGAGTCACAAAATTTCGGTATCAAAGAAAATTATGATATCTAAGTATCGAATAAGATATCAGTATCACATTAATATTATATTGACTTTTTTTTTATTCTTTTTTTTCTACTAAGTAATTCTATTTAACTGAAAAAAAAAAAGAATAAATTCTCGATACTTTATATAAATTATAATAAATTTTAAAAAAATTAAATTTATAATTAATACTCAAATATATTTAAATTATAATGAATACTCGAAATTTAAAATTAAATTATACTAAACCTCCATCTTTATAATGGATCAATCCTAAATCATTAACCGCCCAATGCAATTTAATCTCACCCATAAGTTTAGAAATAATTTTTATTTCTAAAATAGTTTTTAGTTAATCTAAATTAAATTTTTTTTTTCCAAAATTTTTTCATACAACCTCTCAAGCTTAAAACAACGCCGATTTATGGTCAATTACTGTTACTAACCATGGTTGGAAACAAACTGATCTAGTTTCTCGTAAAAAAGAAAAATCAAAACTTGATTTGATTTCTCATGAAAAGACTAATCGAATGGATCCAACTTCTTTGCGAGAATTCGATCAACATGATTCGAGTCTTCAGGAGGAACCAGATTTGATCAATCCGATTCTTCCTCATAAAAAACTGGTTCAATCTCCGGTTCTGCCTCACGAAAAATCAGATCAATCGAGTTCTTTGATTGTTCTTCCTCCAAACAGAATAATCAATATATCATCACTTTTTCAGCCTTTGGAAAAGCCCTAAATTCCTCACTTCAAAAAAAAAAGAAAGAACCAAATAAAAAAACAAAGAATACTATTAATTCTAACTTGTATGAAATAAATGTATATGTATATATATATATATTACTGGTACCGTTCATTTTAACTGCACATTTATATGTATGCTTGTATGTCAAATGACACCAGGGGCTCCCCCAAACACTTCAGCAAAGACAAGATAGAATGAGAGAGCAAGTCTTCAATGAAGTGTTTGAGGAAACTCTAGGGGACAACTGACCATTTATGGATCGCGAATTAATGTTTACCGAAGCTATCTTCCTATATTGCTCTCTCTCTATATATAAGAGAGAGAGAGCTAGGTTAATCGTGCTGCTTAATTTGCATAAAAACTGGCTACAATCATTCTTGCTATTTCTTTGAAGATGAACCTAGACGCATCCCTTGAAGATGGGAGAAAGAGACACAAATTAGCAATTTGCATGCAGCATATATATGCTGTTGATCTTTTTGTTTGCTGGAATCCATGGCATATTAAGGCCTGCATGGTGGTCATGAATCTGATTATGTACAACTTATGTTTTTAGTTTTACTTACAAGCTGCTTTGTAGACAGGAAAAAAGTAGTCCTTATCTGTCCATTTTTCTGGTCAGGTTCAATTTTGGATACTTCTTCCCCAACTGGGAATCCTCTTTGTACCCATTTGGGTGCTTCTTCTGTACACATGTTGAGATGCTTCTCTTCTCTATATATAGGAAGCGGATGATCAGTTTGTTTTAAGCGGATGAGTACCCTTGACCACTTCATTGTGACTTCTCTTATCCTTATAGTCTTAATGAGGTTGTCTTACTGAAGTATTTAGGGGAACTCTTGGTGGCATCCGACATATTTTAGTAATCACAGTCCATGCATGCTGAATTGTTCATTATTGGTGGGATTTTCTTAAAAACACAATATACATATATATATATATATATATATATATATTTTTTTTTTTTTTTTTTTTTTGGAATCAATAAGTTAGTGTTTTTATCCAGCAATCTTAAGAACCTTTTTGTCTCATTTGCATTCAATTTTTTTTATTAAACGCATATATACAGTGGCCAGAAAGAAAGAAAAAAAATGAAAATGGGAATGTGTAGAAGTAGAATTTTAATAGAAATTATAAGGGCACGCGTGACAGTTCGTTTTAAAACGTATTTTATTGATCTGTCATATTTTAAAGAGTGTAAGAAATATATTAAATTATATTAAATTTTTATTTTTTTATTATTATCTTTTAATAATTATAAAAATGCTCTAAAATATTTTGAAAATTGTAGTTTTATTTTTTTTCCAAATTCTTCAGCTATCGATCTAGTGAAGCTCCATCAAATCTATATATTTTTATTTATATATATATATTTTTGAATATATAGGATTTTTTTTATAATTATTAAAAATAAAAATATACTACTGTAATATATTAAATTATATCTATCAAAAATATATATTTTTTGAAATATTTTTAAACATCTAAAAAAATGAGATTGTTAATGCAGTTTTTTAATGTATTTACAATACCAGTTAAAGTGAATGATAATCCTACAATCAAACTTTGTACACACACAAGTGCCTCAATAGTAGATAGCTTCATTTGCTATGGAAGTCGGTAATCATACAATCACTTGTGTTAAAAGTTGATTTTGAACCAACAATCAATGCTAGTGTAAGAAACTAAGAACAATCTAAATAAAACTATCAAATTGTATTATTAAAATTTACAACCAAATAATCAAAAATATCACAAATTATTAAAATATATAAAGTTTATATATTCATCAATGAATGAGTATAAAGAGAAAATATGATAATTACTACAGTATAAAATAGCTTAAAATGTGAAATACAAAAATAACTAAAATTAAATTTTGTATTTCACATTTATCACCGGTTTACGAGGAAAAAATCAGAACTGATTTTTGAATTTTTCTAACACAGAATTTGAAGCCAAACAAAATTGTCAGGAGAAAATTATCATATTTCATATATTGAAACATAAAAATCAGTTTGCAGGCCCAAAGTAGTTGCGGAAAAACAAGGAAAACTTTTAGATGATGGGGGTAAAGCAAAGGGTGTTCTCAGGGAAACGAAAACTATTTGTCAATGATTAGTTATACAAGAAAGATGATAATATAGAGTCAGATGGAGGTAGCTGGCCTACAGCCACAGAGTCTATGAAATTATTGTCTTGGAATTGTCAAGGGGTGAGACCTCCTTTAACAGGTAAAGCTCTTAGGGAGCTAATAAAAATAAATAGCCTTGCTGGAAGAATGAAGATGATAATGTTAAGATTTAGATTGACATTTCAAGGTTATTGGTTGGTAGATCCGTTTGATAATTCAGAGAGATTGGGGTGGAAAAATGATTGGAGGGGTGAGGTTGCTTTGGTGGTTGTCAAGGAGGGAGATTGGATTTTGATAAATCTGAGTTTGTACCGATTTTTAGATCAGCATTTAGTGCTGCCGGATGGTTGGCCGCAGAACAAATTGAGAGATGTGCCGAGCATATGGATGGATGTTTTTACTCCCTTCTCCCTTAAGTTTGTTTATGGTTATCGTTTCTTTTGTACTTTATGTGATTCATGAGCCTTCTGAGGGGAGCTTTGGCATGGGTTTAAGGGTTTCTCCTTTAGTTGCAAGTCGTAAAAATCAGGTCTTTTCTTTCTTGATTGAGTTTCTGGTTGGTATTGGTGGTAATCTTCAAAGGGTGCATGCACTCTCTAGAAAGACTTCCAGACTGGTATTGACTGGAGAGATTTGCTTCCTTTTGTTTTATTGTTTTTACTTTTCTGGCCCTTGTATTGGGCATGGTTCTCTTTTCTTAGTGATGGTTTGTTTTGCTTTGTTTTATTTATGCTTCGCTTCTTTGTTGGCTTAGTTTGTTCTTCTATTAGGCCAGGGGTTTCTTTGACAAGGTTGTCTCCTTCTTAGTGCAATGAAATTTCACGTTTGGCCTTAAAAAATGTATCATATTAATTAAAATTAAATGAAATTTGAAAAAAATTAAGGAAAAACTTATATAAATACTCTAATAGACAAATTAAAATAACTGAATTTCTAATTTCTTAAGTAACTTGGGAGTCAGAAAACAAAGCTTCAATGTCTAACACGGTTGAATGAAAAGCTTATCCATGATTTAACTGACTCTTGGCTAACTCTTGGCCGGCGTGCAAGCATTAGACTGGTTAATGTAAGATGGCAATTATTACAGTTTCCAAATATGGCGCCCGAATTAGCATTATCAAGGAAACTAGGGCAATCTAGTACATGAATGTAAGGAAAGTTGGTACAAAGTTAGATTCATTATGAGAAGAACATAAACTTAAAAGAGTATTTGCATCTAGCTTTTCTATCTGATTATCTAAATTTAATTTAGTTTTAACTATGATAATTTTTAAAATTTTATCTTATCAAATTCAACTTAATTCCACGTCTGATTTTATATTCTATTTATATATTAATAATTAAATAATATTTTTTAAATATAGATAATCGGATAATGGACATTTTTTTTTAAATATTTTTATTCTGATTTTTTAGAATAATAGCTAATAAGAAGTTTTAGATAATCGGATGTTGTTGATGTTATAGGCAATCAAGTTATGATGGTTCTTGATAAGTATAGCTTAGTTATCAGACCATTTAGGAAATATCAACCAGTTTAAATATATTTTGCTGAGGGAAAAATAATTATCTTCAATTAGTGTCTGCAAAATTATCGGTCTCGATAAGAATTTCGATATCGGATACTTATAGCCCTTAGATGAACTAGGCAATTGTTTAGGGCCCCAGATTTAGGAGGCCCCAAAACCCCCATTAGCTGACTAATCACAACTTAACGTAGAATTTGATCTCCCTTAAAATTCCATACACATCCATGCTTACACTTACAGTTTGCTTGTTTATATGAAAACGATGGGAAAGAAATCACCATGGCAGCCTCAAACTAGACCTGAAGTTCTGAACAAACAGAATAATCAAATACATCATCACTTTTTCACCTATTGGAAAAGCACTACATTCCACGCTTCAAAATAATAATAATAATAATAATAACAATAATAATGTTGATGAGGATTTCCCTTCGTCTGAAGGGAAATCCATGACCAACTGTGTGCTTCAGGGTCGAATGTACCTGCATAGATCAACAGTGGATCATTGGGGTGACGGTCGGCGTACCCTCCTCGATGATCAAGTCAGTTGTGGTTCTTTTTTGGAGATTAGGAGAGGCAATCGTATGATTTGTTATTATGTACCTGCTTATGCGATTTAACTCTCATTTTATAAGTTTGATTTTGAGACAAAATCCTAGTGGGCCCTCCGGCCCTTGGGCCACGGCAAAGGCCACACATGAGCCTTACTTATGGAGCTCATCCCTTATGGTTTCCGGGTCACAACGAAGGAGCCCAGGGTCACCAGTGATCCCGCCCAGGGTCAGCGTTGGCTTTATATGACCACCGAGCCTCCACTTAGGATGGTACTTCAGCCTATACATTTCGGGGAGTCACGTGCTCATCCAGCCATTGCCGTCATCCTCAGCCTCATCACCCAGGGCCCCCGCTTCCTCATCTTTATCCCGAGGTAGATCTCCTACTAAATATTCTCGGACGAGTGCGGCCTTGCTGAGACTAGGACAAGGTCACTTGCCACCTAACAAATAATAATAGAAAACAAAGAATACTCTAACCTGGATGAAATATATGTACGTATATATTACTGGTGCTGTTCATTTTAACTTCACGTTTATATGTATGTACGTCAAATGACACCAAGGGTTCCCCCAAACACTTCAGCAAAGACAAGATGGAATGACAGAGCAAGTCTTCAATGAAGTGTTTGAGGAAACTCTGGGGGACACCTGACCATTTATCGATCATGAGTTAATGGTTACCGAAGCTGTCTTCCTATATAGCATCATGAGTTAATGGTTACCGAAGCTGT
This sequence comes from Coriaria nepalensis, assembly GCA_027186245.1. Classification (NCBI taxonomy): domain Eukaryota; kingdom Viridiplantae; phylum Streptophyta; class Magnoliopsida; order Cucurbitales; family Coriariaceae; genus Coriaria; species Coriaria nepalensis. Next base: position 3,008,040 of record CP114486.1, read on the forward strand.
CTTCCTATATAGCAATATATATATATAAAGAGAGAGACACAGAGAGAGAGCTAGGTTACTCGTGCTGCTTAATTTGCATAAAAACTGGCTACATTCACACCTGTTATTGCTTTGCAGATGAACCTAGACGCATCCCTTGAAGATGGGAGAAAGAGAAGCAGATATGAGGTCTGCATGATCGAGTAGCCACATGTATGAACTCTGATGTATCAACAATGGTACCATATTGTACCTCCTTTCCTTATCACTCTTCTTCACTCTTATTACATCGATTCCATATGCAAACCAGCAACTTGTAACTGAATCACGATACCCGTCTCTCTAACTTGGTCCTAGCTTGCGTCTAGGTTCACTACTGCTAATTTCTTGTATTCTTTCTCCTTGATTCAGAAGAATCACTACCAGCACGTGCTCACATAGCTATGAATCTAGTTAGCTACTTGTTAAAAAGGATTGAATTTCCACTAGCCTCAAAACCGATCTAAAATTTATATTCGGTTTATAAACATTAATACTCCTAAAAACTTGATTTCAAGGATTGAAGGTTACAAATTATGAACATAAAATTAACTATTAGAAAGACAGCGTTGATTGATCTTAAAATATCAACTCTAATACTATATTAAATTACCAATCCCAAAAACTTAAGCCAAAAGAAAATGACAAACAACTTATACAAAGCTTACCAAACGCCCAAAAATATTTAAAAAATAACCTCATTTTCCAGGACAGCTTGGATTTTTATTGCCATCTTTAATTTCACCATTTTCACCAATTACAAGTCATTCTACGGTGAATTTATTTCACTTTCTTTAAGCAATACAATGGTTTCATGACAAGATGTAGACATTTAAAAAGCTCAATATAAACAAACCATAAGTGAGAAATATTTTGGTAATACAGCTAATACAAGTGGTAAAAAGGATTATGTCAGAGAGGATTAAAATACGGGGGGGGGGGGGGGGGAGGAGAATATATCACACAACTACATATGCAGTTCAGTACTTAAACACACGTGCTGGGTTTGTTTCACCAGTCTAAAATGTTATCCAGACAGACCGGATCATTACCGGACCTCTTTTTTCAGGTCCATAGCATCCAAGAAGGCACAGCTAATCAGCAGTCCAACTCTGCTCAACAACTTCGCGTATTCTCCTATTGTATTCCCGTTTGTTTTCACTGTACATCCGGGCAGCTTCAGAATTGGCTGGAGAGTTTGGGTTGGGGTCACACAGCAATGACTGCAGGAAAATGAATATGGTTATGGTGTTAAACAGATATCATCCAGGGAGAGATTGGAATAACATGGATTAGTAACTTAGAACTACTTTGTGGTTGAGATTACCTGGATTGAGGTAAGTATAGCAGCTACATCATAGATAGGACTCCACTGATTTTGCAAAATGTCCAAACATATGCTTCCATCTGCGTAAACTGAAGAATGGAAAGGAAAAAGGGGGCTACTTAAAACCATAATATGTTGCCGATGATTTTAATTTTTTAATATCATTTCCAACAGAAAATAAGTTTGAATTACTGAGAAATGAACCGAGTGTAGAATATAAGGAAACAATTGTGAGAAAGAAGCCTGAAGCAAAGTTATGAGAACATAAGCTAGCAGGAAGGTGAGAATAAGCTACTTCTATGTGGAATGAGAGCATATATGCCATCATTCCATTGCATTTCAGACAATTTGCATGCAGTGACCATGGCAGATGAAAGTTTGAGAGATCAAAGTTGCAATAAAGAGTATAGTAGTTTTTTCGACTTACTATTTGGGTGGAACATTCGTGAAACAAAGCGCACTGTTGGTGGCTTATTTGGATAATCCTCTGTAAACTGGAGAGTCAACTTAAACGTACCTGATGGACTCAAAGATAACACAAAGGGCATAAGAACTATGGAGAAAAGTATAACAAACAGTTCAAGTTCTTCAAAAAAATAACAAATATTCTCATAACCATGAAGGATAAGCACAACGAGTATTGAGAAGCTAAAGGGTTTGATAGCAAACAAAAATAGTTAAAATGATAGTCCTGTTATTTATAACAGCATTCAAAAAAAGTGCTTATGATCCATATAGAGTAAGATTATTGTCTCATCAATTGCTAATATGTAGTTCGAGAATTTCTCATGTCATCTTATCTTCTGTATATAAGTACCATACCTCCATCCCATGGGGTATCATCGGGGCTGCAGTATTACAGAAAAAACAAGCATAAGAACACCGTACAAAGCATCGTCCAACCCCCCAATGATAAACATAAATGATTAATGGTTCAAAAAACAAATATAAACTCCTTCCCAAACATACCCAAATATTACAGCATTCCAAAGCGTAATGTTGTTGTCATGAGGTGCACCGCTTATTCCAGCAGGTGGATCGTGTTGCAACCTCTTAAAATCCCTCATAAGTCTCTTCCGTGCAGGAGTCGACATTCTCACTGCCTGTGCACAATTTTTTTTTAAAAGGCTTAAAAATGAACAATAGAATAAAATAAGCAACTATGAAAGCCGTGTTATATCCGCCAACATCTCTGTACATATAGTTTAGCCAGTCAATAAAATGATTTTCGTTCGTCTAATTGGTCATAACCTTTTAAGAGAAAAATGAGAGGAATCAATACAACTGACGTTAAAGTTGTTCATGGCTTAAGACTGAATGATATAACTCCTGAAACCAGTTCTTTTACAATAAGAGAATGCTTCTAAGACCACATGTTATTAAAGCAGGTGTATTTACGTATCATTTAGATGAACCTATACCAAAATACTGGAAGAGAAATCGTCTAATTCCAGCCTTCACCGAAGATAATAAGATTGTTTAGATCACGGAACCTGAAATCAGACTCGAGAAGTCCAATTAAAGCTAATTACTGTGAAACCGCACATTGAGCTGAAAATTACTGAAACAGAAACACAGATCCGTATTTATAATCTATATAACTTAACTGGCTCGAGTCTCAGATACAGTCAAGCAGCGATTAGGTCGCAAAAAATCGCAAGTCCGTCACAGATCGCAGACCAGAGAGAAACAACAAAAGTAAGAAGTACAAAAAGGAGAAATTAAGAGAGAGGGAGAGAGAGGGCTCTTACGAATAAAGTAACGCGGCAAGAAGCTTACTCCTCTTCAGACTTCAGAATCGAGACACCGGCAAAGCTAGGACTTTCCAGATGAGAAGAGAGGAGAGGGAGAAGGAGAGGATCGGAAGAAAGGAGATGGCGTCAGAAAGTAACTTCCATGGCGACCAGAAATGATAAAAATGGATACTCGCGAGTAGAGAAGAAGATGTATAACAATTGGCAGGCCGAGGTCAGCTTTTGTTTCACACGCTTTGTCAATTCATATTTACTCTAATTTTATCATTCATATTCCCTATTTATTATATAAAGCACCGTTTTTAGTTTCTTTTTTTCTTTTTTTTTTCTCTCTTTTTTAATTTAACGACATGTCGTTTTCAAAAATTAAAAATTAAAAATTTTGAAATAAGACAACATCCAACTGAAGTACAACCCAAAATTGTTATGAATACAGAGGCCGAGTGCGGTTTGCTCTTTCATTAGATGAAAAGGAAATTGAAATTACACATAGATCAAGGAGGAAAAATGTACTTCCAACATTTTTTAGGAGCAATCACTAACTAGAAAGAACAACAAAGAAATGACAGATAGAAAACCAACAGATTATCCCCATTTTCCTACCAAAATGTTTTTAATGTAAAGCAGCCTCGATGCACTATCTGCTCCATTCATAGTCTTCTCCATATTTGGTATTGACATTATTTACCCAGCTTGTATCTTCCGGCTTTATCAAATTCACAAAGGAATGCCAACCCAAACAGAACCGTAAGATGTACTGCAGAGACAAGGAAAAGAAACAACATGATATCAGATGTGATCAGATAAATCGAGCTCGAATAGTTCAACTTTGTTTTCTTTTGCAAACAAAGTAAGATATATGTATACATTTATTCATGTCAGATACTAAGTGCAGGAAGAATTGAAAAGGAATATGGGGAAGGAAGAATATGAGGAGAATATCATACATTGAAAGCCGGACACAAGTACAGCGTACTCTGCTTTGGTGATGGGAATATAAATACTCTCATCTGTGTTGATAAGCTTGTTCTGCACGTCTTTTGAGTAACAAAAGTAAGAAGCAGAATGAACGTTATTACAAACCAAATTTATACTTTTTTCAAAAAGCGAAGCGCGTAATAGGATATAAAATGTCTCCAATTGTATATTTCATCACACCATGAAAATCTATCCCCTGGTGCATATAAGAGAAAAAGGGGAGGGTAACATTTTGAAGTTATTAAAAGCAGAAAGCAAGGTGTGATAAATGAAAGTATGAAACAATTCTGCTTTAACGTGTTATTATATTCTAGAAAAAAAACATCCCACAACTTAAACTTGTTACAAACAGATTTGCATGTTATGTTATGATGGTTATAACAATCATAAAGTCTTCAATGAAAAGAATAATAAAATACCATGCTTGTAGGTCAGAAAATGTAACTCCCTACTCTTTATCTGTAAGAAGGAATAAAACATGGATATAAGTTTGGACAATAACATATGGTAAGTGCAGTTGTAGTATCCAAGTTATAGTGCCTCAAGAGAATCCGAGCTTTCAAATAGAGATTTCGACGACAGCAAAGAAAAATCTATTAGATTTATAAAACAATTATGAAAGCAAAAGTGATTACTTTCTTATTTTCATGAAACTTAAAAACCCTTCTGTAAGATGTGAAGTTGGAAATCTATATATACAAGTAAACAGTACCTTTTTCCCTTAAAAGGATCATTAAAAAATTCACATGACTCCCTTAGACCAAGGGCAACTAGAGCTCCAATTTCACTCATGGACAGTGAGAACACCTAAATCAATACATTCAGAGAATCATTTTGCATCCCAATCTAATTAAAAGAAAATAGAGCAATGACTAGCATATCGGGAGATTAGAGCAGGAAGCAACCACGTAAAAAGTAGTTAGATTTTTGAAACAGGAACCTTGACCGAGTAGCTGAGAAGATTTTCCCAGAATAAACAGAGCAGCACATTTTTACCTGCTTTCTACTCCAATCATATTGACTAACGCCAGATGCAGGCGAAAATTGAAGCAGAACAATACCTTCTTTGGATAGTTTCAACGCTCCTGACTGCACAGTTTCATCATATATCACAAACGAAGCTAAAAAACCACGTTTCTTCTGGAAAACTTAAACAAAAACAAGCTTAAACAATTCAAACATACATCTAGTGGAGTAAATTCCGGAGCCTTAGGCTCCACTGTAAGAGCTGCCTTCCCTTTGTATATCGAATGACCAACATAATACCTAGGCAACGATGCTCCAGCACCTACCAAATCAATCAAACAAACTTCAATCATAAAAAAGATAGACAGCTACTTAGACTAAATATGAAAAGTTCAACAAAAATGACCTAGTTAAAGATGTTAAATGGATCACGAATGAACAGAGCTGCTTTCTCCTTAGCTCCCTGACCAAAATTTAGGGGGAAAGTGTCAAGGAAGGAAGTACCAGCCGGGCGAGATTGTGGAGCAATGAAGTTGCTTGGATTGGTTCCGGACTCGAATCTATGCGGTTGCTGCTGCTGCTCGTAGTACTCGGAGTAGCGGCATTTCAGGGAGAGATTTCGAGCTGAGGTTTGAGAGGGAAAGGGGCCGATATGGATTGAAGTTCAGAACGGTGCGAGTAGAGAAGAAGGAGTAGGAGGAGAAGGAGGTATAAGAGGAAAGTGGTAGTTGAGGAGTGAAGGAAGAAGAATAAGATAGCAAGCGGAGTCGCTGCATTTTTCCTCCTTTGCTTCTCCCCGTCTTCGCGGCTGTCTTCTGTAATTTTAAGGTTCTTCAAATATCATATTTGCCCCTTTAGTTTTATAAAATATCGATTATCACCTACAGAGAGGACGGAGAGTCGGAGTCAGAAAAATGGAGCCCACGAGCCCACATTCTGATTGGACCGATGGACTTATCCAACCAAAGATGCCCAATTGATCTTCCCGCTGTATTTCTATTCGGGTTAGAGCCTAACCGAGATCCATGGTTAGGATTAAACAAAAATATTATCGTTATTTTTTGATACATCACCTAATTTATGAAGGTTTAATGACTTTTTTTTATATATATTTTTTGCAAAATGGTGTTAAAAAATAAAGAATTGAATCAATCTCTCAACTATAGAGCTAGTTTGTTCCCATTCATCCATCTGAGATTCTGAATACATATTTTTTACATTGTCTGTCCAACTTGTACAATGTCTGAACTAATACATATTTGGCTGGTAGAATCAGTTGAAATGGAAGGAGGAGGAAGAAGAAGATGGTATGTATATTAGTTAGTTCCAAAGTGAGCGAACCCTTTTGTTGCACAAACGCAAATCTTTGTCCGCATGTGCTTCCAAACCAGGCAGAACATGAGGAAGAGTACTAGAAGCAGGGTACATCATGTAAGGATTATTATTAGTACACCCATTCGTATCATGATCAGAAAACAACCCCTCAACCAGTTCATACTTCGTGTAGTAATACCCCGGTTCGGTTTCTTCGTCAGCAGTGTCTTCGGCTTTCAAGTTCTTCTCCACAAGATCTTGAAACAATGAGGATTTGAGGAGTAGGCCAAGTGCTGTAGGGGATGGAGATTTAGAACATGGACTTGCTAGGCTTGACTCTGTTCTTAATGGGAAATTAGCTTCTTGGCCGTTTTCCATGGAAATCGGGGTCTTATGGAGATCACGGGTTTGTTCATTAACGTTGATTAACGGATGATTAATTAGTGATTTGGTATCATGTTTATGACGGTTATAATTATCACAAATAGTAGTAGATGGACTATTAGCTGGTTGTGGTTTAAGCCATCTGATATATGAGCTCAAATCAAAGTTGGTCACGGCATTGATGCCTCGATATTCTATTGCCGCGATGTCGTAAGCACGGGCGGCCTCCTCTTGTGTGCCTAATGAACAACGATTGACATTCTTAATTAGTTAAACAATTAACTAGAGAAGAGATGAAACAGTAAGTGCTCTATGTATTACTTACTGTAAGTGCCAAGGTAGAGATACTTGTTTCCAAACACTCTCCCAATTCTAGCTTCCCATCGCCCATTATGATGATGCCTGAAGCTCGTTGCAGGATTCTAATTAGTATGATATGATAATCAAGGTTAAGTATATATAAAACCAGGTTAGACTAGTATTAATCAACCTGGCAACTCCTCTATACTTGGATACACCTCTAGAAAATCCACTGCTTCGCCTGTATATGATCAAAATTACTTGTGAGTATAATAATTTCATCGAAATTAAGGCGAGAGAGGTTGTATTAATTAAATCTTAATTAACCTTCTTAAAGATGCCAAGTATTCTTCTTTTGATACAATAATCATCAGCTCAATCTCCTTTTCATAATCAGATATCTGCAATTACATGCACACATAATATGACCATATGAATTAGAAAATGTTGCATTTTTATTTTTATTAATTAAAAAATATATATATATTTATATGAAGGAGAAGAGAAATGCAAGAATTTATACAGGGAAATTTGTGAAGGTAGTAATTCCCCAGTACTTTAGCGCAGCCAAATCATAGGCTCGAGCAGCCGCCTCTTCTTTTTCATAAGCTCCTGTTAATCGCGATTAATTAACACTAATCAGGTTTATACAGAGCATCTAATATTTCCCATGAAAATGTCCTCCATCTCTTGCATATATTTTACCTAGATAAACTGCTCCATGCCAGAAATTTTATCCCATCATCAATGCATCCACATGATCAGCCATGAAACATGAACAAGTTATCATGATCAACAATATATACATATATATATATAGAGAGAGAGAGAGAGACCAAGTAGTGTTCTTCATATCTAACCTTGCTTTCCCTTCTTCTTTTGTGTAGGATTCCAAGTCCCTTTATCCCACAAATGAGCCTCGTATCTTCCAGTCCATCTATGTCTGCACATTATCAAAACGTTACTATACTAATTATATAAATATTAATTGATTAAGGATGATTAAGATTAATTAACGATCGAACCTGCTTACACCACGAAATCGGGAACTTCTCTTTGTTTTGGCAGTGGATTGATCATCATCAGGCTGCGGTTTTAACAATGGCTGCTGCTCTTGTTCATTACTATTATTATTATTATTATTATTACTCATGTTTGGAGGATTACCATCTGTTCGCCTTCTCTTTACCCTGACGATCTGATTAACAGCCATGGCATGATCACACTCCAACGACGTCGTAGTAAATCCATCCCTTTGTGGGAACGATTCAAACTTTACATAACTATTCATCTCTTAAGTGGAAATCAAAGTGACAAGAGAGCGATAGTAATTACTACGTACGTACGTTCTACTACGATGTCCTAATTAGTGCGAGTGTCAAATGTATATATAGTGCATGGCAATCTTTGTTGTTCCCTTTTTTGTGGTGATGATAACGAGGTCGAACGTTTGAGAGCTGAGAATGAGACAAGGATTATTGTTGTCGACTTCACTGGAAAAAAGGCCAAAGCATGCAGCAAATGAATCATAATCAAACTTCTATCTTCATCACCTCAAAATCCCAACTACTTGTGAAAATATATTGTTAAGTAAAGTCTTGCCTTGTAATTGTTTCTCTGCGAGCGAAGAATTCGAGGAACTTTTAGATGTTGATTTAGTCAAGATATTATTGAGCAAAAGAAAAAACTCTTCAAAAGATATCATTTATGTAATTATGGATAATATATAAAAAAACATATAATAAAATTATATATAGACTCAAAATATGTGAATCAATAATTGAGATTGCTCTAAATATACTCGAAAAAAAAATAAAATTAAAGAGAGGAATTCGAAAAAAATATATCACTTCACTTATTATTAATTAATTATGAATTATATCGGTTCATTTTTTACTTTATCCATTCCATTAAGCCGAAATGAAATAGAATAACATGATAACTTAGGATCAAATATATTTGTTTTGGCTCTATTGGTAGGTATAAGTTAAATTGATTTTTGTTGTGTTGGATAAGATCAGTTGGATTACACAACATAAAAGTGTCGCTATTTGTTGGTGATTGTAATACAGGGTGATTTACGGACATAGGATTCTTCATCACTTTCTGTTTAGATCGTGGATGCATGTCTCTGTTTGGCAATATAACTAGTACCCGATTCTGTTCCCACTCGTGTAGTTCAATTCAACGATGACTTCTAGGTGGGAGTAATTAAGGCTTTACACCACCCAATCTTTTAACTACCAGAGTTTGTAAACAGCATTTATAACCCATTTTTATACAATTTTTTTTAAAAAAAATTGTATTTATTCATTTATGGCCAAACAGGTCATTAACAATCTAATATTGTTTGAAATATAATAGAGAAAATTGCTTATATTAAAATATAATAGAGAAAATAATATTAAAGTAAGTTTAATTTTGCTACATTCAATGATTCTTGAAATTTAAATATAATTAACTTAATAAAATATGTTTATTTTCTTTAATAGTATTAACTAATATTGATATTTAGTTAATTTAATATGAAATTTTTTATATTAAAAGTAAAAAATAACTAACCAAATATGAGATAAATTTTATTTATACTTTAAAATTATAATTAATATATTTTTTTTTAATCGAATATAAATGATTTCAGTACTTAACTTGTTAAAACTCGATTTAGAGTTGTTTACCTTCGAATTTGAATCTTAAGTTTGAGTACCATAACTTTACTGGTTTGAAAATTACTTGAGTAAATCAAGTGATGATCAAACGACGTGGGATTAACAAATCCAAATTCTAAAGTTAATTAACAATTAAGTCGATGGTAGATAATCGATATTATAATTTTTAAATATATTTAATTTATCGATAATTATAATAATAAATATTATCACTTAATTTATAATAAATTCTAAATATATTATTAGAATTCTAGATATTTTAATATATTTATTATATCTTAGGCATCTTTATTTTTTAATTATCTTATTTATCTTTTAATTAATATTTTAAATAATTAAAAATAATTTATTGTAGCATATTTCATTGGAACGTAATCATAACTATCCACGTGGACCAGCACCTCCATAATACTACATTTGCAATGAATTGTATTTATTAAATATAACTTATATTATTAATAAAAATAAAAATGTATCATATTATTTTCAGTTTTCTGTTTTCAGTTTTCTATTTTCAATTTTCAGTTCCCACTTTCCGAGGACGAAAACAAAAAACGAACATGATAAAAATAGAATAAATAAATATAAAACAAAACAGAACAGAAAAACGAATATGCCTTCACGGTCCCGATTAACGAGGATCAGAAAGACCGACTAGTCACCAGAAATCTCTTAACCAAGTGGCAAATCAACGGCTAATAAAAGCGAATGTCCGCCGAACCAAGGATCCAACGGTGAATAAATTAAAGTTCGATTATGACTTTATTCCAAATCCTCGCCTCCCTCATTTCCAGTCTGTGCCCTGTACCTCACCGCCACCGAGCTTTCTAATTTTCTCTCCTCCAAATTTTTTTCCCGGGAAAATCATGGTGAAGGGCCCTGGTCTGTACTCTGACATCGGCAAGAAAGCCAGAGGTCATCGATCGATTTCTTTTGTGCTTTCCAATTCTTGTGCTAGTTTTTTTCCTTTTTTTATTTTTATTTTCTCGCTCTAGTTTACAGTAACTTCTATGTTTTGATTTTTTCTGATAAGTAATGATTTTCTTTCAGATCTTCTGTACAAGGATTACCAGAGCGACCACAAGTTCACTGTTACCACTTACACATCCGCTGGAGTTGTGAGTTACTATTTTTATTTTTATTCTTTTTCTGTTTTGCGGAAATCTGTTTGGATGCTGAGAAAACCTCGGAAATGAAGTCATGTAAAATCATTTTTGGTTGTTTGGCTCGTGAGGAAAGCTCTGTTAGACTGTTTGATAGGATGTGAAATGCTAAGAGCCTAAGATATCAAAGTTTAATTTATGCTGGATTCTGCTGTATATGTAATGGCGATTGCTAATCTATGAGATTCTAATCTTTAGTATAATAGTATCTGATGTTATTTATGTTTACTATGTTCAACATTTACCATGCTCAAGACTCGTCTTCTTTATATTGTGCTAGGCACTAACCTCAACTGGAGTTAAGAAAGGCGATGCTTTTTTGGCCGATGTGAGCACTCAGCTGAAGAACAAGAACATCACAACTGATGTGAAAGTTGACACCAACTCCAATGTTAGCCAATGAAGGATTTATATGATCAATCTCAAGTGAATTATGTTAATGATTTGCATTGTTTTTGCGTCTAATAAAAAGTGCTTGATTTGTAGCTTCTCACAACCATCACTGTTGATGAACCTGCACCTGGGCTCAAGACAATCTTCAGCTTTATTGTTCCTGATCAGAGATCTGGAAAGGTAATAAACATCTTGTCCTTGCTCCATCACCTAAGAGAATCTTGTAGCTTCACTCTGGTATTACTTTTATTTGGCTAGAGAATTTATTGTTCTACCATCTGGAGCATCAATTGATCATGCTCAGTTACTGGATCATGAAATGCAGTGACCTCTCTGTCTCCTAGGCAAGAACCCTAGAGTACATGTAAAGAAGTTGGTTGCTGACAGGCACTAACCATGACCATAGTTTATCATGTAATCTTGTACATGCCGACTTTGAAACAGGTTGAACTACAATACAAGCACGAGTATGCAGGAATTAGCACAGGCATTGGATTGACTGCAAGCCCCCTTGTTAATTTCTCTGGTGTGGTTGGGAATGAAGTACTCTCTCTGGGCACAGATCTCTCATTCGACACTGCATCAGGAAACATCACCAAATTGAATGCCGGATTGAGTTATACTCACTCCGACCTTGTTGCTTCCCTCACACTGTAAGTTACTCCTCTATACCTAAGCGGGTATCTCAGTCATAATAGATTTATTGCTCATTTTCCCTTTAGTTTTGATATTTATATAAAAATACAGGAATGACAAGGGTGACACCCTTAACGCATCTTACTACCACCTTGTAAGCCTTCTGACCAACACAGCTGTAGGGGCAGAGTTCTCCCATAGCTTCTCGACCAATGAGAACTCTCTCACAATTGGAACTCAACATGCTTTAGACCCATTGACTTCAGTCAAGGCTCGGGTCAACAACTATGGTAAGGCGAATGCGCTTATTCAGCATGAGTGGCGTCCCAAATCCTTCTTCACCATTTCCGGGGAAGTGGATACAAGGGCCATTGAGAAGAGTGCTAAGATTGGTCTAGCTTTGGCCCTTAAGCCCTAAGATTTTATAAGCTGTCTATTTTTCGTGCTGGAAGGTTGAGAGGTGTTGTTTCTGTTTTGGAAGGCAATAATGTAGGAGAAGCCCAATGTTTCATGAATGAACTATTGAGCCTTTTTTTTTCTTTCTTGTGGGTTGGGAAAGAGGATGAGCTAATTGGAGCCTCTAGTGTGGTGCTGCTATTGGTTTCACATTTTGGATTTTGTGGTGTGGAAGGTTGTAAAAATAATCGGCACAAAACATTGTCAGTTTTTTTCATGTATTTTTGGTCGGCGATACACTTGCATTGAATGGTAAGGGGAAAGTTATTGTTTAATTTGGAATTTAAGATTTACTCCTTTCAGAGGGATGCTTGGGTGGTCCGGGAATGGAGATTTGGATTGTTCGGGAATAAGATTAGTCTATTAAGGAAAATGTGTCGCATTATTTAAAATAAATGAGTGGAGGCTAAGGTTAATCCTGAATCACCCCGTTTTTCTCGTTGATGAATGTTCTTGGATTACCTGCGTCTTTTTCAGCTCTTTCAGCCCTTTTTCCGCCCCGGCGGGGTTGTGAATTTTTAAGCTTAACTTAGAAAAAGGCTTTTGATATATGGGTGTTTAATTAATGACTCGTTGTAATAACTCATAGGATGCTATATCACATGACACTGTCATTTTCATACGAGGCGGATGTGAGAAAGAAAATTAGGGTTGAATTTGATCCAAACCATTTGAATAAGAGAATATATAAAGATAAAGAGGAGTGTATTTAGACATCTCTGGTTGTATTCAGCATAATCAAAACATTATATTTAATTGAAGGGTCTATAACAATTCTTATACAAGGGAGTGTGCGTTCTGTGCCCTCAAAGGGCGTATCACATGATGTTCCATGCCCAAGATGCAAAACTACATATCGCAGACAAAATTGGTCTGATATTTACCAATTTCACACCAAAACAATAAATAATTACAAAAATATATATATATATATATATATATATATTTATAATATAAAAATAAAAAATTATTGAAAAGAATGGCAGGGTGCAGAAGAGGAAACTCAAGAAATCACAGAGGAAATGCTGGAAGTTGCATTTATCTTCAGCAAGTGTTCAGGGATGTAAGTTATACCTGTTGGACAAAAATCGTGTCTAGAAGTTAAGATTTCGTGGTTTTTCTTTGTATCCATTGAAACTATTTTAGCTGTGTATAGAAGCAGAGTGAAGAAGCGCATAGATGAATTTGACCCCAACCCTCCATATCTTCCACTTAGGAAGATTACAACTTCATGCTCGTTAAAAGACTAGACAAAAAAAGAAAGGACATAAGCAATCGGGTTCTTACCTTTTTCAAGGACATTGATTTGCAATGTGTTGAGTGTCATGATTCCACCTGTTAATGGAAGCAACTCGAGCTTTATTGTAGTTGTGGTTCGAGAAGGAACACATCTGAAGGCCACCATTGTAAATTGTTAACATTGGTCTACATTATTAAAGAGAAAAATAATAATAATAATGAATATGAAGAACAAGAGTAATTTGTTTACCCCAATGGAACTCTATTCTGCAGCCACAAATGGGTCCCACTCACTCCGGTACTACTTAGAACAGGATCAATTGTTCGAGAAGCCTTATGGTCTAAAGAAACAGATTGAGCTCCAAAATTACCATTCTTTCCCTCACAACCTCTTCCTGGCGACTCAGAGAATTCATATAAGGGGGTCATTGGTAATGATGGTGAAGAATTCAAAGGCAAGATGGAAGGAGGTGAAGTTATCATGTTAGGAGCAAGAACTGTAAGAGTGAGATCTTCAAACGTCAGGTTTGAGACCTGAAGGTTTAAGACCTGGCAAGTTTAATGTAATTAGGAGAGATGCTGGTTCTAAATAAAACAAGTAAAAAATTGATAAAGATGTGATAAGAAACCTGAACGGGGAGGGGAGAGACATTTCTAACAGAAGGAGACTGTGCTGCGGTTTCTGATGCAACAGAGATCATAAGATCTCTTGGAATATATGGTCGCCAACTAGTTGGTTGCTTGAAGAACAGTCTTGACTCTGCAATTGAACAAAATTTGATAAAACATGAGTATACAAAAGGGGGAAAAATGAAAACAAAATATTAATAAAAAAAATATTCAGATGATACTGGGAATGAGAACTAAAGGGTACCGGTATAGTTGCAGCGACAAGATACCATAATTGCATACTTATCAGCATTTGAGCCTGATGCTGCGTTTCCAGAAGGTAAATGGGATAAATGTGTAATTCTTTCACCATATGGCTTGAGATTCTTCAGCATAGAAGTTGCTGGTTTAAGAATAAAGGAGTGCTCTTCACCTCTCCTGCCCATCTCAAACTTGTCGCATCTCAGTCAAAGGATATTGATATGCACTTTTGGATCAATAAAATAAAAGAACATCGAAATAATTGAGAGGAGAAAAAAAAAAGGACACCTGAGAGCTAAATTTGGCAAACTGCATTCATTTCCAGCTTCAGTGCCAGCAATTGGTAAAGACAAAGGTGGCCCACCTTCTGAAGCCTCTTCAAAAACAATTGTTATTGCATCTATATATACTACAATATCAGGTCTATCTGCCGGAGAAATATTCTGCCAAGGAAAACAAGGTAACTTTATACAATTTTCTGCTAAGCGGAAGCTAGATTAATCATATAACTGGCTGGAAGAGAGAGAGAGAGAGAGAGGAACTACCAGACCTTGATTTGAACGCAAAGAAGGTCATCTGTATCGCAATAGGCAGTGAAAGACTGGATTTCAACAGGCTGAATAATTTCAAGTTTTCTTCTCCACCTTCTTCCTGGGATATAGAGTCCTTCCAGTCCACATTGTGCAGAGAATCTTTCTCGCTCCAAAGACACCCCTCGGAATGACAAAAGCTCTTTACTGGCCGTTTTTTTATTCTTCGAGAATTTGTTATACGAGAATTGATCCAGCTCCACGGGGTCATATTTTATCCTCGAACTGGAAGTTTTTGTAGGAGGTTGTGCCGTATTCTGTGGCATGGATGGCATGGATGGCATGGAATAACTTCTCAAATTTCCAAAAGAGAAGAGTTGAGAGCCAGATGAAGAAGAAGAAGAGGCAGGTTTCTGAGATGCACTACCAACTCCCAGACTGGGACTTAGACGAGGAGGTAAGGCTCGACTAGGTGGAGGAGCAATGGTTTCTAAAGGAAGCAGCCATTTTAACAACTCTCCACATGGATCCTGATTTGGATTAGCTCCACCCTCTGTATTTTCAGGTGACAACCTCTTATCTTCATATTTCTCAAATTGAAGAATTTCAATCATGGGATCTCTTAAAAAATCCACACCAATATTCACTTGTAATAGTACCTGCATCCTTCCAAACAAGAAAATAGAATAAGAATTAGTGGCCAGAACAATGATAAAACTCTAAAATGTCTTTTGTAGAACGTACCACTATGTCTCCATTAGAGAGAGAACCACATTTTACAAAGTGTGTGGCCAATCCAACAGACACAATGGCATCATAATTTCCTGTGGATTTGATGTCCTTGAAATGATCAGAGAATTCTGAATATTCTTCAGAGGGAACCTTCTTTGACCAAAGTGGCTCCCCTGACTCTGTAATTCTAACATAGAAATGGGAGTTCTCAAATCTTTCCAATAAAATTTCAGTCCGTCTTTTGTGATCTTCCTTTCTAAGAAAGGATTCACTCTCACTTTCCTCTTTTTGTAGATCACTCTCCTCACTTGAATGGTTTTCACCATTCTGATCTTCAACTATACCTGGACTCATATCACCTTCTCCAGACGATAAACTTTCTTTCTTGGGGCTTTGCCTTCTACTCATCACTGCAGCAACTTTAAACGGAGTAATGATTTCTGTATCTTTCTCATATGTTGACAAACATGCCAAGATATGGACTTGTTCACCTAGATAAGAAGTAAAGTTCAGGTCCTATACAATGAATGTAATAACATTTACCTCATGGAAACTCTCACCAAAAACATATATAAAAGAATATAATAGAAACAATAGATTTAAGACAGACATGGACCATCTCACTCTTATCTCAATCATCCCTTTTAGCCCCAACAGGAAGGCCCAATGCCATGTGCTTCTGATCAAGTCTGCTTGCTAGATGCTGGCCTCATTACCACAAGCTGAGCACCACTTTTCCGCCGGATTGGTGGCAAGAAAGCTATGATCCCAATTCTAATATCCTTACCTAAATTTAGTGCTCCTTCACTATTAAGTTCTTTTCTTCTATGTTGTCAGTGCTAAATTTAGTGCTAAATCACATGTCTGTAAACTTGTCCTCTCCCCAGCTCATGCTGGTTCTATTTGCATTTCCCTCTGTTGTTTTACTGGTATTTGGAACGCTTTTGTGCCTTTGGGTTCTTAATACCCTTAATAATATTATAATGTTGCCTATCAAATAAAAAAGACAGACAGACGGATAGATAGATCTATAGATACCAGGAAACACAAAGGGGCGGTCCAAAGAGCGCAGAGAATGTATATCTGGTGCATCACTCCAATCATCAGGTAGGTCCTCTACAATAATATTACCAGTGTTAGATATACCAATAAAGAAAATGTATGCACCACTCCAATCATCAGGAAGGTCCAATATAACCAGAAGTTTAAATAACTGATTAAGGAACTAATTGAATGAGAGCAGCTATTAAGAAACTAGTAGAAGTCAGATGGAAAAGTTTACAATAAGAGTGAAAGCATACTGTATGGAATGGTTATCCACCCTTCTTCTTCGGAGACTTCAGAATTGATAAAGTAGTCATTCTTTGCATTTTGATCATCATCTGCCTCCACATTAAAATCATCATCTATGGAGTACTGTGAGAATGGATCTTCACCTAGTGATAACGTTGCTGCAGGTTTCGACATATAGTGCATCTTGGCAGGTGTTTCAGAGACAGACGGCTGCTCAGCAGGTAAATTTGAAGTGGACCGGAGAAGCAAATTCATCGTCCTGACAATAGAGTGTCTGTAAATTCAAATAAGGCGTCAAAATGTTGAGCAAGCAGCTGCTATAAAACTACCTGGGGAAAATCTTAATAATTTATATACTGAGAGAACAGATGATCTTAAAACAAAGCGAAGGGCATAATCCTCAGTGAAAATTTAAAATTTCAGATTTATGCAGTAAATTCCAACTAGAGGAAAACTCAAATCTAGATTCTTTAAATATAACTCAATAAGTGGAAAATTCAACTACAATAAAAGATCGATTCTTGAGGTAGTATAATCTATTAATCTGCATTCTTTATACCTGTATCACAATTTGAAAGAGATATCCCTACATAACATTTCTATCCTCACGTATTTCTACGATTCTGATGCTTCTCTTCATAAGAACTTGCATACTTGTATTCAACAATCAAAGTATCTTCTTAATCATAAGTTTTTGACACATTTAGTGAAATTTTCAGCAATGTGGATGACTACATTATCAGGAATCAGAAATTCATCGTAAATCTAATCTATTCAACATTGTAATTTCCTCTTAGCCTGATCGATGATTCTAGAATGCACTTCGGAATGGAAAAGCAAGCAGTTCGAGATCCTGCTCTACGAGCACAATCAAAAGCAGGAAAAGTAGAAACAATCGATTCAGAAAATCAAATCATAATCAGAAAATAGAATTCGGAAAGCTTACCTGAAGCTGATCGGAAAGAAAGTCGGAGAAGAGGTTGTTCCGGTTACGTCGCATAGGAATTGACTATTGAGTGAGTGAGATCCAGTTGCAGAGTAACGGTTCAAGCTGGTAATAAAGAGAGAGAAAGAGTTCCCGGGTTCAAGTGTCTTTAACGATCTGATTTTTAACTCCAAATGGGATTTTGGGCTTAAAGTTTGGGCATTGAATTGGATCGAGCCCATTTAGCAAAGCAATCGATCCTATAGGTTGGGCCGTAAAAGTAATTAAAAATTATACATCTAAGAAAAAGAAAATTAAATATTTCTTTTGACACAGTTTCGGATTAGAAGTCAAACACAGGACTGTCAAATCATTTTCAGGACCTATCAGAATGGATTTAATAAGGCCTGTATACTGTTGCAAGTAGCTTGTTAAGTTATGTTGGGCCATAAGTCCACTGTCAACCTCAATAACACCGGCCCATTTCCCCAACAAACATACTCAGTAGTCAGCAGAATCGAGACAATCGAGTTAAGATGCCTGCATGACACTTAGTTCTCCACATGCAACACACGCCCACTGTCCAATACCAAGTCATATGTCCACGTCCTCACTCTCTCCTCTACAGTAATTTTTTTTTAAAAATTATTTCTAACCCCCCACCACGTGCTTTAAGCTTATGTTTGGCTGGAGGGGAGGGAGGAGGAGGAGAAAGTTTAATTAAATTATCTAATAATAAATATTTAATTAATTAATAAAAATACTTTTTATTATAAAAAAAAATTTTATCTTCTCTTCCCTCCCTCTCCTTCTCCCTCCAACCATAGGCTCAACCATGGGCTCAATGAATCAAACCCTCGCCAACTCTTTCCAGCTTCAACTTTACCAGTTCTTTACGCGCATCAACTGATAATGCATTCGATAGTTGTTCACATAATAGAATAAGCAGAAAAAGGCTCGCTAATGTGGAACCTATCTATATAAAGGACGTTACACTGATAGTAAGTAAGAAGTAACAATTAGAAATAGTACCAAAGATTAACACAAGTTAGTAAATGCATGCACACGAGAGTGGGATTCTTAATCCGCGTCTATTAAATACTTCGACCCGTCTTGATTACCTTTCTTCTTCGTGTGTGTACATATATATATGTATATATATATATATATATCAGAAAGAATTCCAAAGGAAGGTAGATGAAGATGATCATAATCAGGGCAGCCATGACCAGGACCTTCACCTTTTCTCTTCTTTTCAACTTTTTCTTCTTCTTCCTCCTCGCCATTATGGCATCATTCTCTGTTAACGCTTATTCGTCGTTCAAGCCTGGAGGAGGTGAGTGGAATCTCCTGCACAAAAGCATTGGAGTCTCTGCCATGCACATGCAGCTCCTCCACAACAACAAAGTCATCATCTTTGATCGTACCGACATGGGCCCCTCTAATCTCACTCTCCCCAAATCCAAAACCAAAAATCACAATCACTGCCCTCTCTCCTTCAAGAAGGCGCACAACCGCACCGTACCAGATTGCACCGCCCATTCCATCCTCTACGACGTCTTTCCCAACACATTCCGCCCCCTCATAGTCCACAGCGACACGTGGTGCTCCTCCGGCTCCGTCAACCAGAACGGAACCCTCATCCAAACGGGCGGCTACGGGGCCGGAATCCGTCGGATCAGAACCTTCTCCCCTTGCAACGATGACCAATGTGATTGGGTCCAGCTGGACCAGAATCTCCATCACCAACGTTGGTATGCCACGAACCAGGTCCTGCCCGACGGTCGAGTCATAATCATGGGCGGCCGTCGCGTTTTCACTTACGAATTCGTTCCGAAGAAAGTGACCGAAACGACGCCGCCTCAGTACATCAACTTCTTGAACGAGACTAGAGACCGTTACGAGGAGAACAATCTTTACCCGTTCTTGCATCTTTTACCGGACGGTAATCTTTTCCTCTTCGCGAATAGGAGGTCAATCCTGTTTGACTACAGGACTAACCGTATCCTTAAGGAGTTTCCGTTAATTCCAGGTAAGGATAAGAGGAATTACCCGAGTACCGGGTCGTCGGTTCTTCTTCCGTTGAGGTTGAACGGGTCAAGATTGCCCGAATCCGAGATTTTGATATGTGGAGGAGCACCGCCCGGTGCGTATACAAGGTCCAATATCAGAAGGGTGTTTGTTCCCGCATCGAGCAGTTGTGGCCGGATCAAAGTTTCCGACCCGGATCCGCATTGGAACATGGAGTATATGCCTATGCCACGTGTCATGTCGGATATGTTACTGTTACCTTCTGGTAACGTCATCATCATAAACGGAGCTTCAAACGGGACTGCGGGCTGGGAGGATGCGAGAAACCCGGTTTATAACCCGCTTCTTTACAGGCCCAACGAGTCTGACCCGAAACGCAGATTCGTGGTGCTTACCTCGTCAATGATTCCGAGGATGTACCATTCATCAGCTGTGCTTTTGCCGGATGGCAGAATATTAGTGGGCGGAAGCAATCCGCACAGGAGGTACAACTTCACGGCAGATTCCTTTCCTACGGACCTGAGCTTAGAGGCTTTTCATCCGCCGTATCTGGACCCAATAAAATCCCATCTGCGCCCGACGATACTAACGGCGGGATCAAACGAAAAGACCATATCTTACGGCCAGAAATTTTCCGTCCGTTTCACCTTACTGCAACAAAGTCAACATCCAATGATCAGCGTTTCCATGATCATGCCGCCGTTTTCTACACACTCACTAGCTATGAACCAGAGAATGCTGATTTTGAAGATTGCCACGCTGGAGCACCTGGCCACGTTTACGTATAAAGTTAGTATGCATGCGCCCCTCACGCCAAACGTGGCACCACCTGGGTACTACATGCTGTTTGTTGTCCATGCTGGCATCCCTAGCCAGGCTGTTTGGGTCAAAGTTCAGTCAAAATATCTTACTTACTGAGTAGCACGCATTGTGATTTTTTTTTTTTTTTGATTCAGTAATGAAACTAAATTTATTTGGATTTTCTAGTTTGATGAAATCATTCCAATAAATTTGTTGGTCTCCATCTAAATCAACGGCATTAAATCTTTTATGCCTGTACACGATCCAAGATCTTACCCAAAAATAGAAAATAATTAATTTTAATAATTAATATATGCTACAGTAATATTTTAAATAAATGATATTATTTTCATTGATATTAAACGGTTAATATTAATTATTTTTTTTATAAATTACATTCAAGTGCGCCATCTCAAATTACACTAATAATTTATTAGTGGATTTTCATTTAATAATAATAATAATAATAATAATAATAATAATAATAATAAAACAAAACAAAACGCAACAAGTAAGGTAAATATATATGGATTGTGTATACCAATAGTAATATTTCCGCCTCAACTTTCATGATCACGTAGAATTGTGTACATAGTACCTCGATATATAATTAAACTTTACTTTACTTTAATTGTGTACAGCTGTAGTAGAAGATCTGTATTTATATTTAGTAGACCAGAAAAGATAATGCAAATAATTCAATAAACTAAGCACACACATTAACCAGTAAAATCTGTCTAGATGATAGTGATTAATGTTGCTTCCTTCAAGCCATGGCTTGTGACCAGATTTCCCCGTCACACTATTAACAACCGACACGATCGCTGTGCTGAGGTAGTACCCAACAGCCAAAGAAGCCCAAGAAAGAGAAGTAGCTAAAGACCTCATATTTGATGGAGCTTCGGTGAAGAAGAATTCCAACAAACCCGCCAGAGTGAAAAGATCGGCCGAGCCCAAAAACAAGTACTGGAACCCGATCCAAAGAAATGTAATGGGTAAAGGCTTTGTTGAATCGAGTAGAGCATTTTCCGTAGCTACTCTCTTCCGTTTAATCTCGACAAGTGCGGCTACTCCCATGGCTATGATAGAGAGGACTAGACCGATTCCGATTCGTTGAAGATAGGTGATGCCCATTTCGGATTTGGTTAGTTTTCGGGTAAATGGGATTATGAAATAGTCGTAGATTGGGGCGAGGAACATGATGAAGAGGACGGGGAAAACCGGGAGAGAGGCGGGTGGGACTTTTAGGGACCCAATTTTTGTGTCCATGGTGGCGGCTTGTTCGATTGAGAAGGTCGAGAGTTGAGCTAAGCATGTGTTGAGGATTATTGTGCAAGCAAAGATGGGTAGGACCTTGAGGACGATTTTGATTTCTTCTACTTGGTTGATAGTGCATTGGAGTGATGGGTGGGCTGGTTTGTTTGAGACAGCTCTGTTCAGGAACCTTAGACTCTGGGTTTGTGTACTAGAATTCATACAATCTTCCGCTGTTTTTGGGTTTTGGTTCTGTTCTTGTTGTTGTTGTTGTTTGGTGCTTTCAATGGTTGAATTTGATATAGAGCTTGCAGGTGTTGTGCACATGCTTGCAACTGCATTGCACGAACTCGTGCTTTTGGACTTGTTGAATGTTGCAGCAACTAAAACCTGTGATCCAACAGATTTAGTTATCAGAAAATTGACTCAACAATATATTATTACATCAAACACATGCCTTTGTTGGGATCCATGGAAACCAGTATCTGACGAGTCGTTACATCACACGACAACGTACTATGTACTATAATTGCATGTCACGTACCATTTAGTCAATGTATTACTCTAAAAATCCAAGTTATACAAAGTAAATCATTTCAATTAGCATGTGTTAATGAAGTGCTTACTTACCTTGAGAATGGTAGTTAGAGGGCTTCCATCTGGGATCTTGTTCCGATAAAGCGCAGAGCCAGCTAGGAAGACAGGAATGGACAAGAAAATGCTAAGAGTAGAGATCCAAAAACCCCATTGCCACCCTTTGTTGTCTTCAACCCAAACCACAAAGGTAACAGCAATGAGACCACCAGTTGAGAGACAAAAGACAAAGTAGTTGAAAAAAGTTGATCTACTCTTCCTCCCATTCGGAGTGCTCTCATCAAATTGCTCAGCTCCATGTGTTGGCAGCGATCCTTTTATCCCTCCCACACCCAATGCCACCAAGTACAAGCCCAAGAACAGCGCTGCCTCTTTGAGCCCACTTACTTCTTCGCAGCGAATGTTGGGGTCTGATAGGTCGCATGTTTTGGGCTGTAAGGATGATGTTCTTGCTTGCACTGCTAATACAATCAAACCCTGTTTCAAAAAGTTCAAAAAAGCCACGTGTTGGTTCCCATTTACGTCCCTGAATTGTCTTATTTGGACGGAGATAGATGGGGACTAAGAAATGTCCATTTTGGCAAAAGTCTTAGATTTGGCCATAGATAGAGGGGGGCCAGTTTGACTTAGAGATAAACTATATAATATGTGGATATTATATTTTAATTAGATTATGAAATAAAATCCGATCATGTAGTTTGAACTTTGACTGCGTCTCTACTAGGCTATAAGCAAATGGACAAATTTACAAGTCGGAAAATGTTAAAAAGAAGTTTGTTGTCAACGTTATTAATAATATTATTTATTTATTTATTTAGAAGTAACAAAAAAGGGTGAAAATTAAAATAAGAAAAAGACAAGAATGTGATTGTTTAGCCGCGGAACTCACTCGTGAGGATCTATGTGGTGGGGCCATGTTGTCCCCACCACTTAATCACATGATTAACATTTTCTTCTCTACTTTGACTGTTCCCACTCCTTAAACCTATCTATTTCAGAGGAAAATAAATAGGTTTTGACTGTTCCCGGAGCCTCGAATTTTTTTTATTTTTTATTTTTTTAATGAGGCAGAGGTTTCCTGACTTCAATTTTTTAGAATTGTGATTAAGGTTTTGTCTGAATTCTCAACCGGAGGCTCGATTTATTCCGATCAGAGTGTGCCTAGTAAGCAGTGCAATATAACATTAAAAATATATATTTTTAATTAAAATCACGACACAATTTTCCCGTTCCCGGCAACCGGCTACCTTTCAGTTTCTGACCCGGAGTAGTTTTTGTCTGTTTGTTTCACCTCTTTTTCCTGCTCTAATCCCTGCTCTCTCTTTTTTTTTTTTTTTTTTTGCTTTCTTTTCGAGCACACCTTAAATCTTCATAATATTCTGGCGTAGTAGCCTCAAAAATAAATAATTTTTAATTTTTTTAAAAAAAGCTCTAAATTTTATGTGTCGGTGGAAAAAGGGTATATCACAGCCCTCACATTCATGATTCTAGAAGGAAAAGAAAACCAAATTGGCTTAGCAACATACCCACAGGAACAAACCAATGAATCAGAAGAAATGAATTGACCAGAAAAGAAACAAGAAAGTTTACCAGGAATTCGATGAGAGCACTTATCAAATAGATGTGGTAAGTAGTGAAGAAGGCATCAGACAAGAAGCCACCAAGGAGGGCAAGAAGGAAAGCCGTTCCCATGAAATTAGTAACATTATTTGCCGATTTCGACGGAGAAAAGTGCATGTATTTTGATAAATACATCACCAAATTGCTTGCATTTGCTAGAAATGCCAAATTTTCCAATACCTCCACCACTACCCAATAAAAAAAAATTAAAACATTATCTTAATACATATTATAACATAACTCAACCAAATATTTAATTTCTTTTTTTTTTTTTAAGGGATTAAAAAGTACCTAGAACAAAGGAGGCAGCAAGCATGCCTCCATGCCGACTTCTTTGAGCCGGTTTGTTCCTCCAATCTACATACCCATCCCATCTGCTTAGCTGCTGCTCTTGATCTTCTACGTCCTATAATTCAGATAAAGAAGGAGATGATGATGATGATGATGATGATGATGATGATGATGAGGATGAATTCGATAAGGGGATCATGCAAATCAGTAAAGGAAAGACTTAAATTTGAAAGATCTGGTAGCGAGAGAAGAGCGAGAAATATATAAAAGAGAAGGAGGGGAAGGAAGACACAAACACAGAAAAGAAGAAGATGGAGAGAGAGAGAGAGAGAGAGGAACCCACCATTTCTTTCATTTTTTTAATTTCTTCTAAGTTTTATTGGGGTGAAGAGAGTAGTAGCGAGTAATTAGTTTTGATTTGAGGAAAAGCAAAAATGAAATGATGAGTGGTGTGAGATATAAAGAGTTGAGGAGAGGGAGAAAGAGAAAGAGAAAGAGAGGTGTGTGAAAAGGCCCAACTTGGGGGTGGGGGGGGGGGGGGGGCCCAGATTCCTCCGCCACATAATTAATATTATTATCATAATTTTCTAAACGTCAATTTGTATATAAAAGAATTTTGATGATATATAATTTTCATATAATATATAAATTAATAATAATTTTTATATATAATTTTTATATTTTAAGAGATATTTAAATGATCTAAAATTAAATTTAATAAGAACGTGACTCCTACTATTAAACTAAACTTAATCATGAATAATCCTAATCTTTTTCGTGACATAATTATTAAATATTCTTAAAATCATTATTTTTAACAAAATATATATTTAATTTATTAAGATATATTTTTTAACTAATTAATATGAGAAAATCATATCGAGATAATTATAATTGTTTATTGAAATATAAGATTTGCATCTATAGAATTAATTTATAATTGATTTTTATTATATATTCATCAAGGTTAATTTTTATTCTTAATTAACTTATAAATTAATTTAATAAATTAAATATATATACTACTAATTTATTAAAATTTTATTATAGATTGAGATTAAATAAATAAGTAATAATTAATATTCTAAATTACTAAAATAATCATAATGAGGGGATATTATTATTATTATTATTATTATTATTATTATTATTTTACCAAATAAAAATTGATTTTCTCAAAGTTATTGTTCCCTAAAACCACTGATGAACTAGTAACGAAATTATACATTTGTCTAGGCCTCTAATCATTCGAGGGGGTGGGATTGTAATTAAGAAGATACCGATAATATATATGCTTTGCGTTTCTCTTTTTCTAAATGTTTAATGAATTACAACTCGTTTATTGGACAAAGGATAAGAATTTCTTATCTCCATCATACATTAACTATTATTGGAAATAACTATTATGAATAAATTTAATTATGATGCGGCCGATTAAAATATAAACTTAAAAGTTGGCTTAAATATAATATTGATGATCAATTATTTTAATATAAATAAAAATCTCATACGTAATTTTTTATTAAATTAAAATAAATTTAATTTAATAATGAAATTTATATCTTTCTATTTAATTATTTATTTTAATAATTAGTTATTAATAAAATAATAATATATTAGATGACACAAATATATATATATATAACTATAAAATAATATCATTAATATAATTTATATAAAAAAATTTCGATAAAATTTTCTAAATTTTGATATTGCCATCTAGAGTTCTAGTGTCTATTTTTTTTTTTTTTACTACGAAGTAATAATTGATTTAAATAAATATATAAATAAATTAATAAAAAAAAAAAGGTGTAGATGCCTCACATTCCTATCTTTACATCTTTTTGCCTTTGTCATTCTTTATATATATTTTTACCTTCTCCCCCAATTCTCCATTTCCCTTTTGTGTACTATCTTTCGACTTCTACTAAAACATAGAACTATTATTCTTACATTATTTGTTGATAAAGATATATCTTCACATCAATATCAAACCAAACGTGTTTTCCTTCTTTTTTTTTTTTTTTTTTTTTTTTTCTTTTTCGGTCTAAAAGTCCTACGTGATTGTTGATGATTAAGATATCTTTGAATCAATATCAATCGTTACTTAGAAGAAGAGAAAAGAAAGTAGGAAAAAATAATTAATCTTAAAAATTCGAACATAAGATAAGAAGATGAGTAATCAAATCTAGTATATATGTTAATAACTTAGATCATGAGTTTGACTCGTAAATCACGTGTAACACATATACGCCCCCCTCTCTCCCAATTGTTCAGTTCAACAGTAATATGAAAGTAACCTAATAATCAAAACAAATTAATGACGATCGATAAGAAATTCGTTAGGTACGTACGACAAACTTTACGAAAAGAGATGCATAATTAATTGGGTTTTGTGGGTGCATGGGCGTGTGAATGAAAGTGAAGAATGGTAAAAGACAATTCCGTCATGTTTCATGAAGGATTTTGATTACAAATTGGAATCCAAGTTGCAAGAAAGGTATGGTTGCAGGGACGGTTCCTTTTTCCATGAGCTTCATAAAGCAAAAGGCCGCTTATTGATGACTAAAAATAAAAGATATTATTAATAAAGTCAAGTCAAAATAATTTTTTTTTTCTTCTTCTTCTTCTTTATTTTTTTAAGAACGTACCCACCATCATTCATTAGCATCTCTTATTAGTGGTAACACAGCCTACTTTAATATATTTATATCATTTTTTGATTTCTAAGAAAATGAAAATTCCTAGATTTATTTCGAATCTAAATCAGATTTAACTTAAAAGTGACATGTGAAAAAGGTTGCCCTTTTTGCTTGATATTTGATTGGTTTGGTCTAAACATAGTATGAGTTGTACTAAATGTTGCCTTTTTGTAAGAAATTAAGAGAGCCATTGGTTTTGTTTTCTGAGTATGAATTAAATTAAAAATTATTATTATTCATATGTTTATTTTATTTTTATCTAAAATTCATAATTATTTTGATTCTTTAAACTCTAAATAAGGAATTAGTAATTCTCTTTAAAATATATGTATTTTCCGACATAATAATTAGATGATTTGTTTCGTAATATTTCAATTCTTTTAAATATATCATATAAATATTATTTCATAAGATCCTAAAATATGATGATAAATCATTAAAATGTGAAATGAAAATCATTTAATGTTGAATACGGATCTTGAGTGAACTGAACATTTTCCAAAGAAATTATAGAATGAGTTGCTACCTATGTTTAGATCTCAAATAAATTGGTTATCCATTTTTTATATAACCAAATAAATAACAAGATATAGACAATTCAATTCCTACTTGTTCCCCTTCTCATTCTCATTTACATTCTTATCAAAAAATCAAACTAATAGCTCCATAAATATTATATGTTACTATTAGATGTATATAGTGTTCCTGATTGGGATAATATACAAAATTAATAATTCGTAAAATTATAAAATTTTCATATAAGACTCATACAATATGTAAATTCTTAATTTACTCACGTTTGTACTTATGATTCAATTATGAGTTATTCCTCAAAATATGACTCAATCATTAATTATTATTATTATTTTCTTCTTAAAATCGACATTAACTAATATCTCATCTCTAAGTTTTCTTAACAAGATAAAAAAGATTTAGCATATTTTTCTTATATTGTAATAAAAATTTATATGTCATCACCTGGTTAATTTTCATATTTAATTAACTTTTAAATGAATAATAAATTAATATTTATTTAATATACATCTTTTATGGCATACATATTTAATGGTGCTCGCTCAAGATTGATAGATATTTATGATAAATCTACTAGTAATCAATCGGTACTTTATTGAATTGTTATTTAGATCAATCGACCCACAAAAGTTAACACAAAACTTCATAAATGAAAATCCACCTTCTATTCTCTATCTCATGTCAATATGTATATTAGATTCATTTTTTGACTTACAGTTAGCTAGTAAAGTGTTTAAAAGTAGAAAGGAAAAATACAAATAAATAAACAAACTTGGAATTAGAAGAACAATCAAGTATTTATGCCGTAATGTTGTCAATAGAGAAGGAAAATTAGGTACACATTCAACATTACAACACCGAAAGTAGTGAAGAGAAGCTATTCATTCATTCTTTTAAGTAAGATTGTAATAAAAAGAAGAAGGCTATTTACTTGTCTTTCTCGTAAGGGAAATTAGACAAGTAGTAAATTCAACAACATGCATTTTCCTTTTCTCCAAATATCAAAAGAATATGCTTAAGCACTCCAAGTCCTTCATTATCAACATCATAGGATTCATTTTTCTGTAGTACTTACAATTTTCGCTTTGTCTTAAGTGATCAAACAAATTTGTAATTGATGCCACAATTAATAATATATGACTAGATGACCCAAACGTGCAAGGAACTAAGGATCATTAGATCATATGATCATGATGTTTTATTAAATAATTTACTTAGTGTGCTGTTAGCCGATGATACTAATTAAGAGGTTAATCAAGAAGTGACATTATTAGCAATTTTATCATGTTACTCTTCATAAATGAAAACTCTTTTTTGACAAGGATATGTAAATCGTTCGTTTCACTGCATGTATAAATCTAACCTCCACCTAACAACACCCACATTTGGTTTATCCGTTTCTTTTCAGTTCATATTTCAGTCGATGAAAAGTCAATCATCAACGCTTCACTTTTTTTCTTTGGGTCAAAGTTTTCAGCAAGTAACTTGCAAATTGCAATGTAACAAATTCCATTCTTTTATCCAGTGATCAACAAAATCACATGATCACGTGACGTTGGTTCCATCAGGAAAATATAATGTCATGTTTCTTGTCATTTGTCTCTATTCCCATCTTTACGGAATCACGGATCACGACGTAGCCCTTGATCATTGACTTTATTTATTGTTTTTTGTTATTTGAGAGGTAAGAGTTAAAGTCAGATTATGCTGGGGAGATAAGTACAAAGAATGATTTAACAAGTTAGGCTGAACTGCATGCAAAAGTATTCCTTACCTACATGAATTGAATCCAACAATAACTAGTATTTCTCCTGCGTATCTAACCCCAATCTGATCTGATCTAGTCAACGAATCGTTCTCAACACATATTTTTTTGTTTTTTTGTTTTTGTTTTTGTTTTTGTTTTATTTATCATTTTTCGTTTAAATAAGATAAATTATTTAATAAAATGAAAAATAAGACCTTCGAAACCCGTAGTCAGTCAATGCCTAAATTATATCTTTGGATAAGCACTGACCGAAATTAAATTTGATTCCGATCTCCATCTTTAATATCGAAACTGATGTGAGTACCTTATCTATTGCCAAAAATCAGTATTAATATCTAGACCTAGACCGGAAATTTAGACCGCCCCTATTATATCAAGCTTTCCTAGGCCCAAAAAAGAAAAAAAAAATCGATTTTTTTAATTCTTGACCCACCAAAAAAAGGAAAATAAAAATCTTTCATAAAATTCTATATTGGGTTTTACAATGTGTTTCTTTTTTTTTTATATAGGATTTGTTGGGTTAATTTTATTGCATGGCCCAATAATATGATGATCATCTTATTGTGATGTTGAGCCCAATGAAAACGGGCTAAAAGGTCCACGAGGATTCATTATTTCAGGAAGTTTCCTTTATTAAAAAATTTATATATATCAAAGAAGAAAAATTATCTATTTTTACGAGTATATCTTGAAACCATTAATGCAATCTCGTTGACATAATCAACCAAATCTGCACAAAAAGTCTACAGATTTGAGCTATGACTTCTGTGTGAGCTCACTTGAAGCAATTCCCATAAGCCATTCAACAAATCTACAAGGATTGGGTCTCCTTGCTTTGGAACTCGCTTTACAGAACACAACCAACATCATTTCCACTATAACTGCTTTGTTGGAGATTTCAACTAGTTTTGATCCTCACGCTTTATCGTGCTTGCAGGACTGCCTTCAACTCTACCATCACGCTTCCATCTTCTTACTTGATTCTCTTCATGCCTTCTTGCTAAAGCAATACAAGACTTGTCAAGTGTGGGTCTAGACAGCCATTAAAGCACCTTCGACATGTGAGCACGGGTTCTACTTGTAACAAGGAGAACAAGGCTCTCCCGTAACTCATGGAAATGACAATCTCTTGGAATTGTGTGAAATAGTAGCACTATGCATCATCGACTTGCTTTCTCGTGTTGTCGTTTCACCAGTTCAGATGTCGTTTCGAACTGCAATAGGAGGGGGGGTTCCGCCAGGTCCTGGATATAGTGCAAGGCCGGGGCGACGCTTGAAGAGCCCCAGTAACAAGCTACTGCGATGGGCATTTCTCTCTTTGTCCTACCGGCTCTCTTTTATCTGTACTATCCTTTCTCGATGTGGAAATTGTATTTTATGCATCCAATCACTATTTCAAAATGGGCCAAGGCCCCACTAAACTGAGGTTGTGAATTATGCCAAGGCCCCATTTATTTTTAACCACAGGCCCATTATGATTAACTGTTAAATGGAGGCTGTGAATTATGCCGAAATATTTAATTCCTCTTATCATTCTCATTCTCGTTCTAAATAAAAAATCGAACCAAATAAACATTTCTATTATTTTTCAATGCCTTGCTAATACATTTGATGCGGAGGAAAAGTTAAAAGCTGCTGCTGATAGTTGTCCGGGACTCAAAAGATGCATTGATTGCCTGCGCATGTGATCCCAGACTGATTAACAAAAAGTCAAACTTGATGAAAGAAGAATCAAACAGGGTAAAAGTCAACCATAAGAAACATTTATGTAGTGCTGACTCCTGAGCTGGAGCTGCAGAAATTTTCAAAGGTAAACCACCTACCAGCATTGACTTTGAAGGCCCAAAGAGTTTGCTTGCAACTGCAAATACGGAGTGCGTGCAGTTGATTTTAACTGACATTGTTTGAACACTTGACGCTCATTTCCTCAGTATGATTTTATTTGATCCTTTTTTGCTACTAACTTTATGATTCTATACATCGAGAGTTGAATATCAGGCAAAAGAAAAGTATGAAGTAAATATTTTTTAAAAGTATTCATAGTTAAAGGAAATAATAAATCATAGTTAAGATTAAATATCATGTTACATTAATATGAACTTTAACTATAACGACCTCGAATGGTATCGGTCTTGATCCCGATTCTAACTTTACCCGCCTTTGTATAATATCATGTTATTTTGAAGTGGTTTTTGGTGGAGGTTCTAAGTTGTTAAAATGCCTTTACATTGAATACAAGATAGGGTACTTTATACGTACAAAAACAGACGCATGTGCCACCACAGAATTGCATGCATGTACACTGTACGTGAATTGATATTTTTTATTCATCAATAAATAAATAAATTTAATTTAATTTAATTTAATTATATAATTAAATGTTGGGGCTAGGCCTATAGGGAGAGGAGGGTACGAGAGGACATCACCCCTTCCCTAAATTTGGAGCTCTGGTCTGAAAGCCGGATAGTGACTCAATTTTATTTATTTATTTATTATTTATTTGATAGTGACTGATGGGACACCTTGATTTTGCTTCTCTATATATCTTTCCCCACCATCCTCGTCATTACGTTCCCCATTTACCATTATACCCTCATCAGTAGGGTCACCCTTGTCATTTAACATTCTTACTCTTTTTTGGCCCTTGTCCTTTTATTGAAATATGTAATTAATAAATGAAACAAAATGGTACAAATTAAATCTGGTTCAAATACAATCAAATAATATTAAAAAAAAAAAAAAAAAAATTTGTGGTTCAAAACTTTCTGACCGTTGATTTGTCAATCCCGGTAGATTGATATTTCGTTTGTATTCCAGTTCCGAGTCCCCCGACGGTACACGACGACTCATCCCTTCTGCTCACTTTCTTATTTGAATATAATTTTGTTTCGAAGATCGTTAATTTATTTAAATATAATAATAAATATTAATTCTTATAATCTCTAATTACTATAGTAGGTTAACACTGAAGTCGGAAGTCAATGATATGTTATATAATGGATTGGATTAGTATAGTGAGTATTGTGTATACGTTACTACTTTCAAGTAACAACAAATATATAATAAACTTTTCCAAGTTATAATGAAAAGGATGCTTAAGAATCATATATGATTGAATAATCTCTTACCAGATTCTTAATTAAGTGATTCCATAAGTAAACGAAGAGGTAAAGATCAAAAATTTTATTATTTTTTTAAATATATTGACAAATATTAATCTAAAAATACACTTAGAAATTAGTTATCTGCTAAAAAAAAAATATACCGTCGTCGTTGACTCGAAAGATGAAACTTTTTTCTTAGGTAGTGTACGTTAAAGTTATGAACTTTTTTTGTTATTTACTATATATATATATGTGGGTTAGTAGTAGCTTATGAGTCAGAAGCCACTTCTTTTTATGTACATCGTTAATTTGGAATGAAGTCATTATTCTAAAAAATCATCGTTATTCTATATAATCATATACCTTTTTTAGAGGCCTATTTTAATTTTTAATTTTTTTAAATATATATATATATATTTATATTTTTTTTTTTTGAGGTATATTTGTAAATAGGTTGCACGTGCACATACGCATGGTTGTTCTCTATGAAAAAACAAAATTTAATAAAAGTTATTTTTATAACCGAAATTAGTGTCTTTAGTAACCGCAAGTAAATGTCATGAATATACATCATCATATCATGTATAAGATCACACTCAATACTCACATCAAACATCAACGAGTGCCTCAAATCAATAGTAACTTGAGAATCGAAGAAAGATAAAATAAAATAAGAAGTAAATTTATAAGGGTGGTAAGGTAATTTCAAACTCCATCCCCCTCTACTCTGTTTAAGAGGGAGAGAGGATCACCCCTGTTTCTTCACTAAGCTTACTTTATAAACCGACCAAAGATCACCACACTCTTTAAGGAAGAAAAACAAAACAAAATTTATTTCAGTGTCTCTCATTTCCACGGTCCAAGTCTTCAATTAACAGAGTAATAGTTATGGGTAAAAGCTCTACTGAATCTTGATCTCTTCGCATTATAGTCTTCCTCACCAAGTCTTGACCCATCTGCAAAAGTATCAAAACAGAGCCCAGGTCTCATCGATTAGCCATGGCAGATTTGAG
Organism: Coriaria nepalensis; assembly: GCA_027186245.1. Taxonomy (NCBI): domain Eukaryota; kingdom Viridiplantae; phylum Streptophyta; class Magnoliopsida; order Cucurbitales; family Coriariaceae; genus Coriaria; species Coriaria nepalensis. The sequence continues at coordinate 3,041,699 of CP114486.1, forward strand.
AATATTTCACAATTCAGAGCCAAACGTTCTTGTTTTAAACGAAAAGCTTCCTTGCTCTTCCGATATTCTCGAGTCTCTCTGGTTACCCACCTCCGCCCCTCCTTTTCGAGGTCATTTAGCTATTCGGCCATTTTTTATTTTTCAGTTTTTTCTTATCATTTATCGAATTCTTGCCTTCTCTTTATTGATGTTCTGTTTTGTTGATTTGGGTCACTTCAAATGGTTTATAACTCTTTGGAAATATTGATTTCTATATACTTCTGATCCGTTAACTAAGTTTTTCCAATGCAAAGTAGATACTCTGTTCTGTTTAACAAAAAACAGAGTAGTTCTAATTGAATGAACTTAAACCTAAGCTTATAACATATCAATAAACAGCTATTTACTTTGCTTCAGGTTCGAGATCAATGTTAAACTTTGAGAATGTTAGTGGAAGCGAGACAAAAGGGTCATTCTTCCAATGCCTTGAAAAGGAAGAAGAAAGCCATGACGAAGATTACAGCGAATGCTTTCATAAACCCGGAAAGAAAAGGCGGCTTAGTGTCGACCAGGTTCAGTTTCTGGAGAAAAGCTTTCAGGTAGAAAACAAACTTGAACCTGAAAGGAAAGTCCAACTTGCAAAGGAAATTGGTCTTCTTCCAAGGCAAGTTGCGATTTGGTTTCAAAACCGGCGAGCTCGTTACAAGACTAAACAGATTGAAAAAGACTATGATTCTTTGAAATCTAGCTATGATAAGCTCAAGTCTAATTATGACAACCTTCTCGATGAGAAAGATCAATTGAAAGCTGTGGTAAAACACTTAACTTTGATGATTGTTCATAACTGTACTTTTTTTTTTTCGTGTGGCTAATTGAAATCTGTATCCAATAGGTTAATGGACTCAAAGGTAAGTTATTGTCAAGGGAAAAGAAGGAAGAGCTTGAAAAACCGGTTTCTAGCTCGGGAAATTCGGAGAATGTTATGTGCAAACAAGAAGACATAAGCTCAACTAAGAGTGATGTTTTAGACTCGGACAGTCTAATTGAGAACCACAATTCTTCAATGGTCGAGCCGGCTGGCTCGTCTCATGTATTCGAAGAACAAGACCAATTGTCGGATAATTTCTCACATGATGAAGAAGATAACTTGAGCAGAACTCTTTTGCCGGTTTGCTTTCCGAAACTTGAAGAGTGTTATTACGGCGACGAGCCGCCTGCTAATTCGTGCAATTTTGGATTCCCATTTGAGGACCAAACGTTCTGTTTTTGGTCTTACTAATTAGTACTCATCTGAAGAATTAAGACACCATCTACTAGTGAGGCTTTGCTATGTAAATCTCAAACTTTCTCATGTTTTGTAGCTGCTGTAACGATGTTAATAAGTAATAAATCTAATAATTGTACGGTTCGACTCGACCAATCCGTCTGATTGATATCGATCATGATGTCCTCCATTGCTAATCCTTGTTGTTTAACTTTTTCATCTTGTTCTGTCTGGGACAAGAATTGAATCTCATAGGGTTTTGTCTCAATGAAGTATAAAAACTCACGTAAGAGGGGAGGAAAGTAGGAAAGTTAAAAAAAGACAGTGATTCATGCTTTGGAAGTAACTATCAATGGGTATAATTTTCAAGAGCTTAGTGACAAATGTCGTTTTCAATCTAAAGACAGAGTCACAGAGATAATAAAGATTGGAAAAGTATAGGCCAGAAAAGTCAAAAAAAATTGCAATAGAGTCTACGGTTTAATATATATATATATATATATATATATTTATTATTTGGCAATGACTTTTTGTAACCTTATTGGCTGATATTTTATAAAAAAATTACATCAATTTCTTGATTATAAAAATCAATTATTTTTTTTCATATATTTCACCACCAAGATTGTGTCTGCTACAGAAAATCTTGGTGATGCCATTCCGGGTCACCATATATAATTCTGTAGTTCTTCAAGAATTGCAGATCTCAAGACTTAATACAGTATAATGTCATATGTGCCTTAGACTCCGCATATTTATTTATATGTTCTTAAATAATTATAATATATATATAATTAAAATTTAAAATTATTAAAAAAGGTTTTAAATTATTATTTTTATTTGCATGTTTATAAAAAATATTAGAATATAATTTAAAAAATGAAATAATTAATAAATAATATTTATATATATTTTATCAGAGCCATAAATCGATTATGGCTACCTCGTCCAATCCTGATATAAAGATTGTCCCTCATAGTAGTAATAAATTATCATATTTGGTGTCTATAAACTACCCTTCGGTTAAAATAACTAACTCTTCCAAGATTATTAATCTTGTTGAGTACACCTAGATACCTCAAGGTGCTTAGATCTCTGAGACAGCCTTACCAATCCTTAGTCCATACAACATTTTCAAACGCCACAAAGGCTTTACCCGGACAATCAGACAGCTTGTAAGCACTCCCCGTCCTCCGGTGAAAGAATATGTTCAGTCCACTGGACTAGATAAGTTGTTGATCCCTTTGTCCTTAAAATAATAGTATGTAGATCTCATTATAGATCCTCAGATGGTCGCTCCGTGGATTAAAGAAGGCTACTCCCACCTGCACCTAGGTGCAATTCAGGTTGTCCTCGCTCTCCATGGTAGGAAGGGTCTACCAGCTACGGTCAGACTTTATGTCCTCAACTCCCTCTTCACAAAATACGACCAAGCTGTGATTAGAACCTCAATCACCACACTTAACGCAGGAAGTATCTGACTGACCTTCTACCCCAACTTCAACCTACCCTTGCTAGACCTAAATATTACCCAATTCCTGAAGATCCAATTACAAGTCTCGAAGATATCAATGGTTCCCAATGCTTATATAGCGACTTTGCACCACCAGCTGGCGTTTCGACTCCAAGATCACACCATCAACCTTCCCCTTCTGGGAACTTCCGCTGACAACCTCTTGAGAAAGAGAGAAGAGGATGTCCCCACCATCATCTAGATCCCACGACAAATTGTCAGGAATAGTTCCTTAAGATGATGCCCCTTGAATGGGTTACCAATTATGAAAAGTTCTTTGAAGAAACAACCCCTATGACATTCCATAATGCAGAAATCAGTCGCTTACCCAATGGATCAGTAAAGACTACTTTCCACATCTCTAGTGCTCTTGAAGAACCTATATTCCAAAGCATGATGATCATGCCAGTAAACTTCGAAAAGGAAATTCCAATCAACTCGTTCAATGCGGACAATTCAGTCACTTACACAGACAATCTCAACGACCATTTCATATGGGGCGTTGATCCCACCATGTGTGACCCTGGCTGCTCTTGCAGAAGGCCCAGAAAGCCATAAGAGCTCTGTAAGCCAATACAGAGAATGAGATATAAGACAGAAGATCTTGACTCCCCCTGGATCGGGATCTGAAACCTATAGAAGCATTGAAGATCCCTGATGCTGAAGGACTTCTCCATCTGCAAATCAAAGCCCTCCAAGAAAATCAGTCAAATCCTAGCTCGATCCCCGTGTCTTATGATTTCCAAATATAATCAAGATTTCCCACCGTTACACCAGCATATGGAGGAAACATCTCAGGCCTCCATGAGACCCTATGTCCAAGCAGCCGAAGTCCTCCTGGATGGAAGAAAGAAGCAGATTATCCAAGCTAAAGAGATCCTAAACTAGTAGACTCATAACGCTAGGACCCAGAACTAGCTTCTAAAAGCCATCGACAACAAGCTAGACTAGACTGTCTCCCAATATACTCTTACAGCTAACAGGCTGGAAGGCTTGGACAAAGATCTCCAAAAAATTTATCTTGAGCTCCAAGGCAGGATAGCCGGTTTAGATGCCGACCTGAGGTACTAGATTGACCACCAACAGTTTGACCCTACCTTTGCAAAAAAGGAAATGGAGATTGCAGACCTCAAGAAAAAGGTTGAACGAATCCATGTTGATATAGATAGAAGTCGTACAGCCCGTACCATATCTCCAGTACATGAAGACCCATTTTCCATCTCGCCCTCTTGTATCCCCTCCAAGGCAAATGTATATTCAAAATAGTTCAAAATGCTTCACGAAGTCTACAAAAGAAACCATACTCCTAAGTCTCATTTGGCGCTTGCACCCCCTAGAAGGCGAACGCAAGACACGAAAGGAAAATGAGGTGTCTTCCCTGAAGCAAGCCCAGAAAAAAGGAGGCTTAGAGACCTCCCAAGAGCTTTGACTATTTGGGAGCCCAATTCAGAAGATTACTCATCGGAAGATATCCCGTGTATCGCGAAAGCCTTCGTTGTTCAGGAAACCGCCTCCCCGGACTCTTTACCAGATAACTCGGAAGATATTCAATCTGCAACGTCGGAAGATTCATAAGACTCCTAGGTTGCCAACATCTCCAGTATGCTGACGGCCACACCACCGGCTAGAGAAACTACCAGCCAGACCACTCCATATCCTCAGCATGAAGAAGAACCTTCGTTGAGGAGCCAACCGACACTGTTGACTGGGCTACTTCAAAGCCACCAAATGGACCAAAGCCTACCGATGGCCGTTGGTTTTCCTTTGAAGGATTAGAACCTAGAAACTGGAGAAACAAAATCCATGAATTTGGTGCGTGGATCGATCTGTAAATGACGAAATACAACAAACTGTTAGAGGAAATCCTCAAGAAGTTCACCTCCCGCTTCATAGGAATGCTCTGTGATTGGTACCAGTCTCTTGGAGACTACAGACAAATCCAGCTTGTAAGGAGCCATGACACATCCCACATTTTTCGGAAATATCTTTAAAGAGTTTATCGGAGATTTCCAACCGATAGATAAGCAAGCACACCAAGAATACTTTGGGATAAAGTGTTGTTCATTAAGGAGAAAAGATCTAAATAAGCATTTCAAGAGAATGTCTGAAAAGTACGATATGCTGAATGGGCTAAACGATGAGATGCTCAGGCAAGTAAACATCAACTTACTCCCTAGCGAGCTCCAGCCTGAGCTTCAACGACAAATGGTAGTAGCAAGAAGAGATCTAAGAGAAATCTCGCTTGGAGAAATTCACCAGATGGTGTTGGCCTCCATTGAGAAAATCAGTGACACTTAAACCATGTTAGCCAAAATGATGCAAGAAAAGGCTAAGTTCAACATGGTTTATAAGAAGCCATTTCTAAAGATCAAGTGTAAAGAGGACAATGTGACTACAAGACTAAGAAGAAGTTCCATCTTAGCTGTGACCCCCCTCTTGAAAAGAAGAAATATAAGAAGTTTAGGTTCTTCAAAAGGAAGAAATAGAAGAACCAAAACAAGTCGTCAACGTGTTTTATTTGCAAGAAAAAAAGGGATTATGCTAAGAACTACCCATCCAAGCTTAGACAATGAGCAAAAATGATTAGCCAGATCCGAACAATGGATTCAAACTATGACTCAGACGTTGATTTAGAGTCGATGTACTCATAGCATGCATAAATGAATAGTGACACAGCTTTTATCCTTCAAGATCTCTCAGACAATAACCTGTTTTAAGGATCGAACAATTATGATACGTCGGATGCTTTCACTGCCCAACTCCTAGCCACCAGTCCGCATGTCGAAGCCAAGATTCTGACTGAAAAATATTCCAAACCCATAGACGTTATAGCATATGTTAATACTGGTGCCTACAAGTCCATGATGGACCCCAAAGTCCTCCACTCCTCTCATTGGGTTCGTCATGAGTAACACTTCAGAGCGGCCAATAGAGAATTCTTCAAGACCACCCTGGTAACAAAAAAAAGAATGGGAATAAAATTATTCACAGACTGCGTAGTATGAGTAAAGCTTACTGGAAGCCCTCTTCCGGGGAAAGATTTGCTATTAGGATGAGATGTCTATTGTCAATTCTAGAATCTTGGAATCATGCCTAAAGAAATACAGTACAAAGGAGATTTCAGGCCATTTTTTGAAATCCAAAAGTTATACACTGTACATGACCCTACCAACTACCAACCAATCTTAGACAGAGCAAAGAACTTCTTTGTTAAAAGCCATGCTGAGTTCAAACACTCGACACCCTTGTGGCAGAATGAGACTTTCTTCGTCATTCTTCCATTTAAACTCAGTGAAGATGTCAGCCCTACAAAGGCGTCTCACCCTGAAATGACCCCCTTAGACATTCTCCTTACTAAACAAGAAAGTGAAGCCCTACTCCTTTAAGGATTTATAGAATCAATGAGTTCCCCATAGGCATGCAAAGCCTTCTATGTCGAAAAGAGGGATAAATTATTAAATCGGTTCTTAATGGATGACAAATTCCCCTTGCCCAATATCACAACCTTTCTGATCTACCTCGCTGAATCAAAGTTGTTCTCCCTATTTGACATGAAGGAAGCCTTTTGGCATCTCGGGATCCAGCCCACGATAAGCCTATGATAGTCTTTTGCATTCTGAACGCCCAGTAACAATGGTGCGTCCTCCTATTTAGGCTTAAGCATGCACCTTTCCTTTTCCATAAAAAAATGACCATAATCTTCCAACCTATTATAGACACGACCCTAGTTTACATTAATGACAACCAACTATTTAGTAAGACATATAAGGAGCACCAAAAGTTGCTGCACCAATTCTTAGAATTTGACTTTTTGGGGATGCACATTTCCAACGGCAGTTTCTCTCTAGGACTACATATAGCCCAAGAACTCCTAAAATTCCCCGATGAAAACCTCACAGTAAAGCAAGTCTAGCAATTCCTCAGAACGGTTAACTACGTAAGAGACTTCATCCGACGGGCCTCTGAGTTAGTAAGCCCACTTTCAGATATGTTGAAGAAGAAACCCCCACCTTGGGAAAAGGCCCAAACCCATGCGGTAAAAAGGCTAAAAGAAGTCACCTAAAAGCCACTACCTCTGCATATACCAACCAATGGGAAAAGAATCCTCCAAACAAACGCCTTTGATCTTTATTGGGGCATGATATTTCTAGAAGTCCTACAAGGAAAAAGATATTATTGTGCGCATGCAAGTGGAAAGTTCAAAGTAGAACAACTCCACTACCACATGGTATACAAAGAAATCTTGGCTATAAAGTATAAGATAGAAAAGTGATGACTTTTTCCTAAGAGGCTATGAATTTAAAATCGAAATGGACAACTCCAGCTTCCCTAGAGTTCTAGAGTTCAAAAACAAGGTACCCCCTGATCCACTCTTATTAAGACTCAAAGCTTGATTCAACAAATACAACTTCTCATCCTCTCACCTTAAGGGATCCCAAAACATCACCCCCACCATGTTATTATGTCCTCCTCCAGCCCGACTCATAAGATCAACCAACTCACCTCCAGTCATATACCTGATAACTCTTTAAGAAGATTATGACAAAATCCTTCTCTCTACCAGCTGTAGTAAAGTGGTCTTTCCCTCTTAGCCTTCCCTCTGACCCCATAGTAGACCAAATTCAAGCTTTCGCTTTAAGCAACGTCTGCCACTTCAGAGACCAAGTCATCGCCCAAAACTATATCCACTATTACCCTCATTGGGTTACCCAGAACATTGTTGACCTATTCATCATCTACCCACAAGACTCGCACACCTTCAGCACCAACACCCTCTCTTACCTCTGGTGTGTCTCCACGTTGCTCACTCATCCAGCTGCCTTATCCATAATGAAGCTGCACAATCATCTTCTCAGTTCTAATAACCAAACATCTATGATATGGACCTTTCTGGAATAGTTCTCCCTCTATGCTGGTGGAGAAAAGAACTATACAGACTCCTGTACCAATATGACATATGGAACCTAAGCCAGCCATTGAGTAAAACTATCTCAGCCGTCTTTATGTTCTCTAAGCCCTATTCCTTTGACAAGAGCCTGGAAACCATATATTCAAGAAACATTACCTACTTCTATCATATAGTTTATGACCTCCTAAGCCAATGGCCATTACTCAGACAATCACTTAGAAACTTCCTAGCCCTTGCCAACCCTACCATAACCTCTGATGGGTATTACATATCCATCATCTCATCTCCCTCTAGCGATTCAGAAAATAGAAATGGAGTCTTAAGACCAGAATAACCCTCCAACCCCGGCTTGTTACAACACATATAACCCGAGATCATCCTCAACAGCCCCAGTGGCCCAAATCCCAAATATGTAGTTCCTTTCTCAGTACCCTCAGTACAGAACCCAGCCAAGAAGCTCAGATATGCATACCCCGTCTTAATACCAACAAGACATGAAGCCCTCGACATCGGCCCAACCTGCAGGAAACCAAAATGGTATGGACTAGAACTGTTCAATCAGCCTCTTTCAAATACCTACAATCCATTGGTATAAAGGCATGCTCAGAGACTTTGACTCTGATGATGACTAGGCCCGCATCAAAGATTCCTCCTTATCCGCATGATATGTCTGCTTTATGTCTTGTAATATGTCGTGTAATCCTTTTTCTTTTATCGCATGCTACTTTTCTAAAAGTCTGTCGGAGGTGTGTTGGTCTTATCCTCCAGTTGTATGAGTCAAGAAGCTTCTTCCTCTTGCTATATAAAGAGGCAATCTCTCAGGTTTTAACTTAAGAAATAACGAAATAAGAAAATCATTTGCATATTTCCATGAGTTACCCATCACTCTCTCCCTTGAATCCTCTCTACCGAGAATCCTAGGATTTTTCCCTTTCGGCCAGACTCACTGTAAGTCCCTAGGGTAGGCAATAGGATAGAACTGGACAAGGAAGTATTATTTCTTAAATAATTCATGATAAAAATTAAATATTAGATTAATGTTTCAATTTCTTTGATTATATTTTTAGTTTTATTTTTATGTATTTCTCTTTTAATTTATATAATTTATAAGAATTATAAAAATAATATTTAAAAGATTTATATATATAATCATATTTTAATATATTTTAAATTAAAATAATTCAAATTTTAATTTGACTTAAACCTTCGCTACCCACTACCCTTAAGTATATATATTGAGTTCCTCCTTATTAGTAGCAACGCCGTGAATTTCCACTTAAGAATCGACTGGATGACACTTCCTTTTCTCGTATCTCAGACTAGTATACATGGAATCAAACATTTTCACATTACTATGTTTAAATAATATAGATAGATGATGGACTGTATCTAAATGACTTATTAGCCCGTATCACCGTCTCTTATCAAGAGAATAGTCGCCCTATGCAAAATGTCAAATGAATATATATAATTATTCATAGACATAACATAAGACGTATCTTGTGTGGCAACAAGTGGTGGAAGGTGTAGTTATTAAACTCACGTAAATTATAGTTTAAATTAATTAAATTTTAATTAATTTTATTTATTCCTAAATTATATATTAATTGATGATAATCTAACTTAGCCAATTAGGCCTCCAAAAACAAGCATGGAGAAAATAAAGGAAGAACTATAAAGGAGCAGATTTAGTTATTGTCCACTTATTTTATATTTGTTTTTATGTATAAATTTCGGTCATCTTTGTAGATCAAATAGTTAAAATATGTATTACGTAATAAGAAAAAAGATAAAAACAAAAGCAAATTGAAATATAGCTAATTTATGAGTTGTATACTTTACAGTTGCAACTAACCACTTTCATTTTCTCTGAATATGATTGTGAGATTGAGTTCGCAGTCTAGATTGAGTTATCGTTACAAACAGAAATACGTTTCTGTCTAGATTCCTAACATGTGAGATTTGTGAGATATCGATATGAGAGCACATATCGACATGTGAGATTTTGGTATGTGGTCTTAGACAGACATCTTATAGATCTCACATTTAGATGAAAACATTTTTTTTTTTACTTTCTGGTTCATACCAAATTTTTTGATCTTCAAGGATAAAATCTGATCGAGTTTTTGATCTTCAAGGATAGAATCAGATCGAGTTTTCGATTTTCAAGAACAGAATCAGATCGAATTTTCGGTCTTTTAAGAACAGAATCAAATCGAGTTCACATAAACATGCTTCTTTATGAGTTCTCGATATAAACCAAGTTCCAGATCGAGTTCTATCATTATAGATTGAGAACTCGTTTTGAATTTCCAATCCATATTGAATTTCAAATATTTAGGGACAAAAATATATTTATGTCTTCGTAGATCGAAAATTTAGTTATATTTTTATCTTTTTAAACCAAAAATTCAATATAGACCGAAAATTTAAATCCAGACTGAAAATATTATATTAAACGGAACATATTTTAATTTTTATATAAATTTTTATATTAATATAAATTTAATTTAAATAAGATAACTAAAATTTATGTCTAAAATTAAATAACAATAAAATAATTATAACTGAATCTACTCTGGTACTAGAAGCTCCTGGCAAACGTCGACAGCTAGTCTTGTCAGGACGACACGCGACGTAGATGTTTTTACCTGCCGCCCGTCAGTAGTGGCGCTATGAACCAATCTATGACTGCCACCTGAATGATTACGATTAAAAAGAGTTAAAACTTCCGCCACGTAAACCCACAAATTTAAAGGCTTTATAGAATCTTGACTGGTTGAAGGGGCCCAGTGGTTTCCCATACGTGGCAGGAAATCTATGGGTGGGCTTGAAAGCCGAGTAGAAGGGTGGGGTCCGGCACAGAAGACGTCTCTTTCTTCTGCTAGATTGAATGCTTACTTGCAGATAAGAAAGAAGGGAAATGAAGAACTGGGAATGGGGGAGGGTGTGACGGATTGTGATTGGGCGGATTGAGGGGCCCCTGTGAAAGTGGAAGATGGGCTACGGTGTTGGTGTTGGTGATGGCGACAGTACTGGGTTTGTATTGTCCATCTTATTGTAGAGACGCCAAGACACGTGTACGGTCGATATCATTGATCCCACATGCCACGTGAACCCCATGTCTGATTGTCAGTAGGGTCGGGATATAGCAATGGTGGATTTTGCAAAAGTTTGATATGAAGTCAGGTGCATGTCAGGCTAAGAAGGACGGGTCACAACGTGCATGTCATGCATAACCAAACTTTCTGGAATCTTAAAGCCCATTAACATAAGCCTTTTGAGCCTCAAAATTGGGTCCTCAAAGAGTTTTCCAATCTCCATCGGGCCACCGCTTATCCATGTTCACCCTTTACATATTGTCTATTTCAATTCATCACCTAAGTTTACAATTTTCCTTCATTCTGGTCCTACAAAAAGCTCCTATAAAACACAACAATATCACAACGCCCCTAATAAAGGAATGAGCATAAGCGTAGAATCAAATATTATTCTTTCCGAACTGATATAAATAAGTATTCATTTTTATTTATTAAATTAAATATTTGATCTTATAGATAAAAATTTAAAAATATTTAATTTAATTTATATAAAATTAAATTAAATTTTATGAATGTTTGATCTAATTATTTATTTTTATAAAATAATTTAAAATTATTATAAAATTACTTTATTTTAACAAAATCTTAACCACAAACTCAACAATATCTCTAATAATCTTTCTCATTTCAATAATAAGGCTAACTCCTCTAATAATCTTCCTCATTTCAATAATAAGGCTAATTCCTCCTGAATTTCTCAAAAAATACAAGCAAAACCATAATAGTTGTGGAGATAATTACAGAAAGATGATGACTGGACTTAAAATTTATATAAAGACAATATAAATTGAAGAAAATTTCATTAAAAATAATAAAATAGTAATATAAACTAGATAAATAGGTACATGCATATTCTTCTTTTCATCATAAAAGTTATTATTTAGAACCGGAGTATATATATCGATGATAATGATGAGTGTGATGATGATGAGGATGCCAATGCCAACTTTGGAAAGGAGATGAAAGATGTGATGAGCGGAGGACAATTTTTAAATCATCTTAAATCATGAAAAGCGCGATGAATTCGGGATTGGATTGCATTCGAATCTTTTGCTCATCCCTAAATTCGAGCATGCAGGTAAAGGAAGACTCTTCATTCATGATTCAATTACTTGAAATTTGTCAAGTGGAACATTACTAATGAAACACATCTCTAAAATTTGGCACAACATGAATCACTTGCACAAGTAAATGTTACTAAATACAAGCACAGGTTGAACTGTCATATAAGCGTACCGAAAATAAGATAAAAACCGTCAGTTAATTGGTGATGCACAAGAATTTCAGATGTTCAAGGATTTCCGCAACTTCCGAAGGATGCTCCACATGAAAGTCGAAACAAAGAAGAGGACAATACCAGAAAAGACAGCGTATTTAAGTCCAAGATTGACCAACAAATTGACCAAAAGCCCGGCCAATACGACCCCACATAAGTTTGCAGTTAGAGCGGACCAGAAGGGCATTTCAAGGATAGAAGCTATGATGGCTCCTGTCCATGCTCCAGTTCCGGGAAAAGGGACAGCCACAAACAGCATAAGGCCAAGCCATTGGAACTCCTCCACGGGTCCTGCTTTCTCTTTGGCCTGCTTGAATAGCATGTCTAGGAATTGAGAGGTCGACTTGTTTTTCCCAGTAAGGAATGATGCACACCTCTTAAGGTATAGTATAATGAAGGGCACAGGCACCATGTTCCTACAATTGAGAAATACCCGAAAGGAGTGTCGAGTATAGATCTTTAAATTAAATCTGTATGTCAGCTTCCTTTCTTGGTTTCGGGATGTTATTATCCCTCTACTGTGTTCATGAAGCAGGTAGACAGATGAACATTCTCAAATGGATAGAAAGCATAGCAAGTATAACATGTACTAATTAGTATCTGTAATCGTTCTCAATGCTTGATATATACGGATCCAATGGTTCTCTAGTGTATATTTCTCTTACTGCACCCACGAAAATCTGAACTATTGATGCACATACACATGAGTACCTCACTAAAAATGTGAGTGTTAAACAATTAATGAAATCTCCCTCAAGTGCACTTGAACGCAAATGCACTTTGAGAGGAGTTCGATCATATATATATATTGTTCTGTGACTTGTGTCTGTTTATTGACAGGCTCGACCTGTATCAAAGTCAATGCATATCAATCAAGCCTAATCCCAAAAATGCAAGAACTTAGACGCCTGACTCTAAATTTTGACTAGCACACAAAATTCAATCTAACATGTTCGAAAAGTAACACCCCGAAATGCAATCAGCAAACTTTAGATATCAAAATAATTATAAAAGGGTCAAAGACTGACCCGAGAATAGATAAGAGAGTAAGCGATAAAGGCCTGAGTTGCATCCAATAACCAACCGGAATAGCGCCGCGTAGCTCAATGACTGGAAGAGTAGCGAGGGCAAATACCACTGCCTCGTCCGGCCACCCTGAGCCCCGCAGAGCGGCGGCGATTTTTACGCCGAAGCTGGAGGCTCTTATGGAATCAACGGCGGCAGCTTTAGCATCGCCTGAGGAGGCAGCGAACCAGGCAAGAGATAAAGATGCCCAGAACAGAGCCAGTAAGAGAAATTTAACTGGTTTTTGCTCAAAGGGTAAGTGTATCTCGTCTTCTTCTTTTTCCTCGAGTAACCCATTTGGAGAAGCTCTCGTTAGATGCGGAAGTGCGCAAGAAATTCTTCTAAAACATGGGGTTGAATTTTGAAACGGTCCGAACTTTGTATGTGGGTTTGATCCGAAAATAGATTTATTTCTCTGCTGTTTGATATAAGGATGGAAATTGATAGGTAGAAATTTGAGGTGGGAAGGGAATGTGTGTGGTATTAGCACTGATATTGATGGGGAGAAAGAGGCAGCCATAGATAAAAAGGAGGCTGAAGAAAAGAGGGGAAGAGGGGGGGGGGGGGATGGTAGGGTACGTTACCGTGTTTTCTCTTCAGCTCCGCCAGTCATGGCAGGGGTTGTGGGCTGAGAGAGGCTGCCGGGAGGGGGTTGTGGTGTTGTGGTGGAAAGGAAACTGATACTTCCAATGTCATTGTTGTATACAATTTAAAGGCGACCTTTTTCGAGAATTTATTAGAGCGAAATAGTATATGGGACTGGGTGGAATCTGGATGTATAGAGAAGGACATGATGGGGTTAATTAGTAACAAACAAATTATAGGGTGGATTAGTCGAGGTTTTATTGAGAATTTGTATAAGTTTTATGAAAATACCATATTTGTTATTCTTGCTAGAATATTTCTTCCCATCTATTTATAATATGAAAATAATATTAGTAAACGATGATTTGATCGGCTTATGAGAAAAAAGCTTGTGTATCGAGCTAATCTCTTCTCGATTTAGAGTTGAGCTCGAGCTAAATTTAGAGTTCGAATAAATTAACGAGCCGATCTCGAGTACTATACTAAAACCTGTTTATGTCGCAGATTGTTCGAGATGAAAAGATTTGGATTTTATCATATTTTGAAGTCAAATCCGAGTTTGAAGAGTCATGAGAGAAGATGAAAAGCAATGACGTCTTGATTTGTACAATTCTCAAATTGCAGGATCAATTTCATACATAATGGTAGGGTTAATATTAGATGTGTATTTGAACACTGAAACATGAAATTATACATAAAGAATTGGAAATTGATTTCAAGAAGACTTCAAGTATGAAATTATTTTTTTCAAAGATAAGATAAGTACAAAGAGTGAAACCATAAGTGAAAATTAACAGAACATCAATTACAACAGAAAAAAACCTATCTAATCCTACTTATCTTCACCCCTCACACTTAAAAAAGAATGGTTAACTAATAGTTAGAAAATGCAGGCATGCTCTGTTTACACAAAGTCTGTAAGCTAAGATGGGACGCGGAAAAAAAACAAAAAACAAAAAAATAGAACTTTGAGGTTTCATTTATTCTTCCTTTCTGAGGACAAGGAAATAGTATCTACAACCCATGTCATGTTATGATCAGAAGATTATTTTCGTACCCCATATTGTGAACAGTAGGGCGCAACGGGTCGGTCCTCCACACACCATCAACTATGAATTTGATCTGGTGCAGTAATTAGCAGAAATTTTCTAAGATGTCGACAATAAAATTAGACTAAAAAGAATTCTGGACCATTTGAGAGAGAAAGAAAGAAAGAACCTACTTCATATCTTCCTGGATATAGCTTCAAGGTCAAAGAGAAAATACCAGAGGCTGACTTTTCCATTTTTCTCTACATAATACATACAACATAAAGGAATATGTCATTTATGTGATTGTAACAGGGTCTGTGAAATATTAGTTTCATACTAATTAATAAGTTTGGTAGGTACTAAACCTGGGTGGCCCAACCATCAAAGGATCCAGCTAGGAGCACTTCCGATGCCAGACTGGTCCAAAATATGCAAGTAGTGCGAAGAAGTCGTGAAGCTCTACGAGCATCATCTATCCCCTTTTGTTTCTCCTCAACCATCTTTTGGGCATCACTAGAAAGGGGAATTCGCATAATATACAGTCAATAGTTTAGCAAGGATAGCGTGTTAGATAGAAGGGAGTTATTACACATACATTATTGCTAGCGCCATCTTTCCTTCTAACACAGCTAGCTTTGCACGAATTGACCGTAACTTGTTCTGGGCATTCATTATTTCAGTCTCCTGAAATTCCCAAGCATCTGAAAGTTTCCGCAATTCTTCAGAGGAGCTTTCTTGACCCTGACCATAGCAAAAACAACAGGTAAAGGACATAGGTCATGGAATTTTGCAAAAGAGAGGGAAGGTATTGCAATATCATGGTATTCCTAGCAAGAAGTGGAGAGAAGTGACCATAAATCTTTTATATTTTCGTTGGGGGGAAAAGGAATTCATCAGCCAAAAATAAAACAATCTAACATTTTGCTTTCCATCCCCAACCCCTCAAAAAGAGAAAAACCTAAGGTTCGACAAGTGCAATCGCAACTGTCTGATATGATGCCATTAATTATTTTACTTACACCAATCTTCCTTGAGACGATTTCATCTGCTTTATTAGATCGCAATAAATGAAGTGTAGAAGAGAGTTCTAACTCAAGGTTCTCAAGGCGACTTTGTATTTGATAGTAACTAAGATCTTCTCGACCAGGATTCCTCTCTTTAGAAACTTCTCTGGTTCTACATATACCATCTCCCGAAACATTCGGAGCTTCCCCGATCGTTTCATTTTGAACTATTTCAGCAGCTGTAATTGTATCAAGAAAGATGAATATGTCAGAGCTGTTAAACCACAGAGAAACTGGTTAAAGCAAGTGGAATACCTTCAAAATCACCATCTTGAAACCCTGCCCTTCGAAGACTCCAAGTTCTCCATGTTTCAGGCTTAGGCAGATCTCTTGAGCCATTCATTCCCGAGAAAGATCTGTTCTGATTAAAGTCACCCCTCGAATCGTTCCTAACTGAATCCCTTACACCATCGTTTCCAGAGAAAGATCTGTTCTGACTAATGTTGCCCCCTATATCATTCAATGCACCTTTTTTAAGGCTCAACGGTGCCATTGTCATGCTTCTTTGAAAGCCACCCATCTTTAGTAATTAAGAAGCATCAGAAATTATGTTATAGAACTCTAGAAACTATACTGGAGAGAAATCAAATTATACAACTTTCTTACTGAATGCATATTGAAACTACAGAGCATATTGAAACTACAGTCCAATTGACAATATGTTCATAAAATAAGGATATTTAAGTCAAATGGAATTTGGCCAAAAAATAAAACTCAAATATTTAATTTAGTAAATCAAGCCATAAAAATACTTTAGATACGCAATGAATATTGTAGGAGCAGCAAGACGCATGAGCTCCACCAAAATACCAAACAGGAGCTAAATACAAGCAATCACAAGAGCTTCACTGAGAACCACATGAGCTTCATAAAGTACTGCACAAGAGCTAATACAAAAGTATTCTGTAAAAAATATACAGAAGACCAAGATTTCTTTATGAGTATTCAAACCAGCTCACCACATTTACCGAGGTTTCAATTTGAGAATCATCTCTTTTGCTGCTCCTTTCAATGCGAGTTATTTCTTCTTTTTCCACAAAACCAAACCCAAAAGTCACAGTCCTCTCTTTCTCTAATCGATTCAAAATACCCTCAATGCCAGACTCATCCCCTGCAATTGTATCTCTGTGTAGTAGGAAACAAAAAAATGAATGAGTTCACCTGCTCATCAAAGAAAATGCAAGCCTGAAGGGATAAAGCTCCCTTCCCACAAATACATTGGAAAGAAGATGTGTCATAGCATAATTTTTATGCCATTTTTTGAACAATTTATACAATTATGAATTCTTTCTTATACGGAAAGTTATTATTGATTATAAACAACACTAAACAATAATGTATACTTAGAAATTCTTTAAGACGCGAAACAGTTAAAAGGTGAAAATATAATAAAAGCCTCACAGATATTTAGGGGAAGGAACCGACAGTGAACTTGGACTTTCATCGCCTTCTGAAGCAGTTCTAGGTGTACCACTTTCACATTTCCCGTTTATCACTAATCCCCATTCCTCAACTCCATTTTCAAGGACTCTCACTTCTTCTGTATCATCAAAATCCCATCCAAAAGAAAGCCAGCCGCCTCTAACCCTAATAGCATCCACCAGATCAATCCTACCAGCATCAACCAGCTCTTTCTTGCTCGGAAACGCCTCTGGATTCTTCGAATCCTTCATGAACTCCAAAATCGCCGCCTCCAATCCCGAATCCCCCTCCTCACTGCCCAAATTCTTACCACACCTACTCACAAAACCCTTCGGAAACCCTAACAAAGAGCTACCGCTCTCTCTAAACTCAACGAAGCTCAAAGAAACGGACCTCGTCTCCTTTACTAGGCTCCACCGTCTTCTCAGACCATGAACGAAGAGAACCGGAGCAACTACGTGAGTGGTCGAGCAATTGATCGAGTTGGAGGAGAAAGCTAAGCTCGGTGAGGCGGTGGTGAAGGCAAGCATGGCTCAGGCATTTCGTCCAGAGGGGAAGGAGATAGAATAAGCAAAGCACAAAGCTAACGAACTTTCAAGCAACGAACAATTTCCATAGAAAAATTCTAAGTTTAGCTCATTCATTTAATAACAGCTTCTACTAAAAGCAGGGGATGGATTATTAAGACCGCGTTTGGATTTCATTTGGGCGGGGAAAGTGAAATTCTGGGTGGTTGCGATTGGATTTATTAAGGACGTGTTTGGTTGTTCGTTGGGTGGCGATAGATAAAAACTTTTCAAACCCAAAAATGCGTTAGGAAAAAAAAAAATTGCTAGTGATTGGCTAATCAGAGGTTTGTATTGTCCACAGAGGAAAGGACACCTGCCTTTCAGATATTTGTGGCAGACTCTGATGCCGGTATGATTTTGTGAAAAGAAATCGGCGGAACAGACGACTACACGAGGCCCATCAAAATTGGGCCTAAAATTCTCATGAGGCCCATAGTAGTATATGTAAATGGGCTTTGAATTGGAATGATTCTATTATATGGGCTTGGGCTTTAGGATATGCAACTTCGCAATTCTACAACGACATATGAAACCGTGAGGAATCGCATCACGAAAGGATTGTAAATTTTCATTATAATCGTCAATAATAATATAACAATTTTTTAAAGATTAATATATATTGATTTGTTGTTTAAAGTTTGAAAATTTTCAAAGATAAAAGTTAGTTTTGTCCCTTAAGCAGCAAGATACCCTAGATTTATGTTGAAACGCAACAAGTATAGGTCAGTTTAATTTTAGTAAGAAGTACCCCCTAATCTAAGCTCAATAGTTAACAAGTATAGCTGTTTCCCTAGTCTAGTCTTCCTATCAGTAACAAGTATGCCCTAGTCTTGATTTTGACCTCGACACAAAATTTGTTTCCATGTAGCAATTTTTGAAGGTGAATGGTAAGCCAATCCGATTTTGAATATCAATTATAGTGTATGGTTTTGGAACAATAATTATATATATATATATATATACTAATTACATAATATTATTGTTAAATACATGCATTAGCATGTTGTATTGGCTTGAACTTAGAAATTAAATAATAGAGTCAGTATGAATTATAATTCATACTTTTCACATAATTGTGAAGTGGCAAGGAGAGATTCTGATCCACAAATATTTTTTAGATTAGATAAATAAGATATATATATATATATATATATATATATATATATATATAAAGACAGAGGCAACCAACCTCAATTGTAATGGAGGAATCTCCTAATCATATGTAAAGCCACTCTCGTTTCTGTCCTTTTCATATATATATACAGTCTCGTTTTCAAGGCAACTATCTTTAGTATAAGATTAAATAATAATTTGAGACATTTATCGAAATTTTACTATATATTATAATTAACAAAATTACACTTCCGTAATCCATGAACTAAGCTTAATAAAATAAAATGACATCGTTTAAAATATAAATAGCCAAGCTACGGCTAAAAGTCTATCTTCGATTAACACGCAATTACTACATGTATGACCAAATTAAGTCGATGGGTATACTATATTTATTTGTGGGTCTCATATATTTTATTAATTTTATATTAAATAAAGATTCTTAAGTTGGAATCCAATTTGAGATGAGTTCTCATAATGTTATATACTATATATATATATATATATATATATACATATATTTTTATTTAGTTTAATTATATATATATAAACATTTATTTATGAGTGCCAGAAAGAGAGAATATTATTCTTCACAATTTTACAATTATATAGCCTCCAAATTAACCAGATAGGGATATACATACTTTTGTTAGAATAGTGGTCCTTGCTATGCTTAAGGGTCAAATTCTACGAGTAACACGAGTGCAAAATCAATGCACGCAATTTATCTTATACATTTTCCTTATTTTTTTAATTTCTTAAATATTAAGTTGAATTATTGTGGGAATTGTGTTGAGTGTATATTGATCAATTTTAATTATATATATTATTATTATAATATTATATTATATTAAATTTATATGTGGTTGAGAATTTCTCAAATATTATACATGCCAATGATTCACACGTACCTTCATAAAATACATCCTGTATTTCACTATAAATATGCGTGCTGCAAGCTGAAGAGACGAAGCACAGTTCATGTATGTATACACATACATATACTACATGAGCTAGCTAGCTGGCTATATATATATATATATAGTGTTAGGAGATAGGAAACTAGCTTTTAGTGATCAAGAAGATGATGGGTGGTGAGGATAAGTCGAACAAGAAGGAGAAGCAGCAGCCAATCTCATCAAAATGCTTCTTCTTCGTTTCACTAAAGAAAAAACCATCAATTTCAGAGGAAAACCATGACCGAGATTGTAAGAAGCAGCCTGGAGGATGGAAGGCCATGCCTTATATCTTAGGTTAATTTTCTAACGTTACTATAAGTAACATGTCTATATGAATCATAAGTGTTACAATAACATATTGTTTCAAATGATTAGATATATTCATTACGTATACTGATTAGTTATGATAAGTGCAGGAAATGAAACGTGTGAGAGGCTGGCTTCATTTGGGTTGGTAGCAAATTTCATGGTGTTTCTTAGAACAGTGTTTCACATGGATCAAGTTTATGCTACAAACGTTATAAACGTGTGGGCTGGTATTACAAACTTCGCACCTTTGTTTGGTGCTTTCCTCTCTGATTCCTATCTTGGTCGTTTCAAGACTATTGCCTTTGCTTCCATGGCTTCTTTCATCGTATGTATCACTCCTCTCACCTAATTGATTCATTTATTTTATTTTTTCATTATTAACTTCTTATTCTTCTTCTTCAACCTAAAAACACTCTTCACCTTATTACATCTAGTTTTATTGCAAGAGTCTCATCTTTCATCGTTTATGTTTTGATAAGGCACACATATACATGCTATACATGCTATTCATGTACATAATAATGATGGAAGACATAAATTATGTGGCTGCGTTAATTGACAGATGATGATGTTTGAGCTTCCATGCCTGTCAGTCCCTGAAAGCATAGTACATGATGTTCGTACTCAATTGGCATGCCAATAGAATGATAACCGCCCGACTCTGGATCGACCTGTCTGGAAAACCGATTCCAAACCACCCAACCCCCCCGAGTTTCACCCCTAGATGCTAAGCATGCATGCAGACAAGTTTTTATTTTAAATGAAATTTAGCATTCATGAATATCATATTGATCATTAGCAAAAGTTCCATTAATTAAAAGAGTGAATAAATGAACTGTTTTGATAATAAGTTGGAACGTTTGTCTAGACCACCCATATGATTTTGTTTGGTGTTGGGAGTGGCCCGCCTGCAATTATTTGTCTCGGACATATCACAGCATGTCATTTCTCACATCATATACTCAACTTCATCAACTAAGACAACAAAGTTGTGTTTTCTATTCTAGGGTACGTACGGCCTAGAAGCAACATTTTCTAGGGTACGTAAGACAACATTTTCATACGTTGTCGCTGAATTAGCCTAACTTAGATTTTGATTAGATCCATGAATAAATAAAAAATTCTAGGGTACGTACGGCCTAGAAGCAACCACAATGACAACCCATAACGGTTGGAAATAGAAACAATCGTCTCTCGTCCATGAACAACCTTGTCCCACTAAGACAAGTGACAACAACTGTATAATTTGTTGGCATTTATCTCTTTATGGCAAAGTGATGAGGAACTTTGACAAGTATCTACACACTAACTTAATTTCAATTGATTAACCAACAGGGAATGACAATAATGACCTTGACGGTGTGGCTTCCATGGTTGCACCCGCCGCCATGCACGCCACATCAGCCACCAATGGACCAATGCCAAGGCCCAACGGCACGTCAGTTTGGCATTCTCGTGATGGCTCTGGGATTTTTATCAATAGGGAGCGGTGGAATTCGACCGTGTAGCATTCCATTTGGTGTTGATCAATTCGATCCAAACACTGATGGAGGACGGCGAGGGATTAACAGTTTCTTCAATTGGTACTATATGTCGTTCACAATCATCTTAGTTATTACACAAACTGTTGTAGTTTATGTACAAGATACTGTTAGTTGGGTGCTTGGATTCGGAATCCCTACGTTGCTTATGCTGTGCTCAATTATGTTGTTCTTTGCCGGAAGGAGGGTTTATGTTAATGTTAAGCCGGAAGGGAGCGTATTTTCGGGGATTTCTCAAGTTGCTGTTGCAGCTTATAAAAAGAGACATCTTGAGCTTATGAATGAAAATGGCGCTGATAGGTGTAGTTTCTATGATCCTCCATTGAAGGGCAGTGTTGTTTTGTCAAAACTCCCTCTCACCAATCAGTTCAGGTGCGATTTCTGTCTAATCAATGCCATACTTGTAGAGTTATATGTATCGTACCTAATTTATTTATACAATTGGCATCTATGTTCGTAAATTTCTTGGCAATAGATTGTTGGTCGGTCGGTACATTCATGTCTAACAATTTCACAGATCATAATTGAACATGTTGCATATTCATTAGCTATATACGAAGTACTTGAACCGAAATCACTCATCGGCTTTATATCTGTATAGGTACTTAAACAAGGCAGCACTTATCTCGGACAACGACCTACACGCCGATGGCACAACTATAAATAATTGGAACCTATGCACCATCCAACAGGTAGAAGAATTCAAATGCCTAGTCCGGATCATCCCCATATGGGCCTCAGGCATCCTCAGCCTAACTTCCATGACCCAACAATCCACCTTCACAATCTCTCAGGCCCTCCAAATGGACCGTCATCTGGGGCCCAAGTTCGAAATCCCAGCCGGTTCAATCACGGTTATATCACTCATCACCATAGCCCTCTGGCTCCCGGTCTACGACCGTTTCCTCGTCCCATCCCTCCGCAGAATCACAAAGCAAGTTCATGGAATCTCCGTCCTCCAAAGAATTGGGATCGGAATCTTATTCTCAATTTTGTCAATGATAGTAGCCGGTTTAGTTGAACGGGAACGCCGGACCTCGGCCCTTTTGCATCATGAAGGCCCACTAGAGATTGCGCCCATGTCGGTCCTATGGCTCGCCCCTCAGCTCATTCTAATGGGGTTTTGTGAGGCCTTTAATATCATTGGACAGATTGAGTTTTTTAATCGGCAATTTCCGGATCATATGACGAGCATAGGGAACTCCCTTTTCTCTTGCTCTTTTGCTGGGGCTAGTTATGTTAGTAGCTTGCTTGTTGTTATCGTGCATAATACTAGTGGGGGAAATGGAGGGAGGAATTGGTTGGGAAATGATCTTAATGTAGGGAGATTGGATTATTTTTATTTCCTTATTGCCGGGTTAGGGTTTGTGAATCTTGTCTATTTTTTTTACTGTGCTAAACGATACCGTTACAAGGGAAGTGAAGATGAGGGTAAACTAGGGTATGTAGATGTCGAGCTAAGTTCTGTCAAAGCTTGATCATGTCCTCTATAGTATGAAAGTACCAGAGATCAACTATGTTATAATGTTTATGCATACGATATGTAAAATTTAATAATTCCACTTCATGGTTGGATTGTAAAATTTTTAGGACTACTATTAATTTTGTGTTTATATTTTAAGAAATTTTTAGATAAATATATTTTAGGTAAATCAATCAATTTTAATTATATATATTAATTATATATATAATTAAAATAAATCAATTTACTGTAAACATAATAATTTATCCAAAAAAAAAAAAACTTTCTCACCTTTTCTAGTGTTTACTTTTCAAGAATACGTAATGCAGTCATTAGTCAGAGCTAAGTTATATTATAATACATTATGATCATCGAATCTTGCTTAGGAGTTAGGATCTATCATCTATCATCTAGAATCGGAAAAGCAGATGGAAACAATCTTACTTGTGCCAATTCCAATAATGATCCCTCAACTTTGTAGCTTGATCATGAATCATGCTGACCAAAGTGACGGAATCACGTGAATTTTCTTCTTACAAGTCTAACTCGCTTTGTACTCGATTTTGTCTCTTCATATTTGTCCACAGTGATAGTATGATGGCTGATGCATACAGGTCCTATGTATTTGAATCGTCAATGGGCAGGCCAGTGTGAGGTGGACCAAAATCGACCTTTTATGAAAGAAAAAAAAAAAAAAAACCATTCACTGTTGTCATTCTCACATCTTAAAGACTCCCCCCCACAAAAGGAAGGCATCTTTAATCAGTACCTATTATTAATGTACTTGTCCTTTTGTTCTTTGGTTCGGGAAGATTTCGTGAATCCTGCTAAAATTTTTGGCTCTGTTCCCTCCACTTACATGAACTCCAAATTGGGTTGCATGTGGAATGACGACCGCTCAAGCCAGCTAGCCTCTAGTTCAAATGTTTCTGCCTACTCTTATCAGGGTAAAATGCGAAGATTTTTGTCTTTCTGGTAAAAAGTATCATGACATGTTTGACTATCGTTTTATGGAAGAATACGAATGGTTAGAAATAGAGAAATGAGAGGAAAATATATTTAGAGAATTAATTTTTAAAAAAATGGAAGAGGAATCGATAGAACGAGCCTAATGGCTCGTTTAGTTGTATTCTCGAGAAATTAGGAAATAAAAATGATTTACATTCAATTATTTGATTAGATATAAAATATGAGGTAAAAAAATATATATATATATATAAAACTAAATTTTCAAAATAATAAAAATTCATTATATTTTCACGATCCATTTATTAAGAAAATGATCAAAATCAGATAGTAAAAATAAATATCGTCTTTTTTAGTGAAAATAGAGAAATTTAACAGTAACGAAATTTAAACCATTAGGCTATTTTTAGATCGAAACCGAAGTAATAGTAATTTAAATATATCGATTCCACCTATTTTTACCCTTCAAAAGCAATGAAATGAAAATATCGTTATCATTTCTGCGTAAGCCCGATGCTGGCGATGGCTAGTTTTTAAATGGGTCAGAAAAAATTACACAAAATTTTAAATGGGCCTAAGACTACTAAGCCCAGGATTCTGAACTCCAGTAATGCTCAGAAGTCAGCCCTATTTCATAAACTTTTAGGCCCAAATCCAATTTCACGGCCCCAATACTGTAGCTGAAAGCCAATTCTAGCTAAAAATTATACAAAATAAAATTTAGAGAAAAAACAAAGAAGGAGAATTCCGATTACCCAGTTCCAGTTATGGATACCATAAAAATCAAGTAAATAATTATTAAATTTCTTCCCCCCAAAAAAAGGGCGAGTAAATTCTCAGAAGTCAATATTTGCAAATTGCAAGAAAAGGGGAAGAACCAGTTTCAGATTCCATACAACACATTACTACTACTGCTTTCTGTTCTTAAACCATCACACGTTTCGGCAACTATCAGAAGACGACGCGAAACTGGGGCGCGTCGGAGCCACTCGGAGGCATAATCTCCCACCGGCAGGGCTCGAGCTCATCGGAGACGGGGCAGTGACCGGCGAGCGTGACCTTGTCGACTGATGAGGCGACAGAGCCGAATTCGAATACGGTCACATTGAGATTGGCGGGTCGAGGGACCTCCACGGCGCCGTTGAGGCCCGGAACTTCTGTCGGCTGGGGGTTGGAGCTTCCTCCAGACTCGGTCTTGGTATTGGGTTCGGGTTGGCCCGGTTTTCCTTTCCACCACGAGAGAAGACCCATAGCTACTGGATTTTGTGTGTGTGAGATGAGTGAGTTAGAGAGATGGTGATTTTTGGGAAAACAGTTTCGGATCAGAGATTTATTTAGGGTTTGGAATGGATTACTTTTGGGGCTAGAACTTCGCAGAATAACGGAAATGCCCTTTAATATATATTCATAAATATTATGAAAGAAATTAATAGTAATTTTTAATTCCACACAGCGGATAAGGGCCAGGCCTGAGAATATATTTGTAACTTCCATAGCTCCGGCCCGTATCCCGTTCGATTTCACACATACTCAACTGTTCGGCGATCCCTAATCTCTCTTCCTTCTCGAGTTCGATTTTCTCATTCCGCCTTTCTTCAACCTTAGGTTGGTATATTCTTGGTTTTTTTTTTTTCATATGGATATTTGTGTTTTCCCCTTTTTAATTCTTTGTTACATCTGCGTTCTTTGGATTCCGAAGATCATGGAATTGTGTACTGGACCGGAATTTTGATTAGGGTTTTCTCTTGTTTGTGAAAATTGATTCCTAGTTTGCACTTTGCACTTTGCTCCAACTTTAATGTTGGAGATTCGTGAACATTGTGAACGAACTTAGTAAATCCAAATATAATGATTATAATTATAATCATAATCGAAAATTATCATAAATAATCGGGTAGGAAAGAGTTGGGGAATTCTAGCATTTCCCTTTTGGATGGAGGAGTTTTTTTGTAAGTTGACATGGTGCTCCTCTTCTACTTGAAAGAGGGAAGAAGGAAGGAGAGATGCTAATAAGATGTGCAAGTTATTATGGTTGAAACTCTTATATATGAAATTGATTCTGTTATCTCTTTATTGTTTAATAACTTAGTAGCGAACTAGAACTCCACAACTTTTATTTATTTTTTTCTTCATGTTCTTCACAGTCTGTTGAAAAAACTGTTCATATTTGTTTGATTTCAGGAGGTCAGTGGGATAGAAAGATGGCAACATCACTCAAAGAATATCTCAAACGCTACGAAAGCAATGCCGAAGAAGAGAAAAAGAGTGGTAAGAAGAAGAAGAAGAAGACAAAGACTAAGCCAGATGCAGCAGGTGTTTTGGTTGTAGATGAAGATCCTGTGTGGCAGAAACCGGTAAACATTGAAGAAGAAAATGGCAATGATTCAGCCGGTAAGTACCTAAGCAATCTTTCTCCTTTGCTTTTTTTTTCTTCTATGAATTAGTGAATTATAATGAAAATGTTTACCATATACCCCTTTATATAATAGATGAAGAGAAGCCTCAAGTTGATGAAGATATTGAGGTTAAGAGGATGAAAAGGCTTGAACTATTAAGAGCCAGACGTCCATATAATTCCATATCGGAAGATGGAAGTGGTTGGGTTTCGCTCTCTCATGAACACGGGAATCTTAGTATCCCAGAATCCAATATATCTCCACCTCGTAAGTCTAGAGCTCGAAATAACACACCATCTCCAGAACCCGAGCCCGAACCCTTAGATTCCAACGTTGAAGACAATGATCTATCACCTCGTAGAAAGAAAAGGCACCATACTCCATCACCTACTCTCCCAAGCTCTGACTTTTCTCCACCTCGTAAACATAGGGCGAGGAATGACACACCTTCTCCAAGAAAAGAAGAAGAAGAAGAAGATGATGATGACTTATCACCTCCCCGTCAGAAAAGGAAACGTCGCCATGCTCAATCCCCTGCACCTGATAGAAAAAAAGCTTCTTCTGTTGCTATGGATTCTGACTTCTCCCCACCTAGAAGGCCTCCTTGCCACCCATCGAATGTTAGTGAAAGGGGCAGGTCTGGTACCCAAGATGACTTCTCCCCACGGAAAAGCAAGAAGGATGTCTCTTTGCCAGCGGACATTTCTTCACCAAGGAGAGACCGGAAGGTAGTGGGTGTCTCAACCTCCTCGAAAGAGCAGTGGAAAACTGGTCTGATTACTGGTCGAGAAATGAAGGAAGAGATTGCTCAAACTAAGAAAGAGGATTGGTTGAGGTAAGAACAATAAGAACTATTTAACTATGATAGTATGATTCTGCTCTCAATCTGTTCACATTCTGTCAATGATCCTGTTCACAGTCTGTCAATGATCCTGCTTTTCCATTTCCATATTCCCCTTTTCCTGTCCAATTTTGGTGAGCTAGAATTTTTATAATCACTTGATGACTGAAAGCGCTCTCTTTCAACCAACAATACAACTGTTTGTATATCCACATAGTTTGTATGATCAAACAATGTAGTTGCATGATCACTATGGAATTTAGCAAGTTTCATAATACTTATATAAGCATACAATGGTGTCAAACGTACAGTTGCATGTGGTTCACTATGTTATTTATTTTATCAATGCCTAAAGATTTTTCTCTGGCCCCTCTTCTCCTTCATATCATTGCATTTAGCATTTCTTTTTCTAAATGTATTAGACATAAGGAAATAGGTTTCCGGCTCATGCAATTCGGCAGGCTTTGGAAAATAGCTTGCTATTCTCCGTCTAATACATGTTCGTTCTTTAATTCTAGGTTTAAAGAGATGGATCCCTCCATTAGCGGACGAGGTGCTGAGCCTGTATATCGTGACAGAATTAAAGGTTAGGGAAGCTAACTCTCTTTCTG
The DNA here is from genome assembly GCA_027186245.1 of Coriaria nepalensis. Lineage (NCBI taxonomy): Eukaryota > Viridiplantae > Streptophyta > Magnoliopsida > Cucurbitales > Coriariaceae > Coriaria > Coriaria nepalensis. Next base: position 3,069,675 of record CP114486.1, read on the forward strand.
CCTATCATATGGAGGAAAAATTGGAACACATGTTTTTGAAGCTGGATTCACTTGTCAACACTGCAGGGGAACGCATTACAAAAGAGGAGTTCTTGAAATCGCAGAAAAAAGTAGAAGAAAAGCCCAAGGTACTTTTGAGATATTTCAAATGCTTTGCTGTATGAATACATAATCTTAATTTATTATAACTATTATTTTTCTTTTTTTGGGGGCCTCTAGGAGATAAAGTTGGAATGGGGCAGGGGTTTAGCTCAAAAGCGGGAAGCTGAAGCTCGTCTTCAAGAATTAGAACTTGAGAAGGACAAACCATTTGCACGAACCAGGTAAAAACCAAAAGAATCATTTATGGGCCAAAAACCCTAAGACACCGAAACTTAATTCTCTGTAAGCTAAGACTACAAAAGTCTCCATAATCACCCTAAACCGCCATAACTTTTATTTGACTACAAGCCTATTTTATAGTTTGTGGAAGACTTCTTTTCAACTTCGTTTTTTCTTTATTTTTAATAATAATAATAAATCTTGGGTTATATTTGTTTGATTAGTATTCTTATAACTCCACCTCTGTTTGCAGAGATGATCCTGATCTTGACAGGCATTTTAAGGAAAAAATTAGATGGGGTGATCCTATGGCACACTTGGTCAAGGTAAAAATTAAATGGCAGCTAACGTAGTAGTAACTGAGATTGAAGGCTTTTCTATTATTGAGGTTTTTTTTTTTGAGTTGTTTCATTGAATTGTTACATCCCAGAAAAAGAATCCCGAACTGCTTCTCCCAAACCTGGGGGATAATGAGAAGATGCAGGAATCTGGTTTTGTGGTTCCTCAGGACATTCCTTCTCATAGCTGGCTAAAGAGAGGATTGGACGCAGCACCTAATAGATACGGTATAAGGCCTGGAAGACATTGGGACGGAGTTGATCGTAGCACTGGTATGCTTACTTCCCCATGTTCTAAGTCACTTATGCATGTATGTATATCTCAGCATTTGTTAACTGCTGGTTTGTTTATATTTTATAGGGTATGAGAAGCAATTGTTCAAAAGGACAAATGAGAAACAAGCTACAGAGAGGGAAGCTTATTTGTGGTCTGTTTCCGATATGTGAGACCTGAAACTCATTGGGTACTAAAAGTTAGAACACAACATTTTCTCTTCCCATTCTGGACACAATGGCGAGTTAGGACATAAGAACACAACTTGAATAGGACAAAAGCATGTGGAAATGTACTGCGATGTTAGGAACAAAAGATAATGTGCTTGTTCCCTAACCTTTATCTCTTTATTGTATAATTTGAATCAATTCCTTGCATAGCCTGCTCTCTCTTTTGTACTATTGTTTTGTTTTTCTCCCTCTTTAGTTATATCATTGGACTGAAATGATGTGGGGGTGAGGTCTTCATATAAATGGCTTTTCCATGCTCTCTCAAGGATGCACATGCAGCTTGACGTGTTAAGTATGACGTTGTGATATGATCCATATACATTTAGCAAGCAACAACCATGTCGCAGATATGTTCTGCTGCTTATTTGGCCATTATCAACAACCTTGGAGTTGGATCAACAAGAGCTTCAGCTAAGAACTTATCAAGGCCAGTAACCTTAGACCCTGTTAGCAAGACGTAGTATGGAATCAAATTTTGTTTTACATTTTGTGCGTCCTAAAGCAAGAAACGATGTCTAGCATGTTGAAAATGCAGTTGTACATAACTTTGTTCTCATGGATCAGCTGTGAGGTAGGGACTCCACTGGGCTGGTGTTTGTTGTGTCCTCGACGTTTTCTAATCTGATTAGTGCCTTAAGTTTGCCAGTTGTTTCGGTTTGTGGTTGGAGACTGAATGTGAGAATGTACCAGTTAAGGTGTCTGCATTTTTTTTGGCTGGTTGGAGCTGTGTTTATTGCTTGTATCAACATTGTTAGAATGCTAACCATGAGTCTGATAGGACCCGATCTAGAGATATAGAATTAGAGCTAATCTTTATTATGCAATTGCCAAAATAACATAGGTTGGTCTACTATTTGAGAGGTAGACCGTCTCTCCCTAGGAGTTCTTACTTTCCAAAATCAATTCCTCCCTAAACCCTAACCATACTATTCTTATTTATACTACTAACCATCCAATTACTAAAATAGCCTCATAATAATAATACTAAAAATAATACTAATAATAATACTACTAATAATAATGATGACAGGTTTAACATTACTTCTCTCCCAACTAGACACCTTGTCCTCAAGGTGAAAATTGGGAAACTGTGGTACGATGCGGATGGTCCGGAAATCGGGGGTCTAGATGGTGATGCACTAGTTCCTCCTACCTCTCCTCGTCTGTTTCTACCTCATCATCATCCTCATCATCGACCATTAACACCTGGAGCCTCCTCTCCTTACAACGGTGCCCGGGCGTGAATTTCTCGTCGCAACGAAAACATAACCCCTTAGCTCTTTTATTCGCCAACTCGGTCTCCGTCAACCTCTTGAAACTCCCCTCCGGCCTGTTTCCGGCTCTCCTCTCTCCCGAAGCCTCCTTACCAACGATGACGGTTTGAGTCTGGGCGTTATAGTTCCCGGAATAGCCTTTTGTAACCATACTGCCATCGCTGTTTTTTACTGCTTTTTTGGCATTTTTCTTCTCCTCCACTTATAATGCCAAGTCCATGTATTCCCCCAATCCTTGTGGCCGAAGCAACCTCAATGCTGCCCGAATTTCCGGCTTCAACCCCTTCAGAAAATTCCCCTTTAAGACCTCCGGCGAGACACCAGTTAATGGGCCCAAAAGCAACTCAAATTTCTCTCGATATTCCAAAACCGTCCCCTCCTGACGAAGGGCCAAAAATTGCTCGTACAAGTCCCCATCTTGCGAGGTCTGAAACCTCACCATTACCCGTTGCTTGAATTCAACCCACGACCCAATGGGTTGGCGATGCTCGCACCATTGGAACCATGGCAACGCCGGTCCCTCCAAACAGAGGCCCGCTGCCTGTAACTTTTCCTCCTCGGACAGCCCGTTAACAACGAAGTATCTTTCCACCCTATATACCCATGCGGTTGCATTATCACCTTCAAAGATCGGCATTTTCAGCTTGCGAATCAGCCCACATTCTGCCTTGCCCTGCTACATACTGCCCTTGCCCCGCCCAAGGAGGTTCCGCCGGAACCCTAAAATCTGCCCTTGGCGTCCTTACCCAGCTGCTAGCGGCAGTTCCACCCCTAGACCAATCAGCAAATTCTGTCCAGTTTTCCCTTGGTTGGAATTGACCCTTTTCGGCCGGCCCCCACTGTGGCGCCACCGCCTTCAACCTGCTACTCAGGTCACCCCCAAAGGCGCCTCTAACCTGACCTTCCACACCCGCGCCCCCCATGGCGCAGCCTGCCCTCGATTCTTCCCCTGCAGCCTGCTCGCCTCCTGTGCGACAGCCCTGACTGCCTACTCCCTCGCTTCCCCCTACTGCATGATCCCCCGTAGGTTAATTAGGGTTCGGCAATGACCGAAATTGCATCTCGGTCAATTTCACCAACATAGCTTCCAGTGACGAAAACTGTTGTTGCACAGTCGAGAAGCGTTCTTCAATCATTGTCTTAATCGTCGATACTTCGCTCTCCAATTTCTCCTCAAGTGCCTCTACCTTCTTCGCAACCATTGTCGATCGAGTGCTCTGATACCAATTTGATAGGACTCGATCTAGAGATATAGAATTAGGGCTAATCTTTATTATGCAATAGCCGAAATAACATAGATTTGTCTACTATTCGAGAGGTAGACCGTCTCTCCCTAAGAGTTCTTACTCTCCAAAATCAATTCATCCCTAAACCTTAACCATACTATTCCTATTTATACTACTAACCAGCCAATTACTAAAATAGTCTCATAATAATAATACTAATAATAATGCTACTAATAATAATAATGACGGGTCTAACAGAGTCCTACATAGAACAAGTCAACAAGATAATATCAATCCTTCTTATGAGGACAGTGCTACTTGGCCTTTAGTCATGGTATTCACGACATAGTCTGGTGTGATTATATGTATTATTTTCGCCTTCAGGAGTTGAAAAGAGCTATTTTGAAAAAGAAAGAAAAAAAAGCTACTGTTGTAGTTAATTTATTAAGTGACCAGTTATAATTCACTACTTTTCATATGCTAAATTGCATAATTTGTACAATATGTATCTCAACAAACCTCGATCAAACCTGTGTTAACTTCATCAGATTTGTTGAGTTTTTCGGCCTTAGCCTTAGAGTTATCCAGATAATGCTGATAGATGTAAGAAGAGAACCCCCAAACTGCCAAAATCAAAGCAATCACCATCACTCCATCCATCTTATCATGAAAAAATATGACTGTGAAAATCAGAACAACCGGCAAAGAAACCGTACTAATCACGTTTGAAAACAATGAGGGCATCTCAAATATCAACCCCAATAAGCCGATCGAAGAAAGTTGCCAAGTTAAAGCAATATATGGGAATGTTTCTCAAATGATAATTGCACCAGGGAAAAGTAGAGTGAATATGTACATGATGCACCTTCGTGCAAAGGAATCCAATAACATATTTCATTTTTGAAACCCCGTTTGTGTTTTCGAGATCGGAATTGACAGCTAGGAGAGAAACGGATAGAGTAAGAAGGACAAGAGAGTTGAGGATTAAAGGAGTGAATTTTTGTGCATTGAGGAAGAAAGAGAAGACTGAATTGAAAGCTAGTTGACTTGCACATAAGAGTGAGTAAGTAGAGACGGGAACATATACGAGGCCGTATGAGTACATTAGGTTATCCCCCATTACGAGGAGTCTGAAAAAGAGGTAGAGTAGGGCTAAGGTTGAGAGTTTTGGACATTTTCCTTTGGATATTGGATTTGTGTGTTTTGGGAAGAAATAGAGAAGGGGAAAGAGAATGGGAAATCCGGCTGATTGAACGAAAGTTGCCATCCATTTACTGTTCTCGCCTTTTTCGAAGTACAATCTTCCTAAGAGAATGGTCGTGGATTGGCCGGCTAGGAGGAAATAAGGTATACATGATTATGCGGGCCCAATGGCAGTAACTAACAGATCTTGAGAGTTGGGGATGATTAATACTGTTGTCTTGGTAGGAATTTTGTACTGTCTCAATAACTGTTCAATGAACATATACACAAAACCGAAAAGAGGAAGCATCTTCAGCTTAGATTATGAACCTTAATTTTATACAAAGGACGAAATTTTGAATCTTTTGAGCATATATTCATGAATTGAAAATGATAACAAAAGCTTAGATGATCATTCAAATGTGAAACAACAGAACATGTCTTAAACTAAGATTATATATGGACACATAACCTTTTATTGGCTTCTTTACTTCTTGCCTTATTAATAGACCAGAAAACAAAAGGCGCATACAAACATGTGGCTCTTTTGGACTATATTTTTATGCTTGCTGGCTATAGCGGACAAATAAAATTTCAGAAAACAATATCTTTGAGTCTTTGACTAGTTGGACTACTTTGCTAGTGATTTTGATCCCACATCGGAAACTTACGGTAAAATACAGAGAGAGGGAGTAATACAAAAAGAAGTTGAGAAGACAGTTTCAATCATACCTTTCTCGGCCTTTTGGCTAAGATCAAGTGTAGTATCTGTTCTTATCAGTTTAATATCTGATATGTGGGCCATTGGCCTATGCGATATTAAATTAATTTCTAAAGGGAGAGAGGCCACTACAATAGCTTGCTACTGGGCCTCTCGAGCGTCGCCCATGCGTTGCACTACTGCTTGGGCTTGGCGCATCCCTCCGAATTCAGTCCAAAAGCATCTTTAATTTCTAAATTTTCATTGGACTTGGCCAGCAACGGCCCTATACTTAAACAAGGAAACAACATTGAGATGCATAATTATTGGCCCAATAACCAATCATGTACCTTTTGGCTCGTTTTCATAGGCCTCAGCATTACCAATAAGAAGATCATTATGGGCCACTCAATAAGTGAAACACATTATTTATCAACTCAATTTATATCGTTTTATAAAATAAAAAGGTTGGTTGGTTAGCCCAAAAAACTGATTGTTACCGACCCGATTTAACGGGCATGTAATTTGATTCAGGCGTTTGAATCGGCTCATTGTTTTTATTATATGTTTTAATTTTTAATGTCCTAAATTGCATTCATCCTCCTCTTAGTTTACTTCATTAGGTGGTATGAGCTCAAAAATTGCCAACATATCAAAGCAACCGTCATCCACTAAAGAACAAAGACTATCCGAGTTGACTCGAAACTCAACGACCTTAAAACCTTAACTCGTTAACTCGTTGAGGCACTCACCGGTCCAAAACCGCCTTTAAAGATAGATTTTTGAAATAGGTTATTTAAAAGTTACATAAAATATTGTATTTGATGAACACACTATCAACGAAGGATGTGGATGCACGTTTGGACAAATGCCTTTTGCAAGCTTTACATACAAAGATAAAGACCTTCCCATGTACAACAGTCAAAGACAAAAGACATTCCCATGCCTTGAAGCAATCTACGGTGAGACAAATCGTATTTTTCCTTGCACTATCCCATTCCTTCTACTTTGTTGGTTCTAATACCTTTTCTTTGTGGCTTTATGTAATATATGCCAAATCATAAATTTCATTGCTGACCTTCGGGAATAACTCTCGACATTAAAGAACACTTCGTACAATAAATTATCAAAGTAGTTGCAAGCAAAATCATCAGTTAGGATGGTACGTCTCATTCTGCTTTTATATCAATCTTTTAGGAAAAAATAAAAAATAAAAAATAAAAAATAAAAAATAAATTGAATGATTTGTTTTTTATTTTTTCACTTTTTCCTTATTTCCACAGTCACTTCATTCTCATCTCTTTGTTTCTGATGAACTAAAACATCAACATAAACAAGTTTCCTCGCTAAATGATCGATCGAATGGAAGAGTTAACCGTCCAAGAACATTCTCCAAACCAACAGAAGAGTGCGGGACCTGCATGGCTTGGTTCTTCATCATTGGCTCGGTTGGCCAAACAAAATCTATTATGCTAAGAGGTAATAAATAACTGATTAAATTACTTCAATGTATTGAATTTTTACTACTTTGCTTAAAAGATTGTTAAATAACTGAAGCTTTCTGTTGAGTTCTATTTTTTGTTAACCTTTCTCTAAACTTATGTCTATTCTTCTTTATATGGCCATGAATCACCATTGATAGCCCCAAATAGTATATTCCCAAGTGTTGAGGAAGTTCACTCATGAAACATTGAAACTCCACCCGATTTTACAATTATAATTAAATTTTCATTTACTTTGTATTAAGGGAATTCAATTTTGATTTGCTAAATATATGTTTTTTTTCTTTTCATTTTTTTACTACTATTATTTGTATCTTTTCAAATTCATTTCTAGATATTATTTTCTTTCATATTGTAGCCTCGTAAACTATCATTTCAAAGTTATCAATTATAAGTGGTATAAAAGTTATCAATTATATATTCTCTTTGATCTTATAGCCTTGCAAACTATACTACATTGCTTGGAGGAAAGCATTTTCTTACAAGTCAATTGACATATGTTGTTTTCAAATTTGATTTTCTTAGACTCCTATCGGGTAAATTCTCCTTTTCGTTTAACCCATTTTATTTTTGGATCTTCTCTACGTACATTAATATTTGAATTGGTTATAGCTTTCTTTCTCTCTCTCTCTCTCTTTTTTCTTCTCTTTTCACTTTCCCTAGACAGGAACAAGGGCTTTTGGAAGTTGTGTATTTAGTCATGGTTGGATTGTTGTTGACCATGATGTTAGTGATTTGTTAATACTTTGTCTCTTTGGGATCGTTCTACATCATTTCTTCTCATCGTCTTCTTTGTTACAGTCTAGGGTGTACCTTATGATGAAGTGTTGTTGTTGTATCTACTAATATTGTGCCTTAATAGTTACGATACAATGCTTTGATGCATCATAGTACGCATTCTTCGGTAAAGACAGCTGTTGAGGAAGTTGAACTAGGGGACTAAAAGATGAAGATGATAAGATACATGTGTGGCTGAGACTGATGACTACAATTTACTAAATTTTTAATAAATTTTACCTTTATTTATAATGTTTAATAAAATTTTTTTTTTATTTTTTATTATTAAGTATAAGATAAAAAATACGTTACAAATTTCTTTTATACACTATTATTATGCTAATATATTTATAGGAAGTTTTATCTATAAAAAATAAAAATAAAAATATTTAAATAGTTTAAATATTATTAATTATGTTGAAAGTATTTATCAAGTATTATGGTTTATAATATTTATCGAATATTTTATGGAATAAACATATATTTATATTATTATATTTCTAGAAGTTAGCAAAACAGAGTATGTTTACAAAGTAAGCTGGTTTTTGCGGGGGAGATGTGGAAATTGGACTGTCAACGACATGTCTTCCCCGCGTGAACGACATGAATTCGGGCGGGAACATGTGGGGTGGGACCCATGAACCGGATAACAAAAAGGAAAGGAGAATGAAAAAGGTTGGAGCGTAAAATATTTTCGAGTGGTGGTCGTCTGTATTATTCAATATTCAATGCGATTTATCCGAACCCGCTTTTTCCTGAAAAGAAATTTTAATTAATGACGTGTCGTTACGAACTAAAAAGGAGTCGACATGTCGCACTCGAAAAACATTCGCAATCATTTCAATCAACGGGGGAGGGAATGGCAATACTGTAAAAAGGGAGTAAAAACGGTGGCAAGAAATACTGAAGAGAGGACGGGAGGGACCCATGATAGAGGAGAGGAGAAAACACGCGTGAAATGCGAATTAATGAGAGACAGCAAATCGTAAAACCTTCGTAGCTTGGACTCGTCGTTTACTGGACTTCCGTTCTCTTCATCTTCTCCCTCGGCCCTCCCCCACTACCACCTGAAACATTCTCTTTCTTCATTATTTATTTAAAAGCAGAAACAAATAGAAAAAAGCAGAATCATAAAGCGAGAAAAGGGCAAAGCAAACTGACCAAAAAGCGTCTAGGCCATCATTCCTGATTCCTGACCTCTCTCCCTCTGGACTCTTACCGGTAAGAAATTTCTAAACCCAAGCTTCCTCATTCCAAGATTCTCATCCGTCAGTGTTGTTAATTTTCCTCTGTTTTCTCTCCGTCCAAACAAGCACGTACGTTTCACTTGCTTTTACTCTCGTTCTATCATTTTGAAGTGATTTCTACTTTTTTTTTTTTTTCAAAATTTTCTTCGAGAAGGAAGGATAGTGGAGATAAATTTTCGGCTTGATTTTGACCAATTGAAAATCACAGATCGTATTGTTGTCTCTGGCTCTCTGTTTTAAATTCTGAGTGTTTTTTTTTTTCCCGCTTTATGTACGAATGTTGAAGTCTCTAATGGTTTGGAGCTGAATTCTGATCCTTACTGTAATGACTAATAGTTAGCTGCTTTGGCTAATAGTTTAAGTTTGAGGTTTGGCTGCAGAATCTTTCCAATGAACGAAAGATGAAATATGTGAGGAGGTATGGTGAAAATGTTGTAATGTAGAATTTACTCTTTTGATAGTGCAGATTTGGAGTGTAGCATGGTTGCACAGAGATTATGAACTCCAGGTATTAATTTTTTGTTGAAGGACACAGTGAAATTGGATTAATTGGGAGACGCATTCAATTCGATAAGGTTTTATAGGAGTTGGGCCTTGAGAGTGAGTCCCTGTTTTGGAATTGATTTGACGTGATCCGGCATTCTTTCCACTATCGTATGACAATGCCTGCTTCTGAAGTTGAGTTGGACCTAAAATTCCCCTGCAGTTCCGCATGCATGCAATAGCAAGTTTGATACTGAGCTCCTTCGAGTGGTGATCTATATTCTCTGCTAATGCATGGGCATATTAGCTGGTGCATTTTTTTGGGGAGTCTTTACATATCTGCCTTTTCTCTTATTGATGTAAGCCTTGCAAATAGTGATACCGGCTTGGAAAATTTGTTGCACAGATCTTTATTTCATGTGAGCAATGGCTCCCAGAATATTTCTTTGACCAATTCTGAGACCTCAACTTTGTCGTTGAATGATTTGGCATCTTGTGAGGACCTAGAAGGTGTTGGATCATTTAATACAACATGTCTGCTGAACAGAAACTTGTATCTGGGTTCAGATCTTTATATATATGGTACAGGGAACTTAGAGATACTTCCTCATGTTTTGATTGAATGTCCTCTGGAAGGTTGCACGGTTGTTTTCAATATGTCTGGAAATATCAAAGTTGGTCTGCATGCAGCTATTATTGCTGGGTCTGTTGTTTTTTCAGCTGTTAATCTGACCATGGAAGTCGGTTCTTCTGTAAATACGACAGCCCTAGGTGGATCACCTCCTCCACAAACTAGCGGCACACCAGTTGGCTATGATGGAGCTGGAGGAGGGCATGGTGGTCGAGGTGCTTCATGTTTGAAGAACAACAGGACAAGTTATTGGGGTGGTGATGTTTATGCTTGGTCTACATTAGACCAGCCCTGGAGTTATGGGAGTAAGGGTGGTAGCTCATTTGCCAGAAGCCTGCAAGGAGGAAATGGTGGAGGGCGCGTGAAGGTTCTAGTAAAGGATACGCTATATTTAAATGGGTCTATAACTGCAGAAGGTGGAGATGGAGGACCAAAAGCAGGAGGGGGATCCGGCGGAAGTATCAAAATTAATGCAGTAAAGCTGTGAGTGCACTATTTTTTCATTTGTACTTCTATTTCATTCTTTAACTTCTTTGGGAGGTTGATCATGTATAGTTTGGATGATGATGGCTGCATATCAGATAATATAGTGTTAGCCTATTTATGCTAATATTTCATATCACCCCCTAAGTACAAATTCAATATCCTGTAAAAACAGTCTAAAATTGCAAAAAGACAAACGAAATGTCATCAAGGGAGTACTACAGTACATGTTGCAACCTAAAGCTAGCAGTTGTTAATCATGCTTTCGTACTTTCCATACCAAAGTCGTTAATCGTACTGCTGACTTAACTGGTTGAACAATTTTCATTGCATAGGAAGGGATTTGGTATGATAAGTGCTGCAGGTGGGAATGGAAGGGGTGGAGGTGGTGGCGGAAGAATATCTCTCGATTGTTACAGCATACAAGAAGATGTTAGAGTTACCGTACATGGTTTGCACTGATCACTCCTCTATATCTGCTAGTACAAGCATTCATTTTTCAGTTGTTTTTTATTTATTTATGTAATTCTTTGTTGTGGCTTTATAGCATTTAAGATTATGTTAGTTACTCTCCAGGAAGTTATGAATAGGAATGATTTTACTCGATTGGCTGAAATTTTACTTTAATAATTCCTTAACTTTTGTATCTGATCCTTATGTTGTCACAGTTCCTATATAACATAAGAGTTTTTCTGATCTTTCATAACTGTCTCTTTTGGATGTCGAACATAAATGTAGGAAGCATTCATGTGAATCAAATTCTTGAGGTTGGTAGTGTTAACTTGATTGAGATTTTGCAGAAGTTTGGACTTTAATAGTTTGTTGAATAGTTTGACTTAATATTTGGAGCAAGTAACTTGATTATGTCTCAATATTACTCTTAATATAAGGCATTCTAAAATACTGTTCTTTTTAAAACTTTAATTTTAGTTGCACTCTTTTTTTATCTTTCTTTTTTTCCAGGCGGTTTGAGTATTGGCTGTCCTAAGAATTCTGGAGCCGCTGGAACTTACTTTAATGCTGACCTACATAGTTTAAGAGTTGGCAATGACAATATCACCACAGAAACAGAAACCCCTTTGCTCGACTTTTCTACCAGTCCTCTTTGGTCAAATGTTTTTGTGGAGAATAGCGCAAAAGTGTTGGTTCCGCTGCTCTGGACTAGAGTACAGGTAACAAATTGTAGTATATTCCTTTTCCTAATTCATATTATCAGTAGAATATATAACTTATTTTCCTTGTGTTTCCTAAGCCAGATCAAAGATGTGCTCAAATCAAAATTTGATACTCTTCTTGGTGTTCTTTTCTGTCATGTACTTATCTTTTCTTGAGAAGCTTGGATGGCTCTCCTCTCTGCTTTGCTTTTTACTAGGAAATATTTAGATCACTCAGTCATGGTCATGGAAGTCAAATTGATTTTATCTTCTTGATTTGACCCTCAGTGTGAACTAGGAGTGATTATTTTTCTTACTTGTGACCATGAAGGTGAGGGGCCAACTTAGTCTGTATTGTGGAGGCAGCATTGTCTTTGGGTTGTCCAAGTTTCCAATCTCAGAATTTGAGCTCGTTGCGGAAGAACTTTTGATGAGTGATTCTATCATAAAGGTATGTCAGTCCTTGTTTCTTATTAAAAAAAATATAAAATAAAAGAGAACTTTTCAATTCTACGTGAAGCACAAGCCACAAGTTTTATGGCAATTTGGAAGCTGCATGCAATCCCATTTAGTCATTATAACATTCACAAGAAGAAATTCTTTGATGGATAAATAATACTACAGTATCGTTGTAAATATTATAGCCTATATCTTTTGGCAAAATGTTTTGATTTTAAGTGAACTTTCCATGCCTTATTCCTAACCTTGGTCGTATATCTTGGCGACAGTTTTCATTTATTTTTATTGTTATTTTGTTTTTGTTTTTTTTCCCCCTTTTCAATCATTTGAGTTTGTTTTCTATGTTATTGTCCTTGATCTAGAAAAGTATGTACTCTATATTACTTTGACAAATAAGTCTTTCTTGAATGAAGGTTTTTGGCGCATTTAGAGTTGCTGTCAAGATGTTGCTCATGTGGAACTCCAGAATTCAAATAGATGGTGGCGGAAATACTGTTGTGACTGCTTCAATTCTTGAAGTCAGGAACTTAGTAGTTCTAAGGGTATTATGGCCTGAATCTCTTTCATTGCTTGTCTAGTATTGCCAATCCACAAGCAGATGTCTTTCTTTGTGTAGATTGAAAATCTTTGCTGACCCTGGCTTCTGGCTTCCTTCGTCATAGAAAAACTCCGTCATCAGTTCGAATTCCAACTTGGGTTTGTATGGTCAAGGACTACTGAAACTGACTGGTCAAGGTGATGCAATCAAAGGCCAGCGACTTTCCTTGTCTCTTTTTTATAACATAACTGTAAGCCATTGTCAGTATGTGGAACATGGATTACATTGTATCCTTTCATGAAGGTGTTTCCTCTTACCTATATTGTTGGATATGCCCAATTTTTATTGTGCATATGTTTTGTGACCCTTTCCTAACAGCTTGGCCCAGGCTCTTTGCTTCAGGCTCCATTGGAGGATGATGCTAGTAGAAGTGTGTGAGTATTCATTATTCTTTTTATCATTTATTCAGTTTTTGGATGAGGTATAAAACTTATTCAGCTCCAGTAAATCATTTCAATCTTCCAATATAAATTATTTTACAGGATAACAGAACCACTCTGCAAGAATGAGAAATGTCCAGTGGATTTGATAACTCCACCAGATGATTGCCATGTCAACTATACGCTCTCTTTTTCACTTCAAGTAAGAGCCTAATTGTATCCTGAAATATTTGGTGGCAGTAGTGCTTAATTTGTTTCTTGAAATATTTGCCTTTCCCCCACTTAACCGCATGTCTTGTTATCATGTGAATTGTCTTGCTTGTAAATAATTTTCCCTGATAAAGGTATTGAGACAGTTTTTTGTTGTGTATCATTTGAATGCTATTGGTTTTTCGGCCATTTGGTAGGTTTGCCGTGTTGAGGACATTCTTGTGAATGGCTTTATAAAGGGAAGCATAATTCATATCCACAGGGCAAGAACTGTCATCATTGATACTTTTGGCATGATTACTGCATCAGAACTAGGTATGGTGAATAAATCAGTGATGACTTCCACTATTTCTTGTTCGCCCGCTCATGATTTTTCTTTCTCCTGTTTCTACAATTTCCATCATTATAACAAATGGTTGTACAAAAAGTAGCCTATAAGTGAACAGCAATCTTTTTGGTCCAGGGTGTAGTGGAGGTATTGGTAAGGGAAACTATTCAAATGGAGCTGGTAGTGGAGCAGGACATGGGGGAAGAGGTGGATCTGGATATTTCAATGGGTGGCTGAGCAATGGTGGTAAGGAATATGGCAATGGAGATCTTCCCTGTGAGTTGGGAAGTGGAACTGGGGACCCTAGTCTATCTCATGGACAAGTTGTTGGAGGGGGAATGATTGGTAAATATTTCACATTAACCGATTCTCTTTTGAAATCTTTTGCTCAAAAAGTTTTCAACATTCATTCTCGCTCTGAATATATGCTTGGGGTTTAATAATGCTGATGAATGAATGGACTGAAAGCCAGTAGGACTGGAAGCTATAACTCTTCAGTTTTTAAGTGGCTTCAGTAAACAACTAAGGGTATGAACTTGCTGAAATCAGATTACCAATTCATGTTGCATTTTTTACCAGTGGTTGGTTCCCTCCAGTGGCCTCTTTCAAGGCTTGATGTTTATGGATCCTTGAGAGCCAACGGACAAAGCTTTAGTCAAACAACAGTCAATGATAATAGGTCCATGATTGGTGGACTTGGTGGAGGTTCGGGTGGGACAGTACTTCTTTTCCTTCAGGAACTTAGACTTTTCACAAACTCATCTATAATCGCTGCTGGGGGAACTGGTGGCCATCTAGGTGGAGGAGGGGGTGGAGGGGGGAGAATTCATTTTCATTGGTCCAATGTAGATGTTGGGAATGAATATACTCCAGTAGCAACCATATGTGGCACTATCAACAATAGGTACGTGTTTTCTGAGTTAAATGCTGTTCAAGACAAATGCAAGCTCCCAGAGTAGACCATTCTTGACATGCTTTTACTTGTTTAGCCATTCCTGCATTTGCAATTCATGTGGTATTTCATCATAAGGGTCCTATATCAGTTTATGCAGCAGCTTCATATCATTCTAAAAGAATCCAATACCTCTCTAATTGATGCAAGTTTTGATAGTATCTCTTATGATGTCAGTGGAGGTTCTGGAAACAATGGTGGTCATCGTGGGGGAAATGGCACTACCACCGGGAAAAAATGTCCCGAGGGTCTTTATGGCACTTTCTGTGAGGTATGCTCGTTTGGTTTTGGGGATACATATTCACCTTATTTTTAGTATAATTTTTTGTGTGCCACCTACATTTCTAATGTAATAAGTAGAACACATTGGTTTCTCCATCCAATTCGTAGTCAATGGCCTAGTGATAAGAATGATTCAATAATCTGTATCGGGACCAAAAAAGAGTTTGCCTATTTACATATTTCTGAAAGATTTGGCCTCTATAATGTGCTTACAGGAATGCCCTATTGGCACTTATAAGGATGTTGATGGATCTGATGCAAATCTATGCATTCCTTGTACTCTTGATCTGCTTCCCAGTAGAGCGAACTACATATATGTGCGAGGTAATCTGAGAAGTAAAGTTGGCTCTTCTGGTTCTTTTCTTTCCTAGTATCTTTTGATCTCTTCTAAGACGAGGGTTCACACATGCTGCAGGAGGAGCAAGTCAACCATCTTGTCCCTATAAATGTATATCTGAAAAGTATAGAATGCCCAATTGCTATACACCTCTTGAAGAGCTCACGTATACTTTTGGGGGTCCCTGGCCCTTTGCACTTCTGTTATCATGCACTTTGTTGCTTTTAGCTTTGGTTTTAAGTACCTTGAGAATTAAATTAGTTGGATACTCTTCTTCTAAATATCACGGCCCAAATTTAAATGAGCAGCCTAGGTGCAATTATTTCCCACATCTTCTTTCTTTATCTGAGGTATGACACTGATGATCAGAAATTCTTCTTACAACTCAATGATTTTGCTATCTTGCTGGGTTGAGGTGCAGTATTTGATATCATATACTATGTATTATTTTTCTGTTTAAATGTAGGTGCAGGGAACCAGAACTGAAGAAACTCAAAGTCATGTTCACAGAATGTATTTCATGGGTCCCAATACTTTTAGAGAACCATGGCATCTACCATACTCTCCTCCCAATGCGATAATTGAAATTGTGTACGAAACTGCTTCATGAGCTCGTGCTGTCACTTGGATGTGCAATATTTTGTTAAATTCTTCTTGTATCAAACATATGGGGACGATACATATGCATGTACTTCTCATGTTTTTTCTCTGACGTTGTGTTGATAATGTGGAAACCTCTTTGTGATGCAGTTACGAAGATTCATTTAACCGGTTTATTGATGAGATAAATTCTGTTGCTGCATATCATTGGTGGGAGGGATCAGTAAACATGATTCTCTCAGTTCTTGCATATCCTTGTGCCTGGTCCTGGAAACAGTGGCGGCGTAAACATAAAATTCATCGCCTTCAGGAGTATGTCAAGTCTGAGTATGATCATTCATGTCTCCGCTCTTGCAGATCCCGTGCTTTGTACAAAGGAATGAAGGTTTGATCAACCAACTGCATTCATTTACTTGTAATTGTGACACAACACAAAGAAAACATTCATGAAATTATAGACCGAGTCATTAGATATTTCCATATGGATGATTTGATGAACAGAGGAGTGGATCAGAAATTCCCCTACTAACATAGATCTAATTCAATTAGACTCCATAGGACTCATAGCCCTGAAAATAATGACGCCTTTAGAGCTCATAAAGTTTGTCTATAATTGACCGACTGTTTATTCTCCTATATCACATTTTAACAGAAGCTGGAATAAATGCAGGTTGGGGCAACACTGGATTTAATGGTTGCATATATAGATTTCTTTCTCGGTGGTGATGAAAAGCGTTTAGACATGGTTTCAATCATAGAAAAGAGATTTCCTATGTGCATACTTTTTGGGGGGGACGGAAGCTATATGTCACCTTATAATCTTCACAGTGATTCATTGTTAACCAACCTCATGGGCCAGGTCACCTGAAACTCAAGATCTTTTAAGTGGTTTAGTTTTGTTTTTTATCATTCATTCTGACATAGACAAATAATGTCCGTTTGTTCTCAGCATGTTCCGGCAACTGTTTGGAATCGTTTGGTTTCTGGTTTGAATGCTCAGCTGAGGACAGTGAGGCATGGATCAATTCGTTCTGCTCTAGTTCCTGTTGTTCATTGGATAAACAGTCATATAAACCCTCAACTCGAGTTCCATGGTGTCAAGATTGAGCTAGGCTGGTTCCAAGCTACAGCAACCGGTTACTATCAGCTTGGTATCTTGGTAGCCCTTGGTGATTTTCCTTTTCAAGAAATAGATCAATCAGATATATTATACAGCAATGAATCTCTGAGGTGGGTTTAACAAATGATTCATAGGAATCTATGATACTGCCTATTTTTTTAACTTAATCCATTAAAAGCTTTATCATCTTCTCATACAAAATTCTAGGAAAGGTGGCCCAGCCGCTGGAAAACATCTCATGAGGCGGCAGCAAAGTTGGGCATACAAAAGTCAAGCATTATCTCTCAAGAAAATTACAGGTGGAATCAATGGAGGTTTTATTAATGATGCTACATTAAGGTCTTTGGAGTTTAAAAGGGACTTTCTCTTTCCGCTCTCTCTCTTCTTGCACAATACAAGACCTCTTGGCCGTCAGGTAGTAAGATTAAGTCAGCAATTCTACACCTTTTATTTATCTCTCTTCTAATAGTATTAATTCTCTAATATTTCAGGACATTCTACAGTTTCTGATCACCCTCATGCTTTTGGCTGATCTTTCTGTGACTCTCCTTATGTTACTTCAGTTCTATTGGATGTCACTTGCTGCTTTTCTGGTCGTTCTGCTCATACTTCCTTTATCCCTCCTCTGTCCTTTCCCGGCTGGATTGAATGCTCTGTTCAGTAAAGGACCTAAAAGATCTTCTGTTGCTAGGGTATATGCTTTGTGGAATGCTGCATCTCTATCCAATACTGTAAGTTAAATCCAGTTTACGGATCAGTTTACCTAAACTGCAATTCCAAATGTTGTATCAGAGGCAACTAGTAATCTGTTTTTCTTTTGCAGGGAATGGCTTTCATTTGCGTCATTTTACATTATGGATTGTTGTCTTTCCAGCCAAATATTTGGAACAGCGGAAGGTGATTTAAGGACTTCTTTCTTGATTTTGTGGTTCTTCAACAATTCTAGTTCTGTCAAAAAAAAAAAAAAACAGAACGAAACAAATCTAATTTTGTGATCTTTAATTTAGCTTTGGACTTCATTTTTGGCTTACAGGGAGGATGATAAATGGTGGCTTTTACCAACAGTCCTTGTGCTATTCAAGTGGATCCAAGCTCGTTTTATCGATTGGCATATCGCAAATCTGGAAATCGAAGATTTTTCTCTGTTCTGTCCTGATCCAGATGCTTTTTGGGCTCATGAATCTGGTTGATGAGATTTTAAAAGGGCAAAAAAAAAAAAAGCAGAGAGACCAACCCATCTTCGTTTACATGCCAAGATTTAGCGAAGAGTGCCCATCTGATGCATTTGCATAATGGGTGCTCATCCAGCTCTGTAAATTTATGTATATAGAGACGGATTCATCATTTAGAATATTTTTTTACCCCCCCATGACAGTGCCAGATAGTCTTTAGATAGAGAATTATATCAGGAAGAGGATTGTTTTCATAGTTTGTTTAAGCAGCAAATTAGTTAGATGTGTTTTTCAAACAATTACAAATGTCATGTTAGTATATAATTTTGGTCCATAGATCTGTCTTCTCGCTCTGTCCATAAATATCATTCAATGTTGTGAAATTTAATTTGCCCACAAGCTTCTTCATTATGTCATTTCTATCCCAATAAATTTAAAATCTTCTGTTTGCTCCTCAATACTCCATCATTAAAATTGCCAAGGGAAAATCCACCCATTTATGTAGGACTGTATACGGTTCGGTTCCGGATCAGTTTCAAAACCAACCTAACAGAACCAGTTTCATCTTCTAGTGTTGTAGAAACCGAACTGAGTAAACAGTGAACCCTGCCTAACCCAAAATGGTGGGCCCGGTCGGGTCGGTTTACACATTTATATATATATTGCAATGCTACTTATTATTTTTTACTTTATTTTACATGTAACACTTATTTATGGTTTATCAAATATGTCTTCTACACCGTTATTTTTTTTGGCTAATAAAGATATTGCATTAATTGAAATATAAAAAATTACAAGTTAGGTTCTGATGAAAAACCCTTCCTGATAAAGGTAGGGGAAAAGCTAGATTTTATCTATGATACAAGATATTTTACTTCAACAAAAAAACCGAGCAAACAAAACAAACATACTTGTTCTTATAGAGTAATAAGAAAGAATAATGATGCAATGAATGCAAAACACTTTATTGTTATCAACTTTGGCGAAATGTTGCCACACGAATGATGCCTTTTTTTTATAGGTTAAATTAGTTTATTTTTATCATGAGAGACTCTTTGAGTTTGAGGATTGTCAGACATACTTTGTCTGCTTTACATCTAGAAAAAAAAAACAGGTTTAGTTAGACTTATATTAAAACATTAACCATAGACATTAACTTTAATATATTTATCTGTAATTTGATTTATATAATTTATATATCTTTATTTATTTATATTTTGTTTTATTTTTTCTCCTTTCGGTTCATTAGCCTCAAATAAATATGAAAATGGGTTGTGTTACGGACTGGGAAAGAAACAGCCTTCATCCTAGTTTCATGTACAGGATATCTGGAATAGAACCTACGAGAAGGGAGCAGGTTCTTAAAGCCAAAAGGGTACCTCTTTTTCTTTCTATTTTGTTCCTCAATGGTGGAGATGTCTCATCCGAAGATGTGTACTTCACACTTCCTAAGATGTGTACTTGTTTTAATCCATCTGGCTCTATATAATACATACCTACATACACACATACCTACATACATATAAAAATACTAAATAAAACAAATTTCATACGTGCAAAACTATAGTTTCCATTAAAAAAAAAAAAAAAAAGAAGTTAAAGCCGGAGATCTAAATTTGTAAGATTAAACTGTAATGGAACCAAATACTTGAAGAATTCAATTGAAAATCATGGCAGAACACTAAAGAAGAATAGAAGTATCATCACATCAAAACTGCAAAACTTATTACCATTGATTGATACTTGCAGTTGACTCATTCATCTAAGTAGCATTTAATCTACAGTTCCCATTCACTCTGAATCAAATCTCATTCCATTTAGTAGCATTTCGAAGCAACGGAAGATAAAAAAATGCAAAAGAAAACTTGACCAATGCAGAAAATTTCAGAGAGAGGGAAGTAGAACACATGTACTAACCAAAAGGGAGGTGCAAGACTTACCTATCAGGTGCAAACCGGTTGAAACTTTTATAGAAGTGTACTTAAAGTTAGAGGCAGCATGTTCAGATAGGATAGTGAATAGCGAATAATTTCAAAGATTAGTGGGAAGATTTATCTATCTATCTCATACTAGACCAGACATAGCATTTGCAATTAGTGTTGTGAGTCAATTCATGCACTCACCTGGAGAAGAACACTTTGATGTTGTGTATAGAATACTCAAATACCTAAAAGGAAAACCGGGAAGGGGATTACTATTCCAGAATCATGGACATATCAGGATTGAAGCATTTACAGATGCCGACTGATAGGTAGTGTAATTAATAGAAGATCTACCTCAGGATATTGTACTTATGTTGGTGGAAATCTAGTAACTTGGAGAAGTAAAAAGTAGAATGTAGTAGCAAGAAGTAATGCAGAAGCTGAGTTTAGGACAATTGTTCAAGGGATTTGTGAAATATCATGGCTAAAAAGGCTACTTGAAGACTTAAAACTCTCGAGTACTATTCCAATGACACTTTACTCTGATAACAAAGCAGCTAATTAATATTGCTCATAATCATGTTCAATACGATATGATTAAACATACGGAGATTGATAGACATTTCCTTAAAGAGAAATTGAAAGAATGTATAATATGTATGCCTTATATTCCTACAGATCAACAAGTTTACTAAAGGACTACAAAAGATTCAATTTGACAAGTTGATATGCAAGCTGAGTTTACTAGACATCTTTGAACCAGCTTGAGGGGAGTGTTGAAAATATGGAAAGATATTGTTAGGATTCGGTTAGGATAAATCTTAGAATATATTTCTAAGATATACAATTGTAAATTACTTGGTAAGATTTACCATGACTAATTTAGGATTTCTTGTGTATATACATCATAATTCTGTAACCTTAAAGTTATAAGACTAAATTATTAAAGTTTATACAGTGTCATAGAAAGCTAGAGTGAAATTTGATATTCACGCCATACGATAGCGAAGATCGAGTGGATCTTGAAGTGAGAAGTCTTGAATGGTGAAGTGAGAAGCCTTGAGAAGCTAGGGCACGCAAATCTTAGGAGCTTTGAAGCCTTGAATAGTGGGACAAATTTGAAATGGTATGAATGGTGGGAATTGGGAAGTGGAATGGAACCAATATATCTGACTTCTCAGAAGTGAGAAGGAGAAGAAATGAGGACATTTTCACTTTTCAAACATTCGGTTACCCGAGAGATAGGTCGGGTGGTTTGGTTAGGTTATACATATCAACTGCATCGGTGTGAGGAGATTCAATTTCGGTTTTCTTGGGTCAGGTCGACTTTTTAGTTTCCGGTTGTTTTGTGCACTCCTACATCTAATCATCTATGGTGTATGAATTATTTTTTAATGTTTTTATTAGAAGATAACTTGAAGGGAATGATCAAGATGACCAATCGAGGGATTTTATTGATAGAAAGATAATAGAAGAACCACAAAAAGTGAGTGGGTGTGAAAACTAAAAGCAGGGGGCCATTGGCAACATGAGAGGCAAGCACTTCCTTTCCCCAAATCAAATATAATATACACAATACAGAGCGTTTCTATAATTACATCGAGTGTAAACTGTAAACTGCAAACTGTAAACTGCAAACTGTAAACTGTAGACAAAGAAATATATGACAGTGAGATAGAGCCTTTCGACATTAGTAGATTTAGTTGCACCCGACCAAAATAAAAGAAGAATAATTCATACCAAGAATCTTCATTAGACTAGACATTTGGGGTCTGCATCAACTTTATATCAGCACACGATCAGTTAATAGCTTTTTCTCCATGACGAGAAAATCAAGATCCTTCCAAGCAAAATTTCCAGAGGAAGAAGCTATATATATGAACAGACGTGGATACAACTGTGTAGCAACAACTCCATTTCCGAATTCTGTTCGATAGAGAACTTATGTGATATAGGATCTTGTCATAACTTGGAGTGTTGCCTCCATGGGCATCCGCCTTCAAAAGCCTGCTCCAAAACATCTTCCATGCGTTTTGCAAGTAATATCTAATCAAACCAGAAAGATGGTAGGAGTGTAGTTTAGTTCTGATAAATCTCAAGTAGAAACAAATTAAAACTTTTCCAAAATTCACTTCCATATTAAGGGAACAGACTTAAATTTACCTCCAAACTGGCAAGCACAGCTGAAGGTACTTCCACTAAATCTTTCAAGTTTCTCTCTGGGAGGATTACTCTTTTGACCCCATAACGATGTGCTGCTAATATCTGCATAAGTAGATTTGGATAAGCAAATGCATTTTATATTCACGATTTGACACATGTTATAGACTCAGATCCCACAGATAACTGACACTAGGTCCAACATAAAACCTGATGTATTTGAGAAGGAAAAAATAAAGGAGTGATTTCTACCTTGTCCTTGATACCACCAACAGGAAGCACAAGACCCCTCAGAGTCATCTCTCCTGTCATCGCAGTATCTGCTCTAACCTTTTTCTGACTGAGCAAAGAGACTAGGGCAGTTACTAGGGTCACCCCTGCTGAGGGCCCATCTTTAGGAACTGCACCAGCAGGGAAGTGTATGTGAATATCCCGGCCCTCCAATATATTGGTTTCTCCAGCACTTGTCAATCTAAGATCTGTTGCCCTCGCTCTAACCTGTACGATCAATTTATTTCATAATAAACAACAGAGAAAAACAAAAACTAGGATAAATCCATCCAAACACTGCAAAGAGAAGTTTCTTATGGAAGAGAATGAGGAATCAAAACATATAACACAACAAGCACAATTGTCTAGAAGGATAGATTAAATTACCCATGTCAGTGCTATTTGGGCTGATTCTTTGATAACATCACCAAGCTGGCCGGTGAGATGTAATTCACCCTTTCCCACCATTGCTGTAGCCTCCACAAACTGGACCTCTCCTCCAAATGCAGTCCAAACAAGCCCAACAGATATCCCGGGGGATGCAACTCGTTCTGCAGCCTCTCTATCATCAAACCTCGGTGGCTGCATTAGACAGTACAAGGAAAAAATACCATAAGATCTTTCTTCAACCGTGAATCTGGGGCACAAACTCCACTGCAATGAGAAAATTGTTTCCCTCAAAAGAGCTCAAGTTATCCCAAGAAAAAAAAATCATTACCCCCAATATTTTTTCCAGCATGGTCTCATCCACTAACAAAGGTGACGCAGTCCTAAACGTATTTGATATCTCATCATTGTTTACTTCCAATGGGATGACCTCCATTTCTACTTCAGCGCCATCAGCGAGTCTGTTTTCTATCAATGGTGATGTGAGCTGTTGCACACCTTTGCAAATTGGCACAGATTGTTCTTGTTCCACAACTCTAACTGCTGCTGCACGGGCCAAGGCAGAAAGATTCCTCTCAAGACTCCGAACACCAGCCTCTCTAGTGTACCTTCGAATAACATGCTTCACGATAGCCTGCCATAATGGAGAGCAGTTAAAGAATTTGAGAATTTTAAGAATCACCAATGAAACATGAAAAAGGGAACAGCATTGGAGTAGAGAACCATTCAGAATGACTATTACCAATACAAGATAGAACCATGAAATGAAACCAATTACCTCGGGAATTTGAAGAAAATCAGAGGTCAACCCGTGCTGCTCAAGGACTCTTGGAATTAGATGTCGCATTGCAATCTTGAGCTTTTCTTCAGGCGTATATCCAGGCAGCTCAATGACCTCCATTCTGTCTAGCAGTGGAGGGGGAATAGGCTGTGCTTTATTAGCAGTGGCCACAAAAATTACTTTTGAAAGGTCATATGGCACATTCAAATAGCTAAGGAGCATCCGTTAAGGATTTACTTGAAAGTATGTTGGTCAAGAAAATATTAGAGAAATCAACTTACATGAGGACCGGCAAAAAGGATAGGTTCTAAATACTTAATGAAACACACCTTAGACACCGGCAATAAGGATAGGTCAAGAAAGAAGTAATCTTCTTTCAAATATCTTAATAAGTTCTAAAAGATACGTTCCTTAGAACTCCCCTTGGAAACAGAGAGGCAACAGAACACAAATCAAGGACATTCTGTCTAGCTTGAATGATGCGAACCAACAAGTGTTTATTTTGTAGGATCTAATTCAAGCTCCAGCTAAAATAGTTTGCATTAAGAGCAATATCAAAAAGTAAGTAGAACTGACAGATCAAGATCAGGGTCTGTAGAAGCAGTATCGCATATTCTTAACCCTCCATATATTATTTAAATACTTGAGACATTCTGATGATAGGATACTGATCATTGAATTTTGTGTTCTGCTCAGGATCGAGAACCTCCAGTAAGGCTGAAGCAGGATCCCCACGCACATCAGAACCTGTCTTGTCAATTTCATCTAGTAGCATGACTGGATTGCAAACAGCTACCCTCTAAAATATACAAGAAAAAAACCTTACCCTCCTATCTCACCTCAAATTATAAAAGTTATTGAAAAAAAAAAAAAAACAGGAAGAGAGAAAGAACATCAATACTGTCCAAAGCTACCTTCAATCCATCAATGAGACGCCCTGGCATGCTTCCAATGTATGTCCTTCTATGGCCTCTAATGTCAGCCTCATCCTTAACACCACCAAGGGATATACGTATAAACTTCCTGCCCAAAGCAGCAGCAATAGATGATGCCAGAGATGTTTTCCCCACACCTGGTGGACCAACAAAGCACAATACTGGACCCCTTGCATCTGGCTTAAGCTGCAAAGCAAAAGATCAACACCAAATAACATCACAATTTTCACTTAGATCAGAGAATTCTTGAAGCAAAAAATCCTAGAATGCTACCTTGCGAACAGCTAGATACTCAATGATCCGTTGCTTGACCTTGACAAGACCATAATGATCACGGTCAAGACGTTCCTTTGCAGCTTTCAAGTCTAATTCTTGTTCTTCAGTTGCCTTTTGCCAAGGAAGGTCGGCAAGAAGCTCCAGGTAAACACGGGAACTGTTATATCCAGGCTGCTGAGGTTGCATCTTTTTAAGTGTCCTAGGTTTTTATGTTGAAAATAGGGGGAGCAAAATAAATTCCAAGAAATTTAAAAGCCAATTCTTGAATGTAAAGACTCACAAGGCAAGAAGGATCACAGCAACATTCTAAATTTCAACAATAACACCTGTCTTGATTAATGATAAACAAAATTGCAAACACTTCCTTCCAATCCTAGATACGACTTTGAACACAATAATGGTGAGGGAGAAATGATAAAAGAGGTCATAGCAGCCAGTTTACCAATCTATCCAATTCTATTACACTTTTAAGTAGAAAGATAAATATAATGAGAGGGATCACTCGAATCAATCTTCAGCAGAAAATGCACTTGCTCTGATGGCAATGGTCTTGTTAATGAGGTTATTGATGCTATTATGGATGTAAGTAGTTTCTACTATGATGAAAACTGAAAGCTTGTATGGAATAGGATTGCAACCTTTATTTCCATTTCACAATATATACCTCAACTCTCTTTGTGCATGCTTCCAAATATTTGAAGGCATTCCTGCACTCTGCATTTTTCTCTCCAGAGCAGCTACATCATCTTCATCATCATCATTGTCACCAAGCTCCTCTTTTATAGCTCTCATCTAGAACATATTTTAATACAATCGAGTGAAAAGACAAACAACAAATTAACAAGATATAGATGTTTACAACCAGAGGATAGTCATACGATACAAACTATTAAGAAAGGTTCAGAATAATCTCAAGTATCTTTGCATGTGAAGCTCAAGAATTAACCACTACACTAATACTCGATACATTATTAGAGAAAAGAAAAAAGCCGAATAGATTATTAATCAACTAAAAGCAAAAAAAAATAATGCAATTTTGCAATGGGAAACCCTACTGATTTCTCAAACAGGAAAATCAGTGGTGGACACGAGAAAGCTAACCTGCTGGCGCAAAAGAAATTCTTTCTGTGATTTTGATAGCTGACCCTCAACCTTTTGTGTAATCTTCTCAGCAACTCGTATTGACTGTGACAAACATATATTAACACGGCTCC
The DNA here is from genome assembly GCA_027186245.1 of Coriaria nepalensis. Classification (NCBI taxonomy): domain Eukaryota; kingdom Viridiplantae; phylum Streptophyta; class Magnoliopsida; order Cucurbitales; family Coriariaceae; genus Coriaria; species Coriaria nepalensis. The sequence goes on from CP114486.1 coordinate 3,095,880, forward strand.
AAAAAGCGAGATGTTCACTATCAGTTGATGGAGCTTACCTGTAAATGCCTGTCAACTAACTCCATAGCTTTGGAAAGCCTTTCTTTTAAATCAACTGAATCCAGCATAGACAATTGCTCTTCAAAACTTATTTCAAAGCTGGCAACAAATATGTCTGCCAATTTACGAACTGGAACTGTTTCCAAAAGAACTTTTGTTCTTCCTCCAGTTTTTTGTTTCTAGGAGCGGAAATTAAAATATTAGCTATTAATACATAGAATGACAACGTTAACACAATGAAAGACCACCAAAGAAGAAAAATATAATCAGACTTATGACCCCATACCAGAGGAAAGACTACCAGAAGAAGAATTATGCTTCCTTAGACAAACATCACAGAGCCTACTCATGAAAGAGGAAGGCTCAGGAAAGACTATGCTTTCTTTTACTTCCCCACAAATAAACTTCAGGTATGTCTAAGAGATTCGAGAAATTAATTAAAAAATAATACTTCTATTATGGTATTAGAAACTCTTTTACCTGCTCTAGAACAGAAATCAGCTCCATAGCAGTTGCTTTGAACTGCCGGGACAGAGAAATGAAATCTGGATCTTGCTCCACTTGCTCCAGTTCTACTTGAGAAGAAAGAAGGCTATTTAGTATATTAGCAAATCACGACGACAGCCACTCATTGGTAGTGACACTAATGACCTTTTTCAGTAAGCTACATCATCATAATGAGCTCATTCAATAAACCTTCTTTTGTTTTGTGGGGGGAGGGGGGAGAAACGGCAATTAAACATCACTAAATAATAACAAATCATGATATTATGCAACATTAACATACAGGAAGAAAAAAAAAAGACAGAAAATGACAACTTACCTGCCTTTGTTATTTCAAGAGGAGAGATCCTTGCAGTATAATATGTTCCTCTAGTGCTAAGTTCTTGGACGTTGAATCTGCACAAACCTTCAAGGACAACTGTATAAGTGACCCTTCCACTTGGTTTCTCCACACCTCTAGACAGATGTAAGGCACGTGCAGCAACTCCCCTGAGAAAATAAGATACACCCATCGTATAAAATTGATGGCCATCACATCATTTTTTTTCCCAATGTAACCTAATTGATCCATTTTATATTGAAAATTACCTTGTATGCCACCGAATAACTTCCTGCTCATTTTTTCCATCAAGCCTGTGAGAATCTGAGTTTCCACCTTGAATTCGCAAGCTACGGTCCCCTGAATCACTTCCCATACCTAGCCATAATACAATTAACAAAACTCTCCTTTTTTAGCTATCACCATTAAGAATACAAAATCCATCATATTAGTTCTGAAATCAATGGAAAAGAATATCAGAGATAATGTTCTCTTGAGCATTAATCAAAAGCTATATTGTCAATACAAAGCATACAGCAAGCCAGAATCACCTGGTGATAAGATGGGACCTATTGATGTTGCCTCAGCAGCGTCACGAACAGGAAGAATACCAATCAATCCCTTCTCTTCTCTCTGCCACAACTCTTGCTCCACCAGCTTCACGCTGTATTTAAATCAGAGAAAGGAAGGAATGAAGAAGAAGACATAATCACACAGCTAGGAATGAACCATTAACATTCGCATTACACAACACAAATTCCAAACAAAAACAATGGAGTATGAAATTTTCCAACAGAAAGGAAAAAAGATAATTACAAGAATTGCTATAGGAGAAGAACACAACAAGCGCTGGAGTTCTAATTTTGATAAAATTATGTGTTTAATCTGAATTTTTCCATAAATTTCCAGAAGAATAGAGGACTGATCGTATAATGACGAAAAAAAATTCAATCAACTTTTTCAACAATTTGGCAAAGAAAGAACAGGAAACATAGAGATTTCGCTAGCTTCCTGAATATAAAATGAAGAAAACGAATCAAAATTCCGAAGTCCTTACTTCCACACTTCGGATGAAAGAAAAGTAAACAAAAACTAGAAATGACGCAAGCTCAATGATGCTTATCACAGGGACAGAAATAAGGCTCTGGTTCTTAGAAAACTTAAAATTTTCAAAGCGATGAGACAAACTATAACCGAAATTCAAACAAAAATAATGCACAGAAATTCCAAAATTCGTGGAGAAAAACAGCAGCGAAATCGAACCTGCTTGATGAAGTGCACCGAATACGGATTATTGCACCAGGTAAGAGGACCTTGTTCCTGAAAGGAAGGATCCCGAGTCTACTCGGAAGCTCCACCGATTCAGCCATAGGCGCAACTGATCAAATTTTCACTGACGGCAAGGTGAAGGTGAAGGGGAAGAAAGAGAGAAACGCTATAGAAATCGATAAAAAAAAAAAAAAAAATTTAAAAATTAATTCAAGTGGAGGAGTTTATTTTAGCTCCCGTTTTGAGCTCTGCCTTCGTATTCAACTTTCAATTGCCTTCCTTTTTATTCTATTTTTCTCCGACTTTTCTTTTGTTTTATTCTTAAGTATGTAAGTATGTATGTATGTATGTATGTATGTATGTATGTATGTATGTATTATCCTGCATAAATTTCTTTAATTGAAAATTAATGTATATTTCATTTTCAACCCCTCTCCCTCTCATTGCTTTACTTTGAGCCCCTTTTGTTAAAATAAATCTCCTTCCAGTCCAAATAATTTAATGGATTTAAAAAACATTAACATCCTAATTTGAAATGTTTTTTAATCCATTAAATTATTTGGATATTCTACTTAATTTCATCCTCATAAACGCAATTAAAAAAAAAAAATAGTGAAGGATGTATTGGAATATTGGACGGAACACTTGGGGCTTCACTCGTGTCTTGTTGTTTGGTTTCATTGAGCTTGGTGGCTTCAAAAACATCACGTGCAACAATTTAAATTAATTATTATAGATAGAAATTCATTTTGGATTTAAATTGTATAATTATGCCCAATAAATTTATATATATATATATATATATATATATAATATAGTGATTGTCCAATGGGTGGTATCATTATTATATCAAAGAAGTGTCTCATAAAATTAATCTAAGTTCAATTATTGACATTGCCAGCAGCCATCTCTTCGGATTTGGTACTTAGGTAAGTTATGTTATTACATCATCATAAATAATGTCATTAAAAAAACAAAATAAAAATAAAACAAATTCGATTTGGGTTAAATGTGTTTTCATATTGCCATTTTTTTTCATTTTTCACGAACATGTAGATCAAGTTAACCCATTTCTTTTTAGAAGGAATTTTGTAACATTTTACATTAAAAATAATATCATATATATGAAATAAAAATTATTAAAAATATATATAACTATGAAATTACTCTTAAATCTTATTTTAATCGCAAATAATAAATATTATTTTGTGTAAATAAATAATATTTATAATTATAATAAGATTTAATAAGTTATATATTATATATATATAACTTATTTTTATTGAATTTAATCTATGATTCTTAAATAGACCGAATTAACCAAAAAAATATATCATATATTAAATGTTTTTATAATGGGCTAAACTTCATTGGAGGATTGAAAAAGGAGGAGTAGAGCATGAGAAATGAGAGTTAATTGTAACCTAAGAAAGCTACGTTGTTGATGTGATCCATTGGACTCTCTCTTTTACGCAAGTTGTTGATGTGATTTTGTCTTTGTTATTATAATCACTCTAATTATCGTGGAGCATAATTATGAATTATGATCCAGTTTAAGAAAATAACACTATTTGGTAACAAAACTTGCAGAAAACACAATATAGTAGAGAGTAGTAGAAGACGCAAAGGAACTGGTGTCGAATAGATGATACAACCCATTGATTACGTGGACAAAACGACTTCACTTATGGGGTAGTGGAGCATAGTTGTGAGCAACGGATATTAGGGATGATTTTGGATAAGGTGAGTGAAACGCGTAGGCGTAGGTGATTATGTGTACTTTCCAAACGTCAGCAATGAAAGTGAACATCTTCTGTGGGACCCAATGGACTTGCCGCCATGTGCTGATACGGAACTGGATAGCAACTCGTCTTGATTTGATTGGTGAGCCTTGATTGTGGCCCCACACGTGCTTTACTATTTCTCTCCTCGTTTCTCACTTGTATTATTTATTTTCGACACATTAATTGGATTTTTGTTTTTTCTCTCCGGAAATGAAGTAATAACTACAATGAAATTTACAGGTTGTGGGAGATCTACAAATTTATTAAATAATTTTTATTTTATATTATTAAAATTAGGTGAAATATAATATGATATTTTTTTATATTACTATATATAAATAATATATGTAAATTTTTTTATATTACTATATATAATATACGATATACGATGGGATACTTCTCAGACAAAAATTATTTGACGTACATATACCTAATCTATAAATCTATCTCAAAATGCGATACAAGGTTTTCTCGCTTTTGAATATGAATATAGGCATCTTGTCTTAATGCCGTCGTGTTCATCACGAACGAACAATGAACTTTGTAAATATTGACATTTGAGAAGACATCATAAAATATTTATAATACGAACCTTCTCCCACGGTAAACAAAAGAAATCTTGATTTGTACCCTGACGTTCTTATCTCAATCTCAAGTCTCGACCTTGTAGAAATGGGCGAAAGTGGACTTGAAGAAAGAGGTGAGAACATTCTCTAACGTCAAACGAATGGTTCCAATCCAAATCCAATCCTTAACTTGTTAGAGAAGATAACCTTAAATCAAAGGGGACTGAGATTCAATTGGTCAAGTTTGAACGGGTTTTCACTTCGAACCGTTTCACTTAATTCCGAAATATATTATCTCTTCTTCTACTTTATTACATCTTTTTAGTAATTTTCACTTTCACATAATTGAGTTTCAAAATCAAACCTAAATATGTATATTATATATTTTTCACCATTTCATTCTACAGTCGAGTTTAACCCGAAACGTCCGTTTACTCCACTCGAAAAGTAGCAACGCCTAAATAACGCTTTAGGACCCTGAATTGTTTAAAGGGCCTAAGATGGCAAAAGATGTCAGGTTAAAAGGGCTTGGGCTTTATATATATAATGAGTATAATAAACATTATTAGGCCCAGAAAACAATTGGGCAATTTCGGTTTAGGCAGGTCTACACTTTCATTAAAACCTTCTGGGCCGGTAAACAGTGCAAACTCCACTGGTTGTTTTCGCTGGCCCATTTTGACCACTATAGTTGCTCCTCTTTTTCTTTTTCTTTGAATTTTAAAGAACACCCATTATTACGGCTTTTGCTATTCCAATCAAATGCTTACTACTCTCACCACAGTATAATCATTAATTATTAATTATTAATTATTAATTATTAATTATTAATTATTAATTATTTACCCCACTGACAATTAATTAAATTAACAAACTATTTACACGAATGCAAAGAGTAAATGAACAACTAGTAATTTTATTTTAATTTTTACCTAAATGTTTGAGATAATTATGAACGTTACTCATTGATTGATCTGACTATACGCACACTCTTATCACTATATATAATATAATATATGTTTTTTTTTTTAATGAATGACAGAACATAGAGTCAGGCAAATGAAGATGATAATCACATTCACGTTACTCTTTATTTGATTTTGTACTTTTAATTAATTAGCACGTGCATTAAAAATATTTGGTTATCTGAATAATTCAACAATTGAGCAAGATTTGCCACCACTAAAATAGTGAGATGTAAGAGAACGCAACCTTTTTTTTTTTTTTTTTTTTGGCCATTTAGAAGGAAAGAAACAAGAAAGCTAAGATCCAAAATCTGTGCTGGATTTTGTGCTAGATCTTTGCATTCAGTGGTTGATGACTACTCCCAACTCACATGCAATGCACATGATGTGCTTGAAAGTTGAATCCAATTAATTCTCACCAATTTTCATGATTTTATTTTAGTCATTCGTATGGAAAATATAATTTTAATTTTTTATAAATAATATATATATATATATATTTTTTTTTTTTTTTGGTTAGACCCGATTAATGAAGAGTGGCAATGTCAATAGGTCAGGTACAAGAGTACCTGTCCTTGGTGATATTTTGTAGCAGCCCAACTATGATGTCTGTGGGCCCATATTTTGTCTTGTCCCCTGTCTATTCTCTTTGGGTCCATCTTTTGTCTTTATTATTATTATTTTTTTCTTATTAATTAACGGGATAATTAATATCAAGAATCGTTTACAATGAATGGGCTTCTTCGTTGACAAGACTAAATCCTTTTTCTTTTTCTTTTTTTGTATGATATATATTTGCATATATTATATGGATTCTGTAGGTTCAGTTTTCAAATTATATATTAAATTTAGAATTTTATCTTAAAATAAATTAAAATTAAAAAAATAACATATTTTTTATATTCTCAATAACTTATTACTAATAATAATAAGCTAAAGAGACAAGAGGGAAGATGCCCAGAAACTGCAAACGGGTCACATGATTTTCTAAATTGATCAATGCATCGTATTGATTTCAAACGTCAAGATTAGATCATGAGAGAACGCAAAAGGCCATGATCCTATATAAGAATTCCACCATAACGCACGCATGTAAGGCCTTAGATAAGAAGTTAAAGCTTGATGAGAGATTTTTATATATATTATATTAAATAATATCTTAATTATTAAGAATAATATAATATATACAAATTATATTTATTAAAATCTTATTTAATATTCCCAATGCACATTGATCATACAAAAATTTCTATAGATCGAGAATATTGAGCTTAATTAGCTTGGTTTCTATGGGTACTAAATATTTTGTCAGCATCATTTATTATTACAATTAAGTTATGTCGTTTTGTGTTTCTTTGAGAAAGGATCAAACCATAAGTTTGTTTTTTTTTTTTTCTGTAGCTATGGGAATCTACATGAGGCCAAGAAGACGATACACATATAAATGCTTGGGAAAATGGTTTTAGTTAAGAAAGAGACAAGGGTGTGTGACCATCAAGAAGATGATACACGTGATGCCAATCTCTTGCCTTTTTTAGTTTAATGGTGTGTATTTAAGTTTAGGTGAGATAGAGATCGGGAAGAAGGGGATGTGATTTGAAATGCAAGGGGAAGAAAAACTTTTTTCTTTATGTGAAAATAATATGTTTATAATGTTTATATTGAAACAAATTCTTCCTTATACTTAGGTCGAGATGGTTTAAGAACGATATAAGATTTTTCATTTCATGTATTATATTTTCGTAGAAATTAAGGAGACAATTATTAAGTCATTCTTATACATGTCTATAGGGAAACAAATTAAGTTGTGAATGTTCTAGCTAATTTAGCATGTAATTCTCTTTTTAATTTTTCTTTCCTCTTAAGTAATTATGTGCCTAAGATCATTTGATGATAAACCTGATTTATGGTACTTTAGAAAGATCAATATTCTGTTTTTCTTTCCTTTGCTTTTTGGGAGGTTTTGGTTTCTATCCCTTCCTTTTGTATTATTAAACTTTGTTCTTTTTAGTAAATTTTGTGTGCATTAAATTGGAAAGTTTTAAGTGTAAGAGAGCATGAATGATGACCATATTGAAAGAGATCATGGCGTTTATGATAATTATAATAATAATCTGATAGGAAGGAACGGCAACAAGGCAACGTGGAGGCAAAGGAAACTTGGGAAAGCAAAAACAAAAAAAAAACAAAAAAAAAAAGTAAAATACTGACAGTATATAATGCTTTGAGGTTAAAGAGAGATCAGAGACATGGATTAGATAACTAATCCACTCTATATATATGATATACATGTGTGTATAAAGGCCACAAGTTTTCACCTTGTAGTTGATTGATAGTAGTAACCTAGGAAGATTGTTGACCTACCTAATAGGGATTTGAACCTAAAGATTTCATTAAGGTGAATAAAAGTTCTTGACGATACCAGTTTCAAATCTCGTATCAATTGGTATTAATAAAAGTATCGGTTCTGAGATAATTGAGACCAGAATCAATTTTAAAATTGATATTAATTTAGAATATCAATTAATATTAAATATACATTATCTTATAAGACTTTTATCTATTCTTAAATTTTATTAAGTATGTTGCTCGGTTTATATATTATTTGTAAATTAGTTAGAGATATTTGTATATATACATAATGTATTATTATTTGACATATTAAATTTAATTATAATTACTGATTTTACCTTTATATGATAAAATTTGATGTATCAATTTGATTAAATATTTTCTAATTAACACTGCAGAGTTCTTATCCCTTAAATATTGTGTAAATCAAATTGTACAACTTAATGAATTCATCGTGAACTTGCTATTGAAGCTTCTGTTCACTCCTAGATGTTAGATAAAAGTTGCATACAACTCAAAAATTACTGATGAGCTTTGTGTAAAAAGTTTTCATGAAAAACGGTAATGACTATAGAGTTTATAACTTTATATACATAACCATCTGTGTGAAAGTGAACGCTCTACTTTTTCACCATAGTAAAAAGGTTGTTAATTTAGGTGTTATTTTTTATTGTTGACGTGCATGAAGCCATGATCAACATGACTGTATGATCCACTAGCATCACGTACTTCACACTTCCTCTAGAATCTAGATCATTACTTGTTAGGTAGATAGTGGAATTTTATCTTACCCCTACTTCCGTTGATTATCACAAGTTAATCAATTAATTAATTTCCCATTAATCTATTCCATTAATGTACATCTAGTCAATTCTTGATGATCGCCATCGAAAATGATGTATGGATTAGGAATTACTATAAATTGCAATCTTCAAACTTCTTTTTTAAACACTACGCAATAAGTTTGGTCTAACCCTTTTTGTTTGCACTCATTTCTGAACGGATCAAATTCAAAGAAAAACCGTGTCGATTATACAATTACGAAAGAAGAAGAGAAGAAGAAAAAGAAAATGAATTAAAAAGAACTCTCCACATGATCATGACTGTACTTTAATTATACGTTCGAGTTTCATCCACGTCGAATCCGATTGATTAATATTCCGATCATAAATAAACAAAATGCTTCTTATCTTGCAATACCCTTTGAAAATGACATAGAGAAAGCTGAACGAATCAAAGCATGAAAACAAGCAAAATTCTTAATTTATAATTTATCCCCTTGAAGAAGATGCCCGTCGCTATTTTTTGATGTACTACTACTACTACTACTACTACTACTACATATGATCTTAGCTAGCTAGCTATTATTGTTTGTTTGCAAGCTTTGTTGGATTCTTACAAGAAAAGGGTATGAAAATCAAAGACAGAGAGAGAGAGAGAGAGAGTGAGTGATTGTTGTTGTTATTTGATTGCTGCATGTGTGTTTCTGACGCGTGAACGTTATTAGTACCAGTCCTTGAGTTTCCCTAGAGATAAAAGAATTAAGTAGAGAAAGTGATGAGTTTGTTCATTACAATCCACATTTTCACACGTCTCTTCTCATCTTTAGTTAATCTAATCTAATATTGTACATATGTATTATGTATATTAGTTGTTTTTATGATATTATTGTTTAAAAATTCCCACCTGAAGAGGCAAGTGGGAATCCAAATCCAGGCTTCTTTTTTTTCGATATTTATTTATTTATTTATTCTCTTTTAGGTGGTGTGCACAATCGATTCATATCAACACTTAGACATGTTCTGAATTCTGATGTTCGAAAATCATAACTCTCTTTTTCTGTTTGGTCTGATAAAGTGATCGTGAATTGACTCTTAATTCAGTTAGTTTTGAGGAGATGAATCTCTTTTATTATTATTCATCACAAATTTGTTCTCCGGAAAGTTTACATCATGCCCTTAATTAGATTATGAGCTTATAAATGCAGCTACCTAAAATGTACACATGCATGTATTGACTGTTAGGCCAATTCAAAATTTGAAACCCATCAAAAGAAAAACGATGTCCAATCAAAAGAAAAACAGTGTCTCAAACGTACTTCGGGAAAGTAGGACTGTAGCAGGGGACTGCTTCTATCTTCCGTCGATTTGTTCGGGTTTCATTCTGGATCTAGCTTACTCATAAAAAATATAAATATAAATATCATAAAAAATATAAAGATATGTGAATATATACATATATGTTTATGTGTATGTTTCTTGCCTTTTCCTCAATGAACTTGACCATTGATAGAGGAGGCATTATTAGGCTATTCAAATTGAGAATCCAATTATGAATAGAGAGAGAGAGAGAGGGGATGGTCTATAACTAGCTCTCTCCAACATGGAATATGCAAGTAAACAGCAAAAGGAAGGAAAAGGTGGGAACTAAGGTTGGTAGCTAGCTTTAAGCTATGATCAATTGCCATTTGAAATGATATTGATATTCCATGAGCACCGTTGAAAGATAACATAATTTAAGAGAGAATTCAAGCTTTAGTTGTAAACATGTCCCAAGTCAATTTAACACTAGTCATTCTAAAACAATGCCAACCTAGCTAGATACAAAATTGCTATCTATTCATATTTATATATTATATTCTCCTCTCATCAATCCCCTTGCCTACCCACCCATCTGGTCCCCTTGATAGAGAAAATCCATGGAGGAGAGACTCATCATAAAGCAGTCAAAACCGCTTGTTCGGCATGGTCCATGCCAGACTTTTTATTATTTAGAGTTGGGTTCGATTTAGCCCACTTGATAAATATATGCATAGATTTGATTCGAGAAGCTTGTTGAATTTATTTTAGGATGAGTTTATGAGCTCACCCGTTTTTAAAATAAGATATAAAAAATATAAAATTAAATTTTTAGCTAAATAAATATTTTATTACATATTAATAAAAATATATAAATACTTAAATTTTAATAAGAATGATGATTTAAAAATTATTATGTGAGATTTAATAAAATAAAAAAATTAAAAATTAAAAAAAATTATATTAAAATATTTTCGTGACTCACCCGTCTAAGTAAAATAAATTTAAAAAAAAAATTAAAAATTTAAACAGGCTCGACCAGACATTTTCATAGCCTCACGACTCCAACGCCAAAAAAAAAGGGACTAATTTTTCTTGCCCATTTAGATTGACTGAATCATTGATGCCTTGGGCCTAAAGTCTAATTAACCTATAATATATAAAATATTAACACGTCATGTCAATAGTTATTTAAGCTTTTGAATCAACCATTTTTAATTACAGCGATTAACCCATCAATTATATGTCTTTTTGGCTTCTTTGATTAAGTATGGACAAGGCTAATTCAAGCTTGAAAAAGAACAAAAATATGGTCATAGGGTCTTCTTACCTCGTGTTCTTTAATGGTTCCAATTTAGCCAGCCCATGACCATGAGTGCTTAGTTGGCCATCATGACATGAGGGGTAGGCTTTGCATCATAATCGATCGTGCTACCTTCTTCTTTCTAATCTCTTTTTTTTTTTTTTTTCCTGTTTCTTTTTATAATTAGCACGAATCGCTTTCTTCATGCGTGTTCCTCAAGGCTTTACTTTTACGATCTCTAGCTAGCTCCCAACCAAAGTATTTGTTTTCTGGGCTTAACGATAAGCATAGAAAAAATGAGAATAACTCGCAATCTATCTATATGCATATACCTCATGACCTCTCTACCTCTCACAAATTCAACCCACTTGGTGTGTGGACTGGAATTATCGTAGTGAACCGATCAAAAACGCTACCCATTCATTATTCTACATGTATAATTCTTCTTCTTGGCCGGTCGCTTATTAATTAACTTTTCTATAGATCTTATGACTCTCCATTTTGTGTTTGTACAAAAATTATATGTACAAACCATTCATTGTCCGGATAAGAATTCATTGTTTTCTTTTAAGACTTCAAACATATATACATATATTATTTTGATGCTTTTTAGGTTGTGTTTGGCAACCAAATTAATTAGCTACTTAATTAAGTGACAAACATGCATGTAACCCAATTCCTAGTTTATATATATATGTATGTATGTATGTATTATGTATACATAAACCTAGACAAGTTGATATCAATCAATAAGCAAATTTTCCAAATAGTTTTGCCAAACAATGATGAACTTCTGGTGCATGTTGTGAATTACAAGGCTATAATTACATAAAAGAAAAAAAAAATTGGTCCCCCCTTGTTTGTATACATACTAGCTTGGCCAAAATTGTTTGTTGCCCATACTGATCATTTAGTTCCAGAGTTTTCTTGCCTCTTGACAGATTAAGTTATTATGTAGAAACGGACTTCCTTTGGACTTTTTTTTTTTTGGCTTTCGTTTTTATTAGGGATGGACAAAAGTTATGTGAAGACCGAAATAAGGTGGTATTAATTTTTAATGGAAGGGAGATCTTACCTGTTAACAGTTTGCTTAACTCTTGTATGGACCACTCAATTTTGTCTTGCAAAAATTTTCAACTTGTTTAAACATCATTTTCTTCTTCTTCAATCTCTTCCAAATTAATTAGTTAATCAAATTAAATTCTTTCTAACCTCTTAAGAAGGAGTTAATGCCATAATGCATGCATGGGTGATGGGGGCCTTATGAGTAGTTATGCGCAAACAAATATTGCCCCAATCCAAATCCAACTAAGACCGTCTATTTTGATCAGGGTTCGGTCGGATCTTTTTTATAAAATCAAATTTCAGTGAGGACCCTTATCGCAAAATTAATGAGGGGACTTCGGGGAGGAATTCCTGACCGGATTCGGGGCTTGACCTTTTTTTTAACATATTTTCTTGATTTTATTTTGATTTAGGGGTTTTTGTTTGGTTTTGAATTAGGATTTAAGGTTTGATTTTGATTTAGGGTTAAAGGTTTGTTTTTTATTTAGGGGCTTATGTTTGATTCCGATTTTGTGATTGAATTGGACACGTGATCTTAATGCTTCGGCTCATATGTGAGAATAAAAAAAATAAAAAAAGAAGTTCACAGTCCCGACCGCCCCCCTCCCGCTTACCGCTGGTTGGGGAAAATTGTTACACCGGTCATATCCCGAAATATTGACTAGGGACGTTGACTTCTAACCAATACCGATTAACCTGACCGTTTGCACATGCTTACTTATGAGATGTCTCCAAATTTGTGCCCACATTGATTGAATAACGTTACAAGGAGGAGATTGGGGTTTTGCAGTGTAATAAAGCTTTGATTCTCTTGCATCAAAACACAAAGAAATTCAAAGGGGGGAAAAAAAAACAGCTATATATGCACCCACCGTGCTTTCACATCTGCATCACCTTCTTGTGAATGGCATTATATATGGTCATGATCAATCAGAAGCATAAAAAAAAAAGCATTTAAAACTTACATCAAAATTAAAAAAAAAAAAAAAAATCTCATAATTTATAGCGCCAGCTCTTCCTCCGTTCCAGTTTCCACTGACATTTTCATAAATATGCCTCTGCCTCGATCTGCCATTTATTATTTCTTTTGTTTGGATCCCACATCTTTTTCCTGGAATATTTGTAACAACAAGGTAATTCATTCATTCATATACTTACAGTTGAAATATTGAAATTATGTTGAATATGTTCAGCTACACTTTCTCACTATATCGATCATTAACGTTTGCATGCTACATGTGCACTATGTTATGATACTTTCATGCTATAAGGCCCGATTCTAATATTTATATTTCATAAATATTTTGAAAATTTTCGGAGATAGATTTTTTCGACATCAAACATATACATACTAAAAGTATAGATAAAGTTTTGCAGAGAAAAAAAATGAATGAAAAAACGGAGACAAACCACTACAGATTAATGAAAGTGGTGCAGGTAGATGTGAAATATAATGTATAAATATTGGGCACTTTGTTAGAAGACTGTCTATTTGTTAGGCTTCAAAGAAACACTACAATGTAATTTTTTTTTTTTACCTCTCATGGTTAATATCTGTCACGTTTCCACGATAGTGTGAAAAGTAGCCTGCCTGCTTTGAAATCAACTAGCGGCTCTTATGCATTGATTATTTGGTGCCTCACATTGTGATCATGAACAACAAATAAGAATTGCATGAATCATGATCATCTATTTATCTATATATCTATATATATAACTATTTTAATTTAGGGATCATATAATAATAATAATAATAATAATAATATAATATATGTCAGAAGGTAATAGGTAAATGAACCTATCTATCTAACTAGCTCCACCCTTCTCTTACTTTTCAACCTTGGTTAATTCGAAGATCACTTGCAAATTGTAATTATGTAACACAATCCAAAGGGGAAAAAAGATTTAAAGAAGGGACTTATAGGTAGTGGATAAACTGTTAGTATAATGTTAATTAAGGAAGATGGTGGAGATCAAGATCAATAGATCATCAGGTCAAATGTTGAAGATACAAAAAAAAAAAAAAAAATTTGAGGAAAAATGTTAATAAATATGAGAAGTTACTTAATAATCATACATATGAGTATATGACATGTTTACGTATATAAATTGATCAATTAAATTATATAAAAATAATAATAAATAATAAGATTTTATTGATTTCATTTATTAAACTATGTCGATAAATATTTTTTTTTTTTTTTTTTGTTTTGAAAAAAGGGATGGTGTGAGTAAAGGAAGTGGGAAGGGATTGGTTGGAGCAGAGGGATTAAATTAATGAAAGATATGTAATTAAGTAAAGTTGGTGTGTATTGAGCCAAGAAATTAAAAATTTGCGCCTGATTTCATGACACTTCTAGGAAATGGTAGCTCAAACAACTCTTAATTACTTTTGTCAGTGGGTCTGCTTAGTTTACTCTATCTTTAAGACCTAGAAGACACAAAAGCAAAGGAAATGGAAAGATTCATCGAACCTAAACCTAAACCCCAAGCACAAGTTCCTTTTTCTTTGTCTACAGGCCAGAGCTAATGGCTAAATGCTAATGCCATTGCCACCCATACCAGTACATGCTCAGGATTCAATATAGATCGTACTTTTTTTTTTAGCGAACGGTTGACTTGGGGCCAGCGGCTCTATCTCTATGCATTGACCCGATCCCATGATATCAACGTTTTGATTCTCAATTCTTCATAATATGTTAATTCAAAGCACGCATTCTTTGTTTGTCTTAATTTAAAGGTTCAAGACGTAATAGCCCACGGCTTGATTCATACTTCTCTTACAATAACATGTAATAATTAAGGTTTGAAGTCGGATACTAATTAAAATTTTCATTTCGTTTCTTTTGTAATCTATCTCGGTATGTTATGAAATTCATAAATAGATCAAATAAATATATTTTTAGATCAAGATCATACGGATTCTTTATTGGGTTCTATTTATAATTTTTCTCTCGAACTTATATTTAAAATTCGACGAAATTATAGTAAACAACTAACCGTTATTCAAAACGATAAGCTCGAGTTAAAAATATTATAATTCAATGCTTACTTGTTCTTTGAATAGAAAATTTATTGGGGTTGTTAATGCATTGTATTGCTAATTAGCTAGATTAACAAAAAAAAGAAGGGGGTTGATTTGATATTATATAGATTCTTTTTTATAATCATGTGAAGCACAAACAAATAAATTCAACTAAGCAATTGAACAAAGTTTAAAAAGAAAAAGGCACAAAAAAGGTGGACAAGAGTACTGGCTGATTCGAGTGAGAAAGAAAGAAAGAAAGAAAAGGAAAGGCTGTCCTAACTAATCAATGGGGGAAGTAGAAGAGAAAGATACATCTATAGAGCTTGCTAAGTTGGTAGAGAGAGCAAGTCATACTTGCCGTGCTGGCTAGGCTTTTTGTACAATCACCTTCATTATAGATGCGTTGAT
Organism: Coriaria nepalensis; assembly: GCA_027186245.1. Lineage (NCBI taxonomy): Eukaryota > Viridiplantae > Streptophyta > Magnoliopsida > Cucurbitales > Coriariaceae > Coriaria > Coriaria nepalensis. Next base: position 3,111,560 of record CP114486.1, read on the forward strand.
CATACGGGTTCTCGAAGTTTCGAAGTTTTTCTCATTTAATGAACAATCTTTTAAGATTGAACTATGTTTAGATTTTAAGATTGTATAACATGCATTATAGAGACGAAAAGTAGAAAAAGGCCTTCCCTCTTGCTGTGATTTTGATTTACTACTCGTTTTTTTTGTTTTTTTTGGTGAGGTAACTTTCTATTTACTATTATTTGGTAACAGCAATAAATAATACGGCATATATGTATAAAAAAAAAAAAAGAAGAAGGAAAGAGCCATTTCTCGACCTCCACGCATGAGGGATAGGATAGATCGAGTGGAGAGATTTAGTGATTAATAAATTAATTAAAGAAAATAAAGATAGATTAAGGAGATTACTAATTATAAGTCTACATGCATGTAGTAGGGGCAATTATTAGGAAAACAACAGGAGAAGGCATGAAAAGGGGGGGGATACATGCATCATGTATGCATGGTGGCGGTGAACGCGGCTGTGACTGGTGACAATCACCGTGTGTGGCGCGGTGCGGTGCACTTTCACACTTGTGGCATGTATAATATGTAGTTACTTCTATTTAATACTTCAGATTTTCCTTTTTAGTTTTTACCTATTTATTTCTGTCATGCATCCTTAATTTTTGGGGGATTAAATTAAATAATAAGGATAAATTAATTAATTAATAAAATAAAAACTAGTGTTCAGTGTCATTGAAGAATCCGCCTTGCTTGTCTTTCATGCTTGTTATGTGCTCCCTCTTCCTCATTATACGATCCTCCTCCATCACCTTTTTTTTTTTTTTAATAATTAATTTCTCCTTGCCCTTCTCCCATAAATCTTTTCCGGTTTCCCTCATTTCTCTCATCTCTCTCTCTCTTCTCTGTCTCTCTCTAGACTGGCCTTCATGATTTTCAATACTTTGGATATATACAACCAGCACTGATCAGCGGCGTCAGTTAGTCATCATCTTCCTCATTTGTATAATTTACATGAATGGCAGTTCAAGCTCAATACCCCTCTAATCATGTCTTCCTCTTCAACAAGTATGTTACATATATCCAACTCTGTCTCCATCTCTCTCTCCATCTCACTCTGTTCTTGAATAGTATATGATTAAAAGTAGAGTCTTTCCATTTTTTTGAATTGCAGAAACAATAATCAAGCTGAAGGCCATATTGATTATTCATTACAGTCCCATGAACCAGAGGCAGGAGGAGGATTGTTCCTTGACCAATCACATGTTCGATTTAACCATGCAAGAAGCTGTGAGTTCCTTGATTCGATTTCATTGTTTTCCACCAACCACTATTCCACACGATTCAAACTTAGCTACCAGAGTGATTCTTCTCTGAAGATTTCTAAAATTAATTTCTGCTTTCAATCACAGCAGGCACCAACAACTTGAATAATAATCCACGCAAACGAGGAAGAACAGAAGCTGCTTCACCTTCGATCATCCTCAATCCATTATCTAATTGTAACACTACTACCGATTTGCAGCAATCTCATCATTTTCCTCCTCCTCCTCCTCCTCCTCCTCAACCTCACCAACCTCATCAGCTCATGATCAATCTCTCTCAGCTTCATAACCACCACCAACCTCACATCAATGTCGTTTCCACCGGCCTCCGATTATCTTCCGGCGACCAAAAATGCCAGTTACAGCAGTTACACCAAAACAACCTCGTTTCGCAATCATCTACTGGTTTCTTCTCTCTATCACCAGATCAAGAAGACAGCGAATACTTCGCCTCTCATATTAAACAACAACGAGACGAATTAGACCGATTCCTTCAAGCTCAGGTACAAACTTTATTCCTATCCAAACAGGATCCTTTGATCGAATAAACTCTCCGATTTTGTTATTTATTCGTAGTTTCAATTTCTTTTTAAGGCGGAGCAGCTGCGCCGCACATTAGCAGAGAAACGGGAGAGACAATACCGCGCGCTTCTGCGCGCGGCGGAGGAAACAGTTGCCAGGCGGTTGAGAGAGAAAGAGGCGGAGGTCGAAAAGGCCGCGCGAAGGAACTTCGATTTGGAAGCACGCTCCGCGCAGCTTAGCGTAGAGGCGCAGGTTTGGCAAGCGAAGGCCAGGGCACAAGAGGCCACGGCGAGGTCACTACAAGCTCAACTGCAACAAGCTATAGTGAGCGGGGGTGTAATGGGCGCGCAGGATCAGAGAGATGGAACAGATGGCGGGGGAGGCGTAGAAGGTGAAGCCGAAGATGCTGAGTCGTGCTATATCGATCCGGCCCGGGTCGTAGAATCGGGTCCGAATTGTAGAGCGTGCAGGAAACGCGCCGCGTCGGTGGTGATTCTACCGTGTCGGCACCTCTGCCTCTGTACGGACTGCGATCGGGTGGTTCAGGCCTGCCCACTTTGTTTCTCTTTGAGGAATTCCAGTGTCGAAGTTTTTCTCTCTTAATGATGGGCCGGGCCCAATGTGGTCTGCTAGCCTGCAAGAAGAACCCGGTTATATGAGACTACTTGGTAAAAACTAGAAACCTAAAAAGAAAAAAGAAAATGAAACAGAAACTAAAATGAAATAATAATTATTATTATCATTATGACAATTACACTTATATTATGGTTTCTTTTTATTTAAAAGACAAAAAAAAAAAGATCCGAATAGTCCCACCATATACACAAATTACCTCTTTTTTTTTTTTTTTTTTTTTTTTAATCACTCGTGGAGTTTCAATTAACTAAAGATAATAATGTACATGATGGCCATTTGGGCAGCTGCAATTTTCTTTGTTTTTGGGAGATTTAATTCACATATAAATTCTTTAAATTTTCGAGTTTGCATTTTTCTTCATTGTGAATTTTTTTTCCACCATTCTTTATCCGGGATGAGAAATGATCGTATGAATCATATTTACGAAGGATCGATAAATTATAATTGTGTATATTATTTTTATATCATATCAAATTTATATGTAGTTGCAATAGATCGGTCTATATAAGAATTTCTCATATATGATTATATAAATATAATTATGTTATAAATAATTTTTATAGTTAATTAAATAATAATTGTTTTGATTTGTATTTTAATTTATTAAGTGATTTGATATTTTGGGGAAAAAAAGTAATTTGAAAATATTATAGGGATATTTATAATTAAATTGAGGATATTTTAAGAAATTTGATTTTAAAATATGACATGTTGCACATTGCATGAAATTTTAAATTGACATGTCTTGAAATAACACGCTTCCCTTTGTAAAAGAAATATATGATGTTAATTATTAATTTATATTTAATATTAAATTAATTATGAAATGAATAAATTTTACAATGATATTTTACGAAATTTGATTGTAAATTATGAATAAAAATTATAGTTTAGGAAATTAAATTTATATTGTAACATTTTGTTTTGGATTTTTTTTTAAGAAATAATAATGATAATTATTTGTTTGCATTTAATATTAATTCATTAAGGAATTATAGTATTTTAAAAAGTTTAGTTTAAATTATAAAATAAGGATAATTTAGAAATTTCAAAACTTTCGTTAATTAGGTAATGGAGGGCAAAGAAGAAAAAAAAATCATGTTTTTTTTTTGGCCTTGTTTTCTTCTTGGTCTTGATTAATGGAAAGTGGAGGACTGACAAATACTGTCTGGTGGTGATTGTCACTATTGATCTTGAAAACATTGCAATTCAAATTTTGTCTTGCAAGGAATCATGATCCCATCTAAACCCCTAACGTGGTTTAGGATTGTCACCACACCTAATTAAGAGGTTAGGAATTAGGATTATTTTTGCTGTTACAATCATTTTCATGTTTTTTATTTGTAATTTTTATTCTTTTCATCATTGATTTAATAATAAAAAGGAAGTAACGATTTGACATGATAAAAACCATAAATACATTTTTTTTTAAAATAAAATAAAATAAAATAAAATAAAATAAATAAATAAAAGGGATTTTAAGGAGGGAGTGAGGCCATGATACTTCCTTTTTTTTTTTTTTTTTTTTTTTTTTTTGGCCGAATGGCCCATGATAGTTGACATGACCCCTAGTGGCCGATCTAATTTCATTAGTCCCACTAATTTGTTATTTGACAAAATTGAGGCAAATTATTTATGGTTCTTTTGAGATTAAATAATATTATTTATAAAATATTTGATATTTTATGATTTGGGTTTCTTTTAAATTATAAATTAATTCATCCGTCAAAAATAAATATTAAATCTTACAGTTAATTATTATTATTTATTTAAAATAATATGTATGCACTTTAATTTATTTATTAAAAGAAAAAATAAATTAGTATTTATTAATATTATAAATAAATCACTTGAAATTTATTAATATTATAAATATATCTCTTAAGATAATAAAAATTATAAGAAATTTTCTTCATATTTAACTTGAGTTTTAAGTAAGTCTAATTACTATAGGTGGGAAAATCTAATTAACTTCTAAAATTTTACATTAATTATAATCAACCCTCAAAATATTCTATAATTATAATAAATACTTAAAAAATTAAACTTAAAACCAAAATTATAATAAACCCCATTCTTCCAACGAATTTAGGAACGTTCTTAATAATTTAACCGACCAAACTATTAATTAAAAGAAATAAATTTCTTATTTTTCAAATCAGCCCCTTAACTAGTCTAAAACTAATTTCATTTGATTCTTTTACCCTAATTTTTTTCATTTTTAGAAACAAAACTTCATTCTTTTAACACTACTCGCCGATTCATTAATTAATATGAATGTTGACAAATCGGCCTTTATCTAAACTTCATTTGTATTTTGAATTGCAGATATGAAGTGACGCAAATAAATGGACTCAGGCTTAGGACAAAAAGACGAAAGAAAGGAAATGAACAGGCCTGCGTAAATGAAGGAAGACAAGGCCCACTATAGGCTTTGTAAAAAGGATCATACAAAATCCATCATGTCATAAACTACATCAACACCATTTTCACCGACTCATTCATTTCACTTGTCTGTTTTTTTTTTTTTTTTTAATAATTAAATACTAATTTTGGAGAAATTTCTTAGCAACCCTCTGTCCTCGGTCTACTATAAAATATCCCTCCCTTATATCATATAAATTATAATATCAGATAATACGTACGATAATAATTTTTCATTTCGAAACTAACCTAAAAATTTCTCATAATATTTTTTACAAAAATAAATGCAAACTCATAATATTGGGCCACGTTTGGAGACCCTATTGAAGGACCTAACATTTGGGCCGCGTATTGGGACTATTTACAACGCCAGATACCGACCGGAAAAGGCCGCAGAGCCCATGGGCTGCGATCTATACATTTTAAGCCTAGCTCTTTGCCATAAACACTTTCAAATTTCAAATTGTATAGGCTGGCCTTTTCCGTTCTCAATTTTATCAAAATTAAAATTTTATTTAAAAAATGTTTTGAATGCCCACCCTAAAATTTACTCAAAATAAACATTTTACCTTAAAAATATTTAAATTATATAATTAATTACTCAAACTTTATATTAAAAATCTACTTTTCTTCTTGCTAATTTTTATATAATATGTATTATTTACCCCTAAACCTTTTTTCCTAACTCCAAAGACACTCGTAAGAATAAATAGACGCATGAAAGGGAATGACATTCATATCCTTTGAGTAAAATTTGATATTAAAATTGAGTCTAAATTATTTTTCGAAATATTTAAACTCACGACCAAACGATGGAATGAAAATTAATATATAAAAATCAATTTTCGCCGTATTATAACAACCAAACATAACAATAAATGAAAGTAAAGGAAAGTATTTCCAACATTTTGAGAATAAGACCATAATTGAGAGCATGGACGGTGGGCACTGCTCGAAGATTAAAAAAACTTAGGTATGTGTCTTTGTTTCGTTCACCTCTTTCTTCTTCTTTTTTTTTTTTTTTTTTTTTTTGTGATAAAAACTCCTATACTTTTTTATTGGCCTCCAAAAAAAAAAAGAAAAAAAAAAGAAAAATAATAATTAAAAAAATAATTAAATGTGTGAACACTAGATTAGCTAGCTAGTTAGTTATTGTATTTTATAGTTTTGAGAATATGTTACGTAAATTAAAGTTATGAATTAAAATATTTTAGACGATAAGTAGGATATTTTGATGCTTTAAAGTTTCACACAATTATTTGAAAAAGAAAGCTCAAACTAAGACTCTCATATATATATATACTTTAATTTCTCCGTCATCATATGTAATCAAAGCTAATGGGCCTACCATCAATAATTCAAACCTAATGGACACATCTCATTCCCACCTAATGTTCATGGGTCTTCACAATTCGGGGAACCACTCTCTCTCTCTCTCTCTCTCTCTCTCTCTATATATATATATAACAAAAAATCTAGTATAGAATAAAAATTATTGTGATTTTTAAGGTGGGCCCTACAGAAAAAGAAAAGACTTTTTGGAATCTTAAAGACTTGACAATGTCTCTCCATCGCAATTATTGGCCTATTTTTTGTTATTATCAATACAAATCAAGTTTAAGTTGTGTAGGGCATTGAGTAATTATTATTATTATTAATTAATTAATTAATTAATTAATTAATAATGCACTCCCAAAATAATCTAATGATATTTATAATTGATTGTTACTGGCCCCACGGGCTCACCTACATTTATTATTATTTTTGGAGTTAATCAACACTAATTTCATCGTGTAATGGTTTTTTTTTTCTTATACCAAAAGAATATTTTAGATGGTCTACATCACTTACTTTGATCTTTATTCTTTTCTATGAAAAAAAATATCTGAAAAATGAAAATTTTAACTACAATGATAAATAATAAAAATTAAGATCATTTTTTTTTTAATGATAAATAAAAATTTTAAAAATTATATTAATCATTTATTAATATATATATTTACTAAATATTTCATGTTTCCAGTTTTTTATATATAAATAAATAAATAAATTTCGAAGATGTAATATGAATTAATTTTTATCTTTTTAAATAATGTGCAAGCATCAATAAATAAACTATCAAGCGAAATATTATAAATTACTTATAATTTAATTTTAATTATAATAATATAAATAAATTAATTGAAATAAGGGTATCCAAATAATTATCGATGTATTGTTTTTCTTTCTTCTTTTTTTTTTTTTTTTCTTACTGTTCTCATAGGCAAGCCACGTGGAAGAAGGTAAGAGAGATCAAAGGTGCAGCGGTGGATCTAGAAGCTGTGAACAGCGGTAAATAATCAAGAAGTAGTGGGCAGAGGAAGCAAGAACATAGGGAATAGAACCCATGATAGATAAATACTTAACAAAAGAAAAGGTTGAAAGAGTGCGGGAAAAAAGATCACATCATTCAGAGTGCCCAAGTGTCCAATAGTATCTCGATCTGGGCCCCGCGAAGTGGTGTAATGGGGGGGGGGGGGGGGGGAAGAAAACGACAAAAGAAGATGGGAAAGGGAAAGTGAGAAGGTTGGTGACTTCAGGGAAAGGTTAAATAAAAGATGGGAGAAATCGAGAAAGTGTCATCGTGATGATTTATAGGCATTGACAATAAATATACAGAGGAAAATGAAATTGGAGCTTTTCTCTTTACCCACTCAATTACCTGGGCTTTTTATTTATTTATTTATTCTTTCTTTTTACAGTGAGGCACACTTGAGGCTTTCTTTTTCTCAGCTAATGTCACGTTTGCGGGCATCTTGAATGCCTTTTAGAATTTTAGAGAATGGAACCAAAAGTCTCCGAATCAAAGAACGTAGTGGTCACAATAATATTTGAATCTGTATTGTTGGATCGATGAATTCTGAGCAGGGGTGATCATTTTGGAAGAAACTTGAAAGAAATTTTGGGTGCGGTGATGTGTGGTTCATTCGAAGTATGGGCAAACAACGGGCCATCCTGGAACGTGATGTACAAATTAAACTAAAATATAATTTCGTATCGCAAGCAGCTGTTTGAACAAGAGTATATTTGATCCCCTACAAACTGTTCTGATTCTGTAAAAAAGCAATGTGCCAAAAAAATGATAAGTTAGGTATTTATTTGGTTGGATGGTTCAGAGTTTTATACATTTATGTGGTAGTACTTAAAAATGTGGCCGAATTTTGAATTTTTTACTTTTAGCCAACCCAAATAACTCGTAAGTCGGGCTCGGGCTAAAATTTTAGTTCAAGTTTAGTATAAGCTTGGTGAATTTATCTTTGGATTCATGAGCTTTGATGGGTGGGATTTATTTCTATAGTTTTGGTTATTTTTGCTTTCATAAGCCCCTGTATCGGGCATGTTTTATTTTCTAGGCGTGGATTGCTTTACTTTGGTTTGTTTTGTTTACTTTCTTAAACGGCCCGATTTGTTCCCCTTTTAGGCCGATGCTCCTTTGACAGGGTTTTCTCCTCTCAATGCTATTAAATTTTACTTTTGGCCAAAAAACAAAAAAAATAATAATACTTGTGATGGCTTGTTCCGACCAAGGAGCGTGTAATTCAAACACCGGAGAAAAACCAAAAGAAATAGATATTTTGGTTAGGTTTACATTTTTGGTCCCTCTAATTCACCTTCTTTTCCAATTTAATCCAAAAATTCTCAATACAATCAAAGTAAATCATTTAAGTTTCATAATCATCCTATTTTATTCGTTGATTAAAAAAAAAAAGAAAAAATAAATATTTAATCATTTCAAGAATCACCTTCAAACTTGTTAGTTGTTACTATTCTCACCTAGTATTTTTCCTTAAATACATTCCAGCAATATTTAAAGCATAACTTGTGGTCACATTTGTTTTAATCAATGATCTAGATATTTTTCTTTCGTATCAAATCTAATTGGAAAAATTATTTGTGAATCTAGTTGAAAATCAAAATGTCAATCTGGATCAAGAAATTTTATGAAAGAAAGATGCCTAAAACAATTAGCAGAAATGATATAGTGGGGTACTTAAAAAAGCGGTACACAACTGTAATAGTGAAGATGAGAGTTATTATCTATCGTAGAAGAAGATATAGAAAATGATAAAATAAAAGAAATAGCAGAGTTTAAAGAATTCTAATATTTTCTTTTATTTTTGTAAATTAAATATATAAAGAGAGACGCGGTAGGTGAATGTAAATAATTAGGAGATGTGACGAGTGAAGACAGTTTCATCATTTTTGTTAATTTATTATCCATCTCATCTGTCCAATTCTTTACGTCATCTCTTAGTTATTTGAACATCTTTTCGAACTTCTATGTCCAACCCATAAAAGAGTCTCTATCTTATTCTCCAATACTCCACAGTTCTCCTTACACTTACCTTCATCACGGTTATCAATTCCTTTTGTACCTTCTTATTTTCTTCTTTTTCTTTTTTTTTTCTTCATTGTCTTCTTCTTTTTTTGTATGTTTTTTCTTCTTCTTGTTCTTTTGTAGCTTCTTCTTCTTGTTGTTCCAATTCCCTAGTCAACATGTCTATAGCTTCGTCATATTCATCCTTAAAGGCCAAAGTCGATAAATACTCTTGAGTTGCTTCTTCATTGGCTTATTTCAGAATTCCACGAACGATGATTAAATGAATGTAAAAGTCATTCAATACTTTACCAAGATAAAGTAAAATAATTTCATTAATTCAATAAAGAAACACTTACAAGTTTTTTCCTTGTCCACGTATCGACATTTTTAGGAGTTACAAGCGAATCCCTAGATGACCATCTTAAAATTTGAGAGATGTGATTCTTTTTATTCCGTAATGCAACTTGCTTTTGAAGATAAGGAATGACTTCGTATGTACATTCCTACATAGTAATAAATGGATAAGCAAACATAATTCAACAAAATGAAACCCAAATAATAAATTAAAATAAAAAGTATAACATGTAAAGCCAATGTAAACCTGTCTAAGGTATATGTTTCCTCTTTCTCATTCTCATTCAACTCCTTCTTTTAATATCTATGTGCAAGGGTCTTCTCCTTAATATTATTTTTAAGGACCTGAATGGTTTTCTCATAACTCACTTTGCTCTAAGGGTAACTGGATAACCAATGAAAATTATTGGTTGTACTCAATGTAAATTCCTGGATCTCATTCTTTTTCCCTTGAGCCTAGATGACTCCTTTAATGAAATAAACAACAATCATCTTCACAATTTCATCATCATCATTCGTTAATAAGGCAACATTTAATTTGAATCTCCATGCAAACTCAAAAAGTGGTACACTCTTCCCACCAACGTACTTCCTTAATAGGTGATCATCTTTTTTATCAACTTAATAATATGGTTAGAAGGGTAATCTTGACATTTCAACCGCATAACCATTGCAAATTCCCTCAGATCGAACTGCACATTCTTCTTCTTATTCTCCTTAAACCACAACTTGAACTTCTTCTTGCACTCGGCTTATCGGAGAAGAAAATTTTTTATAATTTGGCCAGAGTTTATAAGATCCGCCTTCACATTAACAAAGTGGTCTAGTCAAGTTTTTCTAAACATCTGCAAATGTTGTGGAGTGAGTGAGCTTTTCTTTTATGTCAGCCATCACAGTTTCTTGCTTTGCTATCATAGTAGTATGGTACTCGTATAACTACTAATTTACTCGATAGGTCGAAGGCCTCTTCACATAACCCTATCGACTCGTAGAGTAAATTTTATGAGTCAAAAAACCCTTTAAAGGTCTCGGCCCTTCGACTGGTAGAGTAAACTCTATGGCTCAAAAGACCCTTTCATAGATCCCTTCGACTCGTAGAGTCAACTTTATTGCGCTTTTGAACAAAAATCAACCTATAGAGTCGAATGCCCATTCATATGGCCATTTTGAAAGAGGGTTTTAGGACACTTATCAAATTACTCGAAGACATATTTTTCTGTATTGATTCCGGCGCTGTTTTTAACTTCTTAGCTTCTCGTTCAGGTGAGATTGAAAGATCATCTTCCTTATTTATTTATTGTTTGTCTTCCTTCGCATTCCCATGAGTTTGAGCTATCTTGATTTTTCAAAATGCATTAGGTTTGTTTTGAACAAAGATTTGTTATTCAAAACATTCTAGATTCTGATTTCGAATGATTTATTAGCTCGAATGAGTTTGTTAATGGAGGTTAAAAATGAAGATTATAATCTTTAAATATGTGCTTGGCATTAATAAAGGCCTCGATGTGCATTAATGGGATGGGATATGGGATAAAAGTAAGAAAAAGAAAATAGGTGGGGAAAAAAAGTAAAAAATAAAAGCAATGGAAGGATCACCGAGTTTGACCCAGTGACCCGCATGTCTCTTCCCCTGGCAACCTGGCTTGCTCATATTTCTTGGATTTGCATGGGCGACCGAATTACCTAGACTGCATGAGTGCTTACTTAATCGGAGGTCTTTGTGCTGATCGATCAGTAAACCCCCAAACAAAATATCCTTCCAGACCTGTTTCTGTAGTTTCCTAAAACTATGTTTATACCCCCTTCGGAGTCTATGTTTACTTTCTCAAAAGGATCTCTTTGTAATTAACACAAATACTAAGGGCCATATATAGAAGAATCTGAAACTCTCAATTTAGGACCCCAGGTATTTTAAAAGCCACTGGTTTTCACTCTCTAAACCAGAACTAAGTATCTCTCTCTCTATAAATTGTTCTCCCCATTTATTTTCTCTTCATCTCTCTCGCTTCTCTCTCTAATGGATTCTTCTGCACCAACGAGGAGACCTTGTTTCATCGAGGAAGATGACGGTCTAGCTTCACTGGTTGATATGGAAGCTGGAATTTCGGGAAACAAAGTTGCTGTGTTTTCCAGATCTCTTTATTACAACAGTTCAGCGCCCTCTTCTTCTAGAAGAAGATCAGGAGGTAGTTTTGGAAATTCATCTCCCAGATCTGGAAGGTTCTTCTACGATTCCAGATTCGAAGAGCATCATCATCGTCAACCCTATTTCCTAGACGCTTGCTCTCTCTGCCAAAAACCGCTCGTTGATAACAGAGACATCTTCATGTACAGGTTCGTGTTCTCTCTTATTTTTTTTGGGTGGTTTTCGATTTTCTCAGTTACCAAACAGGGGAAGTTAAATTGTAAAGTGCATATGATTTGCAGAGGGGATACGCCATTTTGCAGTGAAGAGTGCAGGCAAGAGCAAATAGACATCGATGAAGCGAAAGAAAAGAGCTTTAAGTTTTCTATGAAGAAGGCTTTGAGGAAGAAGGAGCAGATGAAATCCGATTCTCCTAACAAGTCCTCCACTCAGGACTATCCTTTACGAACTAGCACTGTCGCAGCTGCTTAGATTCAGAATGAATATTTTTCGAGAGACAGAAACCGCAATTATGTATAAAAAAAAAAGAACCAAAAAAAAAAAAAACACGAGAGAGAGAGAGAGAGAGAGAGGAAGGGCCAAGGAGAGAAAGGGAGATGAGGAGTTGTTTTTTTCTTAGATGTTTTTGGTTAGAAGAAGTGTTGTGTATTTTGCTTGGATTTTTTTCGCTCTGTGATTTGGCTCACTCTCTGTTTCTTTTCCTTTTTGTTTGTACTGCTTTGATTCTCATGGAATTAGACGATGATCATATAACAAAGCTATTATTAGTTTCCCTGTTGAGTCATGTAATCATTCGTCTTTGCTTTTTTAACCAGTCGATGATATTGTTTGGAAACATGAAATGTAAGCTGCCTTTCCATTTCTCGGATTTGGATTTGCTTCCGATTGTTCGCAATATTGTTTATCAAAAAATTAATGACGAGACTCATTTTTATTTCGGTAAGGTTTGGATCCTTTCCAAGGGAATCGGAGAAAAGCTGAGGATGTATATGGGTAAGGAAAAGCAGAAATTGAGATTTAGAAAAGAAAAAAAAAAAAAGCATTTTAAGAAATGGTTTAAAGTTACATTAACTAAGATGAATATTTGGGATATGTTACATGTGATGTTGATTGAACAATTAATTATGTTTGTAGCAGTAGAAAAATGAATTTATTTTCATCACTAAGTCGTATTTGGGTTCTATTAATAAAAAAAAAAAAAAAAAAATTAATAGAAGAGAGAGAAACATTGATGGTACTGGTACATAAAAGAATCTTCTAGCTTCATGGAGAAACATCATCACCAATAAAATAATTGTCGACATAGATTAAAAACATATGCTGGGTTTTCTACGGTTATCCATTACGTCCAGATAACCCCATGACGGCCCAATCTCACTCGAGATTTGGTCTTATTGAGCTGAGTAATTCAGTATGGAGTCCCTGTTTGTTGACCTGGCCCATAGGACGGAGTGGGCCGACCCACAAATAATTGAGATCAGTATAATAAACCGATCCTATCCGATCTGCCTTTTACCTCTCTGTTCTTTTTTTCTACACTCGAGAGCAATTGATGCAATAATAAGCTAGCAATTGAAGTCAGCTTTACAATTCTTGTGTATCTAGTTATTGGAGCGTGTTTTTCATGCACTGTTTCAAATTCAACTAAACAAAATGCCAACTAGAGCTACAACTACTAAAAGTTCCTTAGAAAAATTAGCCACCATGAAAATGGTGGGAGATATTTGGAGGGTAAATTGAATCACAGTGTCTAATTTCTAAGAGTTGAAAGGCTACACCTACACTATGGGAACGACGTCGCAGAATACTGTCGTCTTGCATCAGTTGGCTGTCACGCCACGTGCGCACGTCCTAATTAAATTGGGTCCCCCCACTCTCAACTTAAACCGCCTTCTGGGATTTGTAGTTTGGATACGAGGCAAAATATCGCAAATCGTCGGCCACGAATATCCATGTAGAATCTGACATTTTTCCCCTGCAAACGCGCCACGTGGTCATTAACGGCTTGACTCTCCCTCCATCTTTCAATCAGATGACTTTAATTTCCACGTGGCATAAGCAGAAAGCCTCAATCAATAAGCGCACCCCAGTGGAAAATGGATATCACACGCAGATGAGCACAGCCGCGGTGGCACCTCCAAAGTGGTCCGTTTTCCAGAAATGCACCTGGCGTGTTCTCGGCCTTACTAGACGTGTCCTTCAAGGCTTTAATAGAGAGTTTTATTTTCACTTTCTTATTTTCTCTCTGAACTGGCCTCGTTCTGGTCTTTCTTCATCTGCGATCATCGTGGTGCGATGATATTGTAATCGAGCGGGGAAGCCGGAATATAAAATGTTGGAGGATCAGGTGGCTTATTTGTTGCAGAGGTACCTGGGCAACTATGTCCGAGGCCTCAACAAAGAAGCTCTTAAGATCAGCGTCTGGCGAGGTCTGAATCTCTCTTAAACCCTACTTCAGCAGTTTCTATAAGTGTCGTACTTCTTTTTTACTGTGTTTAGATCATCGAGTTGAGCTGGAATCGGAATCGGAATTTGAGTTGAAGTTGGAACGTTGTTGGTGTGTGACTAGATATAAGATTTTGATCATTTTAAGTTGGATTTGTGATGGTAATGGCGGCTGTTATTAGATTTTGGCTCTGAAAGCTAGTGAGTTGTGACGTCGGACTAACATTCTAGTTGTAGGCTGAAGCTTGGAGGACATACTCAGCTCATATCAATTTTATTTTTACATAAAAACGAGATGAAAATTTCCAAGGTAGGGATGCATGGAAGTACATATGATTAGGCTGGGAACCTGCTAATCTCAGAGAGAGTAGAAAGAAATAGAAATGCTCACTGTAGGGAATGCGAATGAATATTGTGGCTGTGTTATTATTTGAGACGAGAAAGGCTACTGGTTGGTGCTTGTGTCTTGAAAGTTGAAATTACTCCACTCCTTTTACGGCGCTTATTGTGGCAACACAAATTCTACTCCCATTTTCGATTGAATGAATGTTTCAGAATGGTATCTAAATGCCATGATAGAAAAAATTAGTTTCCAGTATTGCCATTTTTGTGCAAATGCTCATGGTAGAAGTTATCCATTCAGATGAAAGCCACTCTTCTATTTCACTTAATCACGTGCATGTAGGAAATTCTGTAGTCGAACAATCTCCCCCTGGTTTCTTCATTGGAGCTATTCTGTATTAATTTTCACACACTCACCAGTTTTTAGTTTTCACTTGCTTAGTAGTTTAATGTTCACAAGTCTCGAAATGCATCAACAACTCCACCACATCCACATGTAGTGCTGGAACCTTTTACAGCTCCTTGTTATCATTGTTTATCTTGATTCATATCATCTTCTGTTCATGAGAAAGCCTCGTATAAATTTTCCTAGTATTTTATTCAAGTGCTCAATCCATTTATTTGTTGGTGATGAAATTTGATTCCTTGTCACCTAACTGCAAACAGGCGATGTTGAGCTGACTAATATGCAGCTGAAGCCAGAGGCGCTCAATGCATTAAATTTGCCTGTTAAAGTCAAGGCTGGATTTCTCGGATCCGTCAAACTCAAGGTATCTGGGCTTTACATTGGCATAATTGGATACGAGCAATTGTGATTTGTCAGATTTATTGTTGAAAATTATTTCGGTTGGCTTCATGTTCATCATAAATTGGAAGGAAGAGGGCTAGCTATCGGGCTGCATCATTATATAGACATGCATATGTGTGCTTTGTTCTTGTTAAATTATCGATTGTCAATAAGAAATTGGATCCAACTATGTGACTATCATTGAGACTTTTAACACTCCCTCTCACGGGCAAGCCCATAACAATACGGGCTTTGCATGTACAAACAAATGGAAAACAAAGCTCAAAAAGCATATCATATGCAAAAATAACAAAGAGAGGAGTAACCATGATTTTAACGCGAGATCTCAGCTTTGATAGCATGTTAAGTTACCGATTATCCTAGAAGTTCAAATTGATAGGAAATGTGCCCAACTATGTTATCTATCATTGAGACTCTCAACAATTCTAAGTATGATTGAACTATGGAGTGTGATGTTAGACTGTACTTTCAATCTAGAATTTGGGATGTCAACTATTGGCTTATGAAATTGTTAGACGTCTGGTTGCAAATTTTTCCTTCCACAGTTCATGATCTGATTGATGTGATTTGTTGTTGGTACACAGCTTGAAGAGGTTTCAAGTCTTAATTAGTCTATACGTACACCAACTTCGAAAATGGGTTGGAATCAGATCGTCTATTGTTTCTCTCTTAGTTGTACTCTAATCTCTGTGTTGCTAATATATTTTATTATTCTATGTCAATGGTGAATCAATTGTTTCATCTTTATAAATTACTGAACGTATGTCATTTAAAACTAAGGTTTCTTACTCTAATTACCAATATTAGATTCCAAATTGAGAGGTCGTTATTATTTTACGATTCAAGGTTCCATGGAGCAGGCTTGGTCAAGATCCAGTTTTAGTTTCCTTGGATCGCATTTTTTTGCTAGCTGAACCTGCAACCCAAGTTGAAGGTCGAACTGAGGATGCTGTCCAGGAAGCAAAGAAAAGCAGAGTGCGGGTAAGAGATGCTGAGCTTTATATATGTGGTGTTGTTGGCCCACAAATGATCTCTAAGTGATCAATTAATTGTGTTCATTTTACCCTTTTACCTTGGGAAATAGGAAATGGAGCTCAAGTTGTTGGAGAAGGCGCAACAATTAAAAACAGAATTGGTATGATTTGATATGATCCTCTGCAATGTATTGAAGCCTCCAAGATGCATCTCTCTCTCTCTCTCTCTCTCTTTTTTTTTTGCATTACCCTGTGTATCCTCACGCATATAATTTGGATGTCTACACGTACGCATGAGCTAACAACAACACTACCTACCTGGTTGATCTTGTAATCCTTGGTGGTAAGTCTGAAAGTGATTGCATATTTCTGAGTAAACTGATTTCTGAATATTTATGTCGTTAAAAGATGAAAACTTAAGAGGTTGATGTCCTTGCTGCATAATGAAGTAATAATTATTAGGTGCATGCTCTGCTTGAACTCGCAAAATTAAATGAAAATGTTTAATTCTTAGTAGTTTTCAAGCACATCATGTCTTTATTTCTTTTCACATTTTTAGGCCAAATTGGGCTCAATTTTTTACCCTATTTGACCTTTATCTTAATGACACCAAATTGATATAAAAAAAATCCGAGTAAGAAATTTTGGATAATGACGAGACGTATACAATGCTTTGAAGTCTGCATGAAGGCCTGAATGATTGAGCAGTCAGCTTGTCTTATATTGTGTTTAATGTACCATTTTGTTTTTGTTTCATTCTCTTAGTTAATATAGATGTATTGTTTTTAAGATTGAAGTGGATTTCTGATTGATTTATGGAAGTGGATAGATACAGTACTATGTTATATATGTATGTATATATTCCTGTTCCTCTTTAGCTCTGGCTATGTTATATTTTCTCCCATTAAAATATAGATATGATGGTGCTATACTAACATTGCTCTAACGCCTTTCTCCCTGATATTTTTCTCCTTAAGAATCAATCATGGTTGGGATCCCTAGTCAGCACCATAATTGGAAATCTGAAGCTCTCAATATCAAACATTCATATTAGATATGAGGATCTTGAAAGGTAATGTAAACTTGAGAAGTTTCTTGTAGGTATTAGTTTTCTTACCTTGAAGCATTTCAAATTCTATTTATGCAGCAATCCTGGTCATCCATTTGCAGCTGGGCTAACTTTGGAAAGACTATCAGCTGTTACAATAGATGATAATGGGAGGGAGACTTTTATTACTGGGGGTGCCTTAGACCGGATTCAGAAGGTCTCTATCTTACAAACAACATGATATAAATATTTCATTCTTTGTGCTAATATCTGAGTACTTATGAAAAGAAAACAATTATTTGTAGTCATCATCTTGTAGAGGGTTCTCTAGTCTTAATTCCAATCGCTTTTAAAAGGGGAAAAAAGGAAATATTCCTATGTGGTTTCTTGGTTGTTAAACTTCATATAGATAAATCCATGGCACACAAGATTCACTTGTGAAGGACAAATGGCACAAGCAGGAAGCATTTTTATCTTGATCAATTGTCTTTATCTTGCCATTCATTCAAAAAAAAAAAAAAATTCTTGCCATTCATAGTTTTCATCTTCATCTTACAGTTTGTCGAGCTTGATCGTCTTGCATTGTATCTTGATTCTGATGTCACACCATGGTATGTCAATAAACCATGGGAGGATTTACCACCTTCAGAATGGGTTCAGGTATTCTAACTCTATTTTTGGTTAAACCACTTGTGCTCTTTTATCTTTAGGCACTGCAATCATACTTCTGCTCTCAAATGGCTTGCAGACTTTCCGATTCGGTACTAAGAATGGGAGACCAGCTGAATTTACTTTAAAGACTCATACCTACATTTTGCAACCTGTGACTGGCAATGCAAATTATACGAAGCTGAGGCCAAATGAATTTGCTGATAGTAGTCAACCTTTGCACAAATCATCAGTTAATTTGGATGACGTGACTCTCTGTTTATCAAAGGTTAGCTTAGAGTCTTTTCTGCAATCATGAAAATATTTTGGAAGTCATCACTCTTATTCCTCTTGAATGAACCGGTTCTTTAATGTCTCTGCAGAATGGTTACAGGGATGTCTTAAAATTAGCCGATAATTTTGCTGCATTCAACCAACGATTGAAATATGCTCATTTCCGTCCAAATCTCTCTGTCAAGTCTGATCCTAGATCATGGTGGAAGTATGCTTACAAAGCTGTCTCCGATCAGATGAAGAAGGCAAGGTAATTAATCTAGGTGCTTTCCTCATTACTTATGTTAGTGTTGTTGGTTCTGTATATTTCTAATCAAAAGATAAGAATAAAGCTGTACTTACTGACTGCCATGGCATTAGGCTTTAATTTCCATATCCCCCCGCCCCCAAAAGGAACACTTGCTAAAATTATTCTCTTTTGGCAGCGGGAAAATGTCATGGGATCAAGTTCTTAAGTTTACAAGCTTGCGTAAGAAATATATCTCTCTATATGCTTCACTACTCAAAGCTGACCCCAGTCGCCTGGTAGTGGATGATAACCCAGAGATTGAGGATTTGGACCATGGTCTTGATATTGAACTTATACTTCAGTGGAGGTACTTTTATTGCTTGTTAATAGTGAATTATGCAGCGAGGAAGGCACATAATGATGTTGCTTCTTTCTGTTTTATTTGTTTCCTCTCCTCCCAAAGTACTTTTCAATCTGTTGCAGTTTTAGGCATTTCTTTTATGGGGTCTCTGTGAGTCTTGCATGGGTTTGGAGATTAGTCATGAGTGTACATTTATATAGTTTCACGAGGGGGATTAATTTGGAGAAACAATAGGGAGTACTCCTTAGAGGCCACAATGTGGGATTTTAATCTTCTGTGTGGGGTCTTTTAATCTTCCGATACGGTCTACACACATACCAATATTATATAGATCCATGTGTGAATGCAAAATATATCTGTTGCAAAGTTGACTACCACTTCTGCTTTGCCATCTTCTACTTGGAAGCTTTTACTAATGGAGTTAGATCCTTTGGGATTCTGTAGGATGTTGGCTCACAAATTTGTCCGGCAGTCGACAGAATTAGACCCTGACTTGAGGAAACCAAAAACAAAGAAATCTTGGTGGTCCTTTGGAAGGTGATTATTTATCTCGGAAGTTGCTATAATTTTTCTTCATTTTAATGCAGATTACATATTTGGGATGTACTCTTTCAGGGGCAATCAGTCACTCAAAGATGAAGGTGAACTGTTTTTGAGAGAAGAAGATTGGGAGCAGCTGAATAAGATTATTGGATATAGGGAAGGAGGCGATTCTCAACCAATTATAAATATGGAGAAGGTGGATGCCCTTCACACCTTCTTGGAGGTTCATATGAAACATAATGCCTCGAAGCTTATTGGTGAAGCTCAGAATACTCTGGCTGAACTGTCATGTGACAGTTTTGATTGCTCTATTAAGCTTTATCCAGAGGCAAAAGTTTTTAACCTGAAATTGGGATCTTATCAGTTATCATCGCCAAATGGTCTACTTGCTGTGGTATAATATGCTCTTATTTGACCTCTTCAATATCTACCAGGTCATCATTACGGAAGTTGTAAATCCCGAACTTTTGTTTTTATCTCTGACAGAGTGCAACTGCTAATGACTCATTAACTGGAGTCTTTTCTTACAAGCCTTTTGATGTTAAAGTGGACTGGTGTATGGTCGCCAAAGCATCTCCTTGCTATGTGACAGTATGCTCTGGTCTTTCTTATTTTCCAGGGATAAGTTTTCTTTGATAGTTTTTTGTTCCTGATGTAATGTCTTTGCTCAGTACCTGAAGGACTCTGTCGATCAAATTGTCAGTTTTTTTGAGAGCAACACTACTGTTAGTCACGCCATTGCGTTGGAAACTGCTGCTGCTGTGCAGGTCTTCTTCTTCTTCTTCTCGAAATAACTGATTGGTATGCTTGATCCTACTTGTTTGATTAGCAATAAAGTATGAAATGCCGTAGTGCAAAATATATGATAACAGCTACACCAAATTCCCTCCTTATTGTTGCATGTTCATATTGGAGTATTCATGGAATAGAGCTAATAACCATGTGGTTAGGTCACATTCACAAACTTTGTAGCACTGTGACTTCAAATGTATTTTCAATTCACCTAGAATGTGTTTGTTATAGCCTACTGTCTGCAATTGTCCATTCTATTCCAGGGGTTATCTTGCTAGCTATATTGATCTCGAGTGCTGATGATTTAGTTGTTTTATAGATGACGATCAATGAGGTCAAGCGTACTGCTCAACAACAAGTGAACAGAGCATTAAAGGATCATACTAGGTTTGTCTGTATTCACTATGATGTATTATTGGTTATGACAAGGAACATGCAACTTCCATGTTGGTAGCATTGATACTCTGAACTTGTGTTTTAGAAAAAAAAAGGTTCTGGTTCATATCATTGCTAGCCTTCATAGCTATATGTAGATATCATTGGACTTCTGTCATTCTGACTGCATGATATGATGCCTGTCTGCTGGTAGGTTTCTGTTGGATTTGGATATTGCTGCTCCCAAGATTACAATTCCCACTGGATTTCGTCCCGACAACGCCAATTCAACAAAGCTTTTGATTGACTTGGGAAATTTGGTTATACGTACAGAGGTTCGTCTATAAAACTAATTCTAAAATAATTTTTTATGTCCTATAATTGTAAATGGTGGGTTACTGCAGGATGCCTCCAAACATGGATCCCTGCAGGAGTTGGATATGTATTTGCAGTTTGATTTGGTTTTGAGTGACGTATCTGCATTTTTGGTTGATGGTGACTACCACTGGGGCCATGACCATTTGAAAGAGTCTGCTGGCTTTGTTGATTGCACTAGTGTTAGTTACTTGCCTGTTGTTGATAAGTGTGGAGTAATTTTAAAGCTTCAACTGGTAATGTGACTGTATTTCCCCTAAAACCTAGCACATATATGACTATCCATGTGTTTCTGAGTGTATCTTTTATCTATTGTTTTTTGTAACATGTGAATCTATTGAAGCTGATATTAATTGTTATTCCTTTTAGATTCGATTAGAGAACCCTTCTTTTCCTTCAACAAGAATTGCTGTGCGATTACCATCCTTGGGGTTTCACTTTTCTCCCGCTAGATATCACCGGTTAATGGAAGTGGTGAAGATCTTTCAGGTGGAGAGAAGGAAGAATTCAGGTTTTCTCCGACCATGGGATCAGGCGGACTTCGAG
The DNA here is from genome assembly GCA_027186245.1 of Coriaria nepalensis. Taxonomy (NCBI): domain Eukaryota; kingdom Viridiplantae; phylum Streptophyta; class Magnoliopsida; order Cucurbitales; family Coriariaceae; genus Coriaria; species Coriaria nepalensis. The sequence continues at coordinate 3,133,068 of CP114486.1, forward strand.
GGATTGTTATCTCTCCTTAGTAGGAAGGTACATTGTCTCCTCCTTTCGTTCCCTCCTTGTGTCCAAGTCCACTGATGTTGTTTAAGATATTCAATCTGTTTGTAATGACTATCTTTACTTCTTTTTCATATCAATTGATTGGTAGGGTGTTGGAAATAGGGAAGCTGTATGGACACAAAGATACATTTGCTTGGTTGGGCCATATATTTATGTGCTTGAAAGCCCTGGCTCTACATCTTACAAGCAGTATCTCAGGTTGGCTAGCCTACTTCTGTCAATTGAGTTTTGATCAGCTGATAGACCTACAACTAAATACCACATTAAGTATGGGAATATTTCATAAATCCGTGCAACTCCTCGAGTGTACGATTAATTTGATCATCAATGCTAATTACTTAATTCTTCAAACTAAACGTGCTCTTTGATTTGCTTAAAAAGTTTTATTTTTTTGAACTTCATTTTTTTTTGGGAATTGATTTAACGATGATTGATCTACTTGATTCAGAATGCACGTCTTTGTTCTTTTTCATACTTGATATGCTTAATTTGTGTAGTGGCTCTCTTGTTGTAGCTTAAGTGGAAAACAGGTATTGGAAGTTCCTGCTGAGGATGTTGGTGATGCAGAACATGTATTGGCTGTCTGTGATCCTGCTCGATCAAATGGCAAGGTTGTAGCTATATCATTGTGATTTATGTATAGATATTTGGTAATAATGGTTGATTATGTTCAGTCAAGTTTTTTGATTTCATCATGTTAATATAATCTTATGTAGGTTGTAGAGGACAGTAGTGCATTTATACTATGCTGCGACTCTGAGGATTCAAGGAAAACTTGGAAAAGTCGCTTGCAGGGGGCTATATATCGTGCATCGGTATATCTTCTTGTGCCTTCAACATGCTATTATTACTCATTTCTTTTGACTAAGTAAGACTTCCATGTTTGGCTTCTAAGTATTGGGCCTGGACTGCTACTGAGTTTATAGGTACTAATGTTATTTTTCTTTATTGAAACACTGGGACTTTAATTTGTAAAATGATGTGTCTTATGCTCTTCAGTTGAGTGTTTTTTTTTCCCCTTTTCCCTTGGTGATAACTGTTAATAACAAGTAATTTTTTTATGATCTTATAATTACATCTGGGTTGGTCCCGCAATGCTAATGGAAGAGATGTGAATTAATTTCAAGAAAATTTTAAACGAACGACTTGGATAATAGGAGCTGGAAGGTAGCTCTCCATATATTGATGAACTTTTGATTTACAACTTTTATACTGGATGAATAGATGGATAGAAAAAAAAAAAAAAACCAGAAATGGTTGGCTTGCTCCCATCTAGATTTCTTTTGCCCAAATGCTCCACATTTATTTTTGTGGCTCCCTTAAAATTCATTGGACTGGGAGGGAATAATTACGTGAAACTAACTTGCCATCATTGTTGATGAGATATAACATTTGCATGATGACCTGATTTTATTCTCTATGCCTCAGCCTATTTTGTTAATCTTTGCCTATGATGATTAGTAATGTTTTCAACTCCAACAGAAACCATAGAAATTGAAGTGGGTTCTTTGCAGGGTTCTGCACCTATTACTGGTTTATCTGAAACTTCATCAGACACCGAGTCGGAATCCGAAGTGACTGGGAACCGTGAACCAATTAATTTATCTGCTGAGGACTTGTTTGTCACTGGTGTTCTTGATGAACTTAAGGTCTGCTTCAGTAGTACCTCTCAGGTAAACTCGAGATGCTTATATGTTATCTAGTTTCTTCAAAATAGATGTCATGTAAGCCTGGACTGTTTCAGTTGTGTTGTTAAGAAGTTTTATATATTTTTCTGGCCTTCTTCATAGCACGGTCAGAGCTTTATGAAGGTCCTTCTAGCTGAAGAATATCGTCTATTTGAATTTAGAGCGATTGGGGGCCGGGTTAGTAATGTCAAAACCTTTTTACCCATTATCAATATATTACTTCTTCACTTTTAAGGTTTATACATTGGCATATAGGTCGAGCTGTCAATTAGATCAAAGGATATGTTCATTGGAACCATCCTGAAATCTTTGGAGATAGAAGACCTGATTTGCCGCAAGGGTACATCTCAATCTTGTTATCTCGCAAGATCATTCATCCGAAACACAAATGAATGCCCATTCTCTGATGATGTTGGGAGTCAAAGTTTTGAAAACAATGGCATAATTTCAAGTGAAGGAGATGATAAGTTCTATGAGGCACCTGAAACACTGTTAGACTCCATGGATTCTCAAATGCAGTCACCACTTAAGTATGAAAGTGTTCAGAATTCATTCACTTCTGAAAGTTCATTGTCGAAGCCTCCTAGCTTCAGCCGTATTGCTGGTCTCCTCCCTTGCAATGCTCATGTAACTAATAGCAAGGAAATTGAGCTAACTGAGACATTGGATAGCTTTGTGAAAGCTCAAATAGTTATGTATGATCAGAACTCTGCTCGATACAATAATATTGACAAGAAGGTGCATGTTTAACCCCCCCAATCATATTTGTTTTGATCAATCACCTGTCCACCTATTATAATGTGTTTTTTCATTGGTAATTGATTTTGGCCCTTCAGGTTACGGTGACTCTAGCTACCTTGTCATTTTTTTGTCGAAGACCTACGGTTATTGCAATTATGGAATTTGCAAATGCTATAACCGTTGAGGATGAAAGATTTGCGTATTCCGATGATAATTCTTCATCAGGAATTAAGGACCAAGATACCTCCAAAGAAGAAGTCAGCAATGGTCAACATTCAGTAACCAGAGAGGAGGCTACTATTAAGGGTTTGCTCGGGAAGGGGAAATCAAGAGTCATATTTAGTTTAGCATTAAATATGTCTCGGGCCCAAATTTTCTTGATGTACGAAAATGAGACTAAGCTGGCTAGTTTTTCTCAAGATAATTTGCTAACCGATATCAAGGTTTGCTCTCACTTGGATCCGTATTTTCTCTTTTATTGTGAACTTTACTCTTTTCCATGCTTATAGTTTCACTTTCTTTGAAGGTGTTTCCATCCTCTTTTAGTATAAAGGCATCGCTTGGAAATTTGCGAATAAGTGATGAAGGCCTTCCTAGCAACCACATGTACTTTTGGGCCTGTGATATGAGAAATCCTGGCGGTAGTTCCTTCATTGAGGTTCTCTCTCCCTCTGTCTCACGTGTGTGAACCAGAAGCCTAATTCGTCTTTGTAATGCAATCTAGTATACTAATCTTTATAGCAACATTGAGATGACTAGACTCGATCATGAACAAAGTACTAAAATGATTAAGAAAATCTATTTCTTGGTAAAGACACAACATCCTACCTCACCCACAGATGCACATCTTTATGATGTATGGGGCTGTTTGTTTAACTGCACGTCACTCTCTTGCCTTTTGCAGTTGTATTTTAGTTCATTTTCAGTTGAAGATGATGACTATGATGGGTACGAGTATAGCCTCTTTGGGAAGCTTTCAGAAGTACGTATTGTTTACTTGAATCGATTTATTCAGGAGGTAAATTTTCTACTGACTTATGTAGTTAGAAAATTCAGATCCTCAATTTAGTTCTTCATTATTGCTAGTCTGTTCATTAATTTGTGCAGTATGTGGTTAATAGACTTATATTCTTATCTTAATTCATCTCCTTATATACTGAGAAACTGTTATGTAGGTCATCAATTACTTTATGGGTCTTGTCCCGAAAAATTCGAGGGGCACTGTCAAGGTAAAAGATCAAGTAACAAATTCAGAGAAGTGGTTTACAACAGGTGAAATTGAAGGTTCTCCTGCTTTGAAGTTGGATCTCTCTCTTAGAAAGCCTATCATAATAATGCCTCGAAGGACTGAAAGCAAAGAGTAAGTTTTAACCATTATAGACTTTTATTGTGTTCTAGCGATCAGGTTTTAATGCACGTGAGCTCCTTTGTTACATTGGATCATTAATGGCATATTTATTCTTATTGCTCGAGACTTTCCCCTAGCAGTTACTTGAAGCTTGATGTTGTCCACATTACCATCCGGAACACCTTTCAATGGGTTGGTGGCAGTAAAACAGACATGAACGCTGTGCACTTGGATATCATGACTGTTATGGTGGGTTGTTTTCCCAACGTATAATTCAAGCATTAATTGATTTGGTGGATGAGTATTAGCTCGATTGTATTGAGTGAGAATGTCTGGCTTATGAATGCATCTTTGAGTTGTCCCAAATTTTATGCCCAAAAGTCTTGAAAATTCTCTTTGAAAATCACATAAATTTGAAGTTAGTTTTGTTTCATATGTATAGCAGTGTTAAATGCTAATCATGATTCCTAATTGCTTTAATTGTTTCTTTGATGTGGGATGTAGGTGGAAGATATTAATTTAAATGTTGGCACGGGAACAGAATTAGGAGAAAGCATAATTCAAGATGTGAAGGGGATTTCTGTTTCCATTCGGAGATCTCTTCGAGATTTGTTACATCAAATACCAAGTATCGAAGTAGCAGTTCAGGTATGAATCAAAACTATCCCTTTACATGCTCTGTCACTAGGCTATCTTACTGTGATCTGATGTATGGTCAATGCCATACTTCACAGATACAGAAGTTGAAGGCAGCTCTTTCAAACAGGGAATACCAGATAATTACAGAATGTGCTGTCTCTAACATTTCAGAGACCCCACATACTGTGCCTCCATTTAACAGTCAAGCTGAGCCATCTTCATCTGATGTAGTAGAGTCCGTGGCTTCTCAGAATCCCGATGGTTTCAAAGCTGAATCTTCAAATAGGGAAGCTTGGATTACAATGAAAGTATCAGTAGCTATTAATCTCGTTGAATTGTGCTTGCATGCAGGTATTGCAAGAGATGCATCACTAGCCACTGTTCAGGTACTGCATCAACTTTCTTGGATTCATTCTGTTAGGAATCCTTAAAAATATGCTTGAATTATAGGGGACACTGAACTGTCTTATGCCTAATCTCTGATCATCAATTCTTCATTGCCTTTCGCTTACTCTAGCTTCTATAATTTCTTCATCTCCTAAAAAATTCCTAATGGTTCAGTTGAGGGGGATAGTTTGTTTTAATATTATGTGTTGGAAATATCGTATTTTTAGCCTTAGTTGTAGGTAGATTATTGTTTCCAGATTTTTAGGATAGTTCAGTTATTGTATTTCCTGATTTGTAGTATCTGATCCTAGTTTCTAGCTGGGATCGGTTATGCTCTTAGGTCTTTAAATATCTAAGATGCTGATGAATAAAGATAGAAAAATAGAGAATTCTTTTACCTCTGATTTCATGTTATCAGAGCAGGCACTCGGCCTGATTTATAATGAGTTATAAGATAGTGCGATGAAGTCTGCCTTCACTGGTCAGAAGGAGACGTCGTCGGAGGTCGCCTCGGAACGAACCACAGAAACAGGTTCTAGTCTGCAGAGAACCATGACTTATCTTCCGTCTCTAGATACTTCATCAACAATTAATTTGACGGGGCATAAACTTAATGGACGAAATTATGTCCAGTGGGCTCAAAGTATGGAGATCTTCATCGGAGGCAGAGGGAAGGATGAGTTCTTAAACTGGAGAAATTACAGCTCCGCCACAAAAAGACCCAGCATTTAAACTTTGGAAGGCTGAAAACAAAATTGTCATGACCTGGTTACTAAGTTCTATGGAACCAAACATCAGTCAAATTTTTTTGTTTTATGGCACGACAGAAGAACTATGGAGGGCAGTTAAGATGACATACTTTGATCTTGAAAATTCTGCAGAACAGTTCTCTCTGGAAAATATATTGATCGATCTAAAGCAAGGTAATACTGATGTGACCGAATACTACAATACGATGTCCCGTTATTGGCAACAATTAGATGTGTTTGAGGAGCTTGAGTGGTCCTGCCCTGAAGATAGGCAGAAATATAAGAAAATTGTAGAGAAAAAAAGGGTGTTCGCATTCCTCAATGGACTTGAGGGAGAATGTTGTCTATGAAACCTCTTTTATCTACCACAGAGGTTTTTTCTGAAGTTCGTAGGGAGGAGAGTAGACTGAAAGTGATGAATAAGGAGCAAAACAGCCAAAGTAGTTCCATGGCTGATAGCTCAGCACTCATGACTAAAGGTTTCAGCCCTAAAAAAGAAGAAGGTCGTGGACGAAGAGGCTTCAACTCTCAACAAGGAGAAGGCCGTTGACATGGGAAACGTTCCTGGTGCGATTACTATAATAAATCGGGACACACGAGAGAATCATGCTAGAAGATACATGGTAAACCAACAAATTGGAAACCTAACCAGCAAGCTTACCATGCCTCGGAGCAACAACCATCAACCATTTTTAGCAAAGACCAGTTAGAGCAACTGCAGCAACTATTCTCTCAAATGCAGTAGAATCCGGAACCCTCTTCCTCTGCATCAAACTGCCTGGTCATTCTAAGAGGTAATTTTCCAGCTTTAAGTGTGAAAAATATTGAACCATGGATTGTAGATTCAGTAGCATCCAACCATATGACTGGTAACTCCCAATTGTTTGTGACCTACTCTCCATGTGTTGGTAATAATAAGATTAGAATAGCGGATGGAACTTTATCACCAGTGGCTGGTATTGGCTCAGTAATCATCTCAGAAGATATTATACTACAATCTGTGTTACATGTACCTAAGTTATCATGCAATTTAGTGTCTATTTCTAAATTGACTCGTGATCTGAATTGTATAGCTAAGTTTTTCCCTTCTCACTGTGAGGTTTATGAAATACTCTCCGGGAGGACGATTGGCAATGCTAGGACATGTGAAGGATTGTACTACTTTGAAAAAAAAGACTCCTTGATTGGACAAGCTCAGACCACTAGTTTAAGTTGTGATTCTTTTCCTAGTTTACAAGAAATAATGTTGTGGCATAAACGATTAGGCCATCCTAGTTTTCCTTATTTACAAAAATTGTTTCCCATGTTATTCAAGTATAAAAGTCTGAGTTCTTTTAAGTGTGAAATCTGTCAATTGGCCAAACATACCCGTATTCCCTATCCTTTACAACCATACAAATCCTCTCATCCTTTTTATCTTGTTCATAGTGATGTGTGGGGTCCTTCCCGAGTTCCTACTATCACTGGTACCAAATGGTTTGTTACTTTCATTGATGATCATACCCGTGTGTGTTGGATTTACTTATTAAAGGAAAAATCTGATGTAGCAATGATTTTTAAGCAATTTCATGCTTTCATACAAAACCAATTCCAAACAACCATTCAAATCTTACAAACTGATAATGGCCGTGAATATTACAACTCTGTCTTAGGAGAATACTTCAGTAAAAATGGAAATTTTCATCAAAGTTCGTGTTCAGGAACCCCACAGCAAAATGGCATGGCTGAACGTAAGAACAAACACCTTTTAGAAACTGCTAGAGCCCTCATGTTTGAGTATTCTATACCTAAGCAATACTGGGGAGATGCCACTCTCACCGCGTCCTATCTCATTAACCGCTTACCTACCAAAGTTCTAAACTACCGCTTCCCTTCCTCACGTATCTTCACATCTCTCCCATTAAAAACTTTTGGTAGTACTTGCTTTGTTCACATTCCAGCTCATACTCGTAGCAAATTAGATCCTCGTGCTTTTAAGTGTATATTTCTAGGATACTCAGCTCATCGAAAGGGGTATAAATGCTATTGTCCTATACAGAAGCGGTTCTTTGTTACTCTAGATGTCACCTTTTTTGAGTCTCAACCTTACTACACCAAAAAATTTCTTCAGGGGGAGTACTCGGGTACAGTTGCAGAAAAATTTTGGACCACAAATCCACCCGAGACTAGAAATCCACCCGAGCCCAGTCTCTCTTTATTTCTAGCCACAACTGAGTTACTTCCTAGTGTTACCCCGTGTCAAACTGAAACATTTATGTCACCAGAAAAAGGAAACAAGGGGAAGAACCACAAACTGAGCTGCATGTTTATACAAGGAAAGAGAAGAAACAGTCAGTACAATCCTTCACACCTCGACAACATAGCCATGAGTCCACCTCGAGAGCAATTAATCCTACTACTCCACAGGTAGATGTACCTGAGCCAATTTTTCTTGAAGAAGAGGTTGGAACAAGTTCAAAACAAACTTCAAGCCCAAAGCTACCAATTGCTAAAAGAAAAGGGGTACGAGCTTGTACAATGCATTCCATTTATAACTTCCCATCACATCAGAATCTGTCACCTTCATTCCGAGCCTTTGTCTCAAAGATTGATGAGATAGAAGTTCCTAACAATATACAGACAGCCCTGGATAACCCGAAATGGAGAGAAGCTGTACATGAAGAAATGCGTGCCCTGGAAAAAAATTAGACTTGGGAGATGGTAAATTTGCCGAAAGGGAAAAATATGTGGGCTGCAAGTGGGTGTTTACGGTGAAATATAAAGTTGATGGGAATGTAGAGAGATATAAGGCACGACTGGTCGCAAAGGGGTTCACACAAACATTTGGTATAGATTATACCGAGACATTTGCTCCTGTAGCAAAGCTCAACACGATACGAGTTCTCCTATCACTTGCGGCTAATCTAGACTGGTCGTTGCATCAACTGGACGTAAAGAATGCATTTCTAAATGGAGATCTAAGCGAGGAAGTATACATGGATGTGCCACCTGGTTTTGAGCACACGTATGACAAAGATATGGTGTGCCATTTGAGGAAATCACTCTATGGGTTGAAGCAATCACCAAGAGCGTGGTTTGATCGTTTTTCCAAGTCGATCCAGAAACATGGGTATAATCAAGGGCAAATTGATCATACCAAATTCTTCAGACATACTTCGGGGGATAAAGTGACTATCTTGATAGTGTATGTTGATGATATAATTGTGACCGGGAATGATGAGAAGGAAATAGACCAGTTAAAGAAGAAATTAGCAACTGAGTTTGAGATTAAAGACCTGGGGGAACTGAAGTATTTTTTAGGAATGGAAGTTGCAAGGAGTAAAAAGGGTATTTCGGAATCACAGAAAAAATATACCATTGATTTGTTGAAAGAGACAGGAATGTTGGGGTGCAAACCAGCTGAAACCCCGATTGATCCGAATAATAAAATTGGAAAAGGTGAGAAAGGGAGTCCAGTAGATAGGGGGAGATATCAGAGATTGGTTGGGAAGCTTATATACCTTTCACATACTCGACCAGATATCAGCTTTGCAGTTAGCATAGTAAGTCAATATATGCATTCACCCTATCAAGTACACCTAGATGCGGTATACAGGATTCTTAGATACCTCAAGAAAACTCTGGGACAAGATTTGTTGTTTAAAAAGGGAGGAGAACATAGTATTGAAGCATTTACTGATGCAAATTGGGCCGGTTCTATAGAAGATAGGAGGTCAACTTCGGGGTATTGCACTATGGTATGGGGAAACTTAGTGACTTGGGAGGAGTAAGAAGCAAAATGTGGTAGCCAGAAGTAGTGCGGAAGCTGAATTCAGGGCATTAGCGCATGGTACATGCGAGCTGATTTGGATAAAAAGACTAATGCTCGAGCTTAAGATGTGGAATGACGGACCAATGAAGTTGTATTGTGACAACAAAGCAGCCATCAGCATTGCACATAATCCGGTTCATCATGACCGGACTAAACATGTGGAAGTAGATAGACATTTTATTAAAGAAAAGATTGAAGCAGGCCCGATCTGTATGATTTATATACCCACAAGTCAACAAACAGCAGACATACTAACTAAGGGGCTTCCTAGACAAGGCTTTGAAGACATGGTGAGCAAGCTGGGCATGATTAACATATTTGCACCAGCTTGAGGGGGAGTGTTGGATATACCGTATTTTTAGCCTTAGTTGTAGGTAGATTATTGTTTCCAGATTTTTAGGATAGTTCAGTTATTGTATTTCCTGATTTGTAGTATCTGATCCTAGTTTCTAGCTGGGATTGGTTATGCTCTTAGGTCTTTAAATATCTAAGATGCTGATGAATAAAGATTGAAAAATAGAGAATTCTTTTACCTCTGATTTCATTATGCTCTTCACGTTAACTAGTCCTGTTCAAGTTTTCTAGATCAAAACCTTGTTATCTGCCTTTGGAACGTGATTCCTAACAAAAAGACACCTGTGAAGGATCAGATTGGAATACAAAGATGAATATGATTTCTGATTCTTGCTATAACTGGATTCAAAACTAGGGCTATCTGTATTGTTTATAATGAAGTATGATCTTTCTCGCATCAATTGCCTCATCTTTTTATTTTTATTTAATTTTATTATAATATTCAATGACAAGTCTGTGTCCAGTTACCACTCACTTCCTGCCAGAGTTATGTGCTTAATTTAATCTCTCGAGGTTGCTCCATCTGTTCACTTTCTTCGATATTTTTTTGTTTCTGTATCTGGCAGGCTAGTGGTGCATGGCTACTGTACAAGTCCAACACAGTAGGCGATGGTTTTCTCTCTGCAACATTAAAGGGTTTCTCTGTAATTGATGATCGGGAGGGAACTGAACAAGAATTTAGGTTGGCAATTGGAAAGCCTCAAAACATTGGTTCTACTCCAGTGCATTCACAAAGTTATGCAGAAAATACATACATGACTGATGCAAGTATCACAAAACGGAATGAAACTATTCAAGCAGTCCCTACCATGCTTATCCTCGATGCAAGAATTAGTCAATTTTCAACTTTTGTTTCTCTCTCTCTTCAAAGGCCACAACTGCTTGTTGCACTTGACTTTCTGCTGGCTGTTGTAGAGTTTTTTGTTCCAACAGTTGGCAATATACTGTCAAGCGAAGAAGATAAAATTGCTTTACAAGAAGTTGATGCAATCATTGTGGATCAGTCAACTTATGTGCAGCCATCCTCTGAGATCTCTCTCTCTCCTAAGCGACCTTTAGTAGCTGACGATCAAAGATTTGACCATTTCATTTACGATGGTAATGGTGGAATCCTGTATTTAAAGGACAGAGATGGATTTGATCTCTCAGGACCTAGCCTGGAGGCCATAATATATATTGGAAGTGGGAAAAAGTTGCAATTCAAAAATGTTGTGATCAAGGTTTGTTCTTCATGACGTGGTTTTTCTAACCACCTTCTGTTGACATTACTTTACTTGCAGGAAGTTTTATTGCATCTCTGCATCTGTTATTTTTGGTTATTGTAGAATGGGCAGTATCTGGATTCTTGTATTTTCATGGGCACCAACAGTAGTTATTCAGCTTCTGAGGAGGATCAAGTTCACTTTGATGGAGTAGATGGCAGTCCTCACCAGAACTCTTTAAGAGAAAGGATTGATAGTGTATCATCTCAGAGCCTTGCTGCAGAAAGATTAACAGAGTATATCGTGGAATTTCAGGTCCTGTATTGATTAGTTTCAAGTACTTACTTTTTACCCCTACTGTGATATATGGCCTACCCTTTCTACAGGAAAACTACCCGTTCCACTTGTGCCCTATCAACCACTTTTTTGCAAATTTCTACAGTGTCAACTTATTTTTGATCTTGCACTGCAGGCGATTGGTCCAGAGCTGACATTTTATAATACATCGAGGAATGTAGGGGAATCACCAAGCCTTTCTAACAAACTTTTGCATGCTCAGTTGGATGCTATTGTCAGGCAAATTCATTTCTTATTGTGTTTAGTTTTCCATATGAAATTGCATTATCTTAAAATTAGTTTCTGATAGGCTGGGGATACTGAACTTTTAGTAAATCGTATATGGTTTCCCACTTGTTCTGTCTAGTATTCTGAAGCATATTTGGGTTCAAATTTTTGTTGTTTTCTTTCTAATTGAATTATGCAGTTGTGGGATGTTAATCACATATTCATAGAGCATCTTAATTGCATCACTTGGCTAATAGAAAATATATAAATCTATCCACTTGTAAGACCCATCTTTATTTTAAAAGGTATTTTACATGGTCGCATTCCAGAAATTATCGGAGGAACGCACTACAGTATACCACACTTTCATCCTAGATTTTTAAAGATATTCTAAGGATGCATCTGCAACCTTGAACCTAGTTTATCATCTCTACGTTTAAAGTTAGGAAACTCATTTTCTGCAAGCTTAAGGAAGTAAGGGTTTTCTGTAATAACTTCTCTGATTGTTTGTTGTCCTGTTGTTGCCAGGCTTGTTATGAAGGGTGACACAACTGAAATCAGTGCAGACACTCATGGTTTGACAATGGAGAGTAATGGAATCAGAATTTTGGAGCCATTTGATACCTCTATCAAATACTCAAATTCTTCTGGAAAGACAAATATACATTTCTCTGTTTCAGATATATTTATGAACCTTTCATTCAGCATCTTGAGGCTATTCTTAGCAGTAGAAGAGGATATTTTAGAATTTCTGCGAATGACATCTACGAAAATGACTGTTGTATGCTCCGAGTTTGATAAAGTCGGAACGATCAGAAGTATGTGAATACTCTCTTTTCTGTTTCATTTCTGTAAATTACCAAACTATTGGTCTATCTAGTACAATAATAGACAATAGATTGCTGACTCTTTGCCTGATTTTTCTGATTTTGCAGATCATGATAATGACCAGGTATATGTGTTTTGGAGGCCTAGTGCACCACCTGGTTTTGCCGTTCTTGGTGACTATTTGACACCATTGTCAGTAAACTTATCTATGACTTTTTCTTTTATAATCATTCATCAGTTTCTTATTTTGAACATGATTTCACCTGGCATCTCTCCTTGACAGGGACAAGCCACCAACAAAAGGAGTTCTTGCTGTAAATACATATTTATCAAGAGTCAAGAGACCTGTATCCTTCAGACTGATTTGGCCACCTATGGCTTCTGGTGACATTTCTCAACGTGATGTTATCTATTCAAACTCACAGCAAAATGGTGATCTTGATCATGAAGATGGTATTTGTTCTATTTGGTTCCCTGAAGCCCCCATGGGTTATGTTGCTCTTGGCTGTGTAGTCTCCAATGGAATTGAACCACCGCCCCTTTCTTCCAGCTTTTGCATCTCAACTTCCTTGGTTTCTCCATGTTCCCTGAGGGATTGCATTATGATCAGTTCTACCTCAGCGTATGTGTCAAAGAAAGTTCAACTTATAGAGCTGATTCACATTATTCTATTTCACTAGTTCATATTTACATATTATTGCAAAAAATTTTCCCGTGTTTTGGTTTTCCGCTTTATTTCCCTGGTTTTATTTTTCCTTCCAGAAATTACTTCCATTAATATGCAACAACTATGTCTAAAATGTAGATCCCTCGCAAATTTGGCTTTCTGGCGAGTGGATAATTGTGCTGGAACTTTCTTGCCAGCAAGTCAAACCAATTTTAGCTTAATGGGTGGGGCGTATGAATTGCGTCACTTAATATTCAGATTTTTAGAAGCCCCTCGGAAAGCACCAAAGAGTACAGCTGTCCAAGCTTCTCCGTCTCGCCGTATTCATAATGTACAAGCAGAAAGATCGACTGTTCTAACCTCTGGTTGGCATTTTGAGGCTGTTGCTAGCTTTCAGTTGATTTGGTGGAACCGAGGTTCAAAAACGAGGAAACAATTATCCATTTGGCGTCCTGTTGTCCCTCTGAGAATGATATATTTTGGTGATATTGCTGTTCAGGGGTATGTGATGCTTACTTGTTAATTAGCTATCAGGAATTCTGTAACCAATGTTCCAACAAATCATTGATAACCATAGTTTTTTTTATTCATCAGGTTTGAGCCTCCAAATTCCTCTGTTGTTCTTCCTCTTACTGGAGCGGAAGAGCTTTTCAAAGCTCCTATGGATTTTCATCTTGTTGGGAAAATAAAGAAGCAGAGAGGAATGGATACTATATCTTTTTGGCTACCGCAGGCCCCTCCAGGCTTTGTTTCTTTGGGTTGTATTGCAAGTAAGGGCACACCAAAGCAGCAGGATTTAAGTTCTTTAAGATGCATCCGCAGCGATCTGGTCACTGGGGATCAGTTTATGGAAGAAAGTTTGTGGGATACATCTGATACCAGGCTAACAACCGAGCCATTCAGCGTATGGGTGGTTGGTAATGAATTAGGGACATTTATTGTCCGCAGTGGTTTCAAAAGACCTCCAAGGAGGTTTGCTCTTAAGCTTGCAAATCCAAGTGGTCCTAGTGGTTGGGATGATGTTGTCATTGATGCAGACGTTAGAACCTTTTCAGTGGCACTTTTTGATGACTATGCTGGTCTGGTAAGAAACATTTTCTGTTTAGAGTTGCTGGGAAAAAAAAAAAAAATTTCAGTAGTCTTATGCTTTGGTTAAATTAATGGATATGATTTGATTAGGTGGTTCTATGTATGATAATGGATGAACTCTGAATTAGAAATGTGGGAGTGATTTGCAGATGATATGAATTGAGTAAAACTTCGATTCCTTGTGGGGAGGTGGTCAGGCCATAGCCTCCTAATTTAATTGTTAAGTGGCATTGTGGTTATCCTGTATGGATATCGCTAAGACGTATGAGCTTACTGATATCCACAGAGGATAACCATGAAGGTACATGAAATTTAAGTAGAAGGCCATTGCTTGTCAAGCCGTTTCCCCTGTAAAATTAGCAGTACTATTCAGATCAGACCATCTTAAAAACTATCCCACTCTAGTTTCTTTTCTCTTTGAATTACTTCCTTGCATCTGATCATTCAACATCTACTGATCTTGAAATTCTTTTCAACCAGGCTCTTGCCAACCTTAAATTTGTGGTTACTGTACTTTACTCCTCTTACATCTTACTTGTTGCTGAAGGAATATTGAATCACCTTCCTGTTTAAGCTTAGTGTATGCCATACGGAAAATGTAGAAGGTTGTTCTTTGCTCAAGCTAACCGCCTCTTAAATGACCTATGGCATGTATATTCTTCTATCATTTTGACTGGAACTCCTTTTCACTTAAAACGTCTCAGCTTTTAACTTCCACATCATGATAGGATTTCCAAGTAGTTGTGCACCTAACATATACTGGTTTGACCTGCTGATTGACAATTTTTTCCCTAATATGTATCCAAATACTGATTGACAATTTGGACAGATGGTTCCATTGTTCAATGTGTCTCTAAGTGGAATAGGGTTTAGCTTACATGGAAGAACCGATTACTTGAATTGCGTTGTCAACTTCTCCCTGACAGCCAGATCATATAATGATAAGTACGAATCTTGGGAGCCTCTTGTGGAGCCTGTAGATGGGTTCGTGAGGTAATCTATTTTATTGTTCATCTATGGTTATCATATTTGAAAGGTCATATATTTTTTTATAATTCTCAATATAAGTTCATCATTTAAAAAATGCATCTGTTTGAAGGAAAAGCTGAAATATTAACCAGTTAATCTATGGAGTAAGTTTGAGTTTCCTCCATTGGGAGAGATTAATGGTCCATGAAAAAATTGGAAGAAGGGGTAATGGGGAGTCTGAAGAAGCATTGTAGCAGACTCATTTTTATTTAACAGTCCATGATTTTATCTGGCTTATGATATTACTATTGTTATCAGTAGTTCAAGACGGCTCCATTTATTTAGCTTTGTCACATAACTTTTTGTATTTCTTGCAGGTATCAATATGATCTACATTCGCCAGGCACAGTGTCACAGATACGTCTCACAGCATCTAGGGATCTGAATATTAACGTTTCAGTTTCTAATGCTAATATGATCATTCAAGCATATTCAAGCTGGAACAATCTTAGTCATGCCCATGAATACTATAAAAAAAAAGTAAAAACTGGTGTTCTCCTATCTATAACTATTGCTACATTAACGTTTTGTTGTGGTTTTCCCTTCCACATTTTTTTTTGGGTGTGTGTGGGGTAGTAATTCTAACAATTATCCTTTGTTTGTCTGGCGGTAAATTTATCAAGCAGGACACATCTTCTCCTACTTTTGGACAGAGAAATATAATGGATGCCCTTCACAGGAAAAATTTTTACATTATCCCACAAAACAAACTTGGTCAGGACATTTATATCAGGGCTACTGAAGTGAGGGGACTTCCTAATGTAATCTGGATGCCATCCGGGGACATGAAGCCTGTGAAAGTTCCCGTTTCAAAGAATATGTTGGACTCCCATTTGGAAGGAAAATTATGCAGAAGACCTAGAACAATGGTGACAGTAATTATAGCTGATGCAGAGGTAATCTTTTTTTTTTTTTAATTATTTTTTTCTGTGCGTGTGTTGTGGGGGTGGGTGGGTGGGTGGGCTGATTCTTTGAGAAATGGGTACTATAGCTTTCATTTTGAGGTCTATTTTTTCAATTGCAGCTATATGTATATTTCTTGCATGCTGTGTGATTATTCTCTCTGAACTGTGATAAACGTTAATGCAGTTACCAAGAGTCGAAGGCTTAGCTTCTCACAAATATATTGTCACAGCTCGTCTTGTCCCCCACCAAGGTCGCTCTACTGAATCACAGCCTCATCAGCAGAGTGCACGCACGAGTGGAAGCAACTCAGACAAATCCTTGTTCCCAGAGCTTCAATTGGTTGCTTGGAATGAAATGTTTTTCTTCAAAGTTGATTCACCGGTTTGTGAAGAGCTTTTCAATTAGTTTTTTGTTTAAGTATTTGCATTTATCTTTCGTCTTGTGCACTTATGCTTCATTCAGAAGAGATACTTTCGGGCTTAACTGCTATTTTGGGCCATTTGAAACAGAGGCCCAAAAGTAGCTTAGCCAAAGGTTTTAGGCTCAAATCGATTTTCTTACTTCTTTTAAAACTGCGCTGACAATGACATTTGTGTTTTTTTATGTATTATTTTCCCAAAACATATTCGTGATTTACACTTAATTCTAAGTATACTCTCTCTCTTGCCTTATTACCCGTTTTTGGTAATTTAACAATCTTAACTCTAGTTTAAAAAAGTAAAACCAAATGAATTTTTCTTAAAGGTATATTTTTCCGAAATTCCATTCTAAAATTCAGTTTAAAATAAACCTCAGTTCACTGGAACTCCGGTATAAGTAGGTTTGCCAAATGAAGCCTTAGTTGTTGCTTCTTTTAGAAAGTAATGATAACAGAAAATTGAAACTGTGTAATTATGAAACTAATGAGATATAACTGGCTTGTAAGAAATTAGGAAACTAGACTGTTCGTATTCATTGACAGTCTTCATATTAGTAGTAGTTTACACTCTTTCCCCTGTTTGTTTTATATATCTATCTGCTTTTCTCTACCATCCAACCCGATAAGATTCATATTTGTTTCATCTACACAGGACTTCTATACAATGGAATTAATAGTCACTGACATGGGAACAGGTATTTCGCCATTCATGTTAATCATTTGTTGCTTTCATTCATTGCTCCATAGTAAACCAAATCTTGAAATAATTGCTTTCAATTAAATGACAAAGGTAAGTCTAAATGCTGTATGAAAGGCCGAATGAATCTGGCCATCTGACTTCTCTCTATTATAGAATTTATACAAGGGAATTCTATACATGGAAATAAGCTACATAGCTGCTAATATTAACCCTATATAATCCGTCAAATATTAAGCTAATTATTCAGAAGAGTAAATCAAGGAAATAAATATGGAAAGCTTTGTTGTCCATTGACAAATATGGACAGCCCCCTCAAATTGATGCAGGTTGATCAACAAGCATCAATTTGCTACTTAGGAAACAATGTCGATGACGAGTGTGAGCCGTGGTGAAGATATCAACTATTTGTAGTTCAGTGGAAATGTGTGGAAGAGTGATAACACAAGCTTCAAAGGCTTCACAGATAGAGTGACAGTCGACTTCAATATGCTTTGTGCGCTCATGATAGATAGGATTGGCCGTGATTTGAATGGCACTGGTATTGTCGGCATGTAGAGGTGTAGGATCGGTCTCAGAGAAGTCCAACTCACCAAGCAAACCTCGAAGCCAAATTATTTCAAAACAAGCAAAGAGTCATCGCTTGGTACTTAGATTCTATAGATGACTTAGAAACTTTGTCTTGCTTCTTACTCTTCCAGGAGATCAATGCATCACCTAAGAACATGCACCAACCAGTGATGGAGCGACGTGTATCAGCACAACCAGCCTAATCAGCATCACTATAAGCAACAAGATGAGGAGAATTGCCTGCGGGAAAGAATCTTCAGGCGGAGGTGCCCTGAACATAGCGTATGATCCTTCGGACATCAGCCAAATGAAAATGATGAGGAGTCTGAAGAAACTGACTAACTTGCTGTACAACAAAAGAAATATCTGGTCTAGTGATGGTGAGATAGACAAGGCTACCCACCAATTTCTAATATAAACTGTGATCAACAAGCAAGTCACCCTCCTTTTTGCAAAGTTTGACATTTAATTCCATGGGAGTATCGACTGAGATAACTTCCTGCAGTCCAACTGTAGCCACCAAATCACTAGCATACTTATGTTGATTGAGTGAAATACCAGAGGGACTCCGATGCACCTCAAGACCAAGAAAATACGTGAGAGACCTAAGATCTTTCATATGAAAGGATTTTGAGAGATGAGTCTTGAGTTGGACAATTAAAGAAGACTCAGAACCAGTGATCACAATATCATCAACATTAACCAAAAGGACAACAATACCCATGTCAGATTTCTGAAGAAACAATGAAGTGTCATACTTGCTTTGTTTGAAGGAAAATTATAATAAAGTGGTTCAAAAGTTATCAAACCAGGCCTGCAGAGCTTGTTTGAGACCATATAGAGAGCGACAAAGTTTACACACATTGGAGGTCAGAGAGTGCAATAATCCTGGGGTGGCTTCATATAAATACACTCTTGAAGATTCCCGTGAAGAAAAACATTCTTAACATCCATCTGATGTAGTGGCCAATCATTGGAAGCAGCAAGAGCGAGGATCGTACGAAAAGTGGTCATCTTATCTTAGCCACAAGAGCAAAGGTCTTCTCATAATTGACATCATATTCCTGATTGTTCCCAAGAACAACAAGCCGAGCTTTATAATGATCCAAACTTCCATCAGAGCGAACCTTGATTGAGTAAACCCATTTGCAACCCAAAGGAACTATAGTGGGAGGACAAGGCTCAATGTTCCAGATGTGATTGGCCTCTAGAGCGGCAATTTCTTCCTGCATAGGTTGTCGCCAATGGTCATGCTTGACAACATGTGAGTAGCATGTGAAAATATCAAACATGGACAATGCAACAATAAGAGCTGAAATAGAATTGCCAGAAGAAAACCCATACCTATCCAGGGGTACAAACACTCGAGAAGAGCGACATACCAAAGGCTCTGGAGGTGCTGGAATTGATTGATTCCGGTGCATGTTAAGATCAGATAGCGGGTGAGCCACTGGAAGAGACTGTGGGTGGGATCGTCTCGTATACACCATACTAGGTTTAAAACAAGAACTGACTGGATGAAGATCTGAGAACTGCCCCTCAAAGGAGGGGAGGACCATAGTAGAAGAAGAGGGCACAAATGATACAGGAAAGAAATGTTGATTTTCAAAGAAAATAATATTCCTAGAAATGCGTGTACGATGTAACGTAGGATCATAACAAGCAAAGCCCATTTGACACACATTATATCCTCAGAATGCACATCTAATAGATTGAGCAGGTAATTTATGTCGCTCATGAGGTGGTAAATGAACAAAACATACACAACCAAAGATACGAAGATTATCATTACTAGGTTGCTTAGCAAACAAGCGGAAATAGGGAGACTCCATGTGTAAAGCTTGGGAAGATAAATGATTAATCAAACAAGTAGCAGTTTTTAGAGCCTCAACTCAAAACATGGATGGAACAGAAGATTCTAACAAGAGAGTACGTACCATATCAAGAAGATGACGATTTTTGCGTTCGGCTACTCCATTTTGTTGAGGAGTAGAAGAACATGAACGTTGATGGATAATACCTTTAGAAGCCAAGAATGCCTAAAACTCAGTAGACAAATATTCACCACCAGAATTTGTGCGTAATGTCTTAATATGTGTAGAAAATTGATTTGCAACATACGCTAAAAATTCAGTGACAGTACGAAAAATCTCAGATTTAGAGCGAAGAAAATAAATCCAAGTGAATCTGCCATGATCATTATTGAAAGTCACATAGTATTTAAATTTTTCACGTGAACTAACTGGGGAAGGCCCCCAAACATCACTATGGATAAGATCAAAGCAGTGAGAAGCTCTACTAGCATGCAAAGGAAATGGAAGAGTTTTGCTTTTTCCAAGTTTGCAAGAATCACACTATAAAGAAGAACGTTCTTTAATATCAAGAAAGTTAGAGTTCAATACATGAGATAAGATTTGAGTATTGGGATGGTCTAAACGATGATGCCATACCATACTCAGATTAGGGACATTATGACAAGCAAAAGACTTAATAGAAGAAACATGAGAAAGTGCTGGAACATGTAAAAATAGTGGAAACAAACGCCCACTTTAGGTCCCTTTGCGATCGGCTCCTTCGTTACTTGGTCCTGCACAACACAACCATCGCCAGAAAAATTAACAGCACAATTGTTATCAACTAATTGACCAACAAAAATAAGATTCGTGGAAAGTTGAGGAGCAGGAAACACATCAGTAAATGTAGAAGAGGCAATTCCGACAGCAACGATGGGCGAAGAACTGCCATTGGCAGTTTGAATGGCAGAGTGACCAGAATAGGGCCAAACATGAGATAGATTTGTTGGATTATTCGTCATGTGATTAGAAGCCCCCGAGTCTACATACCATGACATATTAGATTTTTTACCTTGAAACCCCATCGCGGATAATGCTGAAACTAGCATCTGTTGCACCATTTCAGGGGTGTAGTAAGTGGCTGCAGCGTGATCAGAGGAAGCACGTGAGTAAGGGCCATGTGCAACAGAAGTCACCGCTGGAGGAACAGTAACAGAAGCCTGAAATGCTTGGGTCGGACAATTTTGGGGGCAGATACGACATTCTTTGATAATATGACCATTTTTCTTACTATAAGAGCAAAATTTCTTCGGACAATGGGCAGCAATATGCCCCTATTCTTTGCAGCAGAAATATTGCAGATTTTTAGAATTCCTAGGTGATCCACATCCTTAGGCAGCATAAGCCATAGTCGCCGTCCCGGAACTGCCATAAGATTGCTCCAGAATAGCTTGAGTACGAAGACATTGTTCTTCGTGAAGTAACTCACCAAAACAAATATCAAGAGAGGGAACAAGAGATCTATTTAGTAGAGAGGAGCGAACCGATTCATATTCCGGGCCTAGTTTCATAACATACTGATCACTTTGGCTCGTCTTGTGAAGATTTCTGAATAGTCGCAAGACTAGCAACAAGAACAGCTGTTGTAACCAAATCAGAATATTCATGCCAAATAGTAAAAAATGTCGAGTAGTGTCTTGGATGGACTACTATGTTGAAACATGGCAATCACATGTTCCAACTGAAAGCGACGAGCATCATTATCTTGATAATAAACCATCTTCAAATAATTCCACATAGATTAAGCAGAGTAATGAGCCCGCAAGTTGGTGACAATATGTGGCTCCACCGAACCAAGAAGTTAAGACATGATTCGAGCATCAAGCACAACCCAAGATGGAGAAGACACATCATCCTGGGATTTGGAAGTATCGGATGTTGGTGCAACATTCGTGCCATTGATATGGCCCCAAAGGTCTTTTCCCTTGAGAAAAAATTCAAACTGAAAAACCCATGTAGAGTAATTTTTGCCTGTAAACTTGACACACTGGTGCAGAATCCATTGGAAAGAAATGGGACCGAAGACAAGGCAAAAAACAATTATCCAAAAAGAATAAAGGAAGCGAGGTTGCCGAAAAATGCGCAGAAAAATGCGCAGACGCCGACACACGAAACCGAAAAACAATTTGAGTCATGTCGGTGACAACAAAACCAAGAGCAGAAAAGAATCAACCTTGCTATGATACCATGGTAAGTCTAAATGTTGTATGCATGGTCGAATGAATTTGGCCTTCTGACTTCTCTCTATTATACAATCTATACAAGGGAATTCTATACATGGAAATAAGCTATATAGCTGCTAAGATTAACCCTATACAATCTGTCAAATATTAAGCTAATTATTCAGAATAGTAAATCAAGGAAATAAATATGGAAAGCTTTGATTTCCATTGACAAATATGGATAGCTTTGCTGTCCATTGACATTAAATATCCGCTTAGCCTAAAGGACTCGACATCAGCTGAAGCTGAATCTTGTATGAATTGGAAATTGAATAATATGGGGATATCTCTTTCTATTCGTTGATCTTTGGCTATGGAAGAAATGAACAACTAATTGTTTCCTAAATCAATAAAATGGTTTATGGTGGTTAAACGGAGGTCTTTTCTCTCTTGAATTGATAAAATTGATACAAACCCTAAGGTCATATATATATAGATAAGTCTGGCTGGATAAGAGCCCCTACAATTGAGGAATCTTGATTATAGGAATTTACAAATATTGATAATTTTTCCTAAAACAAATAAACTTGTACAGCTGGAATCTTATAACACACTTTTCCACACCCCCTCAAGTTGGTGAATAGGTATTTTTCCTTTATGAAGTGCCAATCCACTTCAATATGTTCCGTTCTGTCATGTTGTACTAGGTTGTGTGCAATACTTATTGCAAACTTGTTATCACAGGAGTCTCATTGGCCTATCCCACTTATGTCTTAAGTCTTCTAGGATAATCTTTAGCCAAAGTAGCTCACTAATTCCTTGTGCCATTGCTTTAAATTCTGCTTCTACACTTGATCTTACCACGACATTTTGTTTCTTGCTTCTCCAAGTCACAAGATTACCACCTAAGAAAGTGCAATATCCCGAGGTGGATCTTTTGTCAGTTATTGAACCTACATAGTCAGCATTGGTATAGGCTTCTAGTAGCAGCCATGTATTCCTTTTGAATAAAATTCCTCTCCCGGGAGTAGCCTTTAGATAATGTAGGACACGATAAACATGTAGATGTACCTCTTTTGGGTTGTGCATAAACTAACTTATCACACTCACTGCATAAGCTATATCCGGCCTTGTGTGTGAGAGATAAATCAGTTTCCTAACTAATCTCTGATGCATCTCTATCTGTCCACTGCAACATCTTCATTAGCTTCTCTCGGTTTATGATTAGGATCTGTAGGAGTGTTTGCTGGTTTACATGCCAACTTCCCTATCCCTGTTAGAAGATCAATAACATATTTCTGTTGAGAGCTAAATATACCCTGTCGTGATTGAGCCACCTTTATCTCAAATTCTCTAGCCAAACACTATTTTAACACTCCTTTTTTCCTCTTCATCATTCCCTGTCACAATTATGCATCAACATAAACTAAGAGAGTGGTAACTCCCCTAGAGGTCGTGTGCTGATGAATAGTGTGTGATCTCCTTGGCTTTGCTTATACCCTGCATACCTTCCAAACCAAGCTGGAGACTGTTTTAGACCATATAGAGCCTTTCTCAGCTTGCATACTTTGATTGTTTCTAGATGATTTTCATATCCCGGTGGAATTTTCATGTATATCTCTTCTTCCAAGTCACCATGAAGAAACACATTTCTTACATTGAATTGTTGAATATTCCAGTTGTAGTTTGCAGCCACTGACAATAAGATCCTAACTGCATTCATCTTGGCAATTGGGGCAAAGGTTTCCTGATAATCCACCTCTTAAGTTTGAGTGTACCCCTTAGCCACCAACCTAGCCTTATACCTTTCAAGAGTATACCATCTGCCTTGTATTTTATAGTGAAGACCCATTTGCACTCAACCGGTTTTTTTCCTTTAGGCAGCTCTACTAGTTCCCATGTCTTATTTTTCTCTAGGGATTCCATTTCTACTATCAAGCCGTCTCCATTCCTTATTAGATAATGCCTCAGATAATGTGGTTGGGATAGGATTAGTATTTAGGCTTGCAAGAAAGCTTTTATGGGATGGTGAGAATTTCAAAAGACAGAGTGTGAGAGAGAGGGTATAGTTGATGTTTAGTACATTCTCTGGTTCCTTTCCTAATGGCAATAGGTAGGTCAGTTACTGGTTTTGTCTGAGTGGAGCTAGGGACAGTTAGCTTCTTTTTCAAGATCAGGTCCCGTTTGAAGAGTAGAGTTAGGGATACTCACCCCTTTTTCATGATTCGGTTCAGATTTTTTTCCCTCGAATACACTTGCAAATACCTCACAGAAGAACATTCTTATTGTTAGTCACAGTTTCTGTATTTGACACAAAAGATGTTGGACAGGAGGGTTGTTGAGAGATAGAGGGTTGTTGAGAAGAGAGGAGGATAAATTAAGATCAAGTAGGAAGAAATCTCTATCCTTATCTTCTAATGAACACCCCCCCTGAAAATAAGGATGGGTAACGTATGGACGATGTTCTTCAAAAGTGACATCAATATACCCATAAGTTCTTGTAGGTGATAATAACATTTGTAACCTTCTTGAGTTGAGGAATGGCCCACAAAAATACATTTAATAGCCCTTGGATCTAACTTTCCTCAATTATGACTGTGAATATGAACAAATGATGTGCACCCAAATATCCTAGGGGTAAGATTATTTGTGGTATTGAGGTTAGGGTAGAATTTGGAAAGTAGCATAGGAGTTTAAAGGCTAATAATACCCGTGATGGTAATCTGTTATAATGTGGGTGGAAGTAAGGATGGTTTCCCCCTAATAGGATGTAGGTACATTATTTTGGAAAAGTAAGGCTCGGGTTGTGGCTAAAAAGTGTCCATTTTTCTCTCGACTACTCCATTTTGTTCTAAGGGAGGGATGTCCTAGATGAACGTGATTGTAGAAATTTGGGCTTCCATCCCAAAACCAATTGGCAATGAGAGGAGTTGACCCATCTTCTTATATATTAGTTTTTCAAGTGTTCATTTTTAGATGTGGGATATAATATTCTCAATAGTGATGAAGCCAAATTTTGTCTTTATTGAAAATTTTTTCTGAAAAAAATGACAAAGATAAGTTGTTCTTGATACTACTCAGATTGCTTGATGTCTCAAGGCAGTATAGTCCATCTTTTTCTTTAGCAAAGTCCAATCCTCTTCTCCGAATCCTGCTCCTGAAACTCATAGTAGGAAGGATAAAAAATCACATTACAGTTCATATCCCTAGTAAATTTTTGTATGGACAGTAGGTTGGTGGACAGTTTAGGTACATGAAGGACATTTTTAAGGACAAGCGAGGGAGTAATTTGAATATCTCCTAATCCTGCTACTGTGGTAAGTGAGCCATATGCAACAACAATTTTTTATTACTAGGACATAGGGTATACGTACTAAATTTTTTTTGGGGAAAGTGTCATATGGTCTGTAGCACCCGAATCAATGACCCAATCACTAGTAATATGTTTTTCCGAGGCATTTAATCCACTTGGAGTAGAGAACTTACCTGCATGTGCCAAGGAACACGCACCAGTAGGTTTTTCAAGAGTTCTCAAAAAGGTTTTCAGCTTCTCAATCTCCTCTTTGTTGAACTCCATTTGCTCCTTTGACTCCTTTTGGTTTGGCTGTGTTGTTGACATGTGAGCTTGCCCCTGGCTTTTGGACTGTCCTCCTTTTGTAGCCCCATTCCTTGTTTGAGGTTGACGGTTTTCCATTCAATTTCCAGCACTGATCTCTAGTGTGTCTGCTTCTTGCAGGACACCAGAGATTGTCACGACTCTCTTTGTTTCTAGGGGTTCTAGACAAGTCACCTTTTCCATTCTCATTAATTGGTTGCAGTGTATGGCTTAGGCTTCAATTGTTTCCGCCATTAGTCATCATAACAGATCCCCCCTCTTCTGTTCTTCCTCTCTTACCATGGATACTGCTTCATTTATGGAGGGCAGTTCCTCCTTTCCAAAAATTTGGATTCTTATTTGATCAAACTCAGCATTAAGACCTGCAAGAAAGTCATAAACTTTATCCTTTTCAATAAAATGCTTCAAAGCAGTTGCATCCTCGCTACACTTCATCGGTATGCACCGGTAGTGGTCAAGTCCCTGCCAACAATTTTTCAGCAGGTTGGCATACCCCATGACTGACTTATTTCCCTCTTTGGCAGCAGATGTCTTAGTCTTTATCTCATAGACTTGAGCAACATCTTTTCCTTTGGAATACATTTGCTTGATTACCTCCCAGATCTTCTTAGCCGTGGGCAAAAAACATGCAAGTATCACTAATATCAGGTGTCATGGAGTTCCACAACCATGTCATAATCATGGAATCTTCCTCATCCCAAGCCACAAACTTGGGATCTCCTTGTTTAGGTCCAGTACCAAGCAGATGGCTCAGTGTTCCTTTTCCATATTCTGTAAGTATCCTGTGTTTTGATCCACTGTCACTACTTTGGATTGGGTAGTTTCTGAAACATTCTCCACTACCTCTGATATGATGAATCTTCTATTATGAAGGCAGAACTAAAAAAAAAAACCGGCAATAAAGGCTGACAGGAATTTTCGACTCTCAACAAATGCCTATGGCTCTGATACCAAGTTAAATCGAGGTCTTTTCTCTTGAATTGATAAAATTGATACAAACCCTAAGGTCATATCTAAATACTCTTACTGTACAGTGACTCTAGGAGACAAATCAGGCACCTAATCTGCCTAAATAAGAGCCCCTACAATTGAGGAATCTTGATTCTAGGAATTTGCAGATATTGATAATTTTTCCTAAAATAACAAACTAGTATAGCTGGATTCTTAAACACAGTTTTCCACAATGGTTATAATTTGATCTTTTGCTAAATGCTTTTCACAGCTGTTTATCAAGTGAACTCAGCCTCATTGTGCCTTTACATGGTCTTTCTGTTGAACAAAGCATCCTCTTATTGATGCTTACGAGCATGGAGATAACCAAGGCTTGCTTATGATCCGTCAATTATGTAAAAAATTTAACCATCAGTTATCGACTTTCTTGTATGCTGCTAAAGAATTCAAAATTGTAGGTTTTATATTTGTGACCAATATTATTATTTTCTTAAGGACATGTAAAACCCTAGTCCTTTGGAGTATTTGACCATAAGTTTTATATATAGATACTTGTCGAATTCCTGTGGAAGTAGTTGAGTCTTGACAATGTGTGTGATTGTTCTGTATAAATCTTCTGTACTTCCTCATATGTCTACAAGTTGTTTCTTGTTAGACCCTGAAATATTGCATAAGCATATGGACTATGGATGTTCAGTCACAGATGTTTTCTCATGAGATTAAATTAAGAGACTCTCTTTTAATTACCATCAATTATACAGGTCACCCAATTGGATTCTTTTCAGCCCCTTTGTCTCAGATTGCTGGTGATGCTGAAGATAGGTCTCATGTGCATGATTTTCAGAATAAGTTGACTTGGGTAGAACTTTCTTCATCAGCAAATGAGGTATGTATAACTCATCTGTTTCAACTTTCTTTTCCTTTCTCGGTTGGAAAGAGGGTGAGAAGAGAAAGAAAGAGGGAGGGGAGAGGGGGACGGGGGGCGGTGTTTGCTATCAACTATGTAACTTGTTGGATTTTTTATTGATGAGTTATTTACGGTTGAGAAAAATATGGTGCAGGGTTCTACTGATAAGAAGTCAAGTGGGAGAATCAGATGTACTGCACTTCTGTCACCAAGATCTGAATCCGAGAGCAGTACCCAACCCTTCTCTGGTGGCCGAAAATCGGGATTTATACAAATTAGCCCTACCAGGGAAGGTCCTTGGACTAGTGTTAGGCTAAACTATGCTGCCCCTGCTGCTTGTTGGCGGTTAGGCAATGATGTTGTTGCCAGCGAAGCAAGTGTAAAGGATGGAAATCGATATGTGAATATTAGGTCTCTGGTTTCAGTACATAACAGTACAGATTTTATTATTGATTTGCGCCTAGTATCAAGAGATTCCAAGAATAGCTCACAGCTACTAGATGAAACTAGTAATCTCGAGGATTCACAATTTCATGGCGACTTCGTTCAAATAGATGATTTCTTTGAAATAGAAAAGTACAACCCCCGCATTGGCTGGGTTGGAAACTTGGAAGGAGGTCAAGATATATCAGATGGGGCAAGCACCCCTCAGGTAGTATATGTTGATTCCTTATGCGTCGTAACTTTATAATTCTAGTTGTTTTTGTCTATGCAATAGAGTGAGAGGATGAAGGGAGAGAGAAATGAACTATCATCATGTTTAAAACATGCACAGCCACATGATTTGATTTTTAATATTGTCAGGAAGTGCTACGATATAATGCTTATTCCTATAAGGTTTCTGGAGAACAAAACAAAAACAAAATTTGGCCTCCATGTAAAGCCTCAAAATGGTGCTGTCCAAGTTGAACTTATTCCTACCTTATTTTTTCTGAGGCATAAAAACCTAAACATTATGCACCTATCTCCTTGTGAGCTGGAAGGAGCTTTTACCTCTCCCTACCATGGGTTCTAGACTGTTTTTAGTGTTGGGTGATATTCCATAACGTCCAACTTTTAATGCTATGCTTTCTATGTCAAGAGTTCATGGATATGGGTGAACATGTCTGATGTTAAAGTTATGACATTATTGAAAGCACATAAGTTTAACTAAATGTACGCATGTTTGTTCCATATATAATAGGTGGAAAATGGTCCAGTTTCATATTGGTATTATACCTGTTTAAATTCTAAATCATCGGTATTGCAATAATTGATATAACAGTGATTTATTCAGTTATTAGATTTTCTTTTCTGATTTTATTTATACAGGAAATATCTGGTGTTGATTTACCAGTGGGATGGGAATGGATTGATGATTGGCATTTGGACAATTCAACTGCCACCTCAGATGGTTGGGTATATGCACCAGATATTAGAAATCTAAGATGGCCTGAGTCATATAATCCGCTAAACTCTGTAGACTGCTCTGCAAGGCAAAGGAGATGGATCAGAAATAGGAAACAAATATCTGGTAATGTGAAAAAGGAAATTTCTGTTGGTATATTGAAGCCTGGAGAAACTTTGCCCATCCCGTTGCCAGGGTTGTCCCAATCCGAATTCTATGTCCTACATCTAAGGCCTTCCAATCTTACGAGTTGTGATCAATACTCGTGGAGTTCCGTAGTGGATCGATCTGGTCAAGAGGGGGAATTAGGTAATCCCAAAGCATATTCTGAAATATGCGTGTCCAACTTGACCGAATCTGAGGAACTTTTGTACTGCACCCAGATAAGTGAGAATTCTTCAAGTGGTTCCAGTAAGCTGTGGTTTTCTTTGAGCATTGAAGCATTAGAGATTGCCAAAGACATCCATTCAGACCCAATTCAGGATTGGAATCTTGTGATAAAATCTCCCGTGTCTGTCACCAATTTTCTTCCCCTTGCAGCCGAGTTTTCTGTTCTTGAAAAGCAAGCAAGTGGCCATTTTGTTGCCTCCTTTCGGGGAGTATTTAGGCCAGGAGAAACTGTAAAGGTTTATGATTCTGATATAAGAAATCCTCTGTTCTTTTCACTACTTCCTCAGAGAGGATGGCTTCCTGTACAAGTAAGATACGGCTGTCATTTTGTCCTCATTAAATCTTTATTTAAATGGATTTCCTGGCACAAAATGCTTGTCTCATTTTATATTTTATTTTTATTTTTTCCTTTTTACAGGAAGCTGTTCTCATATCTCATCCTCGAGGAGTTCCGTCTAAAACATTCAGCTTGAGAAGCTGTATAACTGGAAGGTTTAATCACACTCTCTCTCTCTATTTGTTTACTGCTGTTCCTTTACATCATAATTCTGTATCTACTATGGAAGTGTGTATTATATTTTGGCTATGCACACCAGTTTGCTTGGTAGATTGACATGATCCCACATCATGGTATATGCAGGGTTGTTCAAATCATTCTTGAACAAAATCAGGATAAAGAACAACCATTTCTGGCAAAAATCATCAGAGTCTATGCTCCTTATTGGTTTGCAGTTGCTAGATGCCCCCCATTGAGATTTAGGATTGTAGAGATAACAGGGAAAAAACATATACGAAAGATTGGTGTTCCATTTAAGTCTAAAAATAGCACTGAAACATTTGAAGAAATAGATGAAGAGGAGATATTTGAAGGTCATACAATTGTTCCTGCATTAAACTTTAAATTGTTAGGTCTCTCAGTGTCTATCGCTCAGCCAGAAAATGTGCACTTTGGACCTGTTAAGGAGCTTTCTCCGCTTGGTGACATGGTATGCTGAGCTTCTGTGTGCATTTCAGCATCTAGAGGTGTTCTTGTTAAATAAGTCCTTTCTTTTGTAGGATGGATCTTTGGATCTCTATGCTTATGACGCAGAGGGAAATTGCATGCAGCTTTTTATTTCTACAAAACCATGCCCCCACCAATCCGTTCCTACAAAGGTAACTTTGTCTTAATAAAAAATTAATTACATAATTCATTATTTAAAAAGATCTTCGGAAGTAATGGGATAATTCATTTTCAGGTTATCTCTGTCAGACCATTCATGACCTTTACAAACAGACTTGGTCGAGACCTATTCATTAAGTTAAGTAGTGAAGATGATCAAAAAATTCTTCGTGCATCTGATTCGAGAGTATCCTTTGCATATCGTCAAACAGATGGGCTTGGTAAACTTCAGGTTAGTCAGATGTACTGATAGCTACTATCATTAGTCACAAGATTCTATGCTTAGTCAAGACCTTCACTATCATTAGTCTTTAAGATATCTACTATGATTCCATGCTTTTTTATTGGACACTGGAGATATATGGACATTTTGGCAATTGCTAGGTCCGATTAGAAGATACCTCTTGGTCATTTCCTGTTCATGTCACAAAAGAAGACACAATAATTTTGGTCTTGAGGAGAGACGATGGAACTCGAACATTTTTGAGGATAGAAATCCGAGGCTTTGAAGAAGGATCACGTTTTATTGTTGTATTCCGAATCGGATCAGCCAATGGCCCCATGAGGTATTTATGCATCCATATTGCAGTAACTAATTACATAATTGTTTAATGTGTCTAATTGGGCAACGCCTTGTTGGAACAGAATTGAGAACAGAACTGTCAAAACAATCAGTATCCGGCAGTCTGGATTTGGTGAAGATGCCTGGATTCGGTTACAGCCTCTTTCAACAACAAATTTTTGCTGGGAGGATCCATATGGGCAACCATTTCTAGATGCGAAGATTGATGGCGACAGTAGCTTTGGAGTCTGGAAACTTGATCTAGAATCAACTGGCTTATGGTCTACAGAGGATGGCGTGACAGGACTCAATTGTCATATTGAGGAAGAGGGTAATGTCAAGGTTGCTAAGTTCAGAGACGGTAGTACTTTGGCATCTAGATCAGATGAAGAAATTAGGTTGCTGGCACCTTCTGGGAGTTTGGGAAATTCCCAAATGCAGGGCACAGTACAGAATAATGCAGCACCTATTGAGCTCATAATTGAGTTAGGAGTTGTTGGGGTTTCCATCATAGATCATCGACCGAAAGAGCTCTTGTACTTGTACTTGGAGAGAGTATTTGTTTCATACTCAACTGGCTATGGTGGTGGGACAAGTAGGTAAGGACATCACTCACTGACTGTTTAGACCGTATTTCTCACAAAAATGTTGCAACAAACAGTTGGCAC
Organism: Coriaria nepalensis; assembly: GCA_027186245.1. Taxonomy (NCBI): domain Eukaryota; kingdom Viridiplantae; phylum Streptophyta; class Magnoliopsida; order Cucurbitales; family Coriariaceae; genus Coriaria; species Coriaria nepalensis. The sequence goes on from CP114486.1 coordinate 3,164,470, forward strand.
TGACCTTCTGATGACCTCTCATTATTGTTGAAGTTTAGAACTAGCTGCTGACACCCAAGAAAAGGAACTGAGAAGAGGAAAAAGGAAATTCACTCTTCTAAAATAGAATATCATTTTATCTCCTTTCACACTTACATTATTTCTGCACTTGCTACCTTAAAAAATTTGGGAACACTTTTTTATGTAAATATCTAGGGTTTGTTTCAGCGATTTTAAAAGTTTAGAATCCAAGGTGCTCTGTATCAAATTGGACTTAAAAGTAGTGAATTCGGTCAATTATGGCTTTTAAATTTCATACCACTAACATTCTAATATTAAGAACTCAATCTTACTGAAGGTTTTTTTATGATCCAGGTTGAAGCTCATACTGGGTCATCTGCAGATTGATAACCAGCTCCCTTTGACATTGATGCCAGTGTTGTTGGCGCCTGAGCAAGTCACTTATATACATAATCCTACTTTCAAAATGACAATTACAATACGCAATGAAAATATTGATGGCATCCAGGTCTACCCATACATATACATGCGGGTAGGTGACACATTAAGTGATTCCTGCTAGATTTCACATATCATATAGTAACTGTGATCTCATTACCTAAGCTGACATGATAGGTTACAGAGAAGTGGTGGAGGTTAAATATTCATGAGCCAATTATCTGGGCTTTGGTGAACTTCTACAATAACCTTCAGCTGGGTCGCTTGCCTCAAAGTTCTAGCGTTACACAAGTCGATCCAGAGATACGAATTGAGTAAGATTCACATCTCATTGGTGGTTTTTGCTATAAGATAGATTAGTATCATGTGGTGAAATGATGCGAGAGAGGGAACTCCGGGAGAGGAGATGGTGCATTATGTCCGCAATGACATGTAAAAAATTTCCCATGAGAGGAATAAGTGACGTCCTTGGTGATGGCTTATGTAGGCTTCACTAGGCGCTAATCTTTTCTGAATTTTTAGTTATGATTCTCACCTTTTAGATGTTTTCTGCTTTAATATTTTCTATGAAATCTCACCTTTTAGAAGTTTAATGATTTAGGGTCCTAGTGTCCATGTTTGTTTATGCATGTGTAAATAGGGGGATACATGCTCATTAGTTTTGTTAATGGTGTAAAATAATCATAGATTATGGCCCCTTTTTTTTTCTTAACAGCCTAATAGACGTTTCTGAGGTAAGGCTGAAAGTGTCACTGGAGACAGCACCTGCCCAGAGGCCCCATGGGGTCCTAGGTGTGTGGAGTCCTATATTGTCAGCTGTTGGAAACGCATTCAAAATTCAGGTCTAGTACAAAACTCGGTTTTTATTCTGAATTAAAATGAGATCCTCAAGTACAGAGAAAATATTTCTGTGAATGGATATATCAGGTGCATCTACGAAGGGTAATGCACAGAGATAGATTCATGCGCAAAAGCTCCATTATTCCTGCCATTGGGAACCGTATTTTCAGAGATTTAATCCATAATCCCCTACATCTTATATTCTCGGTGGACGTGCTTGGTATGACAAGTTCAACATTGGCTTCCCTCAGCAGAGGATTTGCTGAGCTTTCAACAGATGGGGAATTCTTACAACTGCGTTCAAAGCAAGTGAGTACTGTATAATTATATAATCAGAAAATGTAGTTGTCCAATTTAAACTAGATAAAAAATTGGACTTTTGTGTTGGATCAGGTATGGTCAAGGAGAATCACTGGGGTGGGTGATGGAATTATTCAGGGAACAGAGGCCTTTGCCCAGGGTGTTGCTTTTGGAGTAACTGGTATGGTGACAAAACCTGTGGAAAGTGCCAGACAGAATGGTCTACTTGGACTTGCTCATGGGCTTGGACAGGCTTTCCTAGGATTTTTTGTACAACCCGTGAGTGGGGCATTGGATTTTTTCTCATTGACTGTTGATGGAATTAGTGCAAGTTGTTCTAGATGCTTACAGTTATTTAATAACACGGTTATATTCCAAAGGATCAGAAACCCGCGAGCTATCCATGCTTATTGTATTGTTAGAGAATATTGTGAGAGGGAAGCTATTGGACAGGTACATTCATATTTCTTTCCAACTATAACGGCTCTGCCCCAATAGGGGGAATAATTCCAGAATTATGATGTGTTCAAAGTATCAGTGGGTTTGGCCATGCAGAACAATGCCCTGATATCATTGAGTCACTATAGTCCCAAAAAAATTGCATCTTCCTTTTCTCTTTCTTTTACTTTTTTCCCTTTAATGATATACTTTTCTCCTACATTTTTGATTAGTTGAACAATTATTTGTTAGTTTGTTGTTTGATTTGGCTGATGGGGTTCCAGATGATACTTCATCTTGCTGAAGCTAGAACAAATTTGGGCTGCACAGAAATCTTCAAGGAGCCCTCAAAATTCGCCTTATCTGATTATTATGAGGAACATTTTATCATTCCCAATCAAAAGGTCGTTTTAGTGACAAACAGACGAGTCATGTTGTTGCAGGTTAGCCAATAAGATTTATATCCATATTTTCTCTGTTTGTTGTTTATATAGCTTGATACAATTTCCACCCTCTCTATAGTGTCCTATTTTAGACAAGATAGATAAAAAACCTTCCAAGATCATGTGGGATGTACCATGGGAAAAGCTCATGGCACTAGAGTTGGCAAAAGCAGGCTATGACCAGCCGTCACACTTGATCCTCCACCTCAAATACTTCAGGCGATCAGAAAATTTTGTCCGTATCATAAGGTGCAGTACTGATGAACAGGAGGGAAGAGAGCCGCAATCTGTTAGGATCTGTTCTGTAGTGCGTAAGATGTGGAAAGCATATCAGTCTGATGTGAAAAGCTTGCTTCTAAAGGTTGGTCCCTAAGGGAAATCTTGATTTCTTTTGCTGGAGAATGTAAATGAAATGCTGACTAGATTTCTCCATGCTTAGGTTCCTTCAAGCCAGAGACATGTCTACTTTGCCTGGAGTGAAGATGATGGGAGAGAATCGCGTGCGCAAAACAAAGCCATAATTAATTCGAGAGAGCTTTTGTCTGTGTGTTCTACATCTGATGAGACGCGATTTGTCACACATGTTATCAACTTTACGAAGATTTGGAGCAGCGAACTGGAGTCAAAAGGTCGATGCACATTGTGCAAAAAGCAGGTATTGCAGTTCTTCACCTTTGTTACTACCTTATAACTTGCTAATCTTTCTCAATTGTAGTTTGAGAACTTTTTTTTTCCCTATCATTTGATTCATTGTTAAAATCTTGGTTTGAACTTCTTTTAGGTCTCAGAAGATGCAAGAATATGTACCATATGGAGGCCCATTTGTCCAAATGGGTAAGTATTCATTTTAAGTTTTTTTTTTTTTTTTTTTTTCAGTCAGATTCTTACTGATGCCCACAAGTTACCATTAGGTTGTCTCATAAAAGCTGTACTTTGGGATTCTTTTACAGACATCCCTTCTTTTTTAACATCGGAATGTTTATTCTCTAGCATTTGACAAACCATTCTTTCCTTTCAGATACGTCTCAATTGGTGATATTGCTCATCTGGGAGACCATCCTCCTAATGTTGCTGCCGTTTACCGCAAAATTGACAGGCTGTTTGCACCTCCAGTGGGATATGACCTGGTAAGAAACATATAAAACAGATCATTGTATTTAGTCGACTCTAGGTATATGTTTGGTTCGGTTCTTTTATGGGAGTGGGAGTGGGAGTGGGAGTGATGATTTTTTGATGTCCGTTTGATTATGCAGAATGAATAGGAATAAGAATGAGAATAGTGATTTTTTCATATGCATTTGAAGAAGAAATTTTGAAAGTTACCTAAGTTTCACTGTAGAATTTAAAAAATATGGAAAAAAACTTCTATAAGTGGATATTTACTTTGATTCCAACAAAAAAGTACCTATTTAGATGGGAACGAAAGATTTGATTTTTTTATTTAAGTGGGAAATGGAATTTTTATTCCATTCCCACTAAAAAGTCAATATGATGACTGTAAGAAAATATACAGGTATGGAGGAACTGTCCAGAAGACTACATAACTCCAGTATCGATATGGTACCCGCGGGCCCCAGAAGGATTTATTTGCCTTGGATGTGTTGCTGTTGATGACTACGTGGAGCCAGATACCAGCTTAGTACACTGTGTAGCAGAATCACTTGCTGAAGAGACCGATTTTGAAGAGCAAAAAGTGTGGTCCACCCCTGAGTCTTACCCATGGGCTTGTCATATCTATCAAGTAAGGAGTGATGCTCTTCACTTTGTTGCTGTTAGACAAAGCAAGGAAGAATCTGACTGGAAAGCCATGAGGGTCCTTGATGATGCTAACTGCCATTCGGAATCATCTGTAGCCGAGTGAAGCTTGTATGGTTGATATGTTAATTTTTTTTTTTTCTCTGTGATCAAAAGATTCTTTTTTCCGAGTTAAATTACAGGTTTTCTTTTTCTTCTCCCCCCCCCCCCCCCCCGATAAGCTAGGTTGAAGGAAATTCGTCAAACTTTGTAAAGTTTGTACGGCAGATTTTTTGGAGGGATTTTATATGCATACAGACAGTGAGTAAGAAGAAATTATGATACGGGAAGAAGAATGCAATAAGATTTCTGAGCGCTGTTCCATGTTCTTGATCTTTACATGTTTTGTAGAGCTACAGAAACGGGTTGTCTGGCATGGCCCATGGAAAAAAAGAGGCTGTGCCCGGCCCGGCACTTTTTTGTAAGTGTGCAATTGTGTTACTTATTTAAATGAAAATTATCTGTATATTGGAATGACGTTTATTGAGAAATTTTTGTATAAATTGTATTTATATGTTATTTTTATAAGTTGATAAATGAATTGTAACACATTACTCGACAGAGATAAAACGATAAAACAGCACTAATAATAAATAAAATAAATAAATATATATATATATATCCCGAAGTATTCTACTCATGAAGTATGCAATAATGTCTTTGAAAAAATCTACATCTTGTTCCAGTAACTCCTATTACTCTCAGGAGTCGTTTTTCTCTTCCGAATCTCTTAATGCTTTCTTCAAACATTCTACCACCTCACTCATTGCCGGCCGATCCTTTTCATTCTTGCTCAGACACCTATCTGCCAGCCTGGCAACTGCCCGAGCTGCAGTTGGAGAATATTGGTTTCCAAGCTTCTGATCCATTATCATCCTAAACCTTCTACTATCTACTGGGTACAGTTTCACCCAATCTAACAGTTTCTGCTCTGTTTTCGGGCGGTTTCTATCCAATGCCCGCCTTCCCGTTAGAATCTCATAGAGCACCACACCAAAACTCCATATATCACTATAGCTCTTGAGATGGCCCGTCTGTAAATATTCTGGCGCAGCGTATCCATACGTCCCCACCACCTTGGAAAAAAAAAAAAAAGGTTATTAGGTTAGGCATTTTGGGTCGCTCAGATATGTTAATGTATTTTAATTTTAACTTTTGTCACATCAATTTAAATATAAATCTTATACTGAAACTCCAGTTTCAAAAATCCAGTTCTAAAACCGCTAAAGCAAACTAAGGTTTAGATGCTTACTGCAGTTGAAACATGAGTACGATCACCGGTGGGTCCCTCTCTAACAAGCCCAAAATCCGAAAGCTTAGCCATAAAATCCGCATCCAAGAGCACATTCGAGGATTTAAAATCCCGATATATTACCTGTTCAAGAAAATAATAACATTAGAAAATATGTTTTCCATGCATGGAAATCGACCGACAACATTAACTGAAGCAAACAATTACAAGAAACTACTTGTACCTGGATTTCTAATCCTCCATGTAGATAAGCCAATCCTTGAGCAGCACCTAATATAATCTGTAATCTTTTCTTCCAAGACAGAGGGGGGAGAGCCTTGCCGAAAAGATGATTTTCCAGGCTTCCATTTGGCATATACTCGTATACTAGTAGCCGTTGCATTCCTCTCTCTCCATCCTCAGAACAATATCCTAAAAGCTTTACTAGACTTGGGTGACTTACTACACCCAAAAATTGAACTTCTGCCAGCCATTCTTTGTGACCCTATATGACAAAAGTTCGAAATGCAGGAATAATTACTATCTAATTGACTTTGTAAAATGCATAGATTTTACTACATCAAAAATGCATAGCTACTCCTGCATCTATACAAGCTTTACGAAACAGGACATAAGGGACCAATTTGTAGCGACCCCCTTCGCCCAATCGCTTATTTGTTCCCCAAAACTGCTCCAAAATGGGCTAAATCATATACATCTTGTACTTGATCTAACTAAGAAACAAATCAAAGGACACCCTAGATTCTAGAATCACTTTTCACCTTGACATGCTACAATTTTAGTTCTGAAATTCAGTCCGACTCCACAAAAACTCCAATCGATAATAGACCTAACCGCAGCAAAACTTAAACACGGTGTCTACACAAACTCACATTTCATTGTACAACACAATTCAAGATGATGGGGCAAAAGACACTATAAGGTATACCTGTAAGCTATCAGGTTTAAGCCTTTTTATGGCAACAAGAGTTGAATCGGCTAGACCACCATCATCATGAAGCCTAACAGCTCCCTTATACACGGTTCCAAAACCACCTTCCCCTATCATTGAAAATCTGCTCAGACCATCGGTTGCATCTATGAGCTCTTGTAAAGAGAAAACTTTTAGACTATTTTCCCTCTCTCTGTACAATTCTGGTATTCCTCTTGGAGAAGGTCCTGAGCCTGATGATGATATGTTATTACTATTACTGGTTGTTAAAATCGGAGCCGACTCCGCTCTTCTTTTCGCCTTGAATCCAAAGAAGAAGCACTTCATGTTCTAAATCCTCAAAACTTTTTATGTTCAGTATTTTTGAAAGTCAAACAGAAAAATGGGTATTAGACCTCAAAATAGGGGGGAAATACATAAATAAAATTAGAAAAATTAGAAGAACCCAGATGAGAATTAAATACGGAGAAGGAAGGAATGGACATCTTACGCCAAACCCAAATGAGAATTGAATTGGAGAAGGGAAGTATCAGATGGCGGATAAGAAGAAAAGAAAAAGAGAAAATGGGAAAAAAATACGCAATGACCTCACCCCATAGAGAGACCAAAAGAGGAAACAAAGAGAGAAGAAGAAAGAGTCGTGGAAAAAGGCAGATGGCGGGTGAGAAAAGGCTGTAAGCTAGCTAGCTGGTAACGGGAGAGAAAAATAATAACACAGAACAGGACCACATTTTGTGGCATAATAAAATATGGTCACTACTGTCTGAGACAGGATACCGTGTTTGGTTCAATTTTTCGGTCGGGTCAGCCATACATGTGATTCGACCTCATCTTTTTCTTTAATATCATTAAGGTCGTTAGGTTTATTTGGACTTATAACTCAGTTCTAAAGGAAATTTACCCGTACGTGGATCATGGAAGTGGTTGGTAGTTGGTAAGTAGCTTTGTAAAAAAAAAAAAACTAGCATGATATGGTTGGTTGGTTGGATGGATAGAATCATATTCTTTCTTGGTATTTTATTATATATTAAATAAAAATACTTTGTAACATTTGAACAGCGTATTAAAATCATGATGCATGTGACATACTAATTTAATTAACTACTATATAGTAGTACTGCAACCTAACGATTATTTGATTTTTATTTCATACTAGTCATATATGACAATTAGCTGCAACTTTTCCTCGAGAATAATGTTAGAAGTTCATAGCGTCGAATTCTCGTTCTTCTTTCCCTGGCCAAAGGTTGTTGACTTGACTGGTCTAACAAGAGTGCTTACCAAATTATGAGAAAGTGCCACTCAGCAGTATGAAAACTGCCACCTGGAAAACACGTATGTAGTGAGACGGTTCATAAGTTGGTAAGTATTATTGGCCAAAAAAAAAAGTTGGTAATTATTAAATACTGCTCAAACATATCATGGGCCGACATTTTTGTAAATCCATAGATTTTGAAAGTCTTAGAATTGGGCTGAATTACTCTTCAGTCCAACACTTTGGTCAAAGTCATTCTTTGACCTTTCAATCTTAGTTTTAGTTAGGACCAATTAAACTAACATTAAAAGTTTGTCCTAAATAAGCTAAAAAAGAAAAAAAAGAAAAAAGAAAGACGTATCCACCCCATACTGGATACTATTAAAGCCCATTGCAACTGCCCCAATTTCTATATTTTCCATAATTTTTTATTTATTCTGAATTTATTTTTCTTTTATATTTATGATTTTAGGACCAATTATATATTATTTTTTTCTAAATTTTTTTATTTTCTATTTTGACCTTTTTCATTAATAGCTGAGATATATATGTTCTGCTCCTAGAAGAAAAGAAACGAGTAAGAGGTGAGGTTCAGCACTGATGAAAGTATTTCTTCCTCAAACACCCGAATTTTCTTGCACGCAGAATTTCTCCATTGTTAGCAAACACCTGAATCAGTGGGTTATCTCTCCTTTTCACTTCTCTCTGATTTTTTTCACTTGTTCTTTTTTATTTTCGTGGACCTGTACTGTATTATATGGATTTTGGTTATCGATAGATGGGATGGAGAAATAGAGAATGAAGATGCGCTCCAACACTGCACAAATCCGACTTGTAAGCTCGCGTCCTGAGGTCTATGATCCTTGTGATGACTCACCCTCCTAGCGGACCAAAACAACCTGTTAAACCATCACCCAAATATCTGCCTAGAAGTACGTTCCGGAAGTGGGTATGCTATCACTTCACTTGCTCTTATGCTTCGACAAGAGGCTTCTGGGACCCACTACATTGCCACTGACATCAACCCTCATGCTATGAAAATCACCCAGGAAACTCTAGAATATAATGGGGTCCATGCAGAGTTAGTGTCCACAGAGATAGCATCTGGACTATAAAAGCGCTTGGTTGGATCTGTTGATGTGATAGTAGTGAACTCGCCTTATGTTCCAACCCCTGAAGATGAGGTAGGGTGCGAAGGAATCACCTCTGCTTGGGCCGGAGGAGTCGATGGTCGGAAAGTAATTGATAGGATCTGGCCCATTGCGGATAATCTCTTATCGGAAGGAGGCTGGCTTTATATGGTTGTTCTTTAGCTCATAAGCCTTCACAGATTTGCTTTTTAATGAGAGAGAAAAGGTATGGTAGTAGGATTGTTGTTCAGAGAACGACAGAAGAAGAGAGCCTTCATGTGATCAAGTTTTGGAGAAATAGTGAACGTCAAGTAGATAGAAAGGAGTCGGCGAATAACACGGGTCGTGGTGGTGGGATCTTGGAGTCTCTCATCTCACAATTGCCTTGTCCGGGTTTCTGGACAAATAGCGACAAGAACACTGCCAAATTGAATGAAAAAGGTCCGAACAATTAACTCTTTTTTAAATACAGAATTTACTGGGTCAAGACCACTCTCTAATTTCTCCATTTTTTTCTCTTTTTTTTTTTTTCCTTTCCTTCTTTTGGCGTCAATACCTATTTACTGAACTCTGGGATCATGGGTGGAAATACTAGTAAAAAAAAAAGGTCCTCTCTTAGAAATGTCATGGCTGGTGATTTGAACTAATAATCATCTAGAATATCGATGTGCTATATTGGGCAATCAACCATTGTTTCACTCTCATCATCTCTTCCTAGACTTATATCTCATACTTCAGTTTCATAAATGAAATTGTAATATTTGTCCTTATGCACCCCTATGAGATGATGAGATAGTCCCTCTCACAAATGATTTCGCTTTTCCTCGACCTATTAACACCGTTCGTCATTTGTTTCATATTTGCCAGGAATCTCTATTTAACAAATTTTGCTGCCTCTCTCGTGGCCAACAAATTTACAACCTACCGTAGTTTCCTGGACGATGTACAGAGCCTAGCCTTAACCAAAAGTCCAGTAGAGATATTGTAATGAGACTAATCTTTTGAACTAAATTCGGAGGGATGCGCCAGGCCCAAGCTGTAGTGCAACGTTTGGGCGACGCTCGAGAGGCCCAGTAGCAAGCTACTGTAGTGGCCCCTTCTCCCTTTAAAAATAAATTTAATATCGTGTGAGCCGATGGCCCACATATCAGATATTAAACTGATAAGAACAGATACTACACTTGATCTTAGCCAAAAGGCCGAGAAAGGTATGAAGATACACTTATACAGACGCTTATTTTTATACACATCTTCTCGCTTCTATTTTCTTCGATCTTTCGATGTGGGACAAAAAGAAACGTATTATGATCACCAGTTCGAATAGTTAAAGCTGCTCTCGTTTTGGAGAAATGTGATCATAGAAATTGAGACGAATGAACTCTCTATTCACTCTCTAATTGCTCAAAACTTCTAAGGCAGCTTTTGGATCATTAGTTTATGATCGAATCCTAATGAGAAGACGTGAAAATGTGTCTTCATATGCGGAAAAACACAGACAAAAAGGAATAGAACAGGAACAAACTCGTTGGCTTTTTTTTTACTTATAAATGAAGAAACTTTATGGCACAACATCAAATTGGCTCTATAGCTTCATGAGACCACAACACAAGTGAAAAAATATACATTAAACTCTCAATTCTCTCAACTAGCAAAAAGATCCAGTTTATAGATTCAGGCACCTTTTTTGCCATCCTCAACTCATTATTTCGCTCCTCATTCTTCTTCCTATGTACATATTTAGACGAGGCCAAGTAACAAAAAGATGGGGAAGGAACCAACCCATCTGCTCCTCATAATCGGCCAACCAATCAAATTGGGCCGGACAGCGGTTCCAGACGGACAAAACCTATCCCTAGAAAACAGTCTAAAGCCAATTGCTGAAAAGGCCTTCAGGTTCAGACATCCTCATTATTCCAATGCAGTCTGTTTTGGACAGCCTTAATGGCTGCAACTCTAGCTGCATTTGCTGCTCTATTAGCCGAAGATACTACTTTGTTCACCCTTCCATCATCAATTCTTCCTATCTCATAAGCTTTCTCTGCAGCTCGTCTTGCTTCCTGCAGAAGAAACATATTAAATGCCAAATTCTCCATTATCTATATTTCAAAAATTTCTGTGCAATGTTTTTGAGTTTTACCTGTACTACATTAAGGACTTTGGTGTGGGAGATGGAATAAGAAGATTGGGGCTGATGGGTATTATTACTAATCTGTGGAATAGGAATATCGAGAAGCCCGTTTTGCCAATGACCGGACTGGGCCTCTCCGTTTCTGAAAGTGTATGTACCAAGGCCTTGTCGTCTTCCTTCATGCCAAGCTCCTTCAAATTTATGTCCGTTTCCAAACCGGTAAACACCAAATCCATGCATCTTATCGGCAAAATATTCCCCGGCATATGTATCCCCATTTCTAGTATATACATTACACAAAAATTAGCGCCAGCGTGTAAATTGTAAGTTCCCACAAGGTACACTCACAACAATGATGTGGAGAAAAGGCCCAAAGGGTAAGTCGCTAAAAAACTAATCAGAAACTTGCACAATTTGATATAGTTTATGAATAACTTTTTGCTTTCCTACTCTATGAGTAGTTTCATTGGGTTTACTACTTTTTTGCTTTTCTATTGATTTCTCGATTACATTTTGGTTTTCAGTCTAAAATTTAGTTTGGTCCATCAAACCGAATCCAACAGCCAAACAACACAAACCAAAATTAAAAATTAAAAATCAGAACTTTTATTTTGGGTACCTGAAGTGGTATAGACCAGGGCCATGTTTAAGGCCCCATTTGAACTCTCCAACGTACTTACTACCATCCTCGCAAGTATGAACTCCAAATCCATGAAACTGACCATTAGACCACTCACCAGCATAAGTATCACCACTAAAGAATCTATAGACCCCAATCCCATGCCTCAATCCTTTCCGATACTGCCCTCTGTACCGACTCCCTTTCGCCCATGTTTCGACCCCATATCCATCATGCTTTCCATCAATCCAATCACCTTCGTATCTCCCACTCCTCTGATAGTAATAGACCCCACTTCCTGAACACTTCCCCTTGTGGAATTCCCCCTCGAATACATCTCCATTACTGTAGAGTTTGACCCATGAGCCGGAATTTAGACTCTTTTCTGATTTGGGGTTTGACCCAATTGACCAGAGAACGGGTTGGGAAGGGGGAGGAGGAGGTGAGAAAGGGCGGGAGAGAAGGAAGCGGATGGAGGGGAAGCGAGGGAGGGCGGTGGTCAGGGAGAGAAGAAGTGCGAGGGAGAAGGAGAGGAGAGAGAGGAGGTTGAGGACAGAGGAAGAGGAGCCAGGAGTGGAGGAGGAGGAGAAGATGAGGTAGAGGGAAGGTAGGGCGAGGAGGAGGAGGGAGCGGAAGAGGAGTTTGAGCAAGTGGGTATGGCGGAAATGGCGGAGGAGGTCGGACAGAGAAGGAAAGGAAGTATTAAAGCACATGAAAAAGGACGGTGAAGAAGAAGGAGAAAGATAGCTGTAGGCGCGAAGTGAGGAGAGGGAAGGAGAGTGAGGAGGAAAGGAAGACGGTCTATGGATCATGTTGTGGATCAAAAACAGGTATCATGGTTATTGAATGAAATTGAACATGGAAAAGCCCTCCGTCTCTCTCTGTCTGTCTCACTAAGGAGTGAGAAACAATGTACGGGTGATGAATGATGATATTTCAGAGGCTAATTGGTATCTGTGTTGCGGATGTGTAATGAAGCTTTTCCTGTTGGCTGCCTCTTCGTGTCTGGTTTCTTTTTATTTTTCGTTTATTTATGAGGCTATTTGCATTTTTCCGCTTTATTTTAAAATGAAAAATTTTAATTTTGATTCTATAAATTTAATTGGCTCGTTTATCATACATAATAATAGAACAACAGTATTTGGACGTCGCAAAAATATAATTTTATTTTAAGCCTTAAAATTACAAGGAAAATAATATAAATATAAATATAAATAATAAAAGTTTGCAAAGGGTGAGCAAATGATATAATTTATTAACGAAAACTAAAGATTAGGTCATGAATCGATCATTTAACTTTATATCTAGTTTAGGTCCACTCCAAAGACAAAGGACAAAACATGTTTTATAATTATTGTTACTTACATATATATCTAAGCCAATAAATGAAAGTTTTGGAATATGGATGATTAATTAAGGGAAATAAGAGTTTTGGAGGGAATTGTCCTTGTTCTTATCCTCTCATTTTCATGGCCATTAAAAGCTTCTTTAGCTTATATAGCAACTGTCTCTGTCAACTCCCTTCCTCCTATCCGCCACGCTCCCTAATCTCAACTCTCAACTCTCATCTCCTTATCCTACTTCCCATTTCTTCCTTTTCTTCCTTCTTCTAGACGGGTCATATTCATTTGATCAGGCTAACTTCTAAGATAGAAACCGAGCCAGAGCCTGCTCACGTGTAATCAAGTCGCCTCTTACTCACTCAGCCTGATCTTCTTTTTTGATGATGTGATTTGGATAATGACATTGTTTATTAGCCAATTGGGTAAGGTGATTATGGAACTCGAATTCTACGAGGATGGGGGGAATGATTATATATATTATTCATGATGGTTACTTCAAAGTCACACTTGTTTTGAGCACATCACTCTAGAATTTCGTTCATCTTCTATAATTATTACTTTAGGGGGCATTAAATTACGTAATTTGTAATTAATTAGAGGATGATATTGTTGACTTTTAATTAGAAAAAAAGGACGAAAATTTCTTAAAAGCCAAACATGTAGATAAAACGGCTCTGAATCTACCTTCAAAGTATCACTTTCTTTGTGGAGTCGACAGTACATTGCATGTCCATTGGCTTCATCCTTAGCTGATTGAGACCACTTTATTCTACCTCTACCGCTTCGAATGTATAAATTTACTCGAGGAATTTCAAAATTAGAAAGAAAATATAATCTGAAACAAATACCATATGACACAATTTACAATAAGTGTCTGACTGAGCTATTCTCTTTTAAATGATCACTTGACCTCCTCCTTACTGGACCTTTTTTATCGTGACCGACCAAGACTATCTGCTAACCACATGTGGAGTGCATACGTTTGACTTCCGGGTATGACAATAAAACCACTAGCCTCAGAGAGAAGTAATGCAAACAGATCACTAAAGACCAAATTATTCAATCTGGTCGGTCACATTTATAGAGTCGAATAATCTACTATTTGAAAGGATAATGACACCAACATAAAGGAGAACAAAATGGACATCTAATTCTTGCCCTACTATTGCTACGAAAACACTCGAAAATTCTACACAAGCTCTTTGCTTACCAAACGGGTGCTTAAACTGAAAAGTTTAGTTACATTGTACTTCAGAAACAGATGAAGAAAAGGGAATCTATAAACTCTCATATTTTGTTTCATTTTATTTTAGAAAAAATTTTCAATTTTTTTTTGTGGTTCTTTCCTTTTTCCTGGGGGGAGGGAGGTTCAGTACCTTCAAAATCTAAGTCGAGCCATGTGGAGATGTGCAGACATTCACCCAACCGAAGCTTGACAATTCAGCTTCATGGCTTGTGGATCTTGAAGCCAAACACCCGAGGCATGTAGCACTGTGATGCATTTTGGGGCTTCAGGTTCCCATAAGTCATCAAGAAGAGGTGGGGAAATGTTGTGCCGAAGTAGGCTCCATCGTTGTCTAGAGAGAGTTAAAGATAACTTAGAAACTAAAGAAAAGCAAAGTCCAGGAAGACAGCCTTGGATACAAAATATACAGATTATATAGAGAGGGTTGCTGCACATATAGATTACAATAGAGCTGGTTTAATACTCAGATGCTGACCCAACATTCATAAACTAGTTTAATACTCAGATGCTGACCCAACATTCATAAACTAGTCATGAACCAAATTAATGCAAAGTGCAAACTTTCCAAGAAAACCTAGTGTAACTTACTCTGCAAGTACAGCCATTGGATACCTGAAAAGACTCTTTTATGATGTATCAAATGGGTTAACTAATGCCTATAGTAAGTGATTGAGAGACAAAATGAGTTTTTCTTTTCGATTCCATATTCACATGTATTTACTTTTTCATGACTTTGACCAACTTTCAAGGAACTAATTCTTAGACATTGCCAAGACAACTGAATGGACACACAGATCAAGTACATCTTCTATAAAGTAAGAAAATCAAATAAAGGTAGGGAAGTAAACAGTTATGTGAGCAGACATGTTGTGACAAGATAATTGAACCCATGTCCACAGTAGATCTTAAGGGTCTTCAAGATGAACCAATGGAAGTAGGAAACATACACATGTGAGCTACCACACCAACCCAAAAGCCATAGTGCCTTTCCTGTGAGTGTAAATAAGAAGTTGCAAAATGTATATTCACTGGTACAAAGGATACTACCTTGATACTTAGAACGGGGATAGTAAATATCTTCACATCTAGGACAATATATCTTGGCAGTGCTTGAACGAGGGATATCAGATTCACCAACAGGAAGACATGGCTGCCCAGAGCAATTGACTCTTGGGCATCTCCCGAATTCATAATTCTTGTACTTGTCCAGCTAGGAAAAAGTTTCAATTTGTCTATGGTTAGTGGAAAGGTCATTAAAGCATGAATTATGATCAACAGCATATTCTCACCATAGCAGCCATTCCTTTGGTAGTCAATATGTATCGAGCATGAATGAGACCATACAGCATCTCTGCAGCAGATTCAACGAGTTCATTTTGCTCCTCTGTAAACATATCACCTATACATTAACCCATCCAAAAAATCTTCAAGTGAGTCGTATAGGGCTTAAGGCTGAGGCTAATAACATGTCAAAATGATTATGCAACCACCTTGGAGCAGACAAGTCATTGTGAAGAAAACCAAACGCAGAAAAAAAAGTCATCCATTGAGAAAGGTCGTCTAAAACAAGTACACTAGAATAATCTAGTAGGAAAAAAATGAAAATCCATATACCCGATTAGCGATATTAAGAAACTTAGATCTAACTTATTACAAATGCTTAGCCGATGATTAACTTTACCATGGGAGGATTCAACATCCAGAATCAAATCAAGTGCATAATCATAATATGGAACTTGGTTGCTTAACCCACAAAGGTTAAAATCATCTTGTATGTAATCGTCATCCACTTCACAGAAAAACTCATTTCCACGCAGATTGCAAAACCATGATATCCAAGATGTATCATCCCCGTCAGAACCACTAACATCTGATGCTTCACTGTCAGTTTCTGATTCCCCTACAATTAACACAAAACAGTATTTTATGTCAGACAAAGAGTCCCGCTATTTTAGAAAGTTGTAAGAAAGTATCTGTATGCTTAAAAACTCTACCATGCACGAATACAAAACACTCAAAAACGTTTAAATTTTGAACTTATCATCACAGATAAGCGCCAAAAGGGAGCTACATGTTACAGGTCACAAAGTGCCGCTAAACAATATGACAAGCACAAATTCTAATTTATATTTCCAATGGGAAGTCATGTAAACTGAACCTAGAAACTATCATAATTCCCTGAGGAATAATAGAGACAGAAATGTAGCAAAAACAATAGAGTTTTTGTGAAACACATAGGTATATCATATATGAAAAATGAAAACGTCCTAATTAATATACAATAAAAAAGAGAGAACACATAATCTACATCAAATCCCAAGCGAAAATGTCCAAATTCAACAGCATAGAAGGGAGAGAGAGAGACCGTTGGAGCAGCCACCCTGCGGCATGGCCTTCTCATTGCCTTTAATCATATCCCTGGAAGAAGAGGGAGAAGATAGTTCCAGACGCTTGTCAAAAGCTTCGTTAATCAGCTTCCGATCTAAGATTCCGACCTCCGACTTAGAACCGCCCACCCCTCTCTCCAAGTACATCTCAAATTCCCTCCTAATTATGTGAATACAAATCTACCTCCGTCACCCACGCATGGCGTCAAAATCTATAAAATATAAATGAATCTGAAATCGAAAGACGAAGAATGAAAGTCTAGGGTTCTGATCCTGTTCTCGCTGAGACCAAGTGCGGTGCTAGAAGAGATGGGGGGGGGGGGGGGGCGGGGAGAGGAGTGATGAGAGGAGAAAAGAAAGCTAACCCATTTTCTCGGGCTTGGGTGAAAAAAAAAATAATGACAGCGGGAATTTGGTACGCGGTTGCCGATAATTGGCGCGCCGGTGGGGTTGTGGGGGGTTTTCGCTCGCTTCGAGTAAGTTTTTGTTCGTAGTCGTTCAGATCAAAAGATTCTTTCGTCATTCGATTGTTGTGCAGGGATGAGCAGTTTTCATTCCGACCGACGCGGGTTCCGATCCCGATCGGTCGGATTAAAAAAATATAAGATAAATTCGATTGTATGATCCGATTGAATTGTTAATAAAATATCGGGTTGCGGTCGAATTGAATATCCAACCGTGTATCGGATACCGTCACCCGAATTATTATTTCTTTAACGAGTAGAGTGTGCTTCTTTTCTTTAATATGCTCAGTAGAAACTTCTTTTCTGGTTCCTTCGCGAGCAGACTACCACGAGCAAGCAGAGATTTATTCGCGCGCGAGCAGACCGCCCCAAGCATATCCTCGAGCCCAATCAGACCGCCATTGAAGTTCCTTCTCCAGCTCCAGGTTTGGTTGCCGAGAAATTTTTGGGTTGTACACGAGCAGATTCTCAAGCCGAAGCAGACCATCATTGAAGTTCCAGATCCAGGTTTGGTGTACATGTATTTTTATTCCCTGCTTGCTCAACTCAAGTTTTCACCTTTCACGTTCGCCATTTTAAAAAAATTTATTTTGCTTTTTTCATTTTTTTTCCCTTTCTCGGCGAATCTCCTCCAAGGTCCGGATTAGGTAAGCGCTGGGTTTCCTTTCATGTTTGTTTCCCGAGCAAATCATAACATAATTTTGACGGAAGAATGGTTAGTGATTGCTATCGTTCTGATTTAGGATTTGTGGTGGTTGGAAACGTGTTCAAACTCAGATTTTTCTAGGGAAACAAAAATGGGGCATGATCGTTAGAAAATTTTAGCTTTGCTTCTGATTCAATCAGAAATAGTGGCGATTTTCTCTTTCTTAGTTGCTTTTCTCTTTTAGGGAGTGGATTTTCCCGGCTTGATAAGACTAATTGGAAGTTTGGATCATCTAGTTCACTGACCATCTGAATTGGCATTTTAAAATTGTTTAACTAGGTCGAAATTCTATCATCTGATTTTATTATCTATTCATGTTTGTAAAAATTCGTGAAGATAAGCACCTTCTTTAATCAGTATCTTACTATTAGTCGTAGTTTTCTTTTGTTTGTTTAAGAATAAATTATCATTCATCATTGCTAGTTCTTTTCCATTAGGAGGAAAACTTCTGAAAAGGGGGAGGGAATCTAATTAAAAGATGAGTGATTTTCCATCCGGGTTTTGTCCAATTGAATTGGTTGACAGCAATGCTAGCACTCCCTCGCCGTCAAATCCAAGCAACACATTGCTTTGTGATGACATAGATATTCAAAGTTCAATAGGTACTACAAGAGCACATTCCACTAGCACCCGCACGACAATAAAAAAGAGAGGGAGAATATCTACATCGGTGAGTAACAAAAAGCCGAGAAGGAGTGAAGCTTGGAAACACTTTGTCAATGACATTGTGAATGAAATCGTCACGGGCAAGCATTGTGGACATATTTTTTAGTATAAGGGGATAAAAAATATGGGCACCTCAAATATGTTGAACCACATTAGTCCTACTAATAAGAAGAATAGGTGCCCACGCATAAGTGAATTTGAAAGTTTCGAACTCATTTATGAATTTAAATGTTCATTTATTTGATTAATTTACAAGTTTCAAAACTTTATTTTAGGTTTGATCCGATCGCTTTCAAAGCTGTTATTGTACGTTGGTTGATTATGATGGAGCAGCCTTTTCGCACAGTTGACCACCCTAACTTTCGTATATGTTTCATGTGGTTGACTTGGATCTCCCAGTGTCTTCACGTTCTACGCTTGCACGTGAAATGATGAAGAAGTACAAAGTAGAGAAAGTACATTTAAAAAGGCTCTCTAGGAGTTTGATAGTCGGATCTCCTTCACCACTGACACATGGACATAGATTCAAAATATGAGTTATATACGTGTCATGACCTATTATATCGACGTGAATTAGTGCATTCAAAAGAACGTGATCAGTTTCAAGATCATTGACAATCACAAATATGAGACAATTGGGCAATTGTTGCTTGATGTTATTCGTGAGTGGGGGATAACTCATATTGGGCGCGTGACGGTGGTCGGCCAGTAACATAACTCACTTTCGTCTTCGCATCTGTTACTTAATGGGGATTATATGCATTTAAGGTATGTTTCAATACTTTTAACTTTTTGCTTTTGTAACTTCATTTCAGATGTGATTACTTATTGATGGATTATGTTTGATTATAGGTGCGTTTGTCACATCTTGAATCTTATTATCAAAGATGGTTTGACACCGTCTCACGAGTCAATTGAAAAGGTTCGTTCATCTGTAAAGTATATTCGCTCTGTCACCTTCCTTTAAGATGGCCTTTAAGATGTGTTGTGAAAAAGATCTTATTTATGACAAGAGGATGTAGACAGATGCTCCCACTAGGTGGAATTCTACATATATAATGCTTTAGAATGTTACTCCTTATCGTATGGGAATGTAGTTTTTGTCATTTTTGTATTAGTTTTATCTTATTGCTTGTTTTGGAATTAGGTGTTTGTTTTATTCAAGGTTTTAATTTTGATTTATTCATTCAAGCTGTTAGTTTGATTACTAGCTAATGACTATAGAAGAAAATAATTAGACTATGATGTAGGATGCAGAGAGATGATCGCTCATTCTCGAACATCCCTCGGGGGAACGATTGGCTAGTGATTGATATGTATTTATTTTTCTTGAAAACTTTTTTGAGAGCCACAGAATAGTTATTTGGTACTTAGTATCTTATCACTCACCTTTACTCTTAGCACATGTATTTCATCTGGGATTTGGTCAGAAGTGCATCATGAGTCAGGAGAATTCTTATGAATACAGTGGCAAAAATGATGCAGGATAAGATAAAAAAGTATTAGATAGAACGAAGAAATGTCAACTTACTAGTTTGGATTACACTGGTGTTGGACCCCTACAGTAAGTGGCACACTATAGGTCCGGTTATAGATATTGTTTGTGGTGATAGTAGCTCAAAGGGAAATTGTCAGTCGATAATTTTTTATATATAAATGTTAATAGGTGAGATCTATGATGACTATTCAGTTAAGAGAAGAATTTCATAATTCGATCACCCTATTGCAAAATCACTATCAGAGTCTATTGAGCCATATCGACACCCATCACTATCAACAGTTCCTAACATCAACTCGTTCTATTAGAAATTATCAAATGATAGAAATACGGCTCTAACACTTATAGAAATTGAGCAATACTTAAATATTGATCTTCAGTTACATACTTTGATGGCTTCGATATCCTACAATGGTGGAAGATGAATGGATTCATATACCTTACATTAGCTCGGATGTCCTTGTAATTTCGTTATCTATAGTTGCTTCCGAGTCTATATTCAGCACAGGTGGTTGTACGATCGCCGACACTCGTAGCAGGCTTACTCCGAATAAAATTGAGACGCTTATTTGTGTTTAGAGTTAAGATTTCGGGCTTATCTTTCTAATTATTTGATGCGGTGGATGCCTTAGAGGACTTTGAGTCAGATGATGGTATGTTTAATTTACTAATTTCTAATTTTTACCTTTTTATAATTCCAATTATAAAAATAGTTAGGATAAAATTATAAAAAAAAATAATAATTACAAGATCATATTCTTAGTAACCTATCTTCGCCAGGCGCCTAAAAGAAAACCCATTGACCCCGTCGTGAAAATTGAAAAGCCCATAGAAACCCCATTTCCTTCAGGTTTACTGTTTTTAGTTTTCAAAAAAAAATCTTTTCTTTTATCATCATTTCATTCCGGAAGCTATCTGTACCAATCTGAAATATTCTGAATAAATCTCATCTTAATTTTCATACTAGTCTGAAACATGATTGATAGTTTCTCGTAAACAGCAATCTCATTGCAAATATTTTCTTCCCTTGGACCATTTTATTGTACTTCATTTTTAACACAGATTCGTTCAAATGGAAAAAGCAAAAAAGGTAAAAGGAAATAAACAAAGAAAATTTTATATAAACTCAAAGATACTTTGCAATGTGATTTGTTGTGTAACTCCTATTACTCTACTATCAGTGCTCAGCCACTGCGGCACATCCCAAACTGCCGGGAAATGAACATACTCGTTTCTTTTTTCCTTTTCCTCTCTTTTTCTTCTCTTCCAAACAGTTTTACTACCGAGAATTACACCCATCAAAAATTTAACTGCACAACAATCCTAAAAAGGAAGCTAACTTCTTGACTCACGTAGCAATCTCATCAACCTCGGAATTAAAGACAAAACTTGGAAATGTTGTCGTTATATCCCTGCGATTTAAATCACACAATTACAACATAAATCTATCAGATGTGTTCAAAGTGAATCTGATTGGAGCATAAGAAAGGATATACAATTTCTCTTTACATACCGTAAATAAGGAAGAGTCATGATCTTTAATAATGAAGGATTCTTGGACACAAAATTTTTCCATTCAGTTTTGTCTATCTTCCCATCTTGGTTCACATCAGCATCCAAGAAAGTCTGTCATAGCCACCAGAGTGTTTATAAACCGAACTTTAAAAAAGGAATCTTCGAATAACTCAAATATGATATCATCAAGAATAATAAATTCATTCATAGACTCCTACACTAAAGGTTTGTGAAGATAACTAACCTTATCGAGTATTAACTCAATTGTCTCATCAGCTAACTTCAATTCTGATTCACAAAGAAGTGCAATTAACATTTGCTTGACCTGCAAAAGACCAGATAAATGATGAAATGTAAAAAAAGAAATGCTCTTACATTTGAGTACAAAGAGCAACTCTATGATTATAAAACCGCCTCCTTACCTCTTGCCGCTCAATGAAGCCCGTATCATCCAAATCATAAAGCTTAAATGAAACTGTATATTGAAAGAGATGCACATTAGTAATACAAGAGTTATCTACTTTTTGCAAGGGGAAGGTAATTACATAAATATCCTCTTTGCTCACAGTCTATCTTGACTTCTTGTGGAGCATTTGGATGGAAGACATTTAGTGCTCTGACAAAGTCACCAAAATCGACGACTCCCTTTCGCCTTACATCAAACAGATCAAAGATCTGCATAAAAAAGTTCTCCAATCTGAAAGTATGTCCAACGCAATGGGTGATGATATCAATCTTTTACATACATATGCATTCCGAAATCATATACTCGTGTTAATGATTTTTCATTTATGTATTCTTCCAAGGGACGAGGTGATGGGTCCAAACTCATCCATTACAAGGACTAAGAAATCTTGTTTAGGTCAAATTCATCCAATAGTCTATACTTCACAGTATACAGAGCAACTTAGTTTTCTTTTATGTTTCGTGTACAACTCAAAAAAATTCATGTACAACTAAATGCAGATCTTGCAATAACCAATTTAAATTATACACATTATTTTTTATGTTACCCGATTTGCAAAAAGATTTTCCTTCTTCCGATTCTTGAAAAGGGCCAGCTGAAATTCCTCCTGCAAATGGATGAGAACAATTGAGGGACTTGAGGGGGAGGGAAAAAACAGAGAAAAAAACTTTGCAGAGCATGAAAAATATACCTTATTTATTAACCCATCATCGATCACAGAACTGCTGATGCTCTTAAACAACTCAAACAGTGCTTCAATTTCACTGACACTAACTGGGGAAATCAACAGATGGCACAGAATGTTATGTAACAATTAATGCAAGAGCGAGAGAGAGATACTTATTAATTAATTCATAAAGATGACTAAGAAACGAAAGAGGGGTTGTTCATAATATGTAATCCCTCTGTTCATATTAATTCACAAGCTCTTTCTTCTTCAATTCTCTGTACTTTTTATTTTGAAATTTATGAAAAGGAGTAAACATAGACAAAATCAGAGACAAGAGAGATCAATAAAGCTATAAGCAACTTACATGCTGTTTCGGAAGCGAGATATACAGGGCCTTCATGTCCAGGGAACTGTTTAATAAGAACTTTAGACTGAAAACAGCCCATTTACTGGAGAAGCAAGTGCCAAGCACTAAATAGTCCGGAGCCTCAAGGCCTCACTACAATATACCATAATAACCATCTAAACCTTGCATATAAATTAAAGCCAATTCAAGCACCATCATGCAGTATCAATAATAAATAGATTTTTCAAAAAGCATATTCATTTAATGATTCGTGAATAACTTCAGGAAAAGAAAAGAAAGGAAAATTACACGGATAATTTTTCACAAGTTACAGTATTCCTAATTTTAGAGAATGCTTCGAGCAGAAAAAATCATTACTGTATTGAAATTTGCAGAATCTTAAATGGATGAGGTTGGAAATTAGTTGAGAATTCAATTAATGAGACCCTTTATTTATTAGGAAAGGATTTGAAAGTTTCGATCAAGAGATTTCTTTGTAAACCAAATCCTAAATTCCCAATCCCAATGTCAAATTGTATTAGAAAATGTGAAAAGCAGAATACTTCTTACTAAAAAATCAAGAGAAACAGATTAAAGTCGATGAAAGTTATCATTTTAAAAGATCATAGAAACCGAGAGACCCATATAGATTGACCCTTCTCCAGAAGTATCTCTTTCAATGTTTTCCTTCAATTGCTCGGCATCCAAACAGAAGAATGAACAAACAACCGTCAAAAGAATGAAAACACCAAATCGACAACAAAATCGAAAGATATGGAAACAAAAATTAAATGAAAAACGGGAGCCGAAGATGAGAAAAGCAGACACTTACCGACCAAGAACTTGGCCGCGGCAAACAGACGGGGTTTTTCTCTCTTTGTCGAGAAATTATTGTTGGAGCGAGGCGAGAAAGAAAGGGGAGGGTGGAAGGAGGTAAAAGAAAAAGAGAGATGAAAGAGCAATACGTGTGAAAAGGAGCGAGGAATTAGGGCGAGTTTTCCGAGAAATTTCTCAGCTGATTTGTCGAAAAAGATGAAATCAAAAACAGCACAAGCTTAAAGTGACTTGGAAATGAAATTTAATGCGTGGGAAGGAAATTAAAGCGACAGTCCAGGCGCGCCCTTTTTAGCGACTCTAGAAAATTAGAGAATAAAAATAAAAAATAAAAAATAAAAAAAACAGTAACAAGAAAACAGTATCTTGTTACTTTTTATTAGAATATTCTTTTCTTTTTTTTTTTTTAGTTACTCCGGATAAACCTCCGGCTTGTTATGTAAATTTTTTATATTACTTTTTTTAGTTTCTCTTTTCGATTTATATTTTGATATTTATTTTTTTTCAAGCTTTGAAATCTTATAGCTGAACTTTCGTGATTTTATAAATATATTTATGTTTTATTTTTTATTTCTCTTGTGATTGAAACAAAAATATGTTTTATATTTTATATTTTATTTTTTAAATCGTGATTTTGTTTTATTATGTAACTTAAGTAGCAATTATAAAATTAAATTGATTCATTCAAAGAAAATACTTGATGGATCATCCGCCTGATAGCTCGATAACATAAGACATATATTTTGTTTTTCATTTGTTTCTTCTTTTGTTTCAAGATTAATGATTTTTATTTAATTTTGTTTTACAAAAATGAATAATTTTTTCATAATTATATGCTTTAATGGTGAATGAAAAGAGAATATAAACCAAAATGATAATCAAAATTATTGGTATTGGC
Organism: Coriaria nepalensis; assembly: GCA_027186245.1. Lineage (NCBI taxonomy): Eukaryota > Viridiplantae > Streptophyta > Magnoliopsida > Cucurbitales > Coriariaceae > Coriaria > Coriaria nepalensis. The sequence goes on from CP114486.1 coordinate 3,189,077, forward strand.
ATTCAAATCATAGAGAGAGATCAACTGGAGTTTCCGTAAAATCTAATGTCACTTATAGTCAATTATTAGATATCATCTATGATTTTATCGACACTGATTGTAATGAATTTAGATTAAAACTATCATACAAACTAGTTAGTACATTGTGCTTTTGGCCGTTATATATAAAAAAAAATGAACAAAATGTGAAGGGGTTTATCTGCCTCTTATAATCTAAAGAGAAAAAAAATCTTCATTATACATTATGTTGATTTCGAAGATGGGAAGAGATTTATGTGGTGAAGAGTGTCATCAATTTTCTAACCTTCATAATGCTCATGGATAACGAGATTAATCTTGCGAATCAATGGTACGAGGATGACTTCATCATGAAAGTAATACTGACTAAGATTTTACCCAACGATTTATATAGTCAAGATAACTTAGATCGTATACGAAATGACGAGATACCGCCACCATCATTGCATATTTCACCGGACGAGATACAGTCTTCATCACCGCATGTATCGCATTCAGCTGATGAGATGCCTCCATAATCATCATGTATAATGAGATGTTGCCTCCATTACCATGTATATCACGGTCAGCTGATGAGATGTCTCTACCATCACAGCGTATACCACATTCATCACAATCTGCAAATGATATTGAAGATGACTATCTTAGTCTCTCCATTGCTACCAAGGACTCCACATACGTTGCAAGCAATTCAATATCGATTGTCTCTTTCAAATCGAATACATAAATGAAAAATCTCAATCAGTACGATATAATGACAAATAATATTACGGAGTCTCTTAATACTTCATTGAAGGATGGGTAAGATGCCCGTGACTATCCAATTATAGCATTATTTGATAGTATCAAGAAGATAATGACTACTTGGTTCTACAACCGATAAAGTGTAGCAAACGAGACAAACATACCATTAACATCTGAGGTAGAGAAAGCGCTAAAGAGAAGACACAATGAATTTGTAACAATGAAGGTTGATTAGAATGAAAATTTATAAATTTGAGGTCACTTGTATTTCAACTAATACTTCGGTGAATTTAAGGGATAAGAGTTGCACATGTAGGATGTTTTGATTTGATAAGTTGTCGTGTGCCCATGCTTTAATAGCTTCGAGTTACAAAAATGTTGTATCACACACGTTATGTACATAATATTACATGACTTCAAATTGAAGGCAAGCGCATGTTGAATCAATTTATCCTATATTAGCGACCGATGACTGGAAATTTTTGAAAGCTCTCCGGTCGCTTGAGATTTTACCTTTTGTAATGTGAAAACAAAGTGGAAGACTTAAAAAAAGACGTATACCTTCAAGGGGAATAACCACAAAAGAGAAATAAGTATAGAAAATATGGTGGTGTTGGACATTTCAAGACGACATGTCGTAATCCAATTATAATTCCTTTTCTAATTATGAGCATTACATCTAAATATGTATGGTGATACTCCAAATATTTCAGCATATACACACCACAATCCCCTTTTAATAAAGACATGTTTTTATGTAAGCTAGTGACCATAAACATCTCTAATAGTTTGGGGCTACACTCAAACCCACTGCTCCTTAATAAGTCTAGGAGTATCGTGCTCATTGGAATTACCATTTCTAAAAGCTTATTCATATAGTACTTGCTACTTGCGATGTTGTACATGACTCTGATATTGTGTTCATGAATATCTATTGACCAATGTCGTGCCTCCATGCGATTCTAGCAACAGGTGTCTCACCATTGATGTACAACTTCATTAGAGAGCCATCTGGTAATATACATCTTTCCCAACTTTTCTTTTCAAGTTCTTGAATTTCTCCTTTAAATATATATCCATGACTTGCAGAAATATTTGATCTAAGAAAGTGATAGATTGGTCAAGCTGGTCATAAAACTTTTGTTGTCTCATCCATAGCAGAAACATATACTTATATACATGTTGCAATCATAAAGCAAAAATATAAAAATAATCAATTAAGTTAAGTACATTTTCATAAACTTATTAATATATCTAAAAATAGGGTTCATAAATAGGTTTGAATGTTTATAAAATTGTATAGCCATGACAAAAAACACAATATCCCTTTAAAAGAGTTTTTCTCTTACTTATGACCTTCAAATCCTATCATCGGTCCTTAATAGAGGAAAATTAATATCTCATAAATAAGTAACATAAGAAAAAATATAACTTCTAAATGAAGTTAAGAAAAAAAAAATACTCACTTTGTTGTGTCGGTATTTAGCCATCATTGCATTGCTCTCTCGTTATATTTATTTAGGGTAAAAAGTGTCATTACCGATAATCAATTTTTAAATGGAGACGTGAGGGTTGGAACATGCTTCTTCATCATTTAACCTCGTTTGGTCTTAATGATGGGAGGGATGACATACGTCTCTGTCGATTATGTCGAATCCTCTGCATCGTCCTCGACGGGTGGCAATGGTGTAATCAATGTAGTAGATATACAAGGTGGTTACGAGTGATGGAATATTAGGGACGTGATAGATGGTGGCGAGAATGAGGGAGATTTCATGAGGTCATCCATCTATGACATCTATAATCATCTTCTTTATCTCTCATATTTGTTTATTCGTATCATCTCTCAATTCTCTAAACATCTTCTCTATCCCTCCTATAATATTATTTTATAAGCTTGTAATAAGATCCTCCAATCTCAATACCTTTTTCCTTTTCAGCTCAACTTCATCACCTTCTGCTTATACTTGTACTTCCTCTTCTCTTCATAAACTTCTTCTTCTTCTTCTACTTTTTATTATTCTAGTATGTCTTCTTCTTCCTCCAACATCCTTGTCCAGTGTTCCACTTCTTCATTATCCTCATCCACGAAAGGTTTCATAGTTGCAAATACTCATTAGTTAATTCTTCCTGGGTTGGTTTTAGGATTCTACTAAGAACAAGTTGTATTAAATAAAAATCAACGTCAGTTTAATTTCAATAAGTATGATGAACTAAACAAGTTTAAATAAATAGATGAAACCTTACTCTTTTTTCCTGTTCCATGACTTGACATTTTCATAACTTATGGCGGATCCATGAATGACCAATTTAAAATTTGAGACATGAGATTCTCAATACCTCGCACTCCAACTTGCCTTTTAAGATAAGAAATGGCTTCATAACCAAATACATATATAGTCAATGGATTAACTATTAGCAAATATAAACCAAAAAATGATAAAAGTTAAATATCAACATTAACTTGAAAAGTAAGCGGAAATCCATAGAAGTAATAGGTTTCCTCTTTTGACTTCGTCTACTCCGGCCAATCCCTATGTGCAATGACCTTTTTCTTAATATCCTTTTTAAGAGATTGAATGGTACCCTCATAACTAAGTTTATAGGTATTGTTTAAGTCAGACTAAATTATTAGTTATGGATAAGGTAAATAACCGAATCTTATTCATAATTCCTTGTACCAAAAGGACTACCTCAATTAAATAGACACAAGTCATCTTCATAATTTCACCATCCTTGTTACTTCATAGCCCATCAATACTTCAAAACTTCTCTGCTACCTCTGACACATTGACAAGCTTTCCATCAAGATACTTTTTCAATATGTGGTCATCTTTTTCTATCCGCCTAATTACGTAGTTTGGAAGATATTCATGAAATTTCAACCCCATCACTAATTCAACCCCCCTCAAACTAAACCGTATAGGTTTTCTACGGTGCGTAAACCATAATTTGTGCTTCTTCTTACACTCTAATCATCGGAGAATGAAAAAATTAATAATTTGGCCCGAGTGCTTAAGTTGACCATTCACATTCAGAAAATGACCTAGGCAAGTAGGCCTAGATGACTCCAACTGTACTGATGTTAGCTTCTTCATTATGTCAGCAATCACCACTTCCTACTTTGCTATCACTATAGTGAGAATCTTGAAACGAAGACCTTAGTCAATTACAAGTTCTAGCACACAAGATGTTGGAATTTGTTCCCCCCGAAATGAAAATAATTAAACAAAACTCTACAAAACTAAATTGAAAAAAAAAAAAAGACTGTAATACACGATGGCTCGATAGGCATATGTATAGCCATTTAACAGTTTATATAAATTACTCGATGGCTCATTGGTCATTCATATGGCCATTGAACAGTTTATATAAACTGCTCGATAGTCCCGAGGACTGTAAATCTTTCAAAGTTTCAATTCAAAATGTATATAATCACTATTAAAAAAAGAAATCAATATTTTATAACATTTACAACAATATCTCAATTAATTTCAAAGAAAAACACAAAAATACCTCATTTTAAGTGACATACCCGATGGTTGCTAGGCTGATTTATTTATACCATTGATTCCAATGTCATTATCATTCTCTGCTCTTCATTCTCAGGCGATTCGATTAGAATATCTACCGTCGATATTTTTTTTGGTATTTTTCTTCAAATTCGCTCGAGTACTAACCATTGCTTCTTCGATCATATGATGGGTTACAAAATAGTTTTCGTTTGGTAAATTAAAAATAATAAATTATTTGCCCACAATCCGCTTCGCAAAATGGAGCGGACAACAAACGGATATCCACTCTGTCTTTTCTTTTCTTTTCTTCTTCTTTTAAAATAATTTTTATCTTTATCCTTTAAAAAATTAAACTAGAACCATCTTTTCATAAATAGCTCCATGTCACGTGGTGTTTTAGGTGGGATTCATCACTGATTCACAATCATCCTAAGTAGTATATACGAACGTTTAATAAATTGGATTAGAATATAAAATGTGATCGGTTTTTGCAGCGGAGCCAAAAGGTTACTACCAATTTACAAATCACTCCACCACGTTTTAAATTATGCCTAGGAATCCTATTCATTTGAATCCCATTTCATTAGGATTTAGTACTCTACCTCATTTACATCTATTTTAATTAATTATATACACGATAAGAGATAAATAAAAATTTAACAATATAATAACTGTTAATAATTGATTTACCAGGTAAATAATACTTACAAAGTTCAATCACACCACATCAAGGCACAAGCCCCAAGCCACAATAACATATAGTCTTAAAGACATAAACTAATAATTATTACAGTATATATAGTTTATTCCACGATCGAAGTCTCTGAAGAGGCTTATATCATGACGCGGCATCATCTAATGTTTCTGCAATAAATTTCAAATTGTTTAATCAAATCAAATACAAATGAAAAGTTGAAAGCAACGTATGAGTAAATAAAGAAGTGAATAACATAATGTATTAATGTACAGGTTTCTTGCTTGAAGGCTTTTAAACACTCTATAACACCGCCTAAGGTAAATGATATTTTAGAAATCTAGCTTTGCACATAGATAAGTGTGCCTCCACCATATTCGGTGTGAGCCTGCTACAAATTCGGTGACGTTTGAAAATGACATCACTTGTTTACAGTAGCTACAAATCACTCCGGGTTTTGTTGGATGCTTATCGAAGTGATTCCACACTTCACTTCTCTTCCTTTTCATAGAAGGTTGGTTACACGCCTTTTGTTTTCCCTTACCCTTATCTTTCATTTTTTTTTATTTACTCTTGATGAGCCTGTTGTTACCTCGACCGGCATGGGTGGCGAATTATTTGTTGTGTCCTCATTAGACAAGTCATTCAGCTCCATCGAGGAAGGCCCAGTACTATCAATATCAATATCCTAAACATAGATGAAAAAATAAAGTAAAAAAGCTGAGAAGCTCACATGACACGCTATTCAGTATATTCTAATTCAATAATAACCATATGAAAGTGGTCAATATGTTAGAGCATGTTAAATCTTAATTCTAATTAAGATGTTGATAAATGACCCCAATGAAGATGTTGATTAAACCCACTTCGAGCAAAAGCTTCTCTAACTTCAGCTGCAAAAGAGAGAGATGAACAAGAAGAAAATAACAAGAGAACAGAACCAAAAACAGGAAAACTAAACGAAAAAGAAAGAAAATAAGTAGAAAAATTCCAACAGAGAAAAAATAATTGTTCGTGGAAGGCTACAAACAGTAATATAATCATGACAGCATGAATGAATGCAAAAAACATTAACAATGGTATCTTCATTGGGGTGGTCATTGCATGCCAAATATAATGACTTTCTCCGCAACCAAGATTGGAGAGAGGAGAGTGCTCAGCAAAATTACATGAGATTGGTGTTTGTGCAAGGAAACATTACCCTTAATCGATGAATTTCATCGGGTTTGGACGACATAGCTGATGCATTCTAGTGGTGGCTAGATGCGCAGGTGCTAGGTGGTGGGCTGCTGGTGGCGCGCTGCCGGAATGTTTCTGGTGATTGACGGCGGTCTGGGTGGGGTGACAGTGAAGATAAGGGGGCAGGATAGAGACAGAGAAGGGGGCGGGATAAAGAAGAGGGGATGGAGTCGTGAAGTTAGGGTTAAGAATGTCTGAAACTCTATCTCTTTGGTAAATTGACGGTGAAGTTAAGAGTTTGACCCTTTTTCCCTTTTTCCTTTTTTTTTTCCGCATTATGATAATTTTGAGAAAATTATCCATTCGTAATCCACTTTACTGGATACTAAATTTGATGTTCAATCCTAATTCTTAACATGGAATAGGCTCACAGACAGTATTGCATTGAGCCGGGTGGGTGGGATGGATCAAAACTTGGATTAATAAATTTTAGTAACTAGTGGTACAAGTGTACATAAGAAATTTTACGTATTTAGGTATGTCGGCAACGGGGTAGGCCGGGACCGAGGTCGGCCGTCGGCGCAAATAAAAAGAAAGCAAAAGAGAAAAAGAGAAATTGAGAGTGATTGGATAACGTCATCTTTTAACAGACCAGTTCCCGGATTTGGCCCAAAACAAAAAATAATAGACCAGTACCCGTTAACAACATCCCTATGTGCGGGACCCACAAGGAGAGAGGCGCATATTAGTAGTTAAAGCCTAGAAAAAAACACAACATTCCGCATTCGGCCAGAGAATGCGACTCATCATTAAATCCCTTAACGTGCGCGCATCTTAGGAAATCCAGAACTTACCGTTTTCCACCACGTAGCAAAAAAACGTCGACGACACAGTCTACATCGTCGTCGTCATACTCAACGTGTTTTGTTTTCTCTTTCTTTTATCTTTTATCTTTTCACGCTGATGACACTTGGAAGTTAATTCTCTCTCTACCATCTTTCGATTTTCTCTCTTTTTCTTTCTTTCTTTCTTTTTTTTTTCTCCCGATTATTAAGAAAATCCAAGCTGTTTTGTTTTGTTTTGTTTTTGGATTGTTCGATCCCTTTTCTTTCTAATAGAAACAAGCATATACTTTTTTTGAGGCTCTCGCTGGTGATTGTGAAAATATCAGTTAGTCTTGATTGAAAGCGAGCTCTTTTTTCTTTTCGTTTTTCTGTGATTTGATTTTTTAATAGAGGTGTTTGGATTGAAGGATTCGGGTCTTGTTCTTGTTGATTTGGGATGGAAGAGAGGTATGAGCCATTAAAGGAGCTTGGCTCTGGAAATTTCGGAGTAGCGAGGCTGGTTAGAGATAAGAAGACGAAGGAGCTTCTTGCTGTCAAGTACATTGAAAGGGGAAAGAAGGTGAGAAAAATGGTTTTTCTTCTTTTTTTTTGGATTGGAAAGTTGTTCGTTTCAATTTATGACTACGTTGTGTTTGAAGAAATGCCTCACTGAGTACTTTCTTACTTGGGAAAAGTAGGGATGAACTTTAAGGAAGATCTGGCATTTTGAAGAGCGTTCGGGAGTAAAAAAGCAAAAGTGTAGATTGTGAATATTCCCAAGAGTTTCAAGAAAGTGGGAACAACATGGTTAAGACTAAGGTTAAGTTTAGATAAGGAATCTTACAGGAAAATGTTGCTTCAAGAACTTTTCTGGTTTAGTGGAGGGGCCACTTGGGTCTAGCAGTTACCATATCAGACAATTCTGTCTCTGTCTTAATCTTTTTGCTATGGAATCTGTCTAATTTTGGCCATACCTCGACTGGAAGTTCTAGTAAATTCCACCTATATATACCATTTACGTTGTGAAGCAACATCATCTGCATCCTGCATGTCAAAATCAAACGCCATAGCATCCTTAAATTTCCCGTTCTAAATTAGTGCTTATTCAAGTTTCTCTCATCAATTTTGTTAACCTTGGTTTCTTGTGTAGAAATGGTCAGTGTGCTTTTATATAGCAAATATCTAATACCATTTCCCTGTGTCTCACTACTGCAGATTGATGAGAATGTTCAGAGAGAAATCATTAACCACAGATCCTTGCGGCACCCAAATATAGTCCGGTTCAAAGAGGTAAAAATATTTACTCTTCCTTATCAGTACATATGTTTTACCAAGAATTTCAATGAATAATTTTAGGCTTTAAACCTTTTTTTCCCCTTTTCCTTCAGGTCTTACTGACTCCATCTCATCTAGCTATCGTAATGGAATATGCAGCAGGTGGTGAACTCTTTGCAAAGATTTGCAGTGCTGGTCGGTTTAGTGAAGATGAAGTATGATAACATATATATATATATTTGTTTATCGCCACTTTCCTGTTCATTTTTGCTTATGGAAGTTTGTCTCTTTGAGTGGAAATTGTACAGGCTAGATTTTTCTTCCAACAGCTAATATCCGGAGTGAGCTACTGCCATTCCATGGTATAATATAGTATCCCTCTCTTCCCTCATCTCTTGTTTCTAGCATTGCCCTATTCTTACACCTTTCCCTGCTTTAATCGCAGCAAATTTGTCACCGTGATCTGAAACTTGAAAACACTCTCTTGGATGGAAGTCCTATGCCAAGACTCAAAATATGCGACTTCGGTTACTCAAAGGTTATTGAATATTTAACTAATTATTCCGGTTGTTAAATTTGTTTATTGTGAAACTAAAAAGATGTTTAGGTTGATATCATTTTTCTTCGTAGTTTTCATGGATTTATAATTGCCGTGCAGTCCGCTTTGTTGCACTCTCAACCCAAATCTACAGTTGGAACTCCTGCTTACATTGCTCCTGAGGTTCTATCACGAAAAGAATACGATGGAAAGGTAAGTAATTTCCTACATGAACCTTTTTGGGCGTATGTAACGCCAGTTTATCTCAGATGCTAAAACAAATGGACCCACAATGTATTTCTAGCGTGATCTGTTTTGTGCTTGTAGATTGCAGATGTTTGGTCTTGTGGGGTGACGCTATATGTGATGTTGGTCGGAGCGTATCCCTTTGAGGATCCGGAAGATCCTAGAAACTTCCGAAAGACCATCGGGGTAAGTTAATTTATTCCCTCCAAAAAAAATATCATAATCTGGCAGAGTTTTGTTTCCATCATTCTCCAATAAAATCTCTCATTGTTCATATTAGAAAAAAATTAATTTACCTTTTTTTCCTTCCCTTGAACAGAGGATCCTGAGTGTTCAATATTCTATACCGGATTATGTACGTGTTTCGGTGGATTGTCGTCATCTTCTTTCTCGTATTTTTGTCGCTAATCCAGCAAAGGTAAGTTTATCTTGTCCTCCCCCCCATCCTAAATTTTTATTGTAAACTTTCTACATTTACCAATCATATATAGTGATCTATAATCCTTCTGTTCTTGAAGAGGATTACCATTCCAGAGATAAAAGAGCACCCCTGGTTTCTCAAGAACTTCCCTAAAGAGCTGATCGAAATCGAGAAAATGAAAAATACAGAGCCAGAGCGGGATCAACAACTGTCTCAGAGCATCGAAGAAATACATCGGATAATACAAGAAGCAAGGATTCCTGCAGTGGGGTCCACAAAAGGTGGTGGGGACCAAGTTGTTGTTGGAGGATCTTCTGGACTCGATGATTTGGAGGCCGATATAGAAGCCGACATTGATGTCAGTGGTGACTTTGTGGCTTAGAAGAACAAGAAGAGAAAAAAAAAAAAAAAAAAATATATATATATATATATATATATATCTATCTGTTTGGACTGCTAATTTTTCTCTGCGAACTCTTAAGAAAGCTTGGATTTCTATGGTGTTCATATTGTACAGTTGAAAACTTTTTGAGCTATATATGAATTTGAGAGCATCTTTGGTGTGAGCAGACTATTACTGTGAAGAATAATTTTCTGTGTATACTACATTGTTTTTATTTTTGAAGTTTTACATCAGTCTGAATATTCAAAGCTTAAGTTTCTAGCAAAACGACATGTCGACCTTTATCCAAAACATATCGACTATGGCTCCTCCTCCTTCAAAATATGAACAATTTGTCAACAGCCAACAATCAACTCCGTCAACTTGCCGTAAAAAAGCTCGTAAACCTCTCTCTCTCTCTCTTCCTTCTCTGATCCAGATATAAAACTCAAAATTTTCCCTTCATTTCTGGGGTTGACTTTCCTCGTCGAAATCTAAAATGGGTCGGAAGCCAATTGACTCAGAATCATCCTGTTCATCCTCTACGATCCTCATCTCGTTGGGTCTTGTATCATTCATCCTGGTCTACACTTTTGTTCCCTTGATCTTCAGCCCAAGTGGGCTGTCTTCTTCTTCAGGTACGGAATTCGACTCGTTAGGTGTAATTAGAGTCGAAGATGATGCTGAGAATGGTGGAGGTTGTTGTAGAGGGATTGAGAATTTGGAGTTGTGGGGAGCTGCTGTGAAATGGGGTTCTGAGTTTAAGCAAAATTCTTCAGAATTGTGCTGTAAGGCTTGTAAAGAGTTGTGTACTGGAAATGCTGGCCCTTGTTTGTGTGATTCATGGGTTTTTTGTGGAGATAAAAAGGCTTGTGGCTACAAATTTGGTGAAGTGAGTTTCACTCCATTTTGCTTGCTTCTTTCTGTTTATGATGATGATGATGATGACGATGATCGTTTTTACCAGTAGAAATTTGTTTATTGTGGTGATATGTAGATTATAGATCCTCGAAATCTTTTGCGGCTTGGGAGATTGTGAGAGGGGTATTGTTCAAAATTATGATTTTTTGGGTTCGAGTTAGTTTTAGAAGTTGATCCTAGACAGAGCAAACTGAAAAGACAGAGAATTGTGCTCTTAATAATTTGATAATTTGACTGATTCACTGGTTAGATTTGATTAATCAACAGACAGATATGCATCCGGAGTTGTGTATTCGTAGTCAATTCTATGATAGTCTTAACTTCAATCCTTAGGATGTTCTTCATCTACTCTTTAATATTCCGGATCCGTTTGACATTTTCTAGCTATGTATCAGTAAAAGGAATAATGAGGAAATCTTTGTTTGGGGGGGAAATCTGACCTGGCTACTCTGTTCTCTATCTAACTCGATGCATAAGATTGTATGGATCTTATCCTCTTTCTTTCTTAGTACCTGAGCTTATTAATAACTTCTTTGTCTCTTTACTGTTGCTATTGCAGTGCTGGTTGAAGAAACAGAAGGATTCATTGGCCCCCGAGCAACAGGAAATAGGCGAAACAACTAGTTGGACTTCAGGGCTGATCTTTGGAAAAGGAGAGGTACCAAAATACTTCTCAGAGAAAAACATATTTATTCTTTCTATATCAAGAAAAATGTGATCGATATTCCTTCTATTCTTTTGCATCAAACGATCTATTAATTCTTTTATTTATTTGTTATTTTATGTTTATTTCATTGCAAACGATGTTATGTTTCTTCTTAGGGTTCTTTAATATTTTTATCTCCTACAGGGTATTGTTGGCTTTGAGACAGAACATGGAACTCTACATATAAAGGTTATGTTTCTTTGTCAAGGAGAGAAAGAGAGCAGAGTATTCTTGTAACTATTTATGAGTACTTCTAATGTTTTTTCTCAAATCATGCAGCTTTTCCCGGATTGCGCCCCTTATTCAGTAGCCTACATTCTCGACCTGTTGAAATTACGGCATTGTGCCGGTTGCCAATTTTACCGTGCAGAGACTCGAGGTCAACATTGGGATTCGGACGGAACTCACATTGAAAATGTAATTTTTTTTTTAACTACAACTCTTTGCATATTCGGGTTCACTCCATTCTGCGTTTGGAATTTCAGTTTGGTTCTAAAATTCGATATAGGAAAAAGCTTATCATAACACTAGTTATAATTTGACCCTCATTGTGTAAACTTTTTGACAGGCTCCTTATGGCCCGCCTTTTGCTCTTATTCAAGGGACGCTTGAAGTGCAAGGTAACCCATTCAAAAAGATTCCGACTGAAGTTTGCCCTTACATAAAGCGAGGATCGGTTGCATGGATTGGGTCTGGCCCAGAATTTTTCATAAGTCTTGCAAACCATGAAGAATGGAAAAAGGCATACACTGTTTTTGGCTCAGTTCTTCCAGAAGACATGGAAATTGCAGAGAAACTTGCTCGCCTCCCAACAATATCGGATGTTTGGAACAATATCAATGTGTCCGTGCTGGAAAAACCAGTTTCTTTACGGCCTAGAAGAATCAAGACGAGTCATGGGGATCTTAATATGAATGTAAAATCATAAGATTGATCTATGATAAGGGATGTTTTTCTGGTTTGATACATGCTTAATATGAACAATATCAATGTTTTTCTGCAAGTTGTATATGAATGTTTTTCTTTTTGGAATATTTTTACTTATAGTTGCAAAAACTCCTCAAGAAATTGATGTTGTTTTACATACATATCAGAAAGTTTATAGCAACAAACAACTTCCTTGCATTAGGGATATACTACAAAGCTATTTTAATAAAAAGGTAGTAGGTGCTAATGAAACGGAGACATGTAGAGACCCATTCATATGATGTTTAAAACTGGTTTTCAATTGAAGGGGCATCTATCTCCTGTCGTCTTTTAAACATTAATTAAATAATTATAAAATGGAATGATGTATGTCACACAAGGATCCGTGGCGCAATGGTAGCGCGTCTGACTCCAGATCAGAAGGTTGCGTGTTCGATTCACGTCGGGTTCAATACCCTCAGCTTGGATCACCTTTTTATTTTTTTCTTTTCTTTTCTTTTCTTTTTTTCTTTTCTTTTATTTTTTTCTTTTCTTTTATTTTTTTCTTTTCTTTTATTTTTTTCTTTTCTTTTCTTTTTTCTTTTCTTTTCTTTTATTTTTTCTTTTATTTTATTTTTTCTTTTTGTTTAAATTAACAGATCGAATCAAATACCACACATCTCTACCTCTTAAACTTATAAAACTAAAATTGGACATCATAGAGACATAGAGACATCATACAAATAGCTCACTTACCGTATTGGTCTCTCACATATTAGATTATCTCTAACATGCATACAATTCATAATTCATATGCATTATTCCTTACATTTCTACCTAAAAGAAAAAGAAAAAGAAAAATATGCCCCTCACTACATAAATTGATGACAATTAGATATGCATCGTCGTGTTCCTATTTACATCCTTGTACAGCAGATACCGGCTCCAGGTTTTCCCAAGCACCGCATACCTGAAAATACGGTAAGCGAAAACGGAAATTACGTCATTCCGGTTGCACTTTATTAGCCTATGTCAAAATGATTATAATCAAAAGAAAACAATGCAAAAACATCGTGCATAGGTTTCCCCCGCCCCCCCCCCCCCCCCCCTTCACTTACCATTGAGGTACAAAGGGTGCCATCCAAATAACATCACCTGCTTGAACAAGATACCTATTTTGTTTTATCCAGATGATAAAATGGCAAAAGTGTTATCAATGATATGAAAAATGAAGTTTATACTAAAGTGGGATTGAAAAATTATACGAGGTAGAATAATGGAAAGTCCAAATGGCAGGCCAGTGAATTAAGATGATGCTTACCAGTGTTATCACCCAAACGGTAGATTCCCCGACCCTCTAAGAGCAACAAGCCATGCTGGTTATAATGAACCTCCTGTCCAAGCAAACAAATCAATAAGTATGAGAAATCTTCTAGATATGCTGAAGAGAAACAAGAAATTTGGAATGAAAGATGATTGTAAACTAAGTTGAATACCTTCACATTAATAAACTCTCCGGGGTTGGAAGTCCATGATCTGCAGTCAACAAAGATGCAAGAAATGTAGAGCGATTCAGAAAGATAACGAGCAAAAAACTAGACAGAGAACAGGATTTGAATTTCGTAGTTTATGACTACTTACATGCACATTGAAGTCATAGGGCAAAGACATTGGAAGAAGCTTTCTAAGTGCAAAAAACTGCGAACGGAAAAGGAAGACATACACACATGACATGAACATATATGTTTTAATCTCTGGTGTCGTTGGTTATAAAATAATCTAAAGCCTTTCAGAGACAATAAGAGAATAAAAAGAGGGGGAAAAAAATAGAAGCCCATCTCGCTGCGAGTTTCAAGGAGTGGTTGATTGTCCGTGGAACCAATGATCTGCTCCGTAAGATAGTAATCCAGGAAATTGGTTGAATCATAGATTGAGGATCAATTGGTTCCAATATTACGAGATAGCAATATGAGGCATCAGGTAAAATATTAAGCTGGTCCATGCCGGAAAATTAAGGATATTTATCTTCTTCTGATTACCAGGCTGGAATTCAAACTTAATGCAGGCGCTCTCTTCATACGTATTTATAGCAGCAACTATCATCCTCCATGGAAATGAAGTGGTTCAGTCCAAGCATTTGCATGAGCTACTCCCTCCTATAGTTCCACTACTAACCTCTCATCACCATAGTTTGCGAGGATTTACCCAGGTCTGTTTTTCTATAGCTTGATAACCCATTTTACCTCTCTTCTTGTGTGAATTTGTCTTGAACTGATTCTGTTTTTTTTTTTTTTTTGTTTCCTTTCAGTTATTGGTATACCGAGTTCTTTGTAGATTTCTCTTATTAGAATCTAGCGAACTTGGGAACATGACTTCAGAGAAAGGGTGCTTTGACGAATTTAAAATCAAACCTTGTGAAGAACTCCGATTGTGTCCGGTGGGATACTTATTACTTTGTTTTCTTTTTCATATTTGTTAGTATTTGTGTTCTTTCAAAATTGTGAATAATGTTGCTTTTGGATATAAATGTAGCAAGCATAGAAATTATGAACTTATTGGTACCTTTGTTTCTGTATCAGCTTAAGGAGATCGATGGAAGGATTTCTTGATGCCTACAATCCCAAGAGTTACGGGACTCCAGCTGGTATTTTTGTGAATAGAGTTGAGGTCAGCTTCTTCGTTGATTTATTTGAACGGTTTAATTTGTTATAAAATGAGGGGCTCAGCTTCTTTCTTTGGCTATTATTCTTGGCTTCTAAATCTTTTCTTCCTTCCCTTTGAATTGAAGGAACTGGAATTCGAATGTGTTCCAACCTCTCTCCTAGAGCAAGTTCTTACCTTTCTAAATGTAGGCTTCTTAGATGTTCAATGGCAAACGATATGATGACTATTAAAAACGAGAGCTTTGAACCTAATGAAGATTCTAACTCCATGGAAATAATGTATAATCCTAAAGAAACTTCCTTGGATTTTCAGAAAAAGATTACTCTCTCAGAACATGAGAAGCAACACACTGGTGTAAATTCCTTCTTGGGTAACGAAGAAGCCTACAAATAGCTATCTGGTAAGTTTAATTCTGGTGGATAGATTCATGAAACATTTTATTTTGAAGGTTTGTTTGTATGCATCCTCATGAATGAGAGGGTGCAATTGGGGAAGTAGTTAAAATCAAAACTGAACATGAGTTCAAATTCACGTTCAATATGCATTCCCAGATGAACCCAACTCATTTCTGTTAATTAAGCTTCACATCTCTTTTATCAATCGCATCTGCTGCAATTTGATTGGGTAAAAATGTGAAAAAAGCAGAAATGGAAACCGACGATCAGCTTCTTCATCAATTGTTACTGTCGAGAAATCTGTCGATGGAAGGTGTTGGGACAAGTCGGTAACAAATATTTGTAGTAGTGTCACTGCTTGATCGCATACCTAACCTTGCTGGATTGACCCGGACTTGTGAGGTAAAACTTTTTCATTGCTTATATAGTTCTATCAAGTTTCAGATTCCCTCTTTTTAATGTTAGTCTTTGTTCCTCGCAGGTATTTAAGACCGCAGGATTGGTTATTGCTGATTTAACAGTATTAGGCGATAAACAGTTCCAACTCATCAGGATTGGCTGAATAGTGTGAAGGTATTTCTAGAGAAGAAGAAACGGGAAGGCTTCTCGATCTTAGGATTAGAGCAAACCGCAAATAGTATGCCTCTTGACAAGTACAACTTTCCCATAATATCAGTAAGCTTTAACATTCAAAACTCTTCCCCATTTTCTTTCTTCCCTTTAGATATAAGGTAGAAGAACATTTGCTTATTCGAGCACCTATTTTTTTCCAGGTACTGGTCCTAGGCCGAGAAAAGGAAGGAATACCAGTTGATATAATCCATATACTCGACGCATGTGCAGAGATTCCTCAACTGGGAGTAGTCATATCTCTCAATGTTCATGTTGGCGGAGCCATTGCTCTCTGGGAGTATACAAGACAGCAAAGGTGGCTTTAATATTATTGACCCTCTATCATCTGTGACACTAATTACATGATGATTCATTTGTCTTATAATGTAGGAATTATTAAACATTCTTCTAAGGAGCATGGTCATTGGAAATTTGATAATTTAACATGCTTTCCTTCTAAGCCAATTACAGAAACAAGACGGGAAAGAGGTTGGTAAATGTTTTACCAACTGTTTCTCGCTGAAGAATCCTTCGTAATATTAGATTGTAAGGATGTGGGGTCTGGTAATCGGGCTGATGCACGTAGACATCGGGAGTAGTTAAGGAGCTCCTCTCTCCAATTACTAACTTCAATGTTTACATGGACTTGCCATCTCTTGTTTCTTTTCTTCTTGAACCGGCATTGTTCGTAAACGCATACGCAGTTATTATCACCAATTTCTATGTCATCATCGTCAGAGGAAACTCTTCACCTATTAAACAAGCCAAGTTTTTTCACACACATACCTGTAGAGAGAGAGAGAGAGAGAGAGAGAGATGCTTTTATATTGATACTATAACCTTAGATTTCAGTTTGAGTTTCATAAGATCTCAAACATCACATCAGATAAACTTCTGTTGTAACTCAAAAAAGTTTTTCCAAACAAGGAAAATCCACAATGAATAGATGTACTGATGGGTTATATCGAAATCAGATAATTACTATGTATATATCAATATCATGTTTGATAATGGCATACGTTACGATAGGGCCATTGTCATTGCAATTGCTAGTATATTGTTTTAAGAGATAAACGGGCCAAATCCATAAAGAGTAGGGCGAGATACGAAGAACAAAAGAGATGGGACCCAACCCAAGTCCCATAAGGAGGAATTGGGTCTTTTTTGGCCCAAGAGGCTTCTAATCAGTTGGTCAATGTAGAAACCTAAGCCCAAAACGTCGTGATGAAATGACAAATGTTAAATTGTTAATGGCAATATTCATATCTATTTACCTTCTTCGTGATAATTCAGGTGTGGAGAAAAGTCTAGTCCGACGAGGGTATTGATTGCCGGTTCAGCATCCCCTAGCAGTGATCAGGATTATAATTTAAAATCAATTTTAAAATCGGTCCTACCTATATATATATATACATATATATATATATATATTTTTTTTTTTTTTTTCTCTTTCTTTTCTCCTTCTTATGGATTTCACACATTTAAACAAAAAATTGCCCATAACCGGGTACCAATGCCAGTCCTGATACTAAAAGAATCGCTACTAAACTAGTCCCAGTTGTTTGAGTCATAATATTAGTATTATTTTATTTCAATCTCAACGGAACTTGTAATATGTAACTTTAATGAATCTCTAGATGTTAGATGAAAGATTTTTACCGAAAATATTATATCTTATATCTGAGAGAGAATATTTGAGAAATTAATATATAAGAAAGATTAATCAACTTCTCATAACAAATTAGTTTTGAGATGAAAACTCAAATTTTTACATGGTATCGTAGCTAGGCCCAATACATGATTGAACTAACTACTATACGTGCTTCTTCATGTCATCTATATAAAAATATTCATGGGTAGACTAAAAAATAATATCACACGTGAGAGAAGTGTTAAAAATATTATATCACATATCAAAAATAAAATAATTAAAAAATTAATATATAAAAAAAATATGTTAATTTTAATTATAATAAATT
The DNA here is from genome assembly GCA_027186245.1 of Coriaria nepalensis. Classification (NCBI taxonomy): domain Eukaryota; kingdom Viridiplantae; phylum Streptophyta; class Magnoliopsida; order Cucurbitales; family Coriariaceae; genus Coriaria; species Coriaria nepalensis. The sequence continues at coordinate 3,207,096 of CP114486.1, forward strand.
ATTCTGAAAGATCAAATTTCTATAATTTTATTATCCAAAGTCCAAAAGATTGATCCAAAGACACCTAGAGAAGTAGCATGGGTTTGAAATCACGAGTGACTAAAATCATGAGCCATGACACATGTGACATTGTTGCATCTCAACATCTAGATGTTGGATGAAAGATTTTGTTATCCAGGGCCAAAAGATTGATCTAGAAGACACCTAGACAAGTGAAGTAGCATGGGTTTGAAATCTCGAGTGACTAAAATCATGAGCCATGATACGTGTGATATTGTTGGTCAGTGCTATGCATTGTCACTTGATTTTCACTTTTCTTCTCTTAACAGCATACTCACAAGTGTTAGCTAAGAAAAAATGCAGCAAAATCCTTGGATACGAAACTAATCATGACCTATACACTAATGGAAAGGTATCTTCATCTTCTTGACTCTCTTTCATTTGTTGGTACGACACGCGGTCCGACAATTCTAGCATATTTTTTAAGTATCATGTCAACACTGTTTGATATTAAACATGGCCAGGACTTAATCTCAACTGCTGAACCCTTGTTGAGACACGTTAACACTTAAAGATGGACAAACGCAACACCCACTACAAGAAGTTCATCACTTGATCAATCACAAAGCAGCAACCCTTCACCATGCAGAAGAACTAATCGATCAAATAGCAACTGTAAAAATTGGAGAGAACTGTTTATGATTCATTCTTTACTCCGCAAATGATCTGATAATGCATGAGTTCTAACGTGATCAAAACAGGTAAGATCGGCAGGAAAACAAAAGGACGGCATAGATCAAAATCCACCTACCACAATCCCACCTACCAACTTCATTTTTTGTATTTTCCAATTGGAATTGGTCTTCTGGCCCTATTTTCCACGTCATGCAATCAAGTGAAAGAAAAATCCCACACAACTCTTTCTTATCTCAACTTCGGTGTCAAAAATTCTCGCAATATACAGTGAAAAGTTTAAACCGGACTACTGAAGAAATGTCAGGGTAGAAACGGAGTAAGAAAAGTGGAATGAATTTTTCACACTTTTCAATTATCATATTTTTAATAATATGGTCATAAGGCTCACAACTTCGACTACATCCATGCAAGAAATTTTCAATTTCTCGATACATCAAAAAGATGATCATATAGTTGTTATATATGTAGGAAGGTGTGGTAAGTGGTGTCATCCTCAATTCATAGTATCATACTAATCCACAAAGGGATTAACGATATACTTAATTGCACATAGTACAAAATCTAGCTAATGCGTTACAACCAAACTAAACGATCACTTTTTTGTAGGTATGATATGGATGATGAAATCCAGTTGGTGGTAACTTATAGCATCTTAATTTTGACTCATCAAGGTGATATGCATTTGCATTTAGCGCACGTGGGCTGGTATTTCTCCATTTGTCCCTTGGGGCATTAGCAGCCCTCATTCTTCAACTTGACCAAACGTTTTTTCCGTAAAAGGAAATCATTCTCTATTTTCCTATTTGTTACGTTATAGCATCTTAATTTTTACTCTAAATTTAATTATATATCAGTTTTTGAAATAATACTTTTGACATAGTGATTATAGGAGAACGAATCCTGTGAGACATGATATAATACTCTTGTGATAGGGGTAGCGAGTTTGATGCGAGACTCGTGGGTGAGTCCTCTTTCACATGAGTGTTATATCTCATTTTATAGGATTTATTATTGGTGATATAATATGATCTACCGCTTTCTCATGATTTGTATCTCATCACTGAAAAGATATAAAAGATTTCCCTAATTATAAAAAAATATATATATATATCAAGTGACGGATACATTTAACACAATGTAAGTGTTATAAGTACAAATTTCACTTTTTCAGGGAGGGAAGTATCAAGCTACATAGTAGTCTCTAACATGCCGCTGAGGTGCAAGGAGGTTTCTCAAAAGTGATGATAATTCCGGTCATAATAATCGACAACTGTTCATCTCATATTATCTTAATACTAACTTAATAATATGCTCAAGTTCCACTACCAAAGTGGAAGAAAAAGTACAGTCCCTACTCCCTAAACTTCTTACCCTATAAATAATAGATTCTAATCCATTAGTGCCCCCATCTCATTCTCCACTAATAACTGATAGTAGAACTTGGTCTTTTAAGCAGCCATGGGATATTTTCTCTTTTGTGTGTTGCTTCTCCTCCCTGCATTGTCTAACTCTCAGGACACCTTCACTTGCTCTAGAGCAACTTATTATGGTAGCCCTGATTGTTATGGCACTCCAAGTACGTCGATCTATATACTAACGGTTTAATGTGACATTGTTGATGGCTATTTCACGTACTTAATTATGTTAAATGATTTCATTGTAATGTGATCATAACATGTTTATGTAGCGGGAGCATGTGGCTTTGGTGAATTTGGAAGGACCATCAATGACGGCAGCGTGTCGGCTGTTGCTCAGCTTTATAAGAATGGCAGTGGTTGTGGTGCATGCTATCAGGTGTGTACATGTATGATCTAGTCTCATATGTTCGTATCCTCGCTTGATATTACTTGGTTCGGTTAATTAACGAATAGCATTAGTAATACGTTCTAAATGTTTAATTCAGATTGTCTAATAATCGAATTATATGAATTCAGGTGAGGTGCAAAATACCACAACATTGCACTGAAGAGGGTGTGAACTTGGTGGTGACGGACCATGGCGAAGGAGACCACACGGATTTCATCCTCAGCCCACGAGCCTATGCGAAATTAGCTCTTCCAAATGCGGCGTTACAGTTGTTCTCATACGGAGTCGTAGACATAGAATACAGAAGGATCTCATGTCGATACTCAACCTCCAACCTGAAGTTCAAGGTCCATGAGCATAGCAAATTTCCCGACTACATTGCTATTCTCATCTTATACATCGCCGGCCAAAACGACATCACAGCTGTCGAATTGTGGCAGGTACTACCCACTAAGCTTATCATATCAATATTTTCTTTGACTTGTAACTATCCGTAACTTCCTAATGTTGGATATTGTTCGTGGTTATAGGAGGATTGCAAGGAATGGACGGGAATGAGAAGGGCATATGGTGCAGTTTGGGACATGGCTAGCCCTCCAAGAGGGGCCATTAACTTGAGGTTCCAAGTGAGTAGCAGTGCAGGACTAACGTGGGCTCAAGCACCCAATGTGATACCTAGTGATTGGAAGGCAGGGGCCACTTACGACTCAAGCATTCAGCTCACTTAAGTTGTTCTACAAAATAATGTCCAATCTTCTATTTGTTATTTTAATGCCAAACCTAGAAGTTTGGCAGCTAGTTCTTAATATATGTCGTATTGGTTTACTAGTTTATGATGGTTTTAGGTTCAAGTGCTCTTTCTGGCTTGCCTAATAAATAACTCATTTGTGTAAAGAGGTTAGTGAATATTTTAAAGCAATAAAGTTTCTGGTACTTGAATTTGAGTCATAAATCACTACATCCTACACTTAGTTTGGATTAGTGACTGGGAGCAAGACGGAAAAATAATCGAGTTTTATTAATCAGAATATTCCAGACTAACCTGATACAGAAGGACAAAAAAATATAGTCCGTCTTTTCTCAAGAGAACAGAGACGACAATTTGCAGAAGCATTCTGCAAGGAATACAAACAAGAAACACTCCCGAGAGAAAATTACAGAAAAATCTAAAAGGAAAGTTTGTGTTTTATAACGGTAAATATTTTGCTTTAGAAAGATAATTACATTAGAGGAATTAAAAAACCTAACATTTTTTCTCTACCTGGAACTACTCGACCGATATATCTCTCAGTACAACCGGCCAGTGCACTCTACAGAACCACAATAGCAACTCTTCTTCTTTATATTCCCATCAGAATCTCGAACCTGATCTATCACGTAATTATAATGGTAAGTTAGTTCTTGCAAGGGGGGAATATTTTCCGCAGCAAAGAACATTATGTGCGGAATCCTCGAGTCCTCATGATCGTATAAAACATTCTGTGCGTATAGATTTGGAGAGCAACTATGGTTAATAAACCTACCCACATTTCCAAATTCCACTGCATCAATAGTAAACCCACAGTCCCCAACGTGCTCCCAAGAATTTGATTGTAATTCCGGTATGAGGGTTGAAAGGCCTTCCCAGAGAGAATTGTCATTGTAGTTATTCCCTATATCGAACAAATATTCATCATTTCCAGTTCTTTTGTCGGCTTCCCTTTCTTCTAGAAGCTCTCCTAAATACTCGCATATAAAACTTCCAGAAGGAATAGAACTAAGAGATCTCACACCCCATCCTCTATCTTTGGTTTTGAAAATTTCTAGCTGAAATTTGATACCTTTCTGACTGACTCGATTGTGGCAAGTAGAAGAACACTTGCATTGACGACTACATTCATAAACAAGGGGCTTTGCTTCAACAATTGACCCATTGTGGTTAAATGGGATTTCTCCTCCATTCCTAACAGCACAAAAACATTTCTCTGAATCCGAGCATCCATTGATGCAATCGCAACCCTTAAGGGGAAGAGGGCGGCACCAATCTGGATACATCATTCTAGTTATGTATTTAAATTGTGGGGGTTTCTCGTCATCTATTGTATTCACAGCAGGTATTGGCATGACCTCTTTCCCTGTTGAAATATCTTCTACACAGAGACCTTTCCGTAGTTTCAAATTTTTGGACTTCTTCACTTCTTTCAAGGCAAGTTCCGGTTGACCTGGAATTCTGTTCAATTGAAACTTGTAAACAAGCTTACCCTGAGGTCCCATATCTTGCCAACACTTCTCAACCAAATACAGCCCATCATAGACATACATCTTTCCTTCTGGTGACTCAGAACCACGTATCACTCTAACGGGATTCTTTTCATCAATACTCGTCTTCAAAGCAAGATTTCCTTTTTCGAGCTTTTGATCTTCCGGTTGTTTCTGCTTTTTGTCCGCATTCATCACATTTCCTCCCTGGCCTGTGTAAATCAAGACATCTGAGTTTTCCAGATCATTTGCATATCCCCCTGATGCTACAACACTACTTGCAAGTAACTGCCCACCCAGATTCACATAGTCTATACCAGCCTGTATTTGGCGATGAAGACCGATAATGTTTAGTTCTATCCTGTAATGAAACTCGTCCCCAACTTCAACGCCTGGTACAGGTCCGAAGATTTGTTTTCCAGTGTTAACATATTTTTCTTTATCCCTGAGGATCTTTGCTGCTTGAAGGTCAACCCTCTTAGAAGAACTGGCTCCTTGGTCCTTTGTCCTTCCTTCTACTTCCTGCAAAAGTTTTCTACACACGGCTTGGAACAGACGCAATGTTTCTCTTACTTTAATTCTTGTAACTGTAGAATCGCCTTCAGGGGCTTTCAAAGACAAAGTACTTGGACCAAAAGGAGGAACACTCACATCTAAACCACTTGTTCTCTGAGTCACATGAAAATCATCAGATTCATCATTCTCTAGTAATTGATCATCTTCATCCCAAATAACCAGTTGATCTGAACCTTTACGAGCAAAATTTCCAGTAACAGCAGACTTTTTCTTTTTCAAATTTTTGCTGTCGTGGTCTTTCACTCTCTGTAGCTGTTCAATATTTTGTTTCTTCTTCCCTTTCCTTTCACTTGTACCAGAACTTTTGCAGCCTGTCTTTCCATTCCTCCAAGGGCAATTTGACGAAGCCATAAGACCTAGGAGAATGACCCTGTCAGGTGAAGGTTCTGAACCATCAAAAGGTTCATTTTGTAATTGCTGTGAATGGACATGTGTATCTGGAAGCTCTTTCTTTGTATCTACATCTCCATTATAAACAACAATTTCCTGCCCACATCTCTTCTTCATACTGCCTTTAGCTGCATCAAGAGATCTCTCAGACCGACTACTTCCAGCATTAGGTGTTGGACACTTTTCATTTGCACCTTCATCCCCCATTTCATCTTTGACCCTTTTTTCCGCATCTTTGGTTGGAGGCACTACAGAATCAGCTTCAAGATTTTCCACTGTCAGCTTAGAAACCTTTTCTCTGAATTCAGTCTCCTGTGCATTTTCCTCCTGATTAATTACTCCCACTTGTTCAGTATCATTCTCCAAAGTTGCATTTAATGACTTCTCAGCAACCACAGAAATATCCTTATTCAAACTCTTGATATGCAGAAGAGCAAGAACCTGAGGATTCAAATCATTCTTAACAGCAGCATTTTCCAGCTTATCATCAATATGAGAAATTCCCTGATCCAAACTCTTGTCATCCACGGAAGCAGGAACTTGACAAGTTTCCTCCTTAGGAACACGAGGAGCATTTGGTCCACAATCTGGGGGAAATTCTCTTACAGCTGAAACACTCCTTCTAGGAGGATATTTTCTAGCCACAGCATTCTTCAGGTCATTACATTTAGGAACATAAATTGGAAAATTAGAGGGTGACATGGATTTTGACGAACTTGGACGAACCACAACTTCCTTTGAGGCAGCAACATCCATCTGATGCAAACCCTTTGACATAGGAGTCTCTTGTTCTACAGCTTTTACATTTTCAGTCAATCCAGCATCTTTAGGACTTTCCAACTTTTTTCCAGCCTTTGACAGAGGAGTTTCTTGTTCTACTGCTTCTACATGTTCAGTCAACCCTGCAGCTTTTAAACCTTCTAGAGAAGCCTCCTGCAATTGCATTCCCACTGATTCATCATTTTTTAATTCTTCTCCATCCTTTGGACAAGATGAACTGCCTGGTTTTTCTTGGTTCGATTCAATTGTATATTTAGCATCTTCAATATGTGTTGGTCTCAAGTTGGTAGGTTGAGCAACTCGTCCACAGCCTGGGGGAAAATCCCTCAAAGCAAAAACTTGACGGCGCTTGTATTTGGGTTGACCCGCATGAAAAGAACAATCACCATTTTCAACAGGCATCCTTCCAGCTCTCCCTTCAGAATGACTGCTACCACACAATGTGAATGTTCTCATATTATCGGAAACCCCCATTCCAATCTCTGAAACAGACTAATAAAACCGGTGAAAGAGCCTATAAGATCATAATCATTACTATCATGTTAGCTCAAGAGATTTAACTGATAATAAAGAAGGGAGCACAACGCTCCCTTCAACAAGGAGAAAGCTAAAATTATGAGTTCGATAATTTTCTCGGAAAATTGTAGCTATTTAAAATTAATTAGTCTAAATCCCAATTATTTAGCATGTAAACCAAACAACCAATATATAAGAAAATGTAAGAGAGAAAGAAAAATCAGGCTCAAAATCCACCAACTTTTTGTTCACCTTCTCAGTTTTTCACAGAATACAATATCCAGCACAGCAACGATGCGAAAAGTAAAATCAAAGCTGGAAAATCGACGAAATAACATACAATCATTAAAGGAGAATCGAAAATACCAGCAGAGAATGTATGCACCATGCGGAACAAAATTACTAACTCAAAAATCTTCGTAAATAAACAGGAAAAATAAAGGTAGCGTATAGAAAGCAGACCTGAAAATCGAATCGACCTTGTCTCTTGAGCATAACGGAATGGCGAATTTCAGAGCTCCAAAGTCCCTAAAGATAGAGATTGAACCCACCTGTAACCTTCGTTCCTCGAGAAGAAAATGGCAGTCCCGAGGCGCTGTGAAACTGTGAAGAAGAAGACGTACAGAAGTTAAAAGAGGGAAATAGAAGAATACTGATACGACGTCGTACGGATGGTTGACTGGACTCAGGTCCAGTTGGTCCGGCTCTACTATAAAGTATAATTGGTTAAACAGGGCCCGGTCCGGTTTGCCCTTTCGTGGTGAAGTTGGGCTCTATATAGGCTTGGTCGTTTTGGGCCGTTAGCACTATTCATTTTATCGATTACCGTTATAAAAGAGGAGGGAGCGAGGAAAATTGGCGGGAACTCTTGCTGATTTCACAACCATATGGTCAATCATCCTAAAACCTTGAAAAAACCCTAATTTTTTTTTTCTTCCTGTGCTATGTGATTCTTCTGATAATGGAGACTGGGAAGAAAGGCGATCCCTATGGCTCACTCATCCCACTCTGCAATGTTTCGGACTCGCAAGAGGAACGATTGCGTCGCTGCCGATTTGCCTTTGAACACGACTCCGATGAAGAAGATGATACTGACCCGGCCGAGTCTAGGTGGAATGAGGCTGAGACCGTAGGTATTGTCATCGTGTCTCCGCCTGAAAGCTTGGAGGAAAAAGACGATAGTGATCCTCTGGACGTATATCACACCCCGCCGGAAAAGTCACTGCTGGCCTCCTCCGACGAGGAGAGATCCAAGACGGTAGTAGCGGACTGCGATCGCAGTGATGATGAGGAGAGGAAGGACGGAGCACGTGGTTCTGAGACCGCGGCTGTTGATAGTGATTGTACGGAAGGTGCGAGAGCGGTGGATTTGGGTAGAGATTCGGATCTACGGTTTTTCTCAGAGCTGCAACTGAAGCCGAAAGGGGGAGGAGATAGTTCAAAGAAGAAGGAGGTTTATGAGTATGGGTCGAAAAAATGTAAGGTTTTGAGCAATAATCCGTGTTCGAAGGAGGGTTTAGCTGAGTCGCCGTTGAAAAAGTTGAAGATTTCTGAGCAAAATTTGGGTTTCGAAACTCTGAAAGATTGGGCGGGAACCGTAGCAGAAAGAAGCAGGGAGCGTTTGATGAAATGTGGTAGTTTTTGTCCGTTGGATCCATATCTTCAAGTCGGTGAGAAAATCGGAATGGGTTTGAACAGTGACGGTGGGTTTGGAGAAGTAAACTTAGCAAAGAGGAATTTATTTGATAGAAGGTCAAAAATATGCAGTAGGGATGATGAAGCTGAAAAAGTTACACCACTGAAGGGATCAAGAAAAACAGGCAAGGCCATGGGGTTAAATTTTGAATCGATAGAAGCAGAGAAAGCTTTGCAATCCCCTGAGGTGATGTGTGGAGATATACATGTTACTTCTGAGAAGATCAGTGTTGTTGAAAATTGCAAATTGCAGGAAAGAGCCAAAGTTCTTCAGCAATTCCGTGGGGTGGAAGAAAATGCAGTAGAGGGATCAGATTCTAGTGCATTGGCTCGTGAGAATCGGAAAGAGGTTACTTTTGTGGATGTGTTAAAGCTGCTTAAAGAACAAGAACGCTCCAGTCACGGGGATGATGATGATGATGATGATGAAATGGGTCTTGAAAACCTTGGTCTTTTTGAGATTGCAAAGCTTCGAGGTATGACATTTCCTACGCCTGAGTGGTGGTCAGATGAGGATATGTAGTATAGGATAAGAAAAGTAATGAAGAACTGAGGATAGTAAAATGGTTGTTTCGAAAGAGAAATTGCAAAGGTTTTGGCACATTGTTCCCTTTTCGGTAGCTTTTTGGTGGGGGCATCAGGTATGTGCATGTATTGCTAAATCTTGGACTTATGAATGTGGGCCATTCAATATGCTATGAATTGTATATGGTTCTGGAAACCTCTTATGTAAAAAGGGTATATATGAATCTACATTATCTTTATTGTCATCTACTTTGCTTCTTTAACATTGATTGCTCTTTTTAGGTAGTGAGGCTTTACATAACACATAAGAAAGGAAAAACAAAGCTGTAATGGCATACAAAAATCAGAAAATTAGTTCTTCAGCAATATGGGCTATCTATATATGGTACAATCTGCTGTAACCTATACAAAAAAAAGACCCCACCCAAATTTATCCAAGTGTGAAAAAGGTGAAAACGGGGGCAAAGAAAGGGCAACCCAGGAAAACTCTCATCCATAGACGTTTTCTTGTTTACCAAGCAAAGTATATAGAAGAAAAAGCCTAGGCCATGGCAAATTGGCAGAAAGCATGCACCACTATAGTCTATAACTGATTTCAACAAAATTGGTTATAAACAAGATTTGGGTACACAGAGCTACTACTTGTGCTAGCTGGAAGACGAAGCTCAGCTCGAGGGAAGGAGTTGTTTGACCTAACATCAAGATCCTGATCAGAACTTTCTTCAACAAACTGTAAAGATTCCAATAGCAGAGAGTTTCCATCAGAAGGCAAAGCAAATAGGCTTCTTGGACTAAAGCAAGAGCTTTCATAGTCCATCTGTTCCTTGTTTTCCAAGCTACCCTTCATCATCACCCTTTTCGGACTCTTCATCATAGTCTTCACATCTGAATGATGAATAGATAACTTCTTGAGATCATTGCACAAAACAACATCTTCAGACAATTAAGAGACTCAAATAATCTTTGCACAAACCTGAGAAATTTTTATTTTGGGTGTCATGGAATAATCTCTTGGCATTCATGAAATTACTTGACATGACAGAAGTAGTTCCCGGAACAAGAGCTGCCCCACCGCTATTTTTACTTTCCTATAGCCGGAAAGGATGGCATTAAGTCATGATTAAGTCAAACAGAGTTTTTTCATCTCATAATCTTCTTATTGTTAGAATAAGCTTTCTAACCTTGAGTAGATGATACCGTTCCACCCACTTGGATTTTGACAGATTGCATAAAGCAAGCCTTTTCAAAGTCTTGCAGTCTTCAGATTTTGCATTTCGAAAGGACAAATCTAAGACCCCCTCAGCAAGCAACTGCTGGAAGGAAGTCAAGTTTTCCTTGAATTGCAAATTCTCAAACATGCATTTGAGGCTGTAAAAACAACAAAAGAAAAACGATGATTGTTTTGGTACAATCCGAGGTGCTTAAACCGATCATTTATATATGAAAAAGATCTTGTCACCTGCCAGGAAGTTGAACTGCATCGATTTGAGGTAGATATTTCATCAATTGTATCTGTTCTTCATCAGTCAAATGCCTCATAAACTCTTCGAAGTTAAGAACATCCTATGACAATTCAGACCAAATGAATAAAAACAAAGAAATCCCAATTCCCTTAAGAAGATTAGCTATCCAAATATTCAGACACTTGCCAGCAAAAATAGTTAAATGAAATTATATCAAACAAGGAATGAAACTTACAGTTAGATCTATGTTACACAGAGGTGAGTTATGATTTCCCAAGACTAGAGCTTTTTCATGTTGTGACTTGTCCCTACAAATTACAAACGGAAGACAAAAGTTAAAGTACCTATAACATTGTAGCCATAGCATGAACATCTTTAACTCTAGTATCATGACAAAATTGACCTTTTAAATTGCTCTTGTTGCACCCCATGGCCAGTAAGATTCTTCATCTTTCCACTCTGAATTTCAACTCCACTATGTACAGGAAAAGTGGCTGAATAAGAATAAGACTCATTTATGGGGTAGAGTCTGTTGTTGTCAATCGAAAGAGAGCTAACTTCAGATTCCTCTTCCCGAGCTATAGAACTTGGGTGCCTAATAAGAACACTTCCATGTCCAATCTCGACAGAGACCATTGGTGCTTCACTCTCTAAAAGAAGATCCTCTTCTGAAGACCCCGAGAAATATGAAGCTTGTTGTTCTTGTAAAATTGTGTAAAGATCTTTTGTGAGTTTCTCAACAGAAGATGGCTTTGACCGATTCACACACGTTCTCTTCCTTGATGGCACCATTGTATCCCACACCATTGACTGAGCTGGACCTAATGAGAAAACCAAACAGAGAATGTATAGATTGATTCATTTGAATAAACGGGAAATGTAAACAATCAAATCTCTTCTCTTCTCACTTACAACTCATTTGGTTCAGCATTTGAAACTACAATTCGGGTTTAAAAATCCAGTTTGACCCCACTTAACTTCAGTATGTCTCAAATGCTGATCTGAACACTTAATTAGTTTACTTAACAAGTTAAAGATCCATTTAGTTCACAGTTTGTATGCCGGTTAAGGCTTAAAACCAGTTTTGGTCCAAAAAGCTTCAGTAAGTCATCTGTATGAAAAATCAGTTAACTTCACAAATCAAAGCAGTTTTCAAAATGCTGGTGTCACTAAAATGCAAACAAGAGTTTGAACCATCGCAAGCAACAAACCTGTTAAATCACTAGCATCAGCACTACCAAATTGGGCACAGCTTTCCGAGTTGGAAATGGCAGATCCGGAACTTGACCTATTACTTGTGTCTTCATCTACAGTCTTGTGGAAATTCTGACTATGATCAGTTGGGATGATCCCTCCGACCAATAACCTGTTTTCATGCTGACGTTTTCTTTTAATTTCCTTCCTTTTGTATATAGATGCACTTTTCATTTTGGAAACTCTGTGGTCTTCGAAATCACCAGGGTCTGATCTAGCGTGGAGAGGAGTATAGTTGGCAAGTGTTCCCTTTGTCCTCCATCTAGACCCACAAGCATTGCATAATACTGGCTTATCTGGAGGCCCATTGCGCCAAAGGGGTGTGCCTATGTCAAGTAATGGAAATGCTTTAACAACCAAAAAGTAAATAAAACCGAAGGGAGGAAAGATGTAAGATAAAGTTGTGGGAAAGCAAATGAGAAATCTAAAGTTACATGGGAAATTCATCAAATACATTGGAAACAGGCTATTCTTGAATGAGGATATATGTATTTAATCAAAGAGAGAGTGATCAAAGAGCTTAAACCAGTGTAAGGTTAGAGATTCAAAATGATTTAAGTAACGTTGAGCCATTGAAATAATTATATTCAAATTTGTCATAAAATTAAACATGACACCATTGATCAGTTTCAGCCACTATCAATGCACCTGGAACTGTATTTTGGAAATGACAAACCAAACTTGGCGGCATGAAAAGCAATTCAAAGGTTTGAAGTTTCAAGTGAATTCACTTAGTACATATGACCAAAGAAAAAGAGAGAACAGCAGTAGATGGGCTTGAACCTAATGTCCTTTAGTACATAACCATAGGAATAAATAGTTCTCCATCTGAAACATTTTGCTGTGATTGAATTGGTGACTTAGAAAATGAATAAGACTATGAAACAAAGGCTTAAAAGGACATCAAAAGCAATTCAACAAACTCCATAACTAAACTCCACAGCCATGAAACATTATTAATAACCCGAAAACTACGAGAGTCGAATGGGAAACACTCCATTCAAAATACAAAACTATATGTCAAGAAACATTAACAACTGAACATGCAACACATTTCAAAGCAAAACGGAGCTCAATGCAGTACAGATATATTCAAAGAAGCAGAGGATGGTTTTGGATTCATACACAGACTGGAGTACTCAACTCATTGTCAGTTCAATTACTTTTCCTAGAAAATGATTTTCTTATCAAGGAGGAATCCGCTTATATGCATAAACCAATTTTCATTATATTAATACCCAGGGCATTCAATTTCTCTTGTATACTTGAACAATAGAGAGACAGAAGAAAGGACAACCCAAACTGGAGAACAAGAACTCACTTGTAGCTCCACAGTGATAGCAAGGCCCTTGCTTGCCCATCTCTCTCTCTCCTTTTTTTTTTTTTTTGTTTTTTTTTCTTGGTTCTTAGTTTTTTTCCTCAAGTGGGATAGAACAAAATTAAAGAAAAATGGCTAAAAAACTAATTTATTCACAGAAGAGAGAATAAAAAAAAATTCTTTTGTTAAAAATATTATTGCTTTCTTCAAGCCTATGTTGTCTTATAACACTGGGTACTAGAAAGCTTTTCTGCAACATACCCAGAAAGCAAAATCCAGAACACCCATTAAAATCTGTTCAATAATTCCAGGAAAAAAAAAATGAAAACCAAAAGCAACAGAAAAAAAAAAAAAAATCAGAGAAAACAACCCAGAAAATTAAGGGGATATTGACAAGGGTATTGTTTATTTGGGAATCTGTACAATACGACCACCCAATGGAAAATGAAAAACAAATATGAGGAATCTCGTTAATGGGTATTGACAGAAACAAAGGTAGGAAGAAAAAGAAGAAAGATATAGAGGAGGACGAGAAGAAGAAGAAGCTGTGGGTCTCTCTGTATTTTGTTTGTGCCTCTTACTGCTCTCCTTTTCTTGTTCTAGTATTATTGTATATGAAGTAAATGTTCAACTTTTCTTTTGCTTTTCATTTTTTCTTCTTTTTTTTTTTTTTTTTTAATTGAACTTTGATTTGGTATGTAAAATAATTTTAAATTCCTCCATTCAATTCTGAATTTCTCATAACCAGAGAGAGGAAGGGGGAATATAAATGTCATTTACTAATTGCTCCCATCCTTGTTGACTATAGACTTTGTCTACCTTTTTTTTTTAATGAAAATTTTCAAAACTCCTCGTATAAATATTTATACATAAATATTGCATGAAAAAAATTAATTAAATTTCTGAAATAATTATCGTTTACAGGATAAATGAAATAAATTAAGAGCGGATATTTTTTCCGATAATGAGAATCTCGGTTCATGTCTTGATATTTAACAAGAATAAAAATAATAATTAAGTCTCGATATTGTTATCAAAATTATGGACCAGGATCAAAAATAGTTTTGGTTTCAAAAAATTTGAAAATAAAAATTAATAAATTTATTTTTTAATTATAAATAATATAATTTATGTAATTAATTTTATTTATAAATTTTTATTATTAACTTATTAAGGATGTTTTAAAATTATAACTTTATATGAATTATAAACTCAAATTTTATTATTATATTAATTAATTAAAAATTTATCGAAAATTCCGATTATAATCTTGGTCTCAAGAATAAGGGTTTTATTTTTTATTCCGGTACCAATACCTAGTTCATGGGATCATACCAGGGAATACTAATTCCTAATCTCGATTGGAAAAACTCTCACCCCTAAAATAAATTATTACAAAAATATATTTTTAAGAAAAAAACAGCCTTAATTTAATTGTTAATTAATACTTTATTAATAATAATCTTAAGGTAATAATAAGAAGAATTAAGTGAAAATCTATATATTTTGTTCCTTCAGTTTATGTGTATACATGTTGTCATGTTTAAGAAGAGAAAAGAAAGTGAATAAAATTAAAATCAACTCTAACCGTGACTGTTGGTGGTGACAGCCTCAATCTCCACCGGTGATTGGACCCTATCTAGTGGCTTGATTTAAGATGTACGGCTTGGATCAATTGGTTTACTGATAAAAAGTGTTATTTAAGAAAAAGCATCGTATAACATAGACATCATCATCAAATCTTGAAAACGAAATCCGTTCTTTCTTTCTTTTTTTCAAATTAATGACTTTTTTCTAATAAATAAATAAATAAAAGTGAGAGAGACTGTCCTATCTATTTGAAAGTCAAATACGAGGAGATGAATTGTAGCCATTGGATTCCATTGTTGGTATCATCAAACAAAGTTTGATTTTGGGCAAATTAACTTTAATTCCCTAAACTTTAGCCTAAAAATAATTACTTCTTCAAACAATTTTAAATTCCCACAATCAGAAAGAACTTAGTTTAAACTCTTGAAACATTTCATTTTGGATGTAACGGGTGACCTATGACTGTGGATCCGATCTTATATGGTTGGTCACAAGGTCTTAAGTGATATCTACTTCAATATTAAACGTTCGAAATTTATTGAGATTATTTTTTTTTTAATTAATTATCGGTCAATTTTGAAAATTATTAGATGTTAAACTTATAACACTAACGATGATTTAAAATATAAATAATATATTAATTAAATATTAATAATCATATTTAATTCCAACCAATTTGGGTAGTGAATACATTTGAAAATAACCCCCAAAAAAAACTCATAATGCAATCAATATTATTTTTGCATTCATTTTTACCCTAAACTTTTTTTCTTCATCTAATTTTATCATAAAACCCAAATATCAACTTCCCCTATCCTACACACATAATGCAATCATAATGCAATCAATACCAAGATCGGTTTGATACTTCAAGCTCTAGAGATCGATTTTATCTTATATTATAATTGAATCTCTTAAAATTTTAGAATTATAAAAAAATTATATCATATTTATTTTAAATTATAAATTAATTTTTTTTTTAATTCTTAAAACATCAAAAAGAATATTTCTAATCTTAATAAATCTAAAAAAAATTCACCTATAATTTATTTGAGTATAACTACTTTTTTAACCTAAAGTTTTTAAAAATTAAAGCTAGTTTGCCCTCTGTTTTTTGACCCAAATAACCCAGTGAAACTAATTTTATACAGCTCAGATCTTAATGATGATTGAAGAAATCAGACGGTGGGAAATGATGCTTGGTTTATTCTGCGCTAATGAAAGAGTCCAATATGATTCCCATTAATATTATCTATTCTTCTTATTATTTTAAATGGCTGACTATTTTCTTCCATAACTTTTGTATATGGCTATACTATTATACATCATCACCTACAAATTAGTCAGATTTTCGTCTCATTCAATCTTGACCGTTCATCACAGATTTTATACATACATATGTTTTTAAATTTTTTATATATAATATATTAAATTTTATTATAATAATAAATATTATTATTATATAACTAATAATATTAAATATAAAAATTATATTTATAAATATCCTAATATTTAATTAGATAGTCATAGAATCATCATATTTATAAAATATAAAAGTTAATTGTCAAAATTGAATAGTGGGTCCCACTTAGAGGTCATAACTCGTAACTTCTGGTTCTTGTATAGCCTCCTGTAGGGAAATGGAATTTTATGTGAACCGGACGGTTCCAAGCCGGCTCAACTTGTCCGACTAATAAAGGGAATCGTAGTATGTGAACGGGCGTAAAGTAAACACAATTAAGTAATTAACCCACACGGGCCGGCCACACTAGATCAGGTGATCTTGTGTGGGTCCCAGCAAGATGTGATCCACCGTGGACGCGACGTGTACTGCTTATGTGCCCGGATTCATTTAAGGTGTACCGCCAATTAATCGCCGTGGACGCCATCCGGACTCATTGACCAATTAGTCAAAGGACTTTTTTCTCCTTCTCTCTTTTTCAACCTTATTTTTAGGGAAATGTGTTAAGACCAATTAATCAAAATTTTGATTAAGACTAATAACGAGACATAGATCGGAAAAAAGATAAATATTATATTATTTAAAATTAATTAATATTAATTTTAAATTATTATAAAATATCATAAATATAAAAATTATCTAAAATTTATTAATATTATTTAATTAATTATATTAAAATATCAATAAATTTAAAAAATTTACTTTAAAATAAAATATTTCATTAAAATATAAAAATTCGGTAAAATCACTAAATTCGTGATGGGCCTGGCCCAAATTGACCCATGGGCCTGACCTACGTTACATGTCACTAAAAGATGATTATATTAATAATTAATAATTCGTAAGAAAAAAAAAAGAAAAAAAAAAGGGTATAAATAAAAGTGGCAAAATTGTAAATAAGGTTGGAGCGTGAGAGTTTGAGAAGTAATAAGTAGGGCTCGTGACAGAGAAATGAAATATTGAATTGAAAAAAAGAGGGGTCGAAAAAATGTCGTAATTAGTGTGATACAGTTAGTGCCTGACCATGATTCATGAATAACCAGAAACAAATTGACCGACTGACACCTTCTCTCTCTCTCTCTCTCTCTCTCTCTCTCTCTCTCTCTCTCTCTCACCCATTACTCCTCTCTCTGATTTTTCTTCTTTTTTATTTATTTTCAATTTTTTTTAATATATTTTTTTATTGGTACTAATTATTGAATATGAGTTTAATTAATAAATCAATTGAAATTTTTTGATAATAAATAAATATTTATTGAAATTTTGATAAATTAATTCTTTAAATTTTTATTGACTTTTTTTTTTTTAATTCTCTCTATATATTTTTTTTATTAATATTATTTTCTTGTGTCAGTTCCATATTTAATAGTGACTACATAATGTCCATAAATGGCCTAACAGCTTGTATTAAGGTATTAAATGTTCATATAATGTGGATCTAAGTTTCTAAGTATGTTATGTAACTGTATAATATAAGAGAGCTCGTATTAAGAACTTCAAAAGTTTATAAAGTTATATGTATATATATATATATATATATATATATATATATGTTGATTAGTAAAAATTTTGATAACTCGTATTAAGATATTAGATGTTATTGACTTGTATCTGAATTTCTACCACAATATAATTATATTAAAAAGCTTATATTATGAGCTCGGAAAAAATAATAATAATAAAAAATAATATTTTTCATTAATAATATAAAGTCACTTTCTAGTCATTTGTCTACTCTCAATTGTATCCCTCTTAATTGCTTTATTTTGGAGTCTAATGAGGGAAGAAACACTCATTTTAGAAAATGACATAAACTAGGAGTAGGAGATGTCCCTTACCATTTTGATGCCTTTGTTAGGATCATGGCATATTTTGCATTTTATATTCTCTTCCACTTTTTTTTTTTTTTTTTAAATTTATTTTTCCTCTTTCTAATAATAATAATGATATATTATTTCTAAAATTAATTGTTAATTTTACCAAAAAAACATTTAAAGTAATAGTATACCGACATAGGGTCTTTGTCTTTGAGAAAAAAGTATATGAGATATAGATATGGCGGTCATTTCTTTCAATAATAGTATATAGACTCATAATAGACCAAGTCTAAGCCAAAATTTGCACTTGCATAAACTTTTACTAGGTAAAAAAAAAAAAAAAAAGATAAAAAGACAAGGGGTTAAAAGATCCCAAAAGGGGGGGGGGGACCATAGGCCAAAAATTTATGAAATTGAATGACATGCTATTTCTTAATTTATGATTTGAAAGTGAATCAAAATTAATATTACCAACATCACCACCACATATATAGTAATATTGTCTAAAGTTGATTGATTTTTTAAAAGAGAAAGGTGGTAAAAAATTTGAAAGACAAGAAGCAAACTTTCAATCAAAGTATGCAACCCAAAAACCTTGGATGCATGTAATAAGGCATAATCTATGGCTTTGTGAGGCAATAATAGCATTTTAGTTATTATTATTATTTTTTATAAATAATTTAAGAATCTTATCGTAAATATTATATTATAACCTGATTATGTGTTACTAAATTAAATCACAAGCTTAGAGCATATAATTGAGTTTCTTAATTGGCATCAATATGCATATCCCCTGTTAATTGTTGGTGAAGATGTTCGATGCATCATTTTTATCATCAATAGTGTTTACCCGATCATTGCAATGGCTTTGAGGGCAGATGTTTAGGGTTTGGCCATTTGCAATTTGTGAGAAGCTCCTAGCTCTAAATGAGATTTTGCTAAGACACACCAGGGGCCCATAGTTAATTAGAGACACAAGGCCCAGTGAAATTACCTATGGGCCCGTGGGGGGTTAAGTAAAAATAGTGATCTTGTCACTTGGCTGCTGTTGAAGATGGAGGGCACGAAACGAGTAGTCGGTTTGAAAAGAGCAACGACACCTCTTCATCTTAGCAGTTGAACAGGATTCTTAGACCAATAGTCTAACAGGATTGAAGAGGAGAAAAATTAGTGCGAGGATTATACGAATGTCAGTCGACATGTCGAGGATTTTGTTTGCTCGAATATATATAACAATTAAAATTATTTTCATTCAATCCCAACCATGAATGGGGATCGTCCGGTTTTCGGACGACCCGGACCGAATCCAAATCCAATAAGGTGCTCAATCTTTTGTACACGTCATAGCCACATTGAGCGAGTTGATAACAAAATGAAAATAACAAACGTATTTGATGGAACCAAAGGATCAACATATAAATTCAATACAGCCATATCAATATACAAATGGAAATAAAAGAAGAAAAGGTAAATCAATTATAATAAAAAAATCCACACGAAAAATCTTGTCTTCCAGGGAGGTCTGTAATAATAATATGAGCAAACTCATGCTGTAGGTGATGAAGGTGAAGTTGAAGGTGATGATGAAGACAATGAAAGGTTCAGAAGAAAACCAACCATTATACCGATGAGTCCCACCAAGATAGCAAAGGCAAAGGAGAATCCCAGATCATTTTTCCGATTTCTTCTCCTTTTCAGCATATCCTATTTTTCCAGCAGCAACAGCGGCAGATAATAAATCAGTTTTCAGAAATGCGACCATTATATATCTCTCGGCTTGAAATTAGCGCATAAATAGTAGCTATTTTAACATCAACTAGAGGACTAGAATGGCTTGAAACGCGTATATAACTCACTAGTTCTTGTTGCAGTAGCTGTGTCTGTCTAACAGCCGCATCTCTTTCTTCCTTGGCCCGTTGGGAAGCCTGATTGTACATTACAAGGAAAATTCACAATAAAACAAAGGCGGAATAAATTGAAAGAATAGCAATCAAAATGTCACTCATTTTATGTCTTGAAACATGACAAATTCTCCATAGCACGGTTTTTTATTAGTTTTGTAAGGAGAGAAATTTAAAAAGAAAGAGAGAGAAGAGAGAGCTAGTTGCCCAGTCTATGGATTGAAGAAAAATTGCCCGAGTAATTATTGTAAGAAGCCTAAAAACAGGTGAATGAAATCCATATTTTTATGTACAATAATTTTGAGTTAGTATGTTTCTTTGGTAGTGGGGTAACACTATTCCCATCCAAAGAGATACTATACCTGTGCTGCATTTCAGTAGTAGCATACAAAAACACTGCAATCAGGAAAGAAAACTGGAGGCAGAAAAAAGGGAGAAGTTTGAAAGTTGATGCTCACAGAATTAATTTCAGTAGAGCTTTTCACGGCTCCATTTTCTGAGTTTCCTTGATTTGCGGAAGGAAGAATATATAGGACTCTAAGCTTGCACTCCTCTATTTCCTTTCCACTCTCTTTATTGAACTGTTAAGGAATAACAAAAGGAAATTTTCAAGGCATTAGATTGAAAAGAAAAAAGAAAAAGGGAGAAAGAGATAATCAAGCAATTTATATAAGGCCCATTGCTTGAGTCAAAACACTTACAGTATCTTGAGGAAGCTCATCAACTTCTGTATGTTGAGGCACTACTGTACTTTGTAAGAGAAACTTATCCTTGCATTGCATATCTGGAGGATACTCCCGTTGGGCCTGAAGGGTCACTGCAGACCAGCCCATGATTTAAAATCGGAGAAAAGTTGTTATATAGCTGATAAAGTAAAAGGAGAGGAAAAATTCCTATGGAAGTAATGGAAAATATTTTGGATACAGAAAGCATTCAGGTACACTTCATTCAAAATACATAACAATCGGTCAAAACCACTTACTCTTGCTAGCATTAAACTATCGAAACCTTAATCCATTCAAGTGTTACTCAGAATCACAAATTCTTGCTAGCATGAAACTATCAGAAATTAAAGCCATTCAAATGTCACTAAAGCTCTAAGAAACAAATCATTAATACAATAATTATTCAAGGGCAACCACTGGTTAAGAATTGTGGGAGAATGAAGCACCTCTGATGCTACACGAGTCCCAAGCCTGTATTACACCCGTGTTGGGTCGTACAAAGTACTTCTTAGGTGAAGTGGTTTTAACCTGGGAAAATGTGGGAAATATATTTCAAAATCAACATAATTTCAAAATTTCGTAAGGGTTCGGAAATTGACATACAGTTACAGTTAAACAAACAATTAAGAGGAACCTTACCTTAAATGCAACACAGTTTTCTGAGATGTTACCAACTTTAAGATCACAATAGCTCTGCTTATCCAATTCAACTGAGAACACAGAATTTCAAGACCAAAATGTTCATTTTAACTTCCTTTGAAAACATTTCCACTCGGAAAAACATTGATAACACAAAGAATCAAACAGAAAATAATTATAGAAATACTTTCATTCTATACACGTTTCCACTCAACTACATCCATTCTAAGGATATCAGTTTCATGCTTCCAACCTTCCCACTCCATTTAGCATCAGTCTCTGCAATAAATCAGAACTGGGAATAACAGTTTCCACAACTCAGAGTTTATATCAAATGCCGTATTCCAAGTTTCAACTCTCTCTCCATCCACATCTTAACCATTCAAAACTTGCATATACCAGCCTTGTATCATTGTTTGTCGGGACAAATACCAAAACAAAGCAGAATCACACTACTACTTGCATCTAACACCTAAAATTTTTTAAGAGAGATGATTCCTTCTCATGGAGAACTTGAATTCGGATGCATGAATAGGTTGTAAAAGGAAATCATCTTGAAGACAGAAAGAAAGGGAGGAGTGGAAGCACATACACTGGAATTTGAGCTCATCAGGCTGTACAGAAATTAAGTGACCATTACCATCACCAGAACTCATGATTGATCAAAATTGCAGATCAACAATTGAATATCCTCGCAACAAGATTTCCAATCAATCAGCGCTCAGCCTTCCATTCAAATTAACACTCAAAACCTAGACGCCAAAGGTCAAAATTCAAGCTCAAAATTAAGCAAGAATGTCAGACTGAGATGGATCGATTGAATAATGCAGAAAGAGGAGGAGAATGAAAGAATATCAGGGGCGAGTGAGAGAGAAAGAAGATAGAAATCAAATTTGCAACGACTAACATGTGGTTTGAAACGAATGGCGAGGGAAGAATTGGATTGCTATTTGCTCGGCTCAAATTGGGAAAAGAACGGTGAAGCTCGAAGATTCAGCCACCAAGATCGGAGTTAGAATTCGCCTTTGGTAGTCCGTACAAAACTCCACGTCCTCTGAACTTTTCAAAGATCTTCGAGCACGCTCCAATGGCTCTGGCAGAGAGAGAGAGAGAAGATGACACGTGGCGAGTGAGGTGGCGGGCGGAGTCGTCCGATTCAAAAGAGGAGTTTTAGTTGGAGACGTCTTGTCGTTCACTTGAAAAGTTGAATTGCGGGAGGGCAGGCTGACGTGTCGTGTGTATATTCCATTTTCTGTGGGCACTAAATTATGTACATTATCCGGTTGGTGGCTTCATCAACAATTTTTTTTTACCTTTTTCAAATATCTAATCATTAGTAATAGTTTTATCAGAAAACTTTCGATTGATTTCGGAGGTATGTTTGGCTAAGAAATTGTGTCCAAGTTTTTTTTTTGTTTTTAATACAGGAATCGAAAATAATAATTTTTATTATTGTAATCTAAAATTTGTGTATATAATTATATATATTTTTTAAAATTCCAATTAAAATACGGTTAAACCAAATAAGAAAAACATTTTAAATGTAATTTTAAGTCTCTAACATGTAAACTCCCATATAATAGAAAAACCAATATTTAAATATCAATTTTAATTCTATAGCCAAACATACCCCAATTTCAGTATGTTTCAGATTCGTTTCGAGCTTCCCCTCCCCCCCTCCCCTCAAATGTGTTTTGTTTGTTTGTTTTCACTTAACTGGCTATGAATTTTGTAGCAAATGAGGAAAGTGAAATGACATAGATTCATAGATGTGTCAATCTTTTACAAAGATACCTACCTGTAAGAGGATAAGATAGGGGAAGGGAAGGGAAGGGAAAACAGCAATAGGAGTGCAGTGTCTCATTTGAAAGTGGAAAGCCTTGGGAGCTTGTCTCTCAAATAGTACAACCTTGCTCTCCTCACCTTCCTGTGCTTCAATACTTTCAGCTCTTTGATGTTTGGTGAATACCTGCAATACAACAACGAAAGCTGCCTAATCAGTAACCACATACTTATGCATAACAAGAGGATAAGTAAAAGGAGGAATACTTCCATATTCATTAACGTACAATGAAGCAACATGCAAAACGGTCACAGTTTATGATCACTCGGAATGATAGAACAAATCAATAATATATCAATGATATGTTTCCCTATAGGATATTCAATCGAAACAACTATATTTTAGCTTAATAAGGTTAAGGAAAGAGAGTGAGATACTAACAGAGGGAATACAATCTCAACCCCTACACCAGCAATGATTCTGCGAATTCGTATTGTTGTGTGAATACCTGCATTCTGTCTCGACATAACAATACCTTTATAGACTGAGAGCCTACGTTTATTTTCAGGCACTTCCTGTATATCATTAGTATTAAGATAGTCACAAATACATTCCTTTTAAAAGAATGACCCATATAGAAATGAATCTGAGATTTATTACCAGTTTGATTTCCACTATGTCACCAGTTCTTAAGTCCGGAACCGGCCTTTCATTCTCCGCTGCCTCAACTGCTCTCTCATTCAATATCTAATCAAACAACAACAATAATGCTCCACCATCATTCATTCGCCTAAAAGATTCTGGTGCCATTTCATAAGGAGAAATCCTCTAGTCTATTAGTTATCGAGATAGATTGTGCTTGTTGGAAGCTCTTTGAAACAGAGTCCCTATCAAGAAATCGTTATAGGAATATCCAAGCAATTATAATACTGTGTGCTCCTATGATCTATGTGTTCATATAACCAGTCAGAAACGAACTCAACCAAACATAGAGAATCTGTAACCCTATAATCCTCAATTGTGAGCAATGAAAGATGAACCCCCCTGAATGGTCACCATATAAGAAGCGATATTCAATAGAAAAGCAGTATCATATGCAATTACCCGCATTATATCTCCAAGTTTAACTCGAGGCTTTCTAGGCAGTTTCGCCTCAGACTCCGAAACTTCTTCGGCTTCTGCAACTGCTACTGAAGCTTCTTCTTCACCGCCGACCTCTTCATTCCCCTCACCATTGCTCGTTACTTCTGCTTCACCTTCCGCATTGGACTCAGCTCTTACAGAAAAACCCCGCTTCATAGGCACCGGGTAAGAATGGTAGAGCTGGTAGTCAACTGAGCTCCATGAAGCTCTTGAAAACGAAATCCGATTATTTCTATTGAAGAAAGAGGAACGGCCGGACATGGAAGTGCAGAACCCCAACTTCTTCAGCGCGCATTGCTTAGGATTGCTTGGAATCGTAATCAGAGCCTCAAATTCCCACCCGCAGTAAGAAAGAAAATCAAAACCTAATTCCAAAATGAAATGCAAGAAACTGTGATAGATGGAATCAAAGAGAAGAGAGAGTACCTGAGGGAGGATTTTGGAGCCCATAGAATTGGAGGAAAGTGAGAGATGGAAGAGAGTGAAGGCACTGAAGCTACGGGTGTGCTTGGCAACTGATTTCAAAATCGGTTTTTGCGTTTTAAAACACAAAAGTTGATTTAGGGGTCAAAAATCCTTTTTTTTTTTCCTTTTTAGAGATAATGAGGTAAATATAATTGCTTTCTAAAAATTAGTTTTTAATTTTTTAATATAATTTTGTTGTAATAATTATAAAAATTGATTTTATAAATATAAAATATAAAAATTATTTTCAAACACATCCTATTATTTCATCTATCAGAAAGAGGACGAGGACGAGGACGAGACCTTATCCGGGGTTCTGAAAATATTCGGATTTCGGAGTAATTTTCGGGTCGGGTAAAAATAAACCCGCACAGACCGAGTTTAATCAAATTTTCGAACTTCAATACGGAAAACCGAGCCGTGGCGCCTTAACTTGGAAGCACATAAAATGCGGAAGAGTTCAAAAATTCTCCCACCTCGCCACGTACTATTCATTCTCTCGCTCTTCCGCCTTCTCTCCGATTTCTGTGCTCTCCCTCTCATCATACGGTCATGCTTTCAACGCCACTGGAACTAAACCTCTCTCTCTCTCTCTCTCTCTCTCTAGGGGCCAGCCAATGACGCAGAGCAATTCAAATATGAACCTGATTTCTCTTCTTCTCCGACCGAGTGTAAAGGTTACTCTCTCTTTAATTCAGCTTTTAAATGGCGATTTTTTCTAATAGTACTAGGATTTTAGGGCGATTTTCGCTTCTGTCTTCGTCGATATTGAGTAAGGATTGAGCTTCATCTATGTTTGGCAATCGTTGGAGTGCAAGGAGGAATGCGTATGGATCTTGATTTTCAAGATATTTACTTGCTTTTAGTTTTATAGGTCTTTTAGAAGCTAAAATTTCGAGGGATTCTGACACAACGAGGGGAATTCCGCCTGGAATTTGGCTTAGAGGAAAGGATTGGAGCTTGGATACGATAGATATGTTGTTCTGTTGGTTACTTTTATTGCATATACCTGTTATCATGCTTCTAGGAAACCTAGTAGTATAGTCAAGAGTATATTGTATCCTGACCCCAAGAATTCCACCAATGAGTACCCCTGGCCAGTAGGCAACGTATTTGTCAAGAAGTCTGTCTGTGGAGGCTGAACGGCAAGGGGTGGGCTCCCTTTAATGGAAAAGATGGAACATCAAAGTTGGGGGAGATTGATGTTGCATTCCTAGCATTCTACTCTATGGGAATGTATGTTGCTGGGCATTTAGGTGATACATTGGACCTCAGGTTATTTCTTGTAGCAGGGATGATTGGGGGTGGAATTTTCGTCGCCCTTTTTGGCATGGGGTACTCTTGAATATCCATGTGTTTTGGTTCTATTTCGTTCTGCAAATGTTTTCCGGGTTGTTTCAATCAACAGGGTGGCTTTCTGTTGTTGCAGTGATTGGGAATTGGTTTGGGAAGGGGAAGAGGAGATTGATAATAGGTATTTGGAATACACATGCATCGGTTGGGAATATTAGTGGGTCTCTTTAAGCTGCAAGTGTTTTAGACTATGGGTGGGGTTGGTCTTTCATAGTTCCAGGCGCAATGATCATTATCCGAGGGATAATCATTTACTTGTTCTTGGCTGCTTATCCATAAGATGTTGTCATTTCTGGACCACCTGGCTCATCATTGAATTCGGAGGTGGGGATTCATGATGAACAAGATCAGGTAGAGAAAGGGAATACGGGGGAAGGTACAAAGATGGCTGTTTCCTGGAAAGGGGCAGTGAGTAAGGCAAGTGTTGGACTTCTAAATGCTTGTTTGATACCAGGGGTGATTCCGTTTGCATTGTGCCTGTTCTTCTCAAAGCTGGCGGTCTATACATTCCTTTACTGGTTACCATTTTATTTAAGTCACACAGGTACTTTTTTCCCCAGTCTAGAAGAGCGAAGAATATTACTCAGCAACTCTTGATACATCAAATTGTCCTTTCACTTATCAGACCAATTGTAATTTGACAAATGCTTTGCATATAGAAGGAAATCTTACCAAGACAGTTGTACAGCTGGGTAGGATCTTTTCTATATAGTATAAAGTAATATATACAAACTCTTGAGTAGTAAACTAACCACCTCTTTAAGAAATTAGATCGACAAGGGGTGAGCACTCTATGTGAGTTTGGTGTCATATATGCTCATTGGATATTGTTGGTGCTTGTCCATAACATTTCCTATGTTTAACTGTATTTTCCGATCCTTTGTTTCTTTGAAACACTCCCTGATGTTGAGCACTCTTTCTTGAGTCTTTATTCTTGATCTGCTTATGAGTGTGTATCTAGCATGAATTTTTTCCTTCTTTTCTCTCTTTGCTACTTCCCAGCAATTGGTGGACAGTACATTTCTATGAAATCTTCTGGGAATCTCTCAACTTTGTTTGATGTTGGGGGAGTTATAGGTGGAATCCTTGCTGGCTAGATATCAGACAAACTTAATGCACGGGCAATCACAGCAGCTACATTCATGTACGCTGCAATTCCTTCAAGGCTTTTGTACAGGCGGTATGGAAATGTTTCCCATACGGTCAACGTTATACTCATGATGATTACAGGCTTGTTTATAAACGGTCCCTATGCACTTATTACCACTACTGCTGTTTCTGCTGATCTGGGGACCCACAGTTCTCTGAAGGGGGATTCTCGAGCACTGGCCACAGTAAGTGCCATAATTGACGGCACAGGATCCATGGGTACTGCTCTTGGCCCTCTTCTTACTAGTTACATTTCATCAACCGGTTGGGATGCGGTTTTGCCGATGCTTATATTTTGTGCTCTCATTGCTGGGCTTCTGTTATCTCGTTTGGTCGTAGCTGAAATTACTGAAAAAACCTGTAAACCAATTCCACAAGCCAGTGGGCAGCACTGCCTTGAAGGTAATTTGCTTTCCCTTAGTTTCCCCTTTTCATCAGCTGCTTCTATTTCTGTTTTTTGGAATTTAAATTTAGTAATTATCATGATATCACATTAGTTCTGAACTTGAGCTTGGTGCCTTATTTCCTTCTCATGCAGCTTCTACATTACGACGACTTCTAAACAACCAAAGGTAGTAGTCATATGTGGCATGGAGGAAGAGTGGTGATTCTGAGAAAGTGAAAGCTCAGAAACTTCACGGTTACCTAGTATGTTTCACTTATTTAAATTGAAGAAAAAGAGAGAAAAATCAAACTCTTTATCGAGTTGTATATCGTATTTCCTATATCAATGAGTAGATTTTTGTTCAATGCTAGATGCGAGCTGGACGCCTCTTTTTTGTTGCCCAAGTTCAAAATCTTTGTTAGCTAAGTGCTGATAGTCCAAAGTCCAAAACCTATCCAGCTTATTATACCTTAAGAGTTATGTCCAATTAAGTAAAGCTTCTGAGTTCTGTAGGATTGAACCGAAACGCAGTTTGGTTTGATGATCTTGTTCATTTTCGTACCTTCCGATTCCCCATGCACTACTGAAGTCTTAGATACATCATGTTTTGTTGTTCATCACTTCCTTTTGATTCTTGATTCTTTCTTGAAAAGGGAATGCGAATTCCTACATCTTTCACCAATAATTCAGTAAACGAGAGGAGCTGGCAGGAATTGATTTCCTAGAAATTACTTTATACCATCCAAACAGAATTCTGAAAATGTTTCTATGAAAAGGGTGCCTAATTTCGATATTTTAATACGAGCCATTTATCATAGATCTAATGGACGAGAGCACGTAGAAGGCTCATTTTTAGCCAAGTCAAATAACATTTATATCGGCTAAAAATAAGCTGAATATAATCTTGTCCGTTATATATGTGATGGATTGCTCGAATTAAAGTGTCGGATTAGTAGATATACTTCACAGTAGACACCTAGTTATTTCTCAGTTTGGTGTGTATCCTCATTATCATGTGTGCCACACAAGTGGGCCCCACCCTACCTCAAAGATAACACAAGCAACTCTAGTGCAACCATGGATGATCGACAGTGATCTAGTCTGATTGATGTAGATTGGTCTGATTAGAATTTGATTTGATATATTGTGTTTTTTTTTCGGTCGAATCAACTTTATCCTATTAGAATTGTATTGAATATCCGATCGAGTCTAACGAAATTTTTTTTTTTTTTTCTATTTTGCAGTGTAAATTATTTTAAATTTTAATTTAATTAATTCTTTATTATTATATTTCTTTTAATGAATAAACTTTCTTTTTTCTTTTCAAGCATTTTATTAATTAATTTTTATCAAATTTGATTAAATAATGACTTTGGACTCTTAATTTATTTTACTTTTACATTAAATTTTTCTTAAAGTACACTTTTATTTATTTATTTATTTTATTATATAATCTATCATTATTATTTTTTCTTAAATACACGAAGTAACTGCTCGATTAAATTTAAAAATATTATTTTCAATTTTCTATTTATTTTGTCAATCATATTTATTATAATTTTTTAATATATTTTTATTTATTATTTTCTTAAATAAAAATTTTAATTAATTATTTTTTAAATTATAGTTAACTTCTCTATTATATATACATATATATAATTTTATCTCTTTGTAAAAAAAATACAATCTTCAATTAAATATATTAATATTTTTTTATAATATTTGATATTACATAATATAAATTAAGTTATCTTTAAAAAAAATTTAAAAAAACAATTTGATCGGTCGGATCCAATCCGATATCCATCCTACCACAATGAATCCAATCTATCATTCATCCGAAAAGCACTCGATCTTATATGATCTCTATCCAACATTGTCGGATCAGATCATGAGCAATACATTGTTGGATCAGAATTGGCAGATCAAATCCGACCGTTGCTCAAATACAACCACATCTCCAAAAGTTTGGAGCTAACATTCAACAACTCAAATGTGTTGTGCTAATGAACTACCAACGCTTGTGAGAATCAAATACTTGACAGAAAGGGAAAAAAAAAAAAAAAAAACGGAAAGTAGTTGTCTGGATTTTTCTTTAGTGGGTTTTGAGGTTAGTGTTTGTTTGTGCAAAGATGATTGGTGGGACAAATGAGCAGAGAGTATAAGGAGGCATTGAAGCACTCAAAAAGGGATTTTGATTTTTGAGGGAGTGTGAGCAAAGCCACGAGTGCCCATTATAAGCCTAATGAGCATCAGAGCAGAGAGAAGAAAATACAAAATTACATAAAGCTACTGGAAAAAGGCAGGGAGCCCACTTGCCATCACAATTCACACATACTCTTAACAAAAATAATTGAATTGGGTTATGACTTATGAGTTCACTTAGAATTCTTTAATTTACAGTTCAAATCTTTAATTTTAAGGTTTCTTCCAACCAGATGAACAGTCAAACATGTTTTACACGTGTCGGCAAGTGTGGATATGGCATGAAAAATCCTGTGCACCCAGAGGCTAGAAAAATACTACAGAAGTCTTTTCCTAAAACTTGAGTGCCTAATCATACTCTATATATGTATCAACCTCTAATTCTTCTCCCTCTCCATCTTGCTCCTCCAAAAAATTCTCTTATCACCTTCTATATTCTACAACACACAAAACACCATGGCTCACATGTCATACTCCATGCTCATTCTAACTCTTTCTCTTGCCCTCATATCTTCCTCCATTGCTCAATTGCCTCCTTCCCCTTCACCCTCCTCCTCCATAGCCTCCCCACCAACCACCACCCCTACCACCCCTACCACACCGTCACCAGCCACCGCCCCTACCACACCGTCACCAGCCACCGCCCCTATCACTCCGTCACCAACCACAGCCCCTACCACTCCGTCACCAACCACCATTCCACCATCTAGCCCTCCGACCCCCACTACTAGTCCTACCCCATCTTCATCACCATTATTGTCCCCTCCAGCCCCCAGTGGTCCAAGCCCAAGTCCGTCAAGTGGTGGTTCAGTTTCGCCCACCCCGTCATCGTCAACGGCACTGTCTTCTCCAGGTGGGCCACCAGTACCATCTTCTCCAGGTAAGACACCGACTCCTAACTCGGGTGAGCAGGGAGCTCCCGCTCCTAGCTCGGCTCCTTTTCTGAGCGGAAGAAGCGTGGCCATCTTTCTAGCATTGCTGTTTGGAGGTGTTACAATCTTTGGTTGATTAGTTATCTCATTTTGATTGTTTTAGTTCATGTACTTTAGAATTTTCTAAGATATAATTTATATATTTGTGTATTCATTTTCTTTTTATCTCCTCCTCTCCCTTTTTTACCCTTATGATTCTTTAGAGGTCTGTACAAGTGATGTTGTGCATGGTTTTCTTGCTGAATTATGGCTGGGATGTTAATTTAGCACTTTCTTCTGTATCATTTGATTCGAGATTAATAATAAGAGTGACTTTGTGATTCTTGTTTTATGGTTTTCTGTTTCTCCATAATGCAACTGAATTCTGACAACAAATGAGCATTAGCAATGAGAATTAGAAACATAAAATGAAGAAGAAGAAAAAAAAAACATTCTTAGAACTACTTTGCTTAGTCAACTAATTAGTTGGGTCAACTATATTTGTTCTAGAAACCCCAACAATTTAGGGAAGCTAATTAAGAAAAATGGTAGTTGGGTTTAAATTTTGGGAGGGTAGATGGGAAGATTTTGATGGTAATGGTGTGGAATTGGAAGATGCTTGCTGCTGAGATGTTGGTAGGGAAAGGAAACGAAAGGTCGAAACGAAAGCTTATAGTTATAGGTATGCTAGCTGTTAAGGTACAATTATGTGGAAGAAAATGGATAGGATTGATTGCCCTTTAGCCTTTAGCATAGAATTATTCTAATCTTAAATTGATGCACCTGTTTTTTTTTTTCGGAGGTTGGTGCGAGGGGGGAAAGGGTTAAACTTGATAGTGGTGGAAGCATTAGAGAAAAGTTGGTGATGTGGGGATCAAATCGTTATTTAAAGAAAAAGAAAAAGAAAAAACCAAAACAAAACAAAGTGAACATGAGAAGAAGGAAAGTGATGTGCACATGGAGAGGTTTTTTGCCCCACAACTAGACAGGGCGAAGGAAATTATTGTGGGTATTTTTTTAGTGGACCAAAATTATCAAACGAATCTTTGAAAAAGAAAAAAAAAAAAAGAAAAAAAAAAAAAAATATATATATATATACATATGGTGCTAAATATGTATCTTGTACTATGATAGGAGGTGAGGTCATAAGAAGAAACGTCGTTAAGATATTTTTTTTCCTTCCTCTCAAAAATAGTAAGATTTTGCTTGACAATAGTATTTAGAAATTTGTATTATAATTTAATTTTTGATTTACACATGTTTTTCATATTAAAATGTTACTTTATATTTCGTTATTCTATTCTTATTATGAATCTAAAATATTATTCTTATTTGATAAAAATATATTTAAAAATAAATCTCATATCATTTAATCAAAACGAAACGTAGGAAGTTTGAGCTTAAGCTTTTTTATGTATCATCTTCTTCCTCTATCTTCACTCTATCAAGATCATTTATATTATTTCAAGTATGCAACATTAACTAATTAAACTGAAATAATCAAGGCATAACAATACCACAAATGTAGTCATTTATTGAACATACATATTAGACGTAAATAAGGAAGATATCAACTTCGTCATGGCGATACGCCTATATTTCATCAACTATCACGTCACGACATGCAGCCATTATTTGTCTTTGACGTACATTGGAGAAATTAATCTCCTACACTCCACCTATATGGGTTAGAAACTCCCCTTCAACTTCACTTTCGAAATATGGTTCTTCATCATTCTTATAAGAATAAGAATAAATTGTAGTTTTATTGTGAAAGACAATCATTGCTTCAAGCATAGTAATAAATTGTAGTTCTTCCATATGAGTATATTAGCATAATAAATGTTTACTCTACGGGTTGAAAGCCCCCATCAACCTGTAGAGTAAATTTACACTTATAAGTATACATTTCACGTACATTATCAATCTTGAGTGTTGCATTTTAATGTTTCTTTTATTTTTTTTCATGAGTTTATCCTTCAATTGCATAAATATTGTTGTCTGTGATTAAGTATGAATGAATACATAGCTTAGTTTTTTTACCAAACTATAAACCAAGTTCAACCAATAATAAATCAATATAAACCATAATCCATAAACCAACATAAACCAAGTTTCATCATACATAAATCAACATAAACCAAGTTATATATCATATCATGCCTAGTGTAAAATTCGATAGCCAAGCCTGAAGTCGATCTTTGTCGCCGCATACGTGCATGAATAATTCACTATGAGTTTTGGTTCCCAGATAACCAATTGCTAGTGTATATGTCTTCATATCTAAACCGGTTAGTCCATTTAATATGCTCATACACTTCCCAATTGTATCCTCATCATTTGCACTGTTTCTTCCAATTTTATTATAAAAGGCCATCTTTGCATAGGCAAACTTGCAGTTATGATTGAATTTGTACCGTAACTGAAGGTTCAACTCGAAATTAAAGGTTCAATTCAGAATTGGAGGTATGACTCCCGGAGGTCAATGTCTGCAGAGAGAAGTCGGAGCAGAGCTAGAAGATAGTTTTAAGCTAGAGTGATCCTTTATACATAGTTTCAAAGCTGTCGAAGAAAATGAAGAAGGTGAAAGACGATGAATAGAGGTGAAGAAGATGAAAGAGATCAATGAAAAGGTGAAAAATACTAAGTAATATGCTTTGTTTTGAAAAAAGGGAAACGATATAAGATGCTAAATATTGTTTAACGAAATTAAAATCACATTTTTTACCCCTAAAAATTTGAAAACAACTTAAAATAGAATTAACCTTTTAGTATTTAGGAGGGTAAAAGCGGTATTATAATTTCAAGTATTATAATGCCACTGACACAAAATTCTATTACCAATCAGCTTTGTCCCACACATACAACAGTTTTTTGTACTTAAGAGTCAAAAACCTTCTCTGAATATTGTTACCAAACAAACCCTAATAAGTTTTGCAAATCAAGTAAATTTGCACTTGATAAGGACAAAAAATCCATATGAAAGAAAAAGGGGAATATGATTCACCCAATGTATAAAGACATCACCTCCACCTCTATGCAGAAAAGCATTGGATTCCTCCATAAATAAGAGGATAGATGAGATGACAAGAAAGAATCACTCCTCTTTTATGTTATTTAACCCTTTCTTCACAAAAGACATGATACTAAAAGTAAAGCTTTATGCAGCAAGTAGCACCCAAGCTTTATGATGAAGACACTCATGATATGCAACTATCACAATAGATTTGCATGCAAGTCTACTGCCCAGTATATAACTTATCAGGGAAGTCATAACCCAGAACTAGAATGGACCTCGACAAGGGTTTTCCTATTCTTCGCTTTGTGCCTCTGAGTTCATAATTGAAGTTAAGAAGTGGCAGTGATGGACTCTTGGAACTGTACATATGATGGCTGCATTTTGAGGGAAAATGAAATGAATGCTGGAAAAGTTCTAAAAATCCCAAGAGGACAGCAGAATGAGTTCAAACCTATGTGTATTACTTGAATTGTGTGTAGCAAGGTCGGATCATCTATGATCCACTCTTTATCTACTTTTTCTTTGTTTTCTTCTGCACTCAAAACATTCAGTACAGAGAGGTTTATTATTTCTATTGGAAGAACTAGCCCCGACCTTGCTCAGAGGTATTTTCAGGTCCTCTACTAGTATTTGGCGAAGCTTCTCATTCTCCTCCATAAGCTCCTCTATGGCTCGTTGGTGCTTGAGCACCTTCAAATGTTTCGAAAAACTGAATAAGCTAAACCAGTCGAACAATTACATGGTAAAAAATATCATGTCAAATGAATCACGGCCCAATATTAAAACTTACCATTTGAAGCATGTTGTTTTCAGACTGTAAGCGGCTAGTCTGGACAGGAAAAGTCAGCAAATTAGAATCTAAGAATTTCGAAACACAGCCTCACAATATTCATACCCTTAAAGACCAAAAGCAAAACACATACTTGAGTTCATTTTGGTTCAGCATTTGAAACTACAACTTGGGTCCAAAATCCAGTTTTAGCTAACATAACTTTTGTTTGTCTTAAACGCTGAACCAAATGCAAAATCTAGTTTTACCTTACTAACTAAAAATGCAACTTACACAAACTCCAGTTTAACTAAAACTAAGTTTCAAATGCCACTACATATGTTACATACCTTGTCATTAAGTTCTGCGCCTTCTCCTTTCAAAACTGGACTTTGCAGAAAGCTATTGATCACTTGTTCAGTTCGAGTTCCAAATTGAGAGTCAATTGAAGCGCTGTTCGATGAACTTTCATAACTAGTCCCTGAACTCATATTTCCATATCCGGTTTGGGCTTGAAAAGTGTTGGGTGGAACTCCCATTCCCATTTGCATAATACTTCCCATTGGGTTTTGATTTGAAGGCACATTATTCATCACACTCGTACCACTTTGCAAAGACATGGGAAAGGAGGCTTGACCGATAGGAAGATTGGAAGAAATTCCAAACTTTGTCAAAATCTTTGTCATTGCTTGCTATCATAAGAAGGAGTTTTTGAACTTTAGACACAATAATAGGGAGTTGCATATAAAATATTATGATAAGACAATTTTATACCATGAGAGAGGCTTGAACTTGATGCAAAACTGAGGGTTTAATAGCAAGGCCTGCAATGCAAAATTAATGTCTTTAAGCTATCAAAGACGGAGATCGAGAAAAATGGTAAATTTTTACTATGTCATAAAAGCACCCACTTTTACACACTACATAAAACACCCATTTTCTATAACAGGAGTATGAACTTAAAACGTGGAATCCTGTTTATTGACCTCAAGCTGGTCCCATATGAAACAATAGAATAGACATGAGTTCGAAGCAAAATGTATCACTATTCTCTTCCACATAGGACAAAAGCAATACATACCAACTCCAAAAC
This sequence comes from Coriaria nepalensis, assembly GCA_027186245.1. NCBI lineage: Eukaryota > Viridiplantae > Streptophyta > Magnoliopsida > Cucurbitales > Coriariaceae > Coriaria > Coriaria nepalensis. Next base: position 3,242,762 of record CP114486.1, read on the forward strand.
CGTGGCCAAAACCAACTCCACATCCAATTCCTGCTTCAATGTTCTTAGCTCCCACCTTCCTCAGCTGATGAAAATGAGAAGATACGGAGAGCATTTATCAAGACTCAAGACTCCTCTTTTTTGTTTCTTCCTCAGAATTAAACATGAAAGTTGCAAGGATAGACTTACAGTGTCATTTACGTGTCTGCTAACACCAGAAAATGCATCACTCGCACCTCTAGTGGCACCCATTACTTGGTTTACCATTGGTATGGCACCTAGAAGAAAGAAAACACCTTTTACATATAAAATTTAAAGTTCATATTTCATAATATAATCGATGAATGCTCCAGCCAATAAGTATGTTAACATATAAACGATACATGGATAACAATTTGCAATGTTCAAAATCGACATTTTTAATAGACTTATAGTATAAACTTTAGACCTCAACAGATAAAACAAAAAACGAGGAGCAAGCTCTTATTTAGTTTCTTTTTCTCAGCAAGCAAACAGAGCTAAGACCAAAGGATAAACGAAATACAGTGTACATTGGGAACATCTTTTTGATAGGTTTTCCCATTTCTGGATCGGAATAGCCTTCCTAAGTCCATGTTCCGAACAAAACGAAATGATTTGCTAAGAAGAAAGAGAGAAAATGATTGGAAATGAAAGAGAAATGGAGGTGAAGGAAGTACCGAGATTTATGGGGCGGCCAACGCCTATACCAACACCACAGCCGATTCCAAAGCCTGTAAATACTTGACCTACTTTCAACGTAAACGGATTCTCTATTCTGATTCCTTCTCCTCGCTTTCCCTGATTGTTGCTCATCATTAGTGATCCCCCACCACCACCTCTACTTTTACTATTGCTACTCTCACTGCTTGTGCTTGCTTCCATTCTCACTCAACCACCTCTCTCTCTCTCCCTCTCTAAGGCTTAAGCTCTGTATCTTCTTCTTCAAAGTTCACCCCCTTTCTGCTCTGTTTTGTCGAAAGCATATGCAAATTACATAACTTGGGTGTAAGGGATTCTCTACAAACAGCTCATTTCTGTAATTAATACACCGGTTCAAAGTCCAATTGCAAGTCAGAGAGGAGAGCGGACTTTATCGTATTAAATTACTTGAATGTACAGATATACCCTTGTTATGATCCTCAAATGACGAACATGTAAGCGAGATTATGGCGCTGGCGCGTCGTGGCGGCCTAGGCGTTGACCGTTGTACCTAAGTTTTAAGCTCCTAACCGAATGTCAAATTGGAATGGACCATAAAATTGGGTACAGGGGAGATAGGTATAACCCGTTTAATTGTTTCCGGGTTTTCGGGTCATCACAAAATGCATTTTTAACCCGAGACTTATGCTTTGCTACGTTAACGATTATCTTATAATTTGATTCCTTATAAAACAGGCTTATATTATCTATATATGATCTTTTGACATGTAACGTAGTACTCTTCCTGTATATATTGGTCTATATGTTGCTCTTACATTTTTGCCTAGAAAGGCTTGTGATCAAAATTAGCATGCTCTAGCAATGGTCCTAATCTAACAAGCTTGGGAATGACAACATTATTTCTAACCGAACAAACAATCGGATTCTCCCACTGCATAATGGACCACACAAGATTAGCCCGTATAGTTAACGGAAACACCTGGCCCCGCCGTTCAGTTTCGTATGATCTAATAGCATCTGCAACAGAATAAGCTCCTCCAATTGGCGAGCCAGATTCAATCAAGGCATCCCTAAGCTTTGTTGCCAAAACCACGGCATCTTCCAATGCACAACAAGCACCTTGGCCAAGATTAGGTGTCATTGGATGCCATGCATCTCCTACGACCAAGGCTCATCCGATTGATGCGTCCGATTGATGCCGGAGGGCTGAGCCCTGGCCAGAGTCACCAGTCAACAAGTGGTGTTATAATGACGGTTTCGTCGGGGGTGTGAAGTCTATAATGCTCAATAGGTCTGATGGCCAGTTTCTGACTAACTCTTTAGCTTCATTCTTCAGCACAAAAGGATCAGTAATTTTTGGACCTGCAAAATGCAAAAGTTCATGTGCCTTCATATTATTAAATCTCTGAAGTCCTAAGAGGGCCTACTAAGATAAAGAGCTATCATGAAGGCTTGAATCTAAGACAAGAGACTAAAAATCATGTTAAGTTATCAGTGATTTCAAAAGAAAAAACTACTAGAAATCAGAATGAACATCAAGCAAGGCTAGTAAGTGTTAAGAACAATTGACCTGGAGATCACCTGCTGAAACAGATAAACCAGTAAACTTTAGTGGAAGAAACAGGAACGAATCCAACCCGCAATCCTCTTCCATAGATGTAATTGACTCTGGTTTAATGCGGTTGTCCATCTGGGTAATAAGCAAAGCCCACGGAAAGCACAATGACCCATGTATGTCAGCGTAGAGAAGCCCATCCACTTAGCTATAAGAGATCCAATCCCATCCCAACCAATGACAAACAATCTGTTTTCACTTAATATCATCAACCATAACATTCAGAAATTCCATGATTACAATGAGAGCAAATTGGAAGTAAATGAGCGTGCATTATATATAACCTTTACAAATAAGTTAGTTCCATCTTCAAGTTTTAATACGAACTCTTCACTATCAGTTCTATCAATGTTTGATAGCTTCGATGAGAATCGGATCGAGTTTGAAGGGAGTTTATCGGCCAGAGTCTTAAGCAATATGCTCCTTTCCACAGCATGGACCTCTTGACTGTGATAATTAATTGATCGATTAATCACAATCAGTAATGGAAATTAACAAACACAATGCATTCTACAAGGCAGAGGAAATCAATCATAACCAGTACCTTTCATCTTCATCTTTGAACTTGAATGAGCGCAACTCCTTATCCTCTTTCGACTTTATCACCATCCTGCACTGTTAAAGAAATGTTGGCTTTGAATAATGAAGAACTTGTACATAACAAAACATGAAGTAACAGAACAAATATGAATAGTATATACCCTTGAATCTCAAGAAATTGGCTTCTAAGTTCATTTCCGACTCCGATCGCATCCAATACGAGGCCACCCATTCTTAAAAAGTGTTAAAGATGTACCACTCGAAGAGTCTCTGTCTGCTCAAGCACCAATGACTCAATTCCGAGCCGGATAATATCAAATCGTTGCCTTAATTTGCGAGAAACTAACATCAATTTCCCAAAGAAAAAAAAAAGGAAGCGGAAATTAATTCCACCTGTGAAGGGACAGAGCCGTAGCCAAGCCAGGGATTCCGGCACCGACGATGACGATATTCTCCTTCCCGTAATAACCGGACTGAGATTTGGCGGCAGATTTGAGAGATGAGAGTTTGGTACTAGGTCGAACTCCACGCCATGATTCGTTCTGTGAAGGAAAGGACCTTCTGGTTAGAAAGTGGTGGGGAAAAACAGAGCTCAAAGAAGCTGGAGCCATGGAGGAGGTATTTTGGTGGATTGTGATAGTACAATAAGAAGATGAGGAGAGAATGGTAAGGCGTGTGTTCCATGAGGTGGAGATTCTGCCGCCATCGCCATCGCCATCGTTATCGATTGCGCCCTAGATATTTGAACGAGAAATTTACATGAGTGTGAGGGTCTCACTGGGCTCCATGGGATTTTGTTTTCATTATTTATTTAGTTATTTTTATTTTGGTCTCAGAAGTTATAACAGGATGAAAATGAAAATTAAGCTAAATCAAATTACAAAAATAAAAAATAATTTTAGGCGAAAATCGATAGATGAAAATGATTATTTTAAATCAACTCCACTTCTCTAAGGATCTTGCTCATCAGGAGTATAACAAACCATTTGCTCGACATATCCAAAATTTTCGCATCATGAAATCGACATGAACTGTTTCCTTTCATCGAAGTCCTCCAGCCAATAGCCTCATAGAGTTCTTCACAATCTTGCATAAGCACCATCTACCACTACAGTAGTTTCATCGCTATTCTCATCTCATCTCAGCTCCTTGATTCTGCCATCAATTTTACAGACAAAACACCGCTAAGTTTGAGAGTGATCATATTGAGGTCTAGTTTCGTTTAAAAAATTTATCAAACAGATAACTTGCGGATGCGGATCTCCATGTGAAAAGGTCCTGGAATTGAGAAGAATCAGAGAACGAGACCGCAGAGGACGATAACGACGGGAATCAGGTGGACGGAAACTTCTTGTAGCTTAATTAGGTGTCGTTCTTTCATGGCGGCGTGAGAGGTGAAGGAAGACGAAAGAAAGTCTAAATTTATTTTATTCACGCACCATTTTTCAAAATAAAAACACGCGGCAATTATCGGAGAGTGGTCCCACGTCATCCTCCATATACGCGTACACATGATTCTTCATTGGTGACCTTTATATAAACACGCACACGCAACGCTACCCTCTTTTCCTCTTTATTTCTTCTGCCTCGAACTTTTATTATTTCCGTTTGGAAGTTAAATTGCTCTCTCTCTAACGAGCGGTTATCTCTCATCGCTCGATCAGAGAAATCGTCGCCGGGAAATTCATCCATCTCCGGCTTCTTATTAGAATAATTCAACTTTTTTAATCGATCCAAATCATTTCGCAGCCATGAATACTGAATAGTAAGCTGAATTTTTTTTTTAATCTTCCATTTTGTGTATCAAATTCCATGAAATTCGATTTTGGATGTTTATACTTTCTACGCAATTAGATTAGATCTGTGATATTACATAAGAGGATTTGAATTTGTTTGGTATCTTAAAATATTCATTTTATAAGGTGTTTTCTGTTTTTTCGTTTTCTCCATTTTGATGTTCACACTGTCGGTTAACTTTAGTGATAGAAGGATTTTATGGTTTTGAAACTAGGGTTGATCTAGATCCAGCTGATTTAGATTCAGATCCTTAATCTGGTTTGGTCAAATTTGTTCAGGGGTGTTGGAAAAATTCCATGACAGGTTCGGGTTTGTACGTTATGAGATCTCCCTCTGCTTGTTGGATATTGAGTTTCCTGCATATTAGGTTTGTGGAATTCTGTGTAGATTTTTAGAATTTGGCTGAAAATAATGCTGTTGACAAAATTTGGGTTCTGCAATAAAAAATGGAAGAACGAGTGTTAGAAACGCATGACTTGAGTCCTTTTATTTGTTGGAACTAGTGGTTCTTTGATGGGAATAACGTATCGAGCCTGTCTCTTGGTCTGGGTCATTCTGTTCTCTCCTATTGAAATGTTTAAAATTAATCATAATCGCTAGCCTTGTATAGAACTTATGCTATTTTGGATTATGTGGTTTCACAATACAAATGATATGGGAATTAAATTTGTTCAGACGCCGTTTGATCAATATTGTCAACTTCTGGGGCCTTCTCGGGTATTTAATAATTTTCTGAATATCTGCAGCTTGCCTAGGGTCAACTCTTGTCTGCATTAACATTGATGCATGGAAACCATGTTTCTGTTTTTCTTGCTTTCTCTCACCGTAAATGAGCATCCTCTGCATATATGTGTTATGGATTGTAATCTTCCTTCATTCTTCCATTTTGATTTTTTTGTTACAGCGACTATTTGTTCAAGTTGTTGCTCATTGGAGATTCCGGTGTTGGGAAATCATGTTTACTCCTGAGGTTTGCTGTAAGTTAATTGATGGTTTCTCTTCTTTCTTATATATCCTTTTTTTTTCCTTTGCTTGTTACAGCCTTTGATATCTTTTGTTTTCTTACTAGAGATCATCCATGTCTCTAAGTTAATTAGTCATAATGCATAAGGACTGGATATATTAGATGATCTTGGCTACAAGGGAAATGATCAGATTTAGTAGTTCTGTAGTAATTCAGTTTTGGTAATAGTACCATATTAAGCCATTACTCATTCTTGCTCTGATAATTGTTCCACGATGTTTTAGTCTACCTTTTTTCTTGAATAGGAATGAGATTATGTGAGTTCATTTGGCATAAGAGAATCAGTGGCTTCCTTCGTACTTCTTCCTAATATTATCTATTTTCTTCCATACAAGGATGACTCATATCTGGATAGCTACATCAGCACCATCGGAGTCGATTTTGTAAGCATATATATAACTCTTTCGGCTTTGACCTCCGATTAGCTCAATACTAATTTACAGCATTAATAATATCCTTACTCTCCTTTTTAGAAAATCCGCACTGTGGAACAGGATGGGAAGACTATCAAACTCCAAATTGTAAGTACTTTATTGCGTTGTTGCTTTCTTCTTTTACCTAGATCTTACTATAGTAGTAGCTTCAGTGTTGATTGTAGTAGGTATAAACTCCATTTGGTCAATACGTAATGCTAGCTGGATGCTTTTATCATCATTCATGTTTTGATGCCTATTGAATTTTTTCTGCTAGTATGATTAATGTAAGTATAACACGATTTAGTTTAGATTTAACATGTTGACTGAGAACATTAATCTCTAAAAACAGTAACCTTCTTGACATGGTGGCTAGTTGGAAAAGAAGATAACATCAGTCCTTAAATTAAGAAACTTGTTCAAATTATACATTAACTTACAAACACACCCACACAAAAATTCTTCCCAATCAAGTGGCCGAGTTATAGCTAAGGAGTTTCTTTGATGTTCCAATACCTCGTTTTGCAGTTTGCAAATAGTTAATTCTTACTTTTTGGCTGTTATTTGGATATGCAGTGGGACACTGCTGGGCAAGAACGTTTTAGGACTATCACTAGCAGCTACTACCGTGGAGCTCATGGTATTATAGTAAGTGATGTTAACTTTCTCATTCCATTATATCATCATCATCATCTAAGCTCATTCCGTTATTTTCGAGGTTGGTTACACGGATATTAGTTATGCAAGTTACACGATCTTCCCACATATTATCATTTAATCTAAGATCTAGGATGTTTTCTTTAACTAACTTCATTTAAGTTTTCAACGATATTCCCCTCTGTCTACACTCTTCCTTCACTTACAATCTAAAATTTGTCGAATTGAAGCTGTGTTTGGTCTCCTTTGCACATGACCAAACTATGTTAAACATATCTTCCTAATCTTATTCTATATAATGGCTACACCTAGATCTCATAACCTTTCATTCCTAATTCTATTATTATGTGTCTTACCACACATCTATCTTAACATACACATCTTTGCTACCTCTATCTTATGCATATGATGTCTCGTAATGGTCCGACACTTCGGGCCATAAAGCATAGTTGGTCGAACGATCGTCTTGTAATACTTTTTTTTCAATTTCGTAGGCATCCTTTTATCACATAAGACTCCTAATGTCGTCTTTCATTTCATCTAATATACTTTAATCATATGGTCTATATCCTCTCAAATGTCCCTAGTCTTTTGGATATTAGATCTTAAATATCGAAAGGCTTTACACTCTAGGACCTTCCTACCGTCAATCTCAATTAGGTTACTCATTTTTTTGAGATTTGGGACCAAAATTACAAGCTAGATATTTCAATTTTTAGCGGCTAATTTTAAAACCCTTACTCTATAGAGCCTTAGGTCACCTATCTCATTTTCGATTTATGCCTACTTTGGTTTCATCTATTAGGACGTTATCATCAGAAAACAACATACACCAAGGTACCTCATCATAAATATATTTTGTCAGCTCATCCATAACTGAAGGAAAGAAGTATGGACTTAAAGCAGACTCTTGATGAAGTTCTACTACAACAGAGAATTCACTAGACATCCCACCTACTGATTTGATACTAGTTACAACACCTTCATACATATCCCTAATGATCTCGATATAATATTGAGCCAAATTTTTCATTCCAAGTACCCCACCAAATTAATTCCCTAGGTACTCTATCATAAGCCAAATTAATCAAGAAGATTGCTTATGTCGTACATCTACTCAGGGTAAAACCAAATAGATTCTCCGATATAGTGATGATATTCATAAGTCTCCGCTCTATAACCTTCTTCCAGAGTTTTATCGTATGACTCATAAGTTTTATACCTCTATGGTTTGAGAAATCTTGTATATCTCCTTCATTCTTATAAATTGGTATCACAATACATTCTTCATGATTTTGACATTTTTCGAGTATATAAAATCATATTAAAAAGCCTAGTCATCGATTGGATCCCAACTTCTTTCGGACACTTCTACATCTCAATTGGTATCTCAACCGGTCCAATTGCCTTCCCTAGTTTCATCATCTTCAGTGCCTCTCTTACTTCCTTAGCACTAACTCTACGATGGAACACTAGATACCTTTCTTCTTGCATCTCAGATCTCTCTAAGCTTAACCCCTATGCATTTGTCTCATTGAGTAAGTTCTCGAAGTAATCCCTTCATCTATCTAAAATAGCTTCATCTTACATTAGACCTCTATTATCTTTATGTTTGACACACTTAACATGACTCAAGTCGTTAGTTTTTCAGTCTTTAGCTTTCGCTATCTTGAAAATATTTTTCTCTCATTCTTTTGTACCTAGCATATTATATACAAATCATCATTTGTTCTCTTCTTAACATTTTCTACTACTGTATTACTTAGTCCCTTAGCTTGTTTATATAACTCATATGACACTTAGTCTCTATCTTTTTGCCGATTTTTTAACCGTATTTTCTTTTCCCTAATGGCTTATTGCACCTCATGGTTCCATCATCATGTCTTCTTGTCATGTCCTCCCATTCCTTTAGTCTCTCCAATTGATTCCATCGCCCCTCTCTTTATATGGTTAGCTATGCGTTCAAAAAACTTAAAAGTATCAATCTTATCCTTACACTTTACGTTCGCACATCATTCTAAGACTAATTGACTAACTAATATCTTAGATAGAAAAGTCTATCATACATCTCTCTTCATAGTCTACCATTTAATTATCGACCTAATTTGACCTTTATCTACTCTAACTCGACTCGTAAGACAAAAATCCAAGATTAATAATATATGTTGGGTCTTCAAGCACTCTTTTAGTATGACCTTACAATTTTTATAGTTACTTAGGCCTTGTCTCCTAAAAAAAAATAATCAGTTTGACTTTTATTATGCTCACTCTCAATGGTTACTAAATGATTCTCTCTCTTCTTATAGAAAGTGTTTACTATCCCATAGTCACTAGCTAAGGCAAAATCCAGAATAGAAACCTCCATATTATTTTGAACCTCAAAGCCTTAATTTCCATGAACCCTCTCATACCCGACTTTATCCTCACCTACATGGTTATTTAAATCTCCAGCTAAGAAGATTTTTTCCGAAGAAGGGATTCCATTAACTACCTCTTCCAAGGAGTCCCGAAATTCCTTCTTAGTTCCATCATCTAATCCCACTTAGGATACATACGCACTAATAATATGCATTATCTCTGGTTTTAAGGCTAAAGTAATACTCATAATCCTATCCCCAAACCTTCAAGCAACAACTACTACATCTTTATAGACTTTATTCACCACTATTCTCACCTCATTCCTAGTTTTAACCGCTCATACCATTGAACCCTCTAACGCCACTTATGATTGGAATGAATTGGTTTTATCAACTGCTGAATAGGTTTGCCTGCACTATTTATCCAAGGGCTACCTCCTCCTCCCCCTAGAGGGGAAATCGCTAAGTTGGTTAGAGTTCTGTTCGCCAAAAGGGAGCTTGAGCTGGGCTAGCTTACCTCTTTGATGGAGAAATTCATGGCTAAGTTAGTCCCAATCTGCCCCTCTCACTGTGGAAGAATGAATAGAAAAGTTTGAATCATTCTACGCATGGCATCCACTAATTTATTGACTTGCCCGTTAATGTTCCTATGTTTCAAGAGGCTAATCTAATCTTCCTAATTCTAGTCTGAACTAACTTCGTTACTTCCCCCCGTTGATGTGAGAACCCTTGCATATTTATCACTACAATCGGGTACCACGCTGCAGCGTGCCTTGCTCATTTTGCACTACACTCAAGTGTAGGTGGAGCGCGTCGCTTATAGCGGGGAACGCCCTAACATTTCACGTTAATTTTTTTTAACTCAAATTCATGTAAAGGGTTGTGACATTTTAGTTGATTGGCCAGCCTAACAACAACAGTGACATGTTTTAATGGTGCTAGGCTATCACTAATGTAGCACCATCACTCCTCCTTTATCCGGGCTTGTGACCGACCGTTGCAACGGACGGAGTTATATGCAGCTCTATAATCAAGTTTTCTCCTGCATGGATACTTAGTCTAATACTGATGACTGTCGTTGCAGGTTGTTTATGATGTCACGGACCAAGAGAGTTTTAACAATGTTAAGCAATGGTTGAATGAAATTGACCGCTATGCAAGTGAAAATGTTAACAAACTTTTGGTCGGTAACAAGTGCGATCTCACCGCAAACAAAGTGGTGTCCTATGAGACTGCCAAGGTAATAAATACTATTTTCCAAGTTTCCCCTTTGTCCATGGTACTGATACTCATTTAATGCAAGGCAAGGTCTAAAATGTCAGTAATTGGAGTTTATGTTTTCTTTTGTATAGGCTTTTGCAGATGAGATTGGCATTCCTTTCATGGAAACGAGTGCTAAAAGTGCTACAAATGTGGAACAGGCTTTCATGGCCATGGCTGCTGAAATCAAGAATAGGTACGATATATTTGGACGTTTACTTCTGCTTGTTGGTCATTTGTTTTTCCAGTTTGAAACTCCAGTCGGGGCTTTCGAATTCAGTTTGACAGTTGTTTTCTTTTCATTTCATTCCCAACCATAGGATGGCAAGTCAGCCTATGAACAATGCCCGGCCTCCAACAGTGCAGATTCGAGGACAGCCTGTGAACCAGAAGTCCGGTTGCTGCTCTTCTTAGAAAGAAAACAGGGCACACAAAAGAAAACATGGCACCGTATGATTTTGTGTGCGGTCACTCAGGGACATGTAAAACTTGTCTGTATGTCTTGATATAAAAAATTCTTCGTCAGTCACTTTTTATTTTCTCCTTTCTTGTTGGTCTGACACCTTGGTTAAAAATTCAATTATTTTTTTAAATGTATTTGATTTTCCTAAAACGTCTGTACAAATTAGTAACTGTAGTGAATAGTAGCATTTGCCTTGACATAATGAAATTGGTGATTTCTTTATTTGATGGCAAGACGTCGATTGATAGACATGTGAGGATTTGTTGTCATGTCGTTGTGGGGGAACTATATGGTGATTTTGAAGTGGCAGGTGGGTGGGAAAATTTGAGGGAGTGGAGTGGGTTCTCCGTTTGGATGGGGAAGATGGATGTGGAATGTGATGGTGGAAAGAGGGTGAGAAAATGTTGGTGGGCGAACAATGATGTCCGGTTTCTTGCATGCTTGTAAGACTATAGAAGATTTATTGTTATATACTAAACCTTCCACTTTCTCGGAATGTAAATTTCAAGACGACCGCAGGGGAATATAAAAAAGTGAAAATTATTTCCGTTGCCGGGACTTGAACCCGGGTCTTTCGGGTGAGAGCCGAATATCCTGACCAACTAGACTACAACGGATTTTAAGTGCTAAGTAAGATAATTATGATCTTGTTTATACGGACGGAATCGAGCCGTCACCTTTTCCTGATCAAAGCATAAAAGGATCGATAAAGAGTTGGTGCAATCATTTTACATCAATATATTCATTTGCCAAAGATCAATTTCCCAACTGATCGGAAATAATAGAACATTATTAATATTTGTTTCTAAAATCTAATCGAAAATCAAAACTTATGCGCTGCTCTTCAGTCACAAGATACGACTTACTAAGACTTTTTACACTGAACAACATCATAATTATAATGCGCTGCTCTTCAGTCACAACATTATTAATATAAACGTTTTAGAACGTTTAGTCGGTGCTAGCCCTCAAAATCTTGCTCACTTACCACCCAAGGATGGGAACCGCCCAGGATCTTCAATAGATGGGGCCGCCACATTGCTCCAGTTGCCACCATAACTACTACCTCTTGAACCACCACGACCTCCACAGCCTCCACCACGACCACCCGAATTGTAGAACCTTTGTCCTTCAGCGGGCTTTAGAAATTCATTTATGCTCAGAGCCTAAATCCAATATCAATATAAATCATTCACCAACCAATATATATATATATATATATATATATATATATATATATATAGGGAAAAACAATGTATATTACAAAAAAATTAAAAATTAAAAATTAAATAAAAACTTTTTTCACTTTCTCCTCCTTATCAGCAGCGTCTTTGCGTTTGTCCTTTTCAGAGCCCTGAGAACCAAATGCTTACAATGTGATTACAACTACAGCAAACTATAGTGTAATTAAACATTAAGCAGTCTTCATAAGAGCACTCACCAGCTTGACAAAGATTTCATCATTTGACTTTTTGCTTGAAAGCAGCTGCATTGGCCCAAACTCCTTCTCTGCACCGACTTTCCTTCCCTCAGTTGTCTTCAGGGCAAGCAAAGCCTCCCTCTTCTCTTCCAATACCTTCTCATACTCCTCCAATGTCATCCCCTGCAAGAAAGAGCGTTAAACCTAAATTTCTCGAAAACCAGTCTTGTAGACTGATTGAGTTGAAGATTACAACGACCAATTGAACTAATAAATTTACTATACTGAGAGACGGGGAGGGGGGGGGGGGGGGGGGGGGGGGGGGGAACATACCTTATCTTCTCAAGGTTTCTTCTCTTCAGTCTGATTCACAGATTCACCTCGTTAGCATCCCCAGGTTCATCTTCTCCCAACTGCTTCTCAGCAACAACATTCTTCTCATTCTCATTTTCAGTAGCAGCTTCTTCACCATCCCTTCATTTGAAAAAGAGAAAAATAAAAAATATATACTTCAATAAAATGTGTAAAGACAACCCTCTAACAGAAGACTTAATCTATACACATAGCAAAGGAGACTCACGCTGGGATTTCATCAGCAGGAGTTCCCAATTCCCACGACCAGAGCCTTCACGTTTAAGATCGTTCCTAATTAAGGAATAAGAATAAAAAATTGCTACTATCAAATTTGAATAATGAAAAAGAAGAAAATGACAGCAAATCACTGTTGACCTATGTAGATGTGAATAAAAACAAAAAAACAATTCAAGCAACAATCCTAACCCTTGTCCAGTCCCACTACGGCGTTCATAAGTCCTCCTAGGACACTCCCCATCTGCCACTTCTCCATTACTGAAGCCACCACAGCGACCTCCACGGAAAGAACCTCTTGGACCACCATAACCGCCTCGTCTTTCAGAGGGCTTCCAATTATCTCCTTCATCCTCAAAGGACCTATTGCCTCCAGAGTATCCATCACTGTTTCCATATGAATTCTTTTTATTGCCTGAATCTCTATTGAATCCGGCTCCATCACGCCCACGTCCAAAACCATGTCCAGCACCCCCCCGACCCCTGCCATACCCAGTTTCATTCCTTTCTTCCCTCACTGCATAAAATTAGATAAACGAATTCTTAGGCGATGGGAAGATTATAGTGCCTTGTATTTCTGGGTAAATTAAAACATGCAAGTTCACAGCATACCCAAATAAAATTAAAAATAAAAAATAAAATTACCGACTTAAATCAAAAGAAGACATTAAATAGGATAGAAGCTATATCGTTCATTCACAGTTAGCGTAACAACAAAGCAAGAGTCATGATTACAGATAAATAGCAACTTACAATAATACTATTCAGACACTGAAAATTTTCAGCAGGCAAAATCACTAAGCATTGATGAACTATCAATCTTCAAACAAACTGTAAAAAGGAGACAATGAAAGACCGAAAATAACACATTTGTTAGCATACGTAAATCAAATGATATAAAAACGAAGGGAACTCAATGAGACTCACCAGCCTGAGCTGGAGGAAGGGGTTTGGAAGGCAACTAGGCGGCGGCACCAGCTGCAGCTCGAGGTTGAGTCTTCTTGGCCGGAGCGACGAGCTTTGGCTGCTGAGCAGCAATGAGTTGACTCGGGTCCTCGTTGTCGTCATTCCCGAGGAGGTCAAATGGATTCGTAGTTGACATCTTTCTGGACCAGAAATCCGACCTTACGAACCTTTTGAAGCAACCACGTAACCCTAATGCTTACACAACCCCATGAAGTTTTTTGAGTGTGGGATTTAGAGAGAGAAAAAGGTCTGAAACCCTAAACGGCCTAACTCAAGAACATTGATTTGGTGGTTCGATTCGATGAAGATCTGTTTAAATATATTCACGCCTCATTTTAGCTAAATTATTTCATACGGCTTAGCATTTTCTTATTCTCTTTTTTCCTGAACGTTTCCCTCTTTCATTTCCTGAACGAACGAAGGTCTCTACTACATCTTCGTTTTCCTTCCACCTTCTCCATTTTTCCTTCCAAGTTGTGTTTATCAATGGTGACTGCATAAATAACATTTCATGAGTCACTCATTTGAGCTGTTAGTTCAACTAAAATGGGACGTTGATACGTTTAAACCGTTTATCTTCATCGAACGTTCACCAAGATTCAGTAAGCATGCGTAAGTATGCCTCCCGTAAGCACCAAATCTCACTTCCTAACCCAACGGGGGCAAATAAACACAGAGAGTTGCCTAAACCTAAGGAGTAGTAGTAGTGAAATGTGTTTTCTTACATTATAGCCCCTAAATTTTAATATATTTGCAAACACATCCCTTTGTTTTTTTCCTTTTTTTTTTTTTTCCAAGAAAGATTATAATGCGAATCACTACCAACACTTCTAAGAGGAAGAGAAAATGTCATAATTACCAATAATCACCACAAGAGCAAAGCCCGTTCTTAAAATGATGAAACCTAGTAGTATCTCTAACAATAATCTCCCGTCCTTCAATTTCCGACATGTACTTTATAGCACGGTGGCAATCCCCACACACCCTCAAGTTCTTAAATACTCTAATCGGCATCCCAACCGGCAACCTCAAAAGTCCAAAAGCAATTGCTAGTTTCTCACTATGCCATAACAGAAGCTTTTCCTTGTGCTCTTCCTCCACATCATGTAGAGCAAATTCAAGATCCGGAACATAACCTTTCAACTTCATTTTTCCGTCTAACTCATTTAGTTTTTCATGTATAGGCTCCAATTCCATATGCTTACGATCGCCTGATCTGAACCTATGAACCTTGCTTTTCACCTCGATCCAACTATAACCAGGCAGCTTGATCACTTTATGATATTTCATTGCTCTTCTAACCCTAGCTACACAATCCCATTTGTTCATTGCTGCATAGATGTTAGCAAGCTGGATGTAGCCAGCTGCACTTTTCGGGTCAAGATCAAGCAAATTCTTAGCCGCAAATTTGGCTAGCTCCAAGTTTTTATGGATCCTACAAGCACCCAAAAGGGTACCGAAAATAGCAGCATGTGGTTTGAAGGGCATTTTACCAATCAAATTCACTGCTTCTTCTAACCTACCTGCTCGACCCAAAAGGTCAATCATGCAAGTATAATGGTCTGGTTTTGGTTTAACCGCATAATCCTTCACCATTGAATCAAAATACTTAACACCTAAATCAACTAACCCTGCATGATTACAACCTAATAAAACTCCAACAAAAGTAATCCAATCCGGTTTCATTCCCACATTTCGCATTTCATCAAATAAATTAATAGCTCTTCTACCTCTTCCGTGTTGGGCATAGCCAGAAATCATAGCATTCCAACTAATAACATCTTTCCGTGGCATTTCAGTAAACAACTTCCACGCGTTTTCAAGATCTCCACATTTACAGTACATGCTGATCAAAGAAGTCCCGGAAGTTGTATCGTATTGCAATGGAGTTTTACTCACTAACTGATGTATCTGTCGGCCCATTTCCAATGCCGATAAGTTACTACAACCTAGTAAGACGCTACTCAGACTCGATGAATTGGACCTAACTCCAAGCCCAATCATCGACTTGAAAAGCTTCACACCCTTTTCCGATTTGCAATTCCCTACATACCCTGCTATCATAGCGTTCCATGTCACTAAATTCTTCACAGGCATTTCCTCGAACATCTTTTCGGCTAAATCGATTTTACCAAACTTCATAAACCCTGTAATCATTGCAGTACAAGCAACCACACTCTTAACTGGAGCTTTTTCGAACAAGTCAACGGCAGATTTTATATCCCCACATTGAACATAGCCTGAAATCATTGCACTCCAAGTAACATTATTCTTTTCAGGCATTATTGAAAATAATTTGAATGCTTCTTCCATCTTACCGTTGTTGGAATATCCTGAGATCATAGTGTTCCAAGATGCTATATCCTTAATAGGCATTTTACTAAAGAATTCCAAAGCAGAATCAATTCCATAATTGTGTAAAAGACCAGCTAACATGATGTTATATGAAATGTTATCTGGTTCCGGAATTTCGTCGAACAGTTTATGGGCATCATTCATCTTCCCGGGTGTTTTCAAATACCCTGCTAACAATGAGTTCCAAGTAACCGTTGTTTTGATTGGCATTTCACCGAACAGCTTGCGAGCAGAATCTAGATCATGGGATCTGATGAAGTGGGTGATTGCTTTGTTTGATGAAAAGATGTCGGAATTGGTAGATATGTGATGCTTTGTTGCCATGTTATTGTGGTGGAATACATGGTGATTTTGTGGTGGTGGCTGGGTAGGAAAATTTGAGGGAGACGGTGCATCCTTTGAATTGGGATGTGGGCTGTGGAATGTGGAGGTAGAAAGAGGAAAGCTTTGGGGCTTGGCTGATGGACAAATGTTGAGGGAGGACAGTGGTGTCCGATTTCTTGCATGTCTAAGATTGTTCATTTGTCATATTTGGACTAAAAGAAGGTAAAGACAGTTACTTGTCGTTTCTCGGAATGCAAAATTCAAAACGATCGACCAAATAAAAAAGTGAAAAAAAATAAAACTTACTTCCGATGCCGGGACTTGAACCCGGGTCTTTCGGGTGAGAGCCGAATATCCTGACCAACTAGACTACAACGGATTTTTACCTCAAAACATAACATATTTTAAATGATGTTAAAATACAATTTCATAAATCAAGCAAATAAAGCCACTTTGACACCCCAATTATACATTCTTGAGAATTGGAACATGCCATAACACATTTAGGATCGCATAATAGTGAAGAGACATTTCAGAACCACTATTATGTGATTCAAAACAATAATTTTAGCCTAAATGATTGAAAACTATTGCATTGTATTTTGGATATTAGTAATATTATAAATAAAATTATATATTTTTTATTTTGATTTATTTAAATTATATCGAACATCTTTAATGATCACATTTTTCATTTTCACGTATTTTTTTGATATCTAAAACCATCGGAGGCTTTCATTCTTACACTTCCAACTTTTTTTTATCGACGATGAGTTTCCAACCACTTAATAACAATATAGAACACAACGTCACTACGTATTTTTGCAGAGCTCGTCAAAAAATTATCAAGATTTGTTTATTGAATCGAATGATTTAAAGGCTAATGAGGAGATTTGGGTTGAAAATTTTGGGATTTGGTAAATATTATAAGAGAGTTATTAACAAAGGCTTCGGATAATTACTATCAACTTAATGATTAAATTGACGCAGTTTGTTTAGCTAAGATTTTGGATGATTTAGTTACGATTACTTCTTAATATGAAAATGGCTTCTCTAATCTCTATGTCTAATCTCTTATACACACAAAATGAAACTCTCTGAGATACGTAGGGAGCTTGATCAAGAATACGACTCGCACGGCGAAGCGCTATTGAACTATGCCCGGCCAAGTGTCCGAGAGGTTGAATCAGATATCGGAGCAAAAAGACAGAATAGATTTATATGTAGAGCAACTTAACGAGGCAGCAGTTGCGGAGAGAAAAGGGGCGGTAGAACAAAAAGAACAGCTAGTGATGGAGAAGCGCAATCAGTGTCTGCTACGACAGCCCAATCTCTCCTACTCCAAAAGCGATGTAAGTTTATTTTAGTTGGGTTAAGAGGACTAAATCTAATATCACTAGCAAACTCAGATGTGCGATAATATGCCGCATGTTCACAATTTGATACGATTTCATAACCTTGAGGCTGCATTTTAAACCCCTTCATTAACGCTGCTCAATCTGGATTAGTAAATATTTAAGGCTTGGGCGAGTTAATTTTACCCGGGTAAGGTGTTGGACTGTCCGGTCAAAATCACCGGTCTTCTTCCACCCCGCAATATGATACTACTACTACCTTTGGTTGTCTAGTAGTCGTTGTGAAGTAGAAGTTGCAAAAGAAGAAAATAAGGCACCAAATTCGACAGTAAAGATTCGAGGACAGCCCGTGAACTGGAAGTCCAGTTGCTGCTCTTCTTACAAAGAAAACGGGGGGCATCTTATGATGTTTATGAAGAAATTCTTGTGAGTTTTGTGTTTACGGTGAATTTATCTATTTCAATCGCATATTCACTTTCATACCATACATTATATTAAATGTGTATGTAATTGAAATGAATCGGTCTATTATAAATACGGTTCGTCTCGGAGGGAAATGTGAAACTTGTCCATACGCCTTGATCTCAGAAATTCTTCTTCACACTTTTTTTTTTGGTTTCTCCTATGCTTTGGTTAAATTATTATTACTTACGTATTTTTTCTATTTTAGTCTATTG
The DNA here is from genome assembly GCA_027186245.1 of Coriaria nepalensis. Taxonomy (NCBI): domain Eukaryota; kingdom Viridiplantae; phylum Streptophyta; class Magnoliopsida; order Cucurbitales; family Coriariaceae; genus Coriaria; species Coriaria nepalensis. Next base: position 3,261,233 of record CP114486.1, read on the forward strand.
AACTAGTTATACAGGGGAAGAATCGCCATTGAAGAAGAACAAAGCTCCAGCTCATACAGAAGACTTTTTCTAACGGAAACCTCCAACAAGTCAAAAATACAAAAAAAAAAAAAAAAATATATATATATATATATATATATATTCCTTAAACGATGCTGTTCAAAATAAAGGAAAAGAGAAAGTACAAAATGGTAACGTTGTGTGTATACTGAAGAAATGGAACTTACCAAAACGCAGTATAACTTAATGATTGATAGCTCTCAGCTCAAATCGTTAGAATTCTTTTCTTTCTCTCTCAACATGTAAAGCACTCATTTGTTTCATGTACTCCATTTATACCTCCTTGTACGATTATTTACGATACAGAAAATCAATAGAAGCTTTCATTCAATTTTTTTATTATTCTAATTTTTTGTATTCTTCTTCTCCGTTGCTGACGCACAGCATACTGAACTAAATTTCTGGGTTTCATTCCTTCATAGACCAATTTCTAGTAATCTTTATTTGACTCAATTAAATCTTTTAATTTTTATTAAAAAAAAAAATTTATCCCTTTATTTTTTTTTATTAATTTTCATTTTCGTGCTATCATTACCGTTGTTGTTGCTGCTGCTCCACCTCCTCCATCATCTTTGTTATCACCTGCCACTCCCACCTCTATCGTTATAGTTGCCGTGGCTGCTGTCACCACCACCATGACCTCTACAGTTGTTGTTTCCTCCACCACTTTCACTCGTCGCCACCATTGAAGGTATTGTGGGGGTCAAGGGTGGGCAGCAACAAGGAAGTTGGGGTGGTGGAGATGGAAGTGGGAGGCGAAGTATCATTTCCACCTTCTTTGGATTCATAAGATAAATTAGCAAATTTATAACAAAATGGGTAAAAGATAATATGGGATTAAGATTTTGGTTCATAAGATCTAATCATAAATCAAAACTGATGCTCTACACTTCAGTCAAACATGTATGTATCTTCTGAAAATTCACCAGCGACAACATGATAATTTTAAAACCAAGTTCGTTTAAAATCTTGCTCACTTGCCACCCAAGGAAGGGAACTGCCCAGGATCTTCAATAGAGGGAGCCACCACATTGCTCCGGTTTCTGCCACCATAACCATCTCTTGAACCATCATGACCCCCACGGCCTCTGCCACGACCACCTGGATTGTAGTACCTCTGTCCTTCGGCGGGCTTCAGAAACTCGTTTATGCTAAGAGCCTAAAACCCAACATTTATATATACCAATTATTCAACCACCAATATATATCATAGGAGAAAGCATCAATGTCGAGCACCCAAAAGAAATCAAAATACACATACTTTCTTAGCTTTATCCTCCTTATCAGCAGCATCTTTCTTAGCTTTGTCCTTTTCAGAGCCCTGAAAACAAAATTCTTGCTGCTGAATATAACTATAGGAAAAAGCTATATTGATGAAACATTAAGCACGATGCTGATAAGAGAATACTTACAAGCTTGACAAAGATTTCATCAATAGACTTTTTGCTTGAAAGCGGATGCATTGATCCAAACTCCTTGTCAGCATCGACTTTCCTTTCCTCAGTTGTCTTCAGAGCCAGCAATGCCTTCCTCTTCTCTTCTAGTACCTTCTCATACTCCTCCAATGTCATCTCCTGTGAGAAAGAGCATTAAGACTATATTTCTCAAAAACCAGTTTCGTAGACTAATTGAATTAAAGATTAAAAACAAGCAATAGTACTAACAAATGAACAATACTGAAAAAAAAAAATAATAACTTACCTTATCTTCTTCTTCTTTAGGTTTCTTCTCGTTCATCTCATTCACGAGATTGTCTTTGTTAGCGTTCACAGCTTCATCTTCTCCCAGCTGCTTCTCAGAAACAATATTCTTCTCATTCTCATTCTCAACACCAGGCTCTTCACCGTCCCTAATTTGAAAAACAGAAAAAATTATAATAATAATAAAAATACATGCATATATATATATATATCAATAGAAACATGTAAACACAACCATTCAATGAAAAATTTCTCTAAAACAAAAGAGACTCACTGAGGGATATCATCAGCAGGAGTTCCCCAATTCCCACGCCCAGATCCTTCACGTTTAAGCTCATTCCTAATTAAATAATAAGATAAGCAACAGCAACAGCAACAATCAGTGTTGAAAATTGGACAAAAATGAAAAACAAAAATTTCAAGTAAGAATCCTAACCCTCGCCCAGTCCCACTACGGCGTTCATAACTCCTCCTAGGACGCTCTCCATCTGTCACTTCTTCTCCATTACTGAAGCCACCACGGCGACCTCCACGGAAAGAACCTCTTGGACCACCAAAGCCGCCACGTCTTTCAGAGGGTCTCCCGGTATTATATCCATCTTCAATGGACCTATAGCCTCCATGTCTTTCAGAGGGCCTCCCATTATTATCTCCTTCTTCAATGAGCCTATAACCTCCACGTCTTTCAGAGGGTTTCCCATAATCTCCTCCATCCTCAAAGGACCTATAGCCTCCAGAGTTTCCATACGAAATCTCTTTGTTGACTGAGTCTCGACTGAATCCTGCCCCACCACGTCCCCGTCCACGTCCAAAACCACGTCCACCACCTCCATGGCCCCTGCCATGCCCAGTTTCATTCCTTTCTTCTCTCACTACATAGAGTTATATAAACAAACATTAGGAGATGTGAAGATTCATTGCCTTGTATTCATATGTACATTAACATTCAAAAGTTCATAAGACTTCTAAGATTATAATTTCTTTAGCTAACATACACTATGTGCCTTCAAAGATGTCAACAAATGACAATTCAAAACAAGCTTAGGATACACGAAGCAATTAGATGGTTCTTCATAATACCAATGAATACGAGGTAAATTCATGGTTGGCTTAACAACAAAGCCAGCAACCATGGGTTCAGACTGTACAGATTCTTCAACTAGACATTGCTAAGCTTTAAACAACTAGACATCTACAAGCTAATTGTAATCAAGAAACAATGAAAGACACAAAAAATCAAAAACCGCAGTGAACCAGGCAAAGACGATAGAATGTAAGACTAACCAGCCTGAGCTGGAGGAAGGGGCTTGGAAGGCAACTTGGCCGCGGCGGCGCCAGCTGGAGCTTGAGGTTGAGTCTTCTTGGCCGGAGCGACGAGCTTTGACTGCTGAGCAGCAACGAGTTGACTAGGGTCCTCGTTGTCGTCATCGCCGAGGAGATCAAATGGATTCGCGGTTGACATCTCTCTGGACGAGAAATTCGACTAAGAAATCCGATTTTACGAACGCTTTGACGCAACCACTAATCCTAGTGCTTAAACAACTCCATGAAGTATGAAAGGTAAGAAATTTGAGAGTAAGAAATTTGAGAGAGAAAAAGGTCTGAAAACCCTAAGACGATGCGGCAGAATGACACTGAGAGTGAGAATTGCTTAAGCTTGCTCTTAAAGACCTAGGGAGTAGCGAGATTGATTTCTTACATTACTAACCCGTTAATTTTAAATATTTGCAAACGTGCCCCCCATTTAGCCAAGTGTGCGAATCTGAATTGCACGCGCCACGCAGTGGGAGGGAGCCCCTACCGCCATTAAAATTATCACACCGAGCTTGATTTCGGTCGGAGCTTCTCCTTATCTTGTTCTCTCCACCAGTGAAAGATGGTCGGTCGGAAAAGACACTTGCTCTCTTTCCTCCTCCTCTTTCCCCTCTCCTTACTATTCTTCTTCTCCCACTACCACTACCACTCAAACTCCTCTTCACCATTCCACGATCCATTTCCAACCCTAACTCAGAAAATTCCCAACCCTGATTCCGCAAATTTCACTATAATCATCAAACTCCTCGCCTTCAACCGCATAGACTCCATCTGCCGCTGCCTCCGGTCCCTCGCCAACGCCGACTACCTCTCTGATCAAGTCCATCTCCACATCTACATCGATCACCTGCCGCATAACGATCTCCATCTCCCTCTCAATCTCAGTGATTCGCATCGTATTCTGGAATTCGTTGATGGATTCGATTGGAGATTTGGAGAAAAGGTCGTGCATTATCGAACTGGAAATGTGGGATTGCAAGCTCAGTGGTTGGAGGCGTGGTGGCCAAGCTCCGATAACGAGTTTGCATTTGTCGTTGAAGATGATTTAGAGGTTTCGCCGTTGTATTATAAGTTTGTGAAGGGATTGATTTCGACTTATTATTACAATCGTTCGAATTTCAGCCCTTCCATTTATGGTGCTTCATTGCAGCGACCAAGGTTTGTACCAGGTACCGTTTTACTTATGGATTTGGTTAATGAACTGTTTGTTTGATCTTTTAAAAAATATCCTTTTACCGACATTCCTGCTAAGAAATGCTGCTCAGCTGTACTTTCTGGGTATCACAATGAAGTTACGGTACCTTGCGTTATTGCCATGATATATATAAAGCTGCTTATGACACAGATGGCTACATATTCCTGGCCAACTCTAAGTATTTAAGCTTCGTTCATTATTAACTGGATTCAGGTAAACATGGAAACAAAATACACTTGGATAACAGCACTCGACTGTTCTTGTACCAGCTGGTCGGAACATGGGGCCAACTTCTCTTCCCAAAACCATGGAAGGAGTTCAGGTTATGGTACGACAAACACAAAGCTCAGGACATAAAGCCATATCTTGATGGAATGGTATTATATAATCAGTTAAAACATTTATCATTTTCATATAGGTCACATTTCTTGTAACTTATATTGAATTAAACAAAACATGGGAATATTTGTGCAGGTGACAAATGGATGGTACAAGAAAATGGGAGAAAAAATATGGACTCCTTGGTTCATCAAATTTATTCATGCTCGTGGCTATTTCAACATTTATACAAACATTCTACAGGAACGAGCTCTCAGTGTCTCTCACAGAGATGCTGGTCTTAATTACGGAAAAACCGCTGGGCCCGATTCACATTTATTATATGAAAGCTCTCTGGATTTCAATCTCCTCGAAATGCAGCCACCGAACAATCTTAAGTGGTATGATTTCTGTTTCCGAGAAGTGCTTCCTCAAAGAGTTATTAGGAGCTTCAATGAACTCGGATCTGTTCTTCACTCTGTGCAGAGAAAGGACACTGTCATTCTCATCAGCTTATTTGGAGTCTCTGAGTCTGTAACCAGGAACTTGCTCTGTCACTTCGAAAGGCTAAATATTACTAATTACATACTTATGGGTCTGGAATCTGACGTTCTGTTCGATCTAGCTAGAAGGGGACATCCAGTTATTGGTTCTGACCAATTTCTCAAATCAATGGGTTTTGAAGATTCCTTGGGTAAACCATTCAAGGAGATGTTAAGCAAGGTGTATTTTATCAACAAGTGCTTAGAAATTGGGTATAGTTCTTGGGTAATTGATGGAAATTTGCTTTTTATCAGCAATGATTTTTTACCCAAATCGGATCCTACTATTGATTTCTATGTCGGGTCAAGTTTTGAAATTTTCTTTGTTAGAAGCTCATCTCATGCTCGAAAAATTTGGGTGAACAAGGTGGTATCCAAATTTGAAAAATCCATGAGAGGATCTTTAACAAGCAGAGTATCTTCTTTCAAAGAGAGCACAAGCTTCTCAGAGAAGTCGACAGAGCTATTGAAACAGAACGGTGCAATGTTTGAGAAGATTGATGAGATGAGCTATGGTTTGAAGATTAATGAAAATCATTCTGCTAACTTATCGTTAGGAGATGGAAAGAAGATGATTTTTTGGTCATCTAAGATGAGTGAAGATCTAATTCAGAAGCAGCTTGAGGATCTAAGTTTGTGGGTTGTAGATGATGACCTATCTTGCAAGGCGGTCGTTTGTAACCGGTAATAGTCTCTTCTTAGTTGTAACAAGTTCTTCCTTATGGATGAGTTCAAACTTTGAAATATTTTGGGTTTAGCAGGAAAAATCTTTTATTTTGTTTTTATAAAGTAAAAGTGCATGGAAGAGAAGAGTTTGAAACCTGGAATGAAAACTATTTCAAATATCTATAGAAAACCAGATGGCTATGGAAGTTTCGAAACTTTGAAATCTGAAAGGATACTTTGTCGACCACTTGAACTAGATCGTGGTACCCGTCCATAATGATCCATAATGATCAGGTGAAATTGTCGAACCGTGAGCCTATTAACAAAGCAATTTCAACGAATCAACAACTGATATCATAGAGAATCAGCCATTAACTTGAAAGTCTTAGACCAATTTAAAAAATCGGTTATCTTTTACTGATATGGAAAAATTAAATTGCACCGAGATCAAATTGCGAATACCGAATATGCACTTGTTTATTTGGGTATTTCGCAATTTGAGTCGGGACCATCCTTAGTGCTTGTTCAGCGATTGTGAATCGTCTATATGTTGGGAAATGTGTCGTGTCAGTATCTAAGATGGCATTTCAGTATTTCACCATGTATGCACTAAGCACTACAATAATGCAATTATGTTAACCCTTGTACATGACAAAATTTTGTACAGAGTTCTTTATCATCATCATCATTCAGGATGGGGACTAGGCAAGTAACCAGACAATGATACTAATCCTCCATCTCGGCCAATCTCTCTCCTCACATTACTCAAGCTCAAAGCCCTACCCTTACTCGTATACAATTTCTTCAAGTTCCCTCCCTGATCTTTCATCAACCTCACCAAACTCCGTTTTGCGTTTGTCCTGAACGGACAGTTTGAAGCCATAAACCCGTCCACCAAATGCAAATATGCCTCCAAGTCGTGACAACATGCCACATCAGCATTCGGTTTCAAAAATGGGGACATCTTCGTATCGACTCGTAACTCGGTCCCGACATGAGCATAAGCAGCCGGCAACGGAACCTTAGTGATCACATCTTGATTGTTTACTATTCTTAATACCTTCACCTTCTTCGATTCGATCTGATTAGCAAACTCTTTGTTGCCAACTCTTGGCCCTCCGAATGAAAACACTGCCACTTGTGGGGGTGGATCCGGCTGATCATCTGACGTGATCTTGCTTATCTCCTCCGCAACTAGTAAGGCCAAGGCGGCACCGAGGCTATGTCCCGTGACCGTGATGCTTAGCGGCTCGCCGGAGTATAGTTTTCTTAACCGGCGGATTTCTTCAACTACGGACTGGGCTAAGCTTGGAACTTGAACTCCTCTGGTTTTGTATAAACTTAAGAAACCGCACTCTACTTTGGGTTGTTCTCGGGTCTGGTCGTTAGGACCAGAGATATTGACCAATTGGGCCCTAACGTTCTCAGCCCATTCAAGACACGTGGCGGTACCTCGTAAGGCGATGACGACATCTCGACGACCCATTCGTCTAATCTCTCTGTCATCGTCACAAACCGCAACGTAACCAATCCAGCTCGACCGCTGAGTCATCCATCCGAGATCGGGTGCGACATCGTCCACCCAGTCAGGCAACCCGATTGATGACGTAGCGTAAAGATTCTTCGTCACTTTGTATGACTTGTCGGGTAAAGCCACTTGGCGCGATGGAGGAGGGTCATGTGCTGACATGGCGGGATCCGAATGAAAACCGTGGTACGCGGCTTGGACAAACTCACCGTACCTTACTACTTCTCGTCGGAGATTCTCGTCGAGCGGGTCAAGAAGTCCAGCCCAATCGTTTAGCCCATGATACTCGCGCCACCTGTAACCCAGATTATTTCTCGGAGAATATTCCGGCGTTTTCGATAAGAGCCTTTGCAGGCGTCTGAGGTGCCTTGGTGACATTTCATCAGCCGCAGCCATTATTTTGGGCCATATATGGGCCAAGTTTAGAGATTCTAGAAGGCCCTTTCCCTTTTTCGACGACGGCCGGGAGTTGGATTCTTTCCTGAGCGGTTGTGGGTCGGGTTGTGCTCGAGTTTGGAGGAGCTTATCGAGATTGGCGAGGTGCTGCCGGGTCGACTCGGTGAAGCTTATTGACTTTGAAGGGTTGAGCGGAGACATTTGGGGTTTGAAGCTGCTTTTCCTGGGCTGGAGAAGATGGAGACTTTGAACCGGAAGAGTAGAGCCGATGATCCGCATGGTTTGATCACCTGTTTGAATGCTTGAATGTGGAAAAGTCAACCAGGGATATTGAGAAATGGTTAGAGATTTGAAGGTATGAACCGGAGGAAAAGAAAATGTATATATATAAATCGATCAGACAAAAGTACCCTTGCGTATGCTATTAATTACAACAAAAAGACCATAGTCCTACTCGGAAAGTTATATGACAAATAGTGCTATTAGGAGATGCGCGTGAGGGGTATAATCGGAAATAGAAATGATACTATCGACTAATTCGTTACTTCTTCGGATCTACCTGTTTTCTTTAGTCAGCTTTTTCATACTCCCAACACTTTTATAAAAAGTATAAATAATATTTAAAATTAAACTTTTTATTTAATTATTTAAATATTAATCTCAAATTAAATATATTTTATTATTTTCATTCCAATATTTTATTTTTATACTTTTCCTCAACTTTATTATTTTTAATCAAAATTTTTTCTTATATTTATTTATCACTATCCGTACAAAATAATCCTATTACCGTTGACCACCATTGTCACCGGGGCAGCCTCTAACATCGATCCACACCATCGTCAACCACCAACATTGATCCACTTCTGTCGTCGACCGCCACCTTCGACCATTACCACCGCTGATCACTATTGTTAACGACCTCCATTGCCACGACCGCTAATGCCAACCACCATCGACGCTGACCTTCACCATCATTGACCACCGCCACCGTTGACCATCACTACGGACCCCTATTGCCACCAACCACTACTACAAACTTTGTCCATGGCGGTGGTGGTGATTGTGGTTGGCGGTGGCAGTAGGGGTAGGCGATGTTGGACGGTGGCGATAAGGTAGGTGATAGTAGTTAGCGACGACAGTAGTTGACAGAGGTTGGATGCGGTGGCTGTGATGGTATGCAGAGGTGGTCGATATGAGTGATCGATGACAATAACAAAATAATTAATTAAGGTGGTGGTAAATAAATATAAAAAAAATGGTATAAAATAATAGAATGAATTTAAAATAAAATAAAAAACTTAAATTCTTTGTTGAGAAAGAAAAAAGAATTTAACTAGAGATCAAAATTTTAAAATAATTAAACATAAAATTTGATTTGAATTATTATTTATAATTCTTAAATATTTTTAGATGTAAGTTATTATATTTAAAAAAAAAATAATACTAAATTATACTTTATAAATTTATTTTTGAGTTTTAATTATCTTTTAGCCCAAATAAAAATTATAATACTTGAAAAATAAATTATTGAAAACTATATATATATATATATAACGTCATATTTGAAGAAAATTCATAGTAAAAAAAAAAGAAAAAAGAAAAAAGTACGACAATATAATATCTGACCATATTTTGTAGTAGTACTAAGGTCATCAGTTTGTCAAACTTGATTATGTAAATCAAGTTCACACTTTACCAAGAAAAGAGGGACATAAATTAGTGTTTTCACATTCTTAAAAATCCAATTAAAACTTTTCATGGGTTATGAGGATTTTGTTTCTTTGAAGTTGGAAAAATATGGGTAGAAAATGGATAGAAAATAGAGGGAATGAGATTCGGGAAAAAAGAAGAAGATAAATGTGAATTAATCGGGATTTTATATTATTATATAATCGCATAAAAATAATATTTATAATTATAATAAACTTTAATTTATTATATATAATTATATATTTTAAAGTTATATAAAAAAAATAAAAAATAAATATTTATATCAACTCCATTAAAAAAAAACAGGGCAAATATCTGACTTATTCGTAGCCCAAGAAACTTGAACAATATTAATCACTCTATCCATCCTGCCAACTGATGGATCAGACGGTTATAACAATAATTTGCTCATCCATAATATATAACTCTAAATGAATAATAAAAATAATAATCATCATAAGTTATGATCTTATAAATTGCTTAATGATTGTGTGGTTGCATGATGGGCCAAAGGCCCAGCCCATTTACCGCACACTTAACGGTTTACCGAATCGAGTTTTCTCGGGCAAAATCAGAATTCGAAAACTTGCATAAATGAAAACAAAACAAATAGATTAAAAGGAGAGAGAAGAGGGAGCCCACGCGGCCCACTCCCGACTCGCGGGATCTCATTCTGTTCGTACTGCCGGTGCTCCGCTGACCTAACTTCCGAACTCGTTGACTTGCCGGCGTTCTGGAATCGGAACTTCGATTTCTTCTGGGGAGAGCCTTAGTTACATTTTCCCCTTCCGATTCTGCGTCGTTTCATTCCATCATTTTTTCGGTAAGGATTAGAAATTTCGTTTAGCTTACTATCTTCAATCTTTATCTACTATTTTCATCTGATTTATGATTAAATTTTATCCACTATGTTGCGAGATTGAGAAGTTTTTCTTTGTATTAATCTGATCCTTGTTCAATAGACCTGCAAAATCCAGTTCAACTTATTTTCTGCTTGGTGCGAAACATTTTCGATCAGAGCTTTTTTTGTTTGTTATTGATTTTAGCCTTTCAATACGAGAGAAGTGATGGTGTGAGATACAAGACTCTGAAACCTCGTAACTAACGCTGTGGTTTTGTCTCCAGTTTTGGGGGTTATGCTTTTTAACTTCCATGCCCTGAAAATTTGTATACATGTTGGTTTGACCTTCATTACTCTGCAAATTATTGGTGGTTTTTTATTTATATGCTAGAACTTAGTAGTATGCGACAAATGTAGTCTAGATTTTGGCCAGGAAACTGTTAAAGATAAGATCTTAGCAATGCTAAGATGTCAGCTTATCCGTGTCATACGTGACATACATGTATGTCCTGACACTTATTTTTATTTTCTTTTTTGTAATGATCGGACAGATGTTCTTATAACTATTCTGTTTATCTCTGGAGCAAAAGATGTGCCGTCAAAATTCCAATGTGCGTTCCGGAGAAGATGCAACTATAGCAGAAGAGAATCTCCTAACATATTGCAAACCTGTGGAGCTATATAATATTCTTCGCTGCCGCTCTCTTCACAATGTAATGACACATCTTTTTGAAGTAAAATATATCTGTTACTCTTCAGTTTCTTATACTTACTTTTCATCTTGGGAGAAACGAATATTGTCTGATTCAAATCTTAAATTCTTGTATATTCCTTACTGAAAGTGCAATTTGTTTAAACTTGCTGAATCTTTTTTTCACCTACATTAAATCTTAAAATTATTAGAGTCCGTTTGTTTCTCAAATGTTTGTGGGCTAATCTCTGAAGTTGTTTAGATGCTCATCGTGTGTTATCATATGTAACAGACATGTAAATTATGCCCCTTTTCTTAATGGAAGTGTCTTTATTGTAGCCTTTGTTTCTTCAACGATCTTTGCATTACAACAAACAAGCAAGGCGGAAAAGAAGGTAAGGGTGCTATGTCGTAAGTTATACTTTGATGTAGAAATGTATTGACTTAGTTTTTTAACTACGCCATACTATTTGCTAAAATTCTAAAGATTACTAGAGTTGTGGTTAATCTGGCTTCATATTATTATCTAGGTTGAGGACTGGAGTTGTAATATTCAACTATAGAGACTATAACGCCATGGTACAGAAGAGTGAAGGTACTGTTTTCTTTTTTTGAACTGATAAGCACTTACTAAAATTTCAACCCATGACCCTACTACTGAGCTTCTAATTAGTTTCCAAGTCAGTAAAGTCGTCGAACACCATTCCAAACGAGCATCTAATCTAATTATGTTTACTTGTCAATTTGTCCAGTGGTTCTAAATTCCTTTTTGTGGCTTACAGTTACTGACGACTTCTCTTGCCCATTTTGTTTGATGCGAGGTGCAAGCTTTAAGGTGGTCACTAATTTGAGATATATTATTTTTTCTGTTATTAGTTCCCTTAGCAACAGTTTCAGGAGGAATTGTGCATCTTATTTGGTGGCATTTCTAATGGAATATTGATATGTTATTGTTGTAGGGCCTGCGTTATCATTTGTGCTCTTCGCATGACCTGTTCAATTTTGAGTTTTGGGTTGGTAATTTACTATATCCAGCAGTTTTCTAGTTAATTAAGTCATACTAGGTCTAATGAAGAACCATTTGTTCTATAGGTAACTGAAGAGTATCAGGCAGTGAACGTCTCTGTGAAAATCAATTTACTGAGATCTGAGGTCAGAAATTAGGTTCTGCAGTTTGTTGTATTATTCTTTCAAACAAATTGCGGATTATATTTGATCTTTTCAAATTTGCCATTCTAAAGAATGTGAGGTTAATATTCATTCAAAGGCATGCCTTATACAAAAGCTAATGTCTCTTCCTTCGGCTGCAGACTGTAACTGATGGACTAGACCCACAAGTACACACTTTCTCCTTCTGGTGAGTTTCAAACCTCAGAAAACCTTTCTAGTTGGTACCCTACTAGTATGCCATTTTCAAGAATACTAATCTAGAAGGTAAATAAATGGGCATAACCAGCTCAAAGGCACGTAGGCGTGTGTCAAAGGACTCTGTTCAGAATGGAAAGCATGTGAATGTGCAATTCTTGGAGTTGGACTCACCCATGCTAGCCATGGAAGGCATACACAAGGGATTTCTTGGGAAGGAGGATGGTAATGAGTTTCTTCTGATTATAAAGCAATTATGTGTTTCTTTTTCACTCCAGTTTCACAGAATACTGAAGATTAAGATCATTTGTATAGATGTTCTATCCTGTAGAAGTGAAAAGGTTCCTCAATCGCATCCCATTGAGAACAATGTGCAGAATGGAAAGCGTGAAAGAGAGAACGACGGTCCTGATTATCCAAGTTCCTCAGAGTGTTTGGAACGAGTGGCATCTAGTTTCAATATAGCAGGCATTTCAATTGCCATGGCCCAGTCTTCTACAGATCCTGAATGTGCAAAATCTCAGTCTGGAAGCGATCCTCTGCAAACTGCTAAAGTGAGAAAGTTAACTGCAGAGAGGTCAGATCCTAGAAAGTATGTTGAAAAGCACATGTTACCTTTTCACTTCAAAAAGTTACTGTGCTTGTCTTGATCATGCCATGAAAAAGGACAGGCTAATTTGTGTGTTATAAGAATACTAACCGACAGGGATTGCTTATTTGTTTAGCAACTAATTTCTTCTGCTGCTACAGCCGCGTGCTTCTCCAGAAACGACAATTCTATCACTCTCATAGGGTTCAGGTATTACTCATGTGAAGACCTATTTTGTAAATTTGTTGATTCATTTACATGCTTCTTTTGATCTATTCATATCTAAGTTGCTTTCAAGACAATCTTCAATTGTAGCAAGAAAAAAAATTCAACGAGCCGAGTTTAGCTTGTGTATAACTTGTTAGTAATGCATTTTGTCCATTTTGATGCACGAAGCCTATGACATTAGACCAAGTCCTATCAGACAGGGATAGCGAGTATGAAGTTGATGATGACATTGCAGACTTTGAAGATCGAAGGGTATGCTTTGATAATGGGAGTAATCTCTTTTATCTTGCTCTTCAGAACGTAACGAAACTAATTTAAACTATTTAACTTGCTTCAGATGCTCGATGATTTCGTGGATGTGACTAAAGATGAAAAAAAGCTCATGCATCTTTGGAACTCATTCGTGAGAAAGCAAAGGTTATCTTGTCTATCCTGCTGTCATATATGAACTATCTTTTGTCATAGCCTTACTTTTATTAAATGAAAACTAAATAAATATATAAAATTTTCTGTCAAAATTTCAAAGCAAAGGATATGCTTTTATGCAGGGTATTAGCGGATGGTCATGTTGCATGGGCGTGCGAGGCGTTTTCAAAGCTTCATGGACAAGAGCTGGTCTCATCTCCCCCGCTCTTTTGGTAATTTTCTTTCAAAAATATGGCCAATTTTCTTGTTTGATATGTAAATGCAATTAAATAATGACTATACACAGATACTAGTCCTAATTATCATTAAAAAAAAAAATTTTTAAATGATGCACAATTTTGTTTTTAACATCTTTGGATCAAATCAGGTGTTGGAGGTTATTCATGGTCAAACTTTGGAATCATGGTCTTGTTGATGCCGGAGCAATGAATATTTGTAATGTAATTCTTGAGGTATACCGCGATCAGGGTTCCGATTCCGCGAATGGCTGCCCAAGGGGATGATTAACGACCATTTGTCTAATTTAATTTTATTATATACAACATATACAGTACTAGAATGATAACCTATTAAAATTAAATGTTTATGTAACAAACTAACCAATTGTTTATCGAAGGAACTTCGGAACCTACCACTACGAAATTAGAGTTTATTATTATTATGGTTTTGGCCAAAGAAATATTAGTGTTTAGCGACTCTTTAGAACATATATGAAAGAATTTCTCATTTTATTTTTATATAATACGATTTTAACTTTTTCTCAAATTACTTGGAATGAAAAAAAAAAAAAAAAACCATTTTATTATTATTATGTTTGTTTGGCTACTTTTGAGGCATTTAAATTTGAAATGTTTGAGATTTAACGTCTACTTTTTTTCGAAGCGAAAGCCGAAGGAAAAGAAATATCATTTGCACATCCAAATAAGGCCGTAAAATTATTGCAAATCGCAAATATTGTTAATAGCTCTTATGAATGTTTTAAAAACTAAAATTGAGTTTGGTTTTCCATTTTTCGACATCTAAAACGCTGCCGTTTAGATGTTCATGAAATTTTGATGGAAAAGGCTTTGGCGCCGATTATGCGAGTTCCCGCTGTTGTAAAAAGATTGAAGTATAAAAGGCTTTAAAATTATTAGGCAAACACGAAGAAGAGGATCAGGAAAAATGGAAGATATGATAGAGCAGTCGAATCAGAGAAACCTTAAACCCTCAGATTTCTCTTACGTTTATCCTTCCGATTTCCAGGTTCGTTTTCGTTTTCTCCTTTCAGATCTTGCGAAGATACCGGAAAATGGCATGTTGAATCTCTGAAATAGTTGAGATCGGGGATTCTAATTTCATTTACTGTAAACTACAGATTTCGAGTAGTCTATGGGAGCATCAAAGAGCTCCAAATCTTCCATTTCTAACATTTTTGTTCTTTTGTTTCGCTGTAGATTTCCGGTACTTTCTGCTCGCTCTCTCTTCCTTCAGGTTTGTATTTCATCTCTTCGATACTCTTCAACTCTCGATTGGATGCTGAGGAAACCTTGGTCTGAAAGAAATGAAGATAGCGCTAGCTCTAGGCTTCAAGTTCCTCTGTTGTTCACATGTTTTCCAACCAACCAAAGAATTTTTTTTTTAATAATCTTGCTCTGTTTAACTAGTTCTTACACTTGTTTTTACTTTTCATCTTTTCTTCTCAGAACCTCATGATATTAGAAACTGGTTTTCAAGCTATGTATACGAATCTCCTGAGCTGGATTCATATGATAGTGTGAGGGATTCCTTCGCTGAAAAAGGAAACATAAGGAAAGATGAACTGGATGTTGAGAAGAGTGATGGAGAAGTAGTTGAAAATATTGGCGGTTTTCTGAAAATTAAAAAGGGAGGCGGAGAACCTCCTGATAAGAAACTTGACTCGCCTGAATTTCCTCAAAAATTCCGTAGCATTTGTGCAGATGCTCAGCACGAGAGCCAGTCTTTGAGCAAGGTAAACTACGTCCTTTTGCTATATGCATTGCGACCAATATAGCTAGTATCTAACAGTGATTTAATATATTTTTCCTATAAAATCGTAGGATCATGGTTCTTGGCGCTCGATGTCACTTCTTTCTGGTTTGTATTTCCTCTTGATTTTTTTTTAACTAACATAATTATCTTGGTTGGCTGCTGGGAAGATCTCTGTATTCCATTGTTACAATCTATCAGAAGATATAAAGAATGAAAAAAGGTGGTGATTGATTTATTTTATTTTTCATTCTTTTTATTCTGAAATATGTTAGGGCCTCATGATATTACCAATTGGTTCCAAAGTTACAAATACGAGTCACCTGCATTAGGTGAAAGTGATGAATTTGGATACAGTGTTCCTCAAGAGTTTGCATGTGATAGTGTTGGATTCCCTGCCGAAGAGAGCAACAGGGATAAGGAAGAGAGTTGGGTGATGGGAGATATAAGTAGAGATGAAGTGACTGTCAATTACAAAGCCAACTTGAAAGCATATGGTGGTAATATTAATGATAACAGGCGAGAAAAACTGGTTCCTTACAGGGTATTATTTTGTTTACCTTTCTTTTTTATACTAGCCCTTGTAGTTATTAGAGAAGTCAGCACCATTAATTTTGATTAATAAGCAGAATTAAGATCTTGGTTTGTAGAATGAAACATAGTGCCTCCAAGGTGGCTGGGGAGTTAAAATTATGCTGAGAGAAATTCGAATTACTTAAGCAGGAATTTTTTATTGAGTCTGTTCAAATCATTTTCGATGACAGGTTGATGATAGACCAGGAGAGAACGAGGATCTATCTTTTCATCTCAGATTAGAAAGTACTGGGGAGAAAACTCCTCAAGAGAAAATTCTGCAGAACCGGGGAATTAATCCAACCAAAGATGATCGAAGTTCATGTCCAGAGAGTGAAAGTTCTCAATGCAAGCTACAGAAAAAGGTTTCCCATGATACAAGTTATAAGCTGTTGTTTGACCGAACCTCCACCAAAGCTGAGCTTCCACCTGAAAATGGATGCCAATTTATGCCACCTGATGTACCATCCATAGGGAAACCAACAGATGGAAGGAACGGCAAAGAAAACAGAGGAACAACAGCTTCCAACAAGGGTTTTGTTACTACAAAGAAGTGTAGACTCACTAGAGAAAACGAGGAAATTTTTGTGCAGGGGCCTCAATACATGATCAATAAAGTAACATCATCAAGAGAAAGTGGAAATATGGCTCTGGTTAATCGACCGCCGTTAGCACAAAGAACCAATCTTCAAAATTTGGATAGAACAGAGGTGACTGGGAAGTGGAAGTGCCCGCGAAAAGGCAAGCAAAATCTCGGACCATCTTTGAAGCAGCTTCGGCTTGAGCAATGGGTTCGAAGGGCATGAATAAGGCAGATCGTTGCTTTAATTAAAATGAATTCTTGATTGATTCTGGAAGGCAAGAACTTAGAAGGCTAATTGGTAATTATGATAGTAACTATAAAAGAAAGCAATGTAAATGTATTGTCAATATGATGCTGCATCTACATGTCATGCGATTGTGAGCTAATTCTACTCTCTGCAGGTTTAATTGTGATCGGGATGATGCCTTTTCAAATCAGACGTTGAAGCGAATCTGCATTTATATAATCCAGGTATGACATATTCTACTCTCTTGTAAATAGAATTGTGAGCTTATTCTATTAAATTGTTTTAATTCGAGTTAGAATTGGTGCTTTTTGAATTCATGATACGCCATCTTCAACGGGAAGACTACTCTTTAGACTTTAAATATTGGGATTACAGTGAAACGATTAACACATATTTGTCAGCGAATAAGAGTTGAAATAAAGACGAACAATCTTATCCGAAAACTCTTGATGTGAGAACAATTGGGGTTAAAGATATTGACTTTAAATCAGATAATGAATCTGAGCTGTAGTGACAAATCTTTGCTCATGACACTGGTTATGAACAATAAGATAGACCTTCTGGCTGCAGCTTGATTTCTCATTATGTTGTCAATGGGAACAGCATCTGAGAATGGGTAAAAACATTGCTGAAACTTAAAAAGCAAAAGTCAAATAACTTGGTCTAAAAGTCAACTAAATCTTACATAATATTTTATAAGATTTATTAGTTTCCCGATGCTGGGTAAATATCTCATGATTTTGTTTCTCTTAAAAAAGGAACTAACAATAATAGGAGGCTTTTTAGAATGTTCTTGTAGCAATCTTGATGGCCCCAAGTACATACTTTAGAAGTATGTTATAAATTCTCATAGTAATAGCTGAAGAAAACAATTATTTAAATTTAAGATGGGTCTAACTATGAAAATAAAATGAAATTAATTCAAATTGTTCGATTTCGAAAAATCAAGTAAAAACGGTGGATGCCCTTTCCATTATTGATAGGACTGTGACAAACACAGAAATGTCAAAGGGGGTTAAGTAAGAAAAATGAAGGTCAAAGTTTGAAAGTCTCCTTGATCAGAATCGGGTATTTCATTGACCGAACAGCACCCATCTTTGTCGCGCACGTGCGTTGTCCCGTTTGGGAGACGTTCACACTAGTGATTTTCAACACATCATGTCTTAAATTCTGTGTTGTCAGGACTTTGGAAAAACGTTAATTTATACAAGTACAGGGTAAAACTGAAGAGAGTTGTGTATGTGGCATTAATTTTCAAAACCCGAAACTGTTGAAGGATTGAATTTAAGTACCTGAGACTGAAACCTTAATCTGAAAAGTATCAAAATTACATTCAAAAGTTACTACTCAACACAATTTTTTTTTTTTTTTTTTTGCTTTTATGACTTGAGGAATAACAAAAATGTTGAACACATGGAACTAATCTGGATGAACATAACAAACTAATATAAAAAATAAAATTCATTAAAAAAATAACTATTTTTTTATACACAAAACCCAAACTAAAACATTCCCTTTTCTTTTTTTTTTTTTTTTTTGGCTCCTTTCGTGTCGGTAACATTTCTATTCGAACACCTAAAAGATTGACTGTGAATTATAATCCTACATCAGGACCTACACACAACTCAGAGTAATTACAGTTTTACATCCGCATTACCGACAGTTACTCCCAAGTATCTATTTGTCTGAGTTTTAGCTAACCAATAACTCGTTGCCATGTGTGCACGATGCCACTATCACATTCAGTCCTTTGGATATTTCCAAACCGGGTTGACCCACCACCTCCCGAGCAGCTCCATGAGCTTTCTTCCGCCTCTTAGGTGACCCGCTTTGTGCTGAATATAACTCAGAATGCTCCGGCGATGACCTTGGCGAGGCCCGCTTTGATGTTACTCGAACCGGGTCCGGTTCGCCTGAATTTACCCGGAGTGGAAAGTTAAGGAGAGCCCTCGAGCCGCGCATCCTATAAGCAGCCCGGTCATAAGCCAGAGCTGCATCTTCTGCCGTCTCGAAAGTTCCCAGCCATACTCTGGCCCCGTTCTTTGCCGGGTCCCGTATCTCTGCTGCGTACTTTCCCCACGGCCGCTGCCGTACACCTCTGTAATGCTTCCCCTTTACCGGAACAACCGCTGGAGCAGAAACCACCCTCGGAACCGGTGCTGATTCCTTATACTCCGGAAAACGATGATTTACCGGAGGGAGAATTTCTGGCTCCGACTTCACAACGGGAAATCCGAAACTCAATGTTTCCCCCGTGCTTGAATCAAGTGATGGGACCCACCCAACGCTTACGGCATCTCTAAGCACTCCGGCTAGAACCATATCCTCTGAGTCATCTTCTTTAAGAGGTAAAGCACCCCAAGTTTCAGTCAAGAATGGGTATAAGCTACTGAAACTAGAGCTTCTACAGAAAATCGGAGATTTTCCCGAAACAATTTCTGATTCGCCAAGTAATTGGCGGCGAATGGATTCCCACAGAGCCAAATCTGACTCTGTTGTATTGCAAATCTGACCAAACATCCCGTTTCGGAAAGTTTCGGTATCGGTATATACCGGAGTAGTGCTGTAAAATTCTGATGTTGAAATGGGAAGGGGAGTTTGGAGAAAAATTTGAAGGGATTAAAGAGGAGGAAATGTATTTATATATAGGGGAAGGTTCATGCACCTGGAACAGCCACTTGCTTAAACAGCAATGAAATAGATTTTTTTACTTTTTTTATTTAAAATTTGTTTTTATGAAACTTCTTTGACCTGTGTGTGATTTTTAATCACGTGGTTAAATTGTTTTGATTTAAGGTATGACGTCATTTGTGGTCGTAGAAAATCCTCCCTTTGTTGTCCGTCTGTTTGTGTGTGCGCGCACTATGTCCTCTTCTCTTTGAGTACTCGGACATGTTTGTTAGCGCTGGTTTTTTGTCGTTTCAGTCCCTCTAGTTTCTATTATTATTGGGGTTTATATATATATATATATATATATTATTTATTATTAATATTATTTTCGTTAATGAAAGAAATGAAGAGTCCATTTCGTTAACAAGTAGGCGCAAGGAAAGAAAGACAGGAACATATTTGTCCAAGCTATCACGGATACATTGGCCCTAGACGATTTGGCCAAAATGTTGTTTTCTTTTTTAGTTTTCCTTTTTTTGTTGTCTTTGGATAAGTCTTCCATATAATAAAGTCAATAAGGCCATTGAAATTTGGTGGAGAGGTATGGCCCACATAATTCATTCTCAAGGAAGGAAAGAAAGGTGGTTCACTCCCTACTCTACCCACTTGCCCCCTCTTCGCGTACCAATCTAATTAGTTAACAATTAGCTTATGTTTGGGATTAATTATTAGCTCGTTAGACTACTCAATAGTGTTTAGATGGCACTAGTTTAGTAAATTTGTGATATAAAAATTAGACATGAATTTTTGAGTTGATTATATTTACGTAAATTGATTTATCATAACTGTATATAAGTTTCATATAATAGTATAAATATAATATATAGATATAATTATTATGAGAATTTCTCAAAATTAGAACTTATTTAAGTAAAATCTAGCAGCTTCAATTCATAAGTAAGCTCATATAATCTAATCAAAATAATTTCTCTTATCTAAACTATAATTCACTTATCCATAAACTTCACTCTATTACAAAAATGAAGCCTAAAAACAGTTAGTGTAATGTTTAAATTCCATATAAACAAATAAGTGATGATGGTTGTTTCTAGACTGTAAAGTTTTACATGTATATAAAGTACATTAAGAAAGAACAAATTTCTCTTTCATTGAGCCAATTGGATTCCACTAACGAAGAGAGCTTTATGATGTTAACGAAGAGAAGCTTTAACCTAAATTTGTGAGCAATCGTTTTCGTTCCTCTTTACTTGGCCCCATATTAAAACATTACCTCTTCCTTTTATTCTTTTCTCTAATCTCTCTCTCTCTCTTTCTATCTATATAGCTCCTTAACCAAAACTACTCATCATCGCTTGATTCATCAAGATGATATGAATCTCCGAACGCTGCGACTATATAGAACTAAACTTTTAGCAATTAAAGTGACGTGATTTATGACAAGCAAATTAAAAAGTGCAATGGGAATTGTTAATGATCACATGTAAAATTCCAAGGGTCATTATAATAAGACTCGAATTCCCTTGTCGAGAAAATTCAATACCAGTAAATTCAACGAGAAAATCGATTTCTGTGGCGCAGGGACAGTGGTGTCAATGAATGCATGGTGTTCTGAATCTTCTGATGACAAAACATGGTAGAAACATACGAATGTTTTGGCCTTTGGGTTAAGGGTCCTTTCATTAATTACCATAAGTAAGGTAACAGCACATAACGAGGAAAGCTGCGCCAAGTCAGCATACGTAAGTTGACCAAAGACTGATTCTGAATGGTATCAGACTTTTGACTTTTAGAAAATTCTCCTCGTCTGTTCACGTGCCAGACCAACGCAAGGTTTGAGTATGATGTGATTTGATTTATGTTTTGAGGGGGTAAGTAACTTTCAAATATATTACTAACCTGCTAACATTCTGCACGTTTCTTACAATGTAGTACATGTAAACTCATCATTCTAATATATATCTAATCATCTTCTCATACCCCATTTTATTCACAAAAATACAAGAAATTGTTGTTATTAAAATATATATATATATATATACTTAATTAAATTAACAAATATTAATTTGATAATTACAATTTTAATTTCATTAAATGCCTTTTTTTTTTTTTTATAATTTTAAAATATGGGTTAGTTGTTGAATGGACTTTCCAAGTCATAAGAAAGTTGGACTATTTTATCATTTATTTATTTATAAATATATAAATCCTACAACTTGCTAATACTTAATTTATATTATATTCGCACTAAGCAATATATTTAATTATTTATTTATTTATTTTATTTTTTTTGGATTTAGTGCCTGCTTAGGATTACGTAGGAGATGGGAGAAATCTAAGTTCTTATCTTAAAATAATAAAAAAATAAAGAAATAAAGAAATATTTATATTTATATTTTATATGTATGTCGACGTGGCATTATTTATATTTTAAATAAAGATTTGAATATTAATATAATGTACGAATTTTTTTAGAAAGACGTAGAGAATCTGGATTGCTTGCTTTCATTTTCAAACATTTTGATTTTCAACCATGCAATAAATAAAGACGTATTAGCAAGTTGTAAGATAACATTAAATTTCAACATTACTGATGGGACCAACATGATTTGATTTTTATTTTTATTTTTATTTTTATTGTAAAGTAAGCAAAAAAGAGATAGTAAACTAATTTCTATATTAAATACAATAAATAAATGGGTCAAACGATCAAAAAGGACAGTAAAAATTGAAAGAGGAATGAAATTATGAATGTCTCTTATATATTATTATTAATGTCAGTAGTTTAAATATTTAAAAAATTAATATTAATTAATATTTAACAAAAATATAATAAGAAATATGAGTAATATGAATGTGCATTGATATATGAAAGAATATTGGATATATGTCACATGTTGAATATGTTATTCAAATTAAAAAAATTAAATATGATCGTTAAAACAATTATAGACCTTATTTTAATCGGATTCGATCAAAAATGAAAAGGAAAAAAAGCTAGCTAACCCAAAAAATGATTAGGGCTCATAAGGTGGGAAGGTGGCCAAATTTTAAAAGAAAGTTGGACTATGGGTTGAGTTAATTACGATCATGCCATCAACATTTTGTTTATAAATGCATCATTTCGACCATGTCATTATTTCGATCACCCAAACAAGTCATCCTTCCGATCACCCAAAAAAGGGCATCCCTTTAATCACCAACAATTATCGACATTCTCAAACACTTACTGACAAATAATCAAGCAACATTCTATGCTCCGACTATTTTTCGGCACTTGTCGTTTTTCTCTGAAAAAGTATGTATCTAATTCCTTAAGATATATTATTAGGAACAATGATCGGAGCGTCATATTCTCATCCGAGAAAAAGTCTCAAATCTATCATTCACGTATTGAACGCCTTTTTCTCTTGTCATGTGTATTCCTCTAATTTATTGCATCTTAAGAGTATGATTAATATAGATATCATTTTTATGTTGTAGCGTAGAATTTTTGTTAATTTCCATTTTAATCAAAGTTTCTTTTAGTATATTGTTCTATCGAATAAATATGTTCAATTAATGGTCATCTATTTATTTCAAACGTTCATTATTTCAAAGTTTCATTCTCGTAATTGTTATCCATTTATTCAACTCTTAACTCATTCCGCTCATTAATAGATACGTCGAAAAAAAGTAGGACATATATTAGTCTCAGATCCTTCATGTATTTATCATAACAATTAGATTTAATTTCCTTAGCAAAATGACAGCGTATTTATTACTAGCATTTAAAGTTTTAATTGATAGTGTGAAATTCACTTTAAATTTCTAACATGTTCTCATTTATTACATCATTTACCGCAACATTCATTACACTCGTTTATTTGATCTTTTTCCATTTATTAGTAAGATATTTAAGATCTACAATATCTTAAGGCTTTTATCAATCATTGTGCGGCAACAAATTTTCTCAATGTCAACAACGCGCCAGAAAGTTAAAGTGACCTACATACTAATAGAGTTTGATCTGACTTTTATATAGGCAAAATGATTAAAGTTAAATTAGGTTCGGCTTTCTATTCGATATATTTATTGAAAAATGGACTGAACTAAAACTAACATAGTAAAATGGTAATAAATGAAAGTGAGATTGAAAGTTAAAAGGTAAAAATAAATGAATAAGTAAAAATCACTTTAATGAAATGATGAAATTAAAAGCAACATGTCTAATATATGGAAAGAAACTAACTTTAAATTAACTATATTCTTACAAAAGTTATAAACGATAAGTTTAAATGAACAAAGAAAGAGACGAAGGTATTCAATCCACGACCAATAGATTGAGATTGTTACTCAGATAAGAACTCGGTGCTTTATTACTCATTCCAAATAATGAATCTAAGGAAATATATAATTCATGGAGGATCGAAAGATAAGTGTTGGACTTTAGAAAATAATTTCGTTGGAGTGTAGAGAAGATTTATAAATGTTGCTCGATTTTTTGGTAATTGTCCGTGATTATTTTTATCTTTAAGTATCTTTTATTTATAGGCAACAAGCTGATAGTACAATCGAAATTAAACCAGTTTGGAATCTCAATTGCCCCTCAACTTTCGGCCACTTCCCATTTTGTAGGCTGCATCCACATTTTTTATGGGTGGTTAATTGACTAAGTTTCTAATAGTCGAAATGGATTCTAGATTCATCCAAACAACTTTCTTTCTCTTTCATGTATCAATATAACCAATCTATATAATTTAAATTTTCGATCAAATCATATTCCACCATATATTCATAAAATTATATTGTCAACAATTATAATAAAATATAAAACAAATTTCGATAATTTAATAAATGATAAAATATTTAGAAAAAAAAAATACATATATATATATATATATATATATATGTAATCATACATAACTTAATATTTGCCAAGTTAATAGATTTTTCTTAATCCTGTTACAGTAATGATATGATTCAAATGAAATCCAAGTAACAATACCTTATGTTGTTCTGAATATTTTAATCAGAAATAATAATAATGGTTTGTGACTTTGACTATATGTTTCAACATTATTATATAATCTTTTAGTTATTTGAATGATTAAACAATACATAATAGTATAATTTGGGACCGAACAAGAGATATCCGGTAAAAATAATGTGAACAAAGCTTTTGATAGAAAAATCATATAAGCGTAGCGAATAGCAATGTAGTGGGTACATAAACGATTGTAGGGCATTATGACATGATATACAGATATTTCCGACAGTTGTATTAATCAGTGTCCAAGACTTCCAAATATCTTGGGACCCCAGTTTTTTTAGCAGGTAGCTAACAACTTGGCTTGGCACTGCCAAATATCATAAGTGTCTGGTCGTGAATAATCAAAGTTAACAAAATATAGGGTATGTTTGGTTATAGAACAAAAATATTGGTATTTAAATTTCAATTTGTGTGTAAGATGGGGATCCACGTATCAAAAGTCTAATATCACATTAAAAAGCTTATTCTTATTTAGTATAAACTGGTATTTTAATTGCAATATTCTTTAGATATATACATAAATTTAAGATCTAATAATTATTATTTATTTTCGATTACTGAATTTCATTATCAAACATATTTATTCCTTCCTAAAAATGGTTTTCGATAATATAACTGCAAAAATAATGTTGGTGTTGATTATGATATGAACTCAACTAAGTATGTCTCGAATGACAATCTACAAATGAAATAAGTAATGATCGACTGGGATTAAGTGTCGGATAACCCTTCTAATGAGTAAGGTTAGTTACACTAGTATTTTTGAGAGAGAGTATTGACTAATCTTATCTTAGAAGAATCCCAACCCCTTTTATTAATATGAAATGTGGTATTTACATTGGTAGGTATTGACCCAAAAATCTTGTTGATTTGGAGTATTAATCACTCACTATTCATACATTTCCCCTTCTTCTTGCTTGTTGCGTGGGCCTTCTAATCTTATATGCACTAGCAATACATATTACTAATCGTTTTATCATCAATGTTGTCTTTATCAACATTTATGAGGGATTTCATCATAAATGTTATTTAGGGACGATGCTTCCTGTTCATGAGTTCCTTTTTTACCAGTTTTAGATTATGTAGTTGACCGTTTTGACCTAAAACTGGGTTGATGGACTAGTCGTGGGTGTATAAGCTGACAAAAGGATCAATAAATAGTATTATAATTCTATGACCATATTATATTATACATATTACATACTTTTATTTCCGATGACCATATATGCATGAAGACTCGTGTTTTGGACATATATGATTTACAATCGCAATCATCGACTGAAAATACTTGTTTACGCCACAAATTATATGTTTTGAGTCAAACCAAACAAGAAAATCACTTCATGTCTTATTTGATACAACATCATTTGAATTGGCTATTGGCTACATGTTTCTTAATTACTTTTCACAACATCATTTGAATTGGCTATTGGCTACATGTTTCTTAATTACTTTTCAAATCAAAACTTCCTTTCTTATCTTATTATTTAATCATCAACTTCATTCACTTCTTATCTTATTAGTTATG
This sequence comes from Coriaria nepalensis, assembly GCA_027186245.1. Lineage (NCBI taxonomy): Eukaryota > Viridiplantae > Streptophyta > Magnoliopsida > Cucurbitales > Coriariaceae > Coriaria > Coriaria nepalensis. Next base: position 3,287,385 of record CP114486.1, read on the forward strand.
AGCTAAGTTACATATATACACTCTAATACAAAATAATGTGATAATTAAGAGATTGTTTCGAAATTAGATGATGATTAATCTTTAAATAATATTCTAATTAGATGATGAAACGTCACGTAAAATCCCTCTTCTCATATGATTTGTTAAGATTTGAGCTTTTGTACTAGTCAAACGGGTCAAATAAATATATAATTAAGCTTTAATTTATCAAATGTTTTCAAACATTTTGCTTTGGTCCTACATCATGGACCGAACCTAATCCAAACTATATTCTTCAGAAATAATTGATCGGTTATATTATTATTTTATTATAAAATAGCCAACGTGTATTTTTTTTTTGGAAGCATCCATGAAACATCCCAACTGGCACACCCCCCCAAAAAATAATATAATAATAAATAAATCAAATATGTCAGAAAAATTATCAGCCGTCAGATAGAAGGATCAACTTGGACTAGAAGAAATCCAACGGTAGGCACAACCCGTATAGCTTTTGAATGAAAAATTGTGAGCTCAGTAGGAAAGTTCTTTCCTGCTTCCTTACCCTATCATCTCCGTACATATAATATATATACAGCTTTCCACTCGCTTCATTTCACATAAACAGAACCATTTCAAAGTTCTTCTCCTTCTTCTTCGATCCCTTGGCTTACTAAGACATTTTAGAGCCTACAATCATGGCGAACATAGATGAGGTTTCAGTTTTGGAGCGTATCAAAGAGCATCTTCTTGGTGAATATTCTCCCATCGGCACCTTCTCTAACGAGCTTCTTCAATGGTGTAACACTGTACATACTGAGCTTTCGACCTCTGATTCTGTAATCACTCTTTCTGAATGTATCGAGTCCGATGATTTCTTCGACTTCTCTTCCATTTCAGAACAGAAACAGAGTGATTTCTATGATTTCGAATTGAAACCTCAAATCATCGATCTCGCTACGCCACAACCACTCGAAACTGTCAATTCGTTCGAATTCGAAACAAATCCACAAGTTTTTGAATTCGAATCTGGCAGCTGCTTATTCGATTTCGAATCCAAACCTGAAACTTTGAAGGATCTACCTCCGAGATCTTTGAATTCAAATTCGCAGTCAAGTCGGAAGCGGGATTTGAAGATCTCGGTCCCGAACAAATCAGAGCTAATTCAGTTCTCCAATCCGATTACGTTATCGAGTTCAGCTCAGAAAGCTTCTGATCATGTTGAGGAAGAGCGAAAGCACTACAGAGGAGTGCGACAAAGGCCGTGGGGCAAGTTCGCCGCCGAGATCCGAGATCCAAACCGCCGCGGAGCTCGAGTCTGGCTCGGGACCTTCGACACTGCCATCGACGCCGCCAAGGCGTACGACCGAGCAGCGTTCAAGCTCAGAGGCAGCAAAGCCATTGTCAACTTTCCGTTAGAAGCCGGAAAGTCTGACCCTGAAGCTGACTGCGGCAGAAAACGGCGCAGAGAAGAGCCGCCGGATGAAATTGAGGCTTCTTCTGCTCCTGTGGCTGTAAAGAAGGAAAAGTTGATGGAGTGTAATGAGCCCGTCAGCTTACCGGAAAGAGTACAGTTAACGCCGTCAAGTGGGAATCAATGGGAGTGGGATGTGAAGGGAATCTTTAACGTTCCGCTGTTATCACCGTTATCCCCGCAGCTTATTGTTGTTTGAGTGAAGAACGTCTTAATCGATGAACCAAAAACTAATTAATTTGTTGATTTTATTAAATGACCCCTAAAAAATTGTTTATTTTCATTTTGACCAACTAATTAGTAATTACGGGGCTCTGAAGCTCAACCATCCAACTTCAAATATGAACACAGCTCTGTGCCATGTTGCTTGTGTTTCTAAACTTTGACAAATCGGACAGAGAAGACGTCATCAATTTCGTTAAATCAATCGGACTGGGCCTTAAAGTGATGAATGTATGAAATCTGAAGTTGAGTAGGGACAACTTTCATTTCGGCTAGGCCCATAACGGAGTTGCTAAATGACGTGCATGGACCAAGAATCACATCAAAATGTCACAAGTTGTACATATACCCACCACCAATATCAGCTGCGCCTGCATGCCTCTCAAGTCTCAACAGCAGCAATAAGCAAGAGTGATAACCTGCATCGTAGAGCATTATATCTAACATACGACTGCACATAACGTGCGTCAGTTGCTGTTTTCAGTATCTTTAGACTTTTTCTGTCTACCAGCAAACGCTACTATTGTTATTTGGATTAGTCCGGACTGTACTTGATCACTGCCAGTGTCTCCCTCATTTTTCAGACAAGCTTGCAAAATTCACGTGCAGTTGAATCCTGTCCGCGTAATTTTCATGAGCAAAAATGTAAAATGTGCTCCACGCTCGGCGAAAAGAGCGTGGGGAAACGTTCCAATGATGCCAATGGGTATGCCATTGCTTGTGGCGTGGGTTGGTATTAGCTCTTATTTCGCATTCGTATTTTTAAAAAAATCTCGATAGTTGTAGATAAGATAATGAATTCTTTGGATTGATTACTTTTTTTTTCTTTTATATAAATTAGGTTATAAAACCTACGAACACGTGAATATTTTATTTTTCTAAAATAAATTTAATAAAAAAAAATTAATATACATTATTTATATAGTAAGTTGCAATCTACAATCCGAATTGAGAATAAATTTTTAGAGTTAAGTCAAGTCACCTTTGCGAAATCCCGATCTTCTATACCGATCATTTTTCCGTCATTATAATACGTAAGCGAATGTGTTGCGCGATGCCTAAAAGACATGAATAAAAATTACAAGTATTTTAAATAAAGACTTATTATTATAAGTAGTTAACGTAAAAAATTTTTAAAAAAAAAACATAATTTTCTTTTTCAAACTATATAAATAATTGGTTTATTTTCGAAACAAATATATAATAATTTATTTATAACATAAATAAGTTATACCATAATTACAAGTCTATGTAATAAAACAAAACATTATTAATTATTCATTAGATCATATATTATTATCCGGTGAAAAACATATCCTAAATTGTGTAAGAATTGATTAATTTAGATTTTTAAGTATTAATTAATCCTATTAGGAACCCACCCACTATTTATTGAAAGGTACATACATGGTGGGGGGATCCGTTTAAACAAGCATAGCATTCTATATATCTCGCACTTCAATTAATAAATAATATTTTAATTTCATAATGTTTTCAGACTATATTCCAAATAAACCATATGATCTTATCCAATCAAACGATCCATTCCATTATTCATTTAGTATTAACATTGCAAAAAGTTGTGTATAACAAAGTTTATTATATTTTTATATTTATATTTTAATTATGTAATATTAATATAATATATTATTAAATTATCATAACTGATAAAAATTAAATGTTAACTACACGCTCGCTTTGCGCGTGAGACAGAATGGAGTTCCCACTTTTCAGACAAAAAATGAAAACGATGACTACTACTTTGTTTAACAGAATATAATTACCTTGTTTATTTCATTTAGCTGTCTAAAAATAAATAAAACAGAAAGATTTTTCTTCTTCTGCCCTTTTTTGATGATTTTTCCATCCCTTTGTCCTTATCAAATCTTCACAATCAATTCCACACCACAAAAAAAAAATTAACCAAAGTGATCTCTACTGCATAATCCTTGATTTTTTTTTTTTTTTTATATAAAAAATTTCCTTTCTTTATCACAATAATAATAGTAAACATGGCTTCTTCTTCTTCTTCTTTAGCTCATGTCTTCAAGTGGGATAAGTGCTTAATCTTTCTTGTCTCACTTGTTTGTTTGAGACCCATCTGCATTTCCAAAGGACGATTGTTTCTATGATTTTCTCTTCTGTTTTTCGATAAAGTATCTCTTATCGGAATGTATATACTTTTATACTAAGTGTAAGTCACTTCTTTTCTAAGGACAACTGTTTCTTTTAATTTTTATTCTCTGAGATAGTTGGGAGTTTTGTTGTTGTTCTAATTCCTCAATCAAATGGAGATCTTATTGTTTGAATCGAAAAGTATGTCAACTAATGAGATGATTCTTAAGGGAACGAGTGTCAGAAATGACAAAGTTGGTGTAAGATTCCCTCAGTGCTGTTCTTGCAGAGGTAATTTGCTTTTGCTTTATTTCTAGTCCTAAAGGTGTTTGTTAAAATCCCCGACTTTCTCAGGAAACAAACAGAACCCTTCACTTTGTGGTGAAACTTTCTTTTTTCCATTTTTCTTTTTATATTCAGGTAATTTCGTCCCAAAACTGTCCCACGGCCGAGAAAAAAATGCTGCAGAATCATTCACTAGTTATCAGATAAATGGAACAAACGGGTCCAGCTCGAACCTCTTATTTTCAAGGAAAATGGGATTACTTGATGCACGTGATGATGATTATGGAGGAGTAATAGTTGATCCAGATGGATTGCCCTCCGACCCACATTCTTTTTCCTCCATTCTACGTTCCTCTCTTTCTCACTGGAAAAAGAAGGTGAAATTTCTATCAACATCATGCAGAAAATTTAGATTTATTTTTCTCATATCCAGAAATTCACAACTGCAGGGAAAGAAGGGAATCTGGCTTAAGTTACCACTAGAACAATCTAACCTTGTCCCTATTGCTGTCAAGGTACTATCCAAACTGTACTTTGGGTAAAACTGGACTCTGTGCACACTGTAAATTTTAAGTAGATTTTGAGGTAAACTGTATTTTCTGTTTCCTTACAGGAAGGATTTGAGTATCACCATGCGGAACCAAGATATCTGATGTTAACATATTGGATACCAGAAGGGCCTTGTATGCTCCCTGCTAATGCATCCCATCAAGTCGGTGTTGGAAGCTTTGTCATTAACGACCGAAACGAGGTTTCTTTCATTTAGTTAATTGCAAGTGAATTTTTCGAGTATTTTTTCGATTCAATAACTTCATACACGGTAAAGTTCTTATTAATTTGATGACAAATTTCACAGGTTCTTGTAGTACAAGAGAAGTACTGTGCTCCACCATTCGTCGATTTTTGGAAAATGCCAACCGGTTTTATCTTTGAGGTATTAGATTTTAGAATTTGAATGTGAAATCGACGGTTTTTTTTCATTTTATCGATACTTGACTCCTTTTATCCAATTTTTTTCATACTGAATCAGTCAGAGGAGATTTTTACAGGAGCAGTAAGAGAAGTGAAGGAGGAAACTGGGGTAAGCATTAGTTAAGTAACACTTAACTTCTTTGTCAAGTATTATTTCTAATGTAATGTCTTCTTAAACTTGTATGTAATATTTTACAGATTGATACAGAGTTTATAGAAGTGACAGCATTCAAACACGTCCATAACGTAGCTTTCGAAAAGTCGGATTTGTTCTTCATCTGCATGCTTAGACCTCTATCGACCCACATCGTTGTAGACGATCTTGAAATTCAAGCAGCAAAGGTAAACTCACGATCATGTCTTTTCTTTTCATCGAGCTATTTTATTCATTCATTACTGAAAAAGTAAGTGTTATTTAAAGTGGATGCCGCTGTCGGAGTTTGTGGAGCAACCGCTAATGGCAGAAGACGAGATGTTCAAGAGGATAATAGACATATGCATAGCAAGGCTAAGGAAGCGTTACTGTGGATTATCATTTCATCAACTTGTCTCTAAATTTGACGGAAAACAATCCTCTTTATATTACAATGTTGTTGATGCTGCAGATTTCAACTGCAGTGTTGGCTGAAGAAAGAGAAGGAGCTTAATAATACATCCATGATCGACGCTACTTAAGAAAAACCCCTGGTTTCTCCCATTTATAAAAGGCTATTAGGCTGCTTGTTATTGCTCATAATATAAGCCAATCATCATCTGAATGTAATTACAATGATTGTTGTACATACTTCTTCACAATCTTGAGCATAAATATATGGTTTGTATATAATTCTCATTCTTGCATATATATGTCATTTTTTTCTTTTTTTCTTTTTGGCCCAAAAAAATGACGACCCTGCGGAATCCTGTATACAAGTGAGGAATCCTGTAAACAGTTTCCCGGATCTGGTCACTACGAGCATACGATCCCTTTGTGAGGAGGCTCTCTTTCTATCAAGTGGGGAATGCCGGGTGAACCATGTTCATGGCCAAGGGTGAAAATGTCCGAGCCACAGCTGTTTTGTAACGCACTAGTTCTGGTTTATGCCTTATGTTGTCTTTGGTCTCCTTTTTTTCATTTGTTTCGAGAAATGAAGTTCTTAAAAGAAGGATTTAAATTTTAAATTGTAAAAAGAAAAATGTCATGGGCCGTGGCAAACTCGGGGAATCTCAACGGAAGCCCAAACAAAGTAAGGGACAGTTGGGTTGGGCCGGAAGAAAAGTCCAAGCGCTCTAAAAAGCAAACAGCCACGGAAAAACAAAACGCCGGTTTAGGGACGTCCGAGTTTGACCTGTGACCGTTTTTCGTGCATTCTAGATTTCAGCGTTTCGTTCTTCTCCAATCGCGCTCCCGATTGCTCAAAATTTTATCGGGGGAAAATCCAAGAAAAATCTTAATGGATTGCTCCTCACTGCCGATGATAAGCTCCATCTTCTTTTTGGTCTTAATCACAGTCCCAGTTTCTCTTTCCTTTCCCTTCGTAGTTCTCCACGGTAAACTTCTTCAAATTTGAACTCGCTTTTCGTTATCTTTGGTTGGGTAATTGATTCTGACAAGTTTCTGACTTAACTCGATCAGATCATGAAATATAGATATTACCTAGAGAGATAGATAGCTCTATGGGATTTGAATTAGATTTCTGTTGTGATTATATGTTTTCTTCTTTGCGTGGCAGGAATTGGAGATAAGTGTTCGAATCGAGGACTCAGACAGTTTACAGAGCTTCTGACCAACTATTCTGGCGCTCAAGGATACTGCATGTATATATATCTACTTACTGCTCGGTGTCTCGTATTATTATAGTCAAACAACATTTCCTTTGAAGCTGGCCTAATTGGTTTCTTGTTCTTGCAGTGAAGTAGGGGATGGATCGTGGGATTCTTGGTTCATGCCCCTCCAAGACCAGGTTACAGTTTTATATTGTTTTTATTATATATTTTATTTTTTGTAGTAACATTTTGGCTGGATTGATCGTTTCTACTGCAATATACCCTTTCTGAGCTATAATTCGAGCTATCTCTGCTTTTGTGTGTTTTTTGTAGGCAAAACTTGTTTGTGACCAGGTGAAGGGAATGAAAGAGCTGAATGATGGTTACAACATAGTTGGTTTATCCCAGGTGATTCATTCATTTTTTAGGACTGAATTTTATACTGTATTGGTTCTAGAGTAAGTTGTCAGTAGAAATAAGATGTTTCATAGTTAAATCTCGGATTTGTTCGTTTGAACAGGGTAATTTGATTGGTCGAGCTGTTATCGAGTTCTGTGAAGGGACACCTCCAGTAAGAGCCCAGTTTTTTTAAGATCTTTTTTTAAAAAAAATTATTTATAGTTTAGTGATTTGTCTTGAAGGTCATTTGCAGTGAAAACATGTTTAATTTGATTAAAACAGGTTAAGAACTTCGTCTCTTTAGGAGGTCCTCATGCTGGTACTGCTTCTGTTCCTCTCTGTGGTGTAAGTATCCATTGAATTCTTCGTTTACATTTTTTTTTCTCTCTCCATTTTTTATATACCATTTTGTGCTTTTTTGCAGTCCGGTTTCCTATGCATGCTTGTAGCCAACCTTATGAAGTCAGAAATCTACAGTGATTATATCCAGGTATGCAGCCTCTATAAGCTTTAATCGTGTTAACTAATAATCATCTCCATATGATGTGAGATTGCTATTACTTTTTTCCTCTGTGAAATTAGATTATATCCTTTGTCTTCTAAGTTTTGTGTTTTTTCTATTGTTTCTATCTTAACGCTGATTTGTGATAGCGCAGAGTCATCTGGCTCCTAGTGGTTATCTTAAATTACCAAATGTGAGTAGCTTTCTCTGATTACTCGCTATTCTATATATATATAGAGAGAGAGAGAGTCAAGCTTTGCATGAACTTACATTGTGGGGTTCTTCATTGATTTCCAGGCAATCCCACACTACTTGGAGAAATGTAGGTTTCTTCCGAAGCTTAACAATGAACTCCCGGATGAGAGAAATTCCAGTTTCAAGGAACGGTTCATTAGCTTAGACAACTTGGTACTAATCATGGTAAGTTTTGAAACCAGAAATTTCTTTCCATTAGTCATGATATCCATGTGCAATCCTTAACTTTTCTTTCCTTCTTTCCATTTCACTGATGGAGGTTGCCCGTACTTTTCATTATTTTTACTCGAACAGTTTGAACACGACACTGTTTTGGTCCCTAAGGAAACCGCCTGGTTCGGATATTATCCAGATGGCGCTTTTGATCCGGTTGTACCTCCACAACAGGTATTTTTCTTTCTAATTTGACCAGAGAAATATAGTTAAATTATTTTGATTTGATCTAAACTGGATTTTGTTGGCTCAGACAGAATCTTCCTCTCAAACTAACCCTTTTTTTTTTTAATAATTCAATTCTTGCATGACGATCTTGATATACGTCTTCAGACAAAGCTTTACACTGAGGATTGGATTGGATTGAGAAGCTTAGATGAAGCAGGACGAGTGAAATACATTAGTGTTGCTGGAAATCATCTTGGAATATCCAGGAAGGACTTGAAAAAGTATGTTGTGCCTTACTTGCAGCAAGATATCAACTACCTTGAAAAAACAGAGATGGTCCTAAACAACAATGAAGAAGAAGCAACATATTCCTCTCTATTTGATGATCAATTTATCCTCAAACCCCAACAAAGGGTTCTATACGGATAGGTGGGTGGCCCACATCAACCTCAACTTTCCTTGGGAACCCCCCCATAAACTGATTTACATCTCAAACAAAACTTTAAGAATCTGGTTGCTAAATATTTGGTGTCTTGTTCATATTGGTCAAACCGTGCATTGTATAATGTAATCCACATCTTTTTAGTATGTAGATATCGTACCATTTTATTCCATAACACATGCTTAAAAGACAAGTGTCCTAGGTGTCAGGAACAACAAAACATTTGCTTCATCTAAACTAAACAATCAACTATGGATTAGTTTAACCATAACACATGTAAGAAAAGTTTGTTCTCAAAACCTGATGACTAAGTATTGAATCATCTAGTTTCTTCTCACCTCTTCCTTTTTAGGGGGAAAAAAAAGTGAATACAAAATGTGAGAAAAGTACTTGGCATCATCTAGGATATGGGTTTGAAGATTTAGTGAGGCAAGAAGCAAGATTGGGGGAAAGGAAAAGGAAAAGAGAAAGAAAAGCATTTTCCCCAACCTTTTTCATTTTTAGTGGACTCCGCTTAAAAAAGATAGCGTGGGCAGTCCAAAAGAAGAATCCTGAGCACACCTACGCAATCTCTATTTGCCCCTCCCTTTTTTCATTCATTACTTATCAAAAGAGAGAGATTTAGAAGAAAATTAGAAAATTAGTGATAAGCATATGATGTGAAAGATAAGTTGGAACAAGTTTAGAAGGTGGTCATAAAAATAAGATCAATTTGGGTATGAGTGGTCAAATTGAGAAGAGAATTGATTTAGATTCAAGTTAATTAATTAATGGGTTAATCACTCTAGGCAACTCGAGAAAGGAATCGAAGAAGGGTAGAATCGTCAATCGCAAAGAACCGTTAAAAGTAAAGTAAAATAAAGGCAGCTAAACAAAGCATGAAATTTTGCTCCCTCTGTCTCTCTCTGTCTCTCTCTCTGTCTCTGTCTCTTACCGCCCCAAAGCTTTTTCTCTTCTCTTATCTCTACACCACCACCTTTCCTCTCTCCTTTTTTTCCTTCACCTCTAAGTCTCCTCCTCATATTATTCTGCAAAAACCAAACACCATTCAACCTCGGTTCCTCTTCCTCAATGGAGGATACATTCTCTCACACGAAAAAACAAAAGCTCTTACCAGAAGATCAAATACAAAACCAAGCAGCAAACCCAGGTAAGTCCACAAACAACTTTCTATACAAAATTGCATTACTGTTAGTGATCTTAGTCATCCCCACCCTCTTCCCTACACAAACTCCTGACTTCATAAAACAAACATTCCTAACCAGAAGTTGGGAGCTTCTCCACCTTCTCTTCGTTGGAATTGCGGTCTCTTACGGGCTGTTTGGCCGGAAAAATGAAGAAACAGATAATGAAAATTCTAATTCTACTACTAGTTCTAAGTTTGAAAACGCGCAGTTATCTGTGTCTAGATTCCTTCAGGTCTCGTCGGTTTTTGATGATGAGCCCGAGCTCGAAAGCCCATCAGGCATGTCTAATGAAAACAAGGTCCTCCAAACATGGAGTAATCGGTACTTTAGAGACGATCCGGTTGTTGTAGTAGCCCAAGAACCTTCTCTTGTTAATGAAAATAGAGGTAGGGTCAGTTCAAGGGTAGGTGATAAGCCACTTCTTTTGCCTGTAAGGAGCTTAAAATCCCGTGTTTCTGACCCGGAAATTGTTAATGAGTTCAGTCATGATGTTTCTCCTGATTCCTTTAGGAGGTATAGTTTTAAAGAAGATTCTAGAAGATTTTCTATCGATTCGATTAGAAGAGGAAATACAGATGTTGGAGGTGTAGATGGTGATTATAAGGAATTTGAGAACAAGTTGAATGAAGATCATGTTGTTGTTCAATCACCAATCCAATTGCGATCGAGATCGGGAAGGATGGAAATGGAAGAGAAAGATAAGGGCTCACCACCCTTGTTTTATAATTCTCCGCCTTCAATGGAGGATAGGCCCAAAATAACACCAATCCGATCGAATACCTTGTCTTCAACTCAAAGGGTGTCTATTTCTTCACTAAAGAAGTATCCTTCTTCCTCTTCTCTGCCTTTTCTCTCACCAGAATCAGAAGCAAAGAGCGCCGAGGATCTGATGAGGAAGAAGACATTTTACCACGCTCCTCCTCCACCACCTCCACCACCACGCCCACCGGTCTTTTACAAACCATCCTCTATGAAACAAAGCAGAGAAAATCCAATTCGTGAAAGTAATCCAAGTGTTGAAGATATGATGAAGCCTAGAAAGACTGCAGATAGAATACCATCCATGGGAAAGTCGGTAAGAACAATCAGAGCTGGAGAAACTGTGACAGAAACAAGAAATGGAAGGGGAAGATGTGAAGAGGATGAGATAATAGCAAAAGTGGTTAAGGTACAAAATCCAGTAGAAGAGGAATTTCCGGAGCAAGAGAAAGAGGGACAAGTTGAAAAGATGGTCATGGAGTTTACGGAAGATAGTGAAAGTGAGGAGGAGGAGGAGGATACTGAGATAGGGGAGAGCTTGATTAAGGAAGAAGATGGAGGGAATGTTGAAGAAAAAGAAGAAGAGAAAGAGAATGAAAGAAGTGGTGAGGGGCCAGATGTTGATAAGAAGGCGGATGAGTTCATTGCTAGATTCAGAGAGCAGATTAGGCTTCAAAGGATTGCTTCTATTAAGAAATCCAGTGCACAATTCAGCAATACTAGTAGTATAAAATATTCAAGGTAAAAGAAAAAGAAAAAGGGTTTAGAGTTTGAAGAGGAATATAAATTAGTGAAATAATCATTCAAACTTTCCCTTATCAGTTTTTTTTTCAAATGTAATTGGTATTTTGATATCATTTGTTTTTCTTGCGAGATTACGAGTCGATATCAACTTGTTTTTGTTAGTTAAGATGATTTATCCTGAAAAAGACTTCACTTAGATTCAAGTTAAATCCTAATCTGATGAGCAACCTTCATTAACACTCTCAATGGAAGCCACGGTCTCTGTCTCTGTCTCTCTCTCTATTCATAGATTGGATGAAGTATACACAGATTATGGAGTTTCGATTTTCATAAAGATGTACGTAAACCTCTATAAACATCATAAGAATCCAAACAGCCATGGATGATTATTATCGAAGCTTCTAAAAACACTCTGCACAAAATAATTAAAGATCTCTATAACTTCACGATACAAGACTGAAACTAGTGTGCATTGATGGCACGAACATTCTAGACACCGTAATCGGAATGAGAATGAAAATGAACGTTTGTTAATAAAAAATGATTTTGATTCTGCATATGGGTTAAATAGTAAAAACTACACTATTAATTCAATTGATTTTGTGAAAATTATCGAGTGTTCCAAATGAACGCACAATATTTTACATGTTTGAAAAAGAAGAATATGAATCAGTCCCGATACAATTATGAATCAAACCAATTTGGCCCAAAAGTTCTAGTTTAATTCCACTTTTCAACCAATCTAATAACATGAAATTAGGATATAAGCAGGTAATTAGTAAATTAATTGATTAATTAGATAATTGCACTTTACACCTAAAATTTATCCCTTTTAATATATTAGTGCTAACAAGAACTCTCTTCCAGTAGATGTAAGGGTTGGTGGGCCCAATCACACTATCAAATACAAATCTTGATGGGCCCACCAAATCACTGTCTTTCTTTCAGAACAGACCATGGACTTTTTCTACGCAAAAGTAAGATCAAATCACACGACTCACGCCCCTCCTCGGTGAATCGCATCGAACGGCCTGTGAGGAATGGGAGTGGCAGAGGCCCACGGGTTGATGGTAATGGGTCTTGAGTGGGCTGGGCCAGTCTGATGCTGATGGGCCCGATGCAGCATGGCCGATGATGGTGCGGAGGGTGGGACCCCTACTCGCTCACATGATGGGCACATGGTGAGTGTTGTAGGTGGGGTCATTTGCATGTACAGATGCGGGGAAAGCTTCAGTGCTCTCAGCTCCTGTACTTCCTTCTGCAACCGCCTATTCTCCTCCGTCAAATTCTCACAGCACCGCTTCAAGAATTCGCAGTCAACTTCCGTTTGCTTCAACTTGGTCCTGTATATTCCAAACTCTACGTTTTTTAAGTTCACAATTAAAGGACGAAAATGCCCTCAAGTTTACTTTGAAATATGTCTCTTTTTTTCCTCACCTTGCTCTTCTGTTCTGAAACCAGACTTCTACTTGTCTGGGCCGGAGGCTCAATTGCTTCGCCAACGCCAGCTTTTGCTTCTGCAAACACAGATAGCCCATACTTATTAGTTAAAATAACACAAGTACCCTTATTATTTTTCTTGAGGCTGTTTGGTTGACGATAAAATAATAGAGAAAGGTGACCAAACAGAGTGAGTAGTAGTAAAAGGCGAAATATTTACCGGATTAAGAGTGTTGTGCTCTTTGAAGCTCTCCTCCAGAATAGCCGATTGGTCTTTAGAGAGTCTGAGCTTCTTTCTGGAGGTATCGCCGTCTTCTTCGTCGCTGATCCCACGAGAGCAATCCCGATCCAGATCGCGATCTTCTCCGTTGGCATCTCTCTCATGACTGTTACGCTTCCCGCTCACACTCGAAACCGTACTGTTAGGGCTCGAAACGCCGTTTTCCTCTTCACAGTCGGCCGTCGATGGCAAACTGTTAACGTCGATGCCTCTGACTCGGATGAACGGTTGCGTTTCGGTCCGGTACGTTTCGGAGTTTCGGTCTGAGTTTCATAACACTATTAGAAGTTAGTGAATATAATATCGAAAAGTTGTGCAGAAGACGAGTTTTATAAATCTAGATCTAGAAATAAGGCTGAGAAAAAAGATTTAAAAGCTAGATTTTGAAAAGATAATTAAAAAGAGTGTAAAACGTGAAAAAAAAAAAAAAGTAAGAAAAACGTTGCTCCTTTAAATGAACTTCGAATAAACTTTCTCGGCAAAATTTAAAGAGAAAAGTCAGACCTGAACCTGTAGAAAGGAAGGGGTCGTTCCAGTGAGGTGGTTTCTGGAAGTTGTTGAAGCCGGGAGAAGGAGAAGAAGGCATGAGATTCAGCTGGAAATTCATAGTATTATTATGATTATTAGAACTATGATCATGATTCTGAGCAAAATTATTCAAGCTCAGACTCAAACCAAGATCTTCTTTCTCAACCGTCATGATTGATATTCCTTCAAAAAATTTTGTTTTCTCGATTACAAAATTAAACCACCGAGAAGGAAAAACAAAAAGCTAGCTCTAAATCAAGCTTCTCTGTTTCGGGTATTAGCTTTGGTGAGAGATAGAGAGTGAGAAAAGTGAGTGACTCTTGATGATGAAGAGAGGGGGGGAGGGAGGGGGAGATTATATAGAAAAAGTTTTTTTTTTTTTTTTTTTTGTCAATTATATAGAAAAGAGTTTAATGAGACGAAAATGGGTGGGAGGAAGAAATGCATGCAACCTCATCATGACAAGGTGTCAGAAAAAGAAAATATATATATATATCACAATCATTTTTGCCCATTAGTCCTTGTCTCAAGTAAGTAAAATTACTGCAAGATCCTCAGTATTTCAATAATTACGAGGATTCCTATGATTATTAAAATTATAATATTTGAATCCTATTTTGCATATTTACATTACCAATAAAAATGTCGTATTCTATCATAATTACATGGAAACTTGTCACACAAATTGTTTAGTAATACTTTATCCAAGCAAATAGTACCAAATATTATTTCATAGAAAGAGATAATGACATAAAAAACCATAATACTAAAAAGTCAAAATAATCTAAATATGTTATTACCTGTGATCAATACATCATGCATATAATTTTTTTTTAATGCCTTTTTATTTATATATTTTTTTTATATATTTTTTTTAGTTCATTTTTTTGTATTTGGTAATTTTCAACGTAACGGTCGTAAAAATAATAAAAGTTTCGATATAGACATGAGACAACTAAGAGCCATTTTTGTAAACCAACCGTTACTAAGGACTTGATACATAGTCAATGACTTATCCTAATCATATCCTAGTATCATGGTCTTCATACTTACACCATAATATTTGTGTTAGTGGCATAATATGTCCCTTTCTAACAACGGTTTCCGATTATGTTCTTGCTACTAGTCGATGCATCATTCATATACCTCTTTTATTATTTGTTTCATTGTATAAGGAATGAGGATTAATGTATGATTTTGAATGGTATAAAATAGGTTCTCGAATAAAAAATGTCTGACCAATTATTTAATAGAACTAATAAAATTTAAATATTACGAAAAAAAATTATGTATAAAATAGTAAGTTATTTCATCAAATTTGAAAGACATGTGTTTTGAAATGAATTACTTAATTCTCTATTTTAGATCTTTAAGGAATAAAAACGATTATCTAATTTTCAAGGATCAAACTAAATAGAAGAATATTATTTATTTTTATTTCATTCCCTCTTAAGAAATCAAATCAATCATCTACCTAATATTTGTTAAAGTGTCATTATATTCAAACTCAAATTCAATTTCCATGTACCAAAACTCTAAATGAATGTAAAATTTGAGACCCAGCTGCAAAATCTGGATGGTCCATTCCAAACTATATTAGCGGGCCAGGTGGATATCATAGCACCCTATCATTTACTTCAAAACACCACCGGTTCATATAAATTTAACCATGGACGATGGGGGTCCACTTATCTCTTGCATCATTACAGCAATGAGGACCGTAGCAAGCACTCAGTAGGGTTAATGAAATGAACTTCGATAACCATCAAATCTGTAAGTGAATGGCCATGATTGGAATCAGACGGATAATCCTTACTGTTTGACTGGGAGCCGCCCCTCCCCAACCTCTATTAAGGTGGGGCCCGACATTTTCCCTTCCACCATCTTTGCTGTAGAAATGTTGGCCATCATTAAATGAAACACTACGAGGTGGTCTTCAAAAGAAAAACGTCGCTTTCTTGACCTTTACGATTAAGTTTATTTAAAAATAAAATATAAAGATAAACCGTGCTTTCTGTTTACTCCTGGTCGGAATTTCACGCGACTTATGATGCGACTGTCAGCCACGCTTCTCATTCGGGCTTCCAAAGTGTAGTTGTGCGGTTCTGCTGCTTGTCATGTGTGTCACGCTTACAGAGAGTGTATGAGCCAATAAAACGGCTCACTTTAAGCCATGAGTCGATGGTGCCAACTAGTTAATGAAGCAGTACAAAACAGAAAAAGGTAATGTAGTTGCAAGTGGCATTATAAATGTGTTCACGTGGGAAGTGAGGGAGAGAGGGGGTGGGTGCGTGAAAAGGGTGAAGGCGTGGAAGGAGAGAGCCACCTGCAAGTGCATGCTCTTCCTACTCTATCATCACGTGGACCAACATGTCTTTGCCGGGAGACACGTGCTATCACACGCCTCCATAGGTCCCACTTTTGTCCTAATTAACCCCATTCACGCACCTTCTCCCCATTCGTGCATGTCTTCTTGTCCTTCCTTTTCCCGACACCCTCCCTCCTCCTCAATCATTTGCACTCTTCTATCCTCTCGTCCAGATTTCTACTCTCGCGTGGCGCTCACATTCGCTATATATATATATATTTTTTTTTTCCCCATTAAATTAATAAACTTTGTACGATATAAAATTGGAGTTTGAAATAAAAATTAATGGATAATGAGTAAAATTGTCCTTTTTTTTTTATCAAATAAAGTTTAAGTTCTTCTAATTTTAGAATGATACTTTTTTTTACTAACGGTTCATATATTGAAAAAGAAATGAAGTACAATTTAATGAATGAAAATTTTGATATATTTTTAAACAAAAAATAGTAACAGAATTAAGAACTGAATTCTCAAAAGAAAATAAAACAGTGAATTATGTCCCAAAATGAGCTAAGGCATCGGCTACAAAATTTCATTTCATAAATACATGAGCAACAATGATAAGAAATTAGATAAGTCAAAACTGAATAGTATTTCAAAAGTGCGAGAGGCATCAATCCGAATAAGATTTACATATGACTTGTGTGAGGGCCATAGAATCAGATTCAATAAAAAAGGGGAGATAGCTAAACTGTAGAACAAGCTGAAGACCATAAAATAAAGCAAGAACATCTGCCTGAAAGCTATTAATATAAGACAAAATCCGATAAAAAGTAACTTTGACGTGCCCTTCATAGTTACGAATAAGACCACTACCTTCCGCCTTACCATATTGATGCAAAAAAGACTCATTAATGTTTAGTTTAAAATGATCCAAAGGCATGGCTATCCACAAACAAAAACGTAAATGACGCACAGGTTGCAAAGAAACCTGACAGTCAAAATCACCAAAAATATTATTCTCCAAAGTAGTAATCGTATATACGGAAGACCATCACTTTTTTAATATATATAAACAATGGAGAGCATATTTAGTGATTAATCTGATTATAAATTAGAATAAATTTTAATAGCATTTAAAAATTTAAGCTTTCATGCAATTGAAAAATCTCTTATTTATTTAGTTTGTAAATAAAATAATAATAAAGAGCTAAATTGAATGTTAAAAAAAGAAATCCTTTTAACGTAAGTACCTGAGTATATGAAGGGATAGTATAACTACTAGCATGATATGATGAGTTGGTCATTGTTACCTAATTGGAAACGTGGATCATGTAATAAAAAAAAAAATGTTACATATCATTTAATTGGTGGGGCATTATTAGTTGGGTTTTCTCATCTTGGTGTATGATCATTACTCATGATGAGTTATGACCACATGTTATAATGATGGATTGCAAGATTTTTTATTGCATTAAGGAGTTTGCGAAAATGACTCAAATTTTCCATGATATGATTTGTAACAATAACTCTATAAAATATTTATAAAAATGACCACACACGGCGAAAGCTGTATATCATTTGGTTGGATATAGTTTATTATTAAGATGTTGATGTTATAAATTTTGTATTCACTTGTTGGCATATGATTGGCTTATCGATCTAAAATAAATACGAATTAATTGTAATTATAGTTGATTCATTTATCAGGTAATTAGTGTGATTAGTTAAAACGGCGAATTTAGTCAAATAGTAATTAATTCTGATCGGCCGAATAAAGTTTAAATAATTTAAATCGGTTAAGTATGAGAACATCCTTAAGATAATGAGAGGTCACACGAATTGATGAAATAGTAAAAAGATTACCATAAATTAAGGATATAAGAATTGAGATAGAAGCGATTTCAACCGTCTTGAAAAACGATAATCATATCTACTCAATATCAAAGTCGACCGAAATTGGGGAGAGGAAAAGAGCAAAATCAATCAAAATAGAGAGCGATAAGTATTTCGGCCGAAACTCATGGAGGAGTGGGGAGAAATTAATTGCACTGAACCTAGAAAAAAAAAGCCAATTAAAAGCTAAGTGAGTAACTAACTTACTAAAAATGTGACGGGACGCATATAATAGATAAATGATACTATAATTAAGAAAATGAGATATTAAAGTCAACTTAATTATTAATTTATCATTATAAAATTTACCTATAAATAAAAAGCTTGAATAAACATCCTTAAGTTGATTTAACCCTACTTTAAGACGAACCATAAACCCCTTTTATTTTTATCTCTAGAAGGAAAAAAGCAATACGTATCAAAGCAGTGTACCTCAGCTGCTGGCTTAATTATGGCTCCATTACTGGCTTTAATTGTGGAAGCATGGATAGGGGGACAATTCCAATTATTGGTGTTGGAAAATTAGTATCCAATTTTGGTACATTTTCTATTTTTTAAATTAGTATCCAATTTTGGTACACTTTCTATTTTTTTAATTATTCCCCAATTTTTTTTTTCTCTTTATTTGTTATGATTGGCCTTATTATTATTGATTAAATTATTTAGTACCCAATTAAAAAAAATTAAAAAAAAAAAAAAAAAGGTGCATGGAAAATAATGTAATATTCTCGCCTAACAAGGACCATGATCTTGTCCATTCATTACTGCTCGCAATGATGATTACGTGTTTAGAATATCTGTGTCTTAATTAATAATTTTAGTGATTAACTAATTCTTTGGATTACGGGCCGGGCCGACAAGATGTTGGGCTGTGATTTGAAGTTGTCCCCACTAGTGCCTGCTAGCTGTCCCACGTGTTTCTCTTTGTCAAAACCGGACTCAATAATAATGATTTTATTTCCTCTTTATTTAATAATGATTATTATTTCTATTTTTGTTTTTCTTATTTTATTCATCGTTTTTTGGATGGAGGGGCCCCAGTCCAGTTTCCGTTGCTTTCCGTTCTCTTTCATACAGCGTCCGTCCGTCCGATGCTCATTACCCATGTGATTGTCACGTGAACGAGTCTCCCTGCGTTTTGTTACGTCAATAATCATTCACTCGGCCTCACATCATTGAAGTTACCGCTTTGCCCTTAACAAACAATAATTGAAACCAATTATTGGTCAAAAGAGAAGATGTCAATAAATAAATCTGTCCAAAATACGAAAAATGTCACATATATATATATATATATATAATATAAATTGATCCTGATAGTTGATATCAATCATATAGTATTAATAGATTATGATTAAATATTAGAATTTCTCTTTAATATCTTTGATATATATCAGTAACAATACGTAATCATCTCTCAATTCTTGATTTAAAGTATGCTCCAATATACAAAGTAGTAGTTATACTTAAGCGACACATTGAAAAACTCTTAATAAAACACAATCATGATGTGTGGATGGAGGAGGAGGGGCAATAACTTCTAGTTATCGAAAATCAAATTACAATCGATAAGATGGGGGACCTTCTTATGTATTCATCCACGATCCAACCAAACAATGCACTGTTTTGGTTGGTCCTACTCCTACTTCAAGTACAAGATTCTTTTTTTCTGCCCACGTGAGTCGCATGTGAACACAAGACCGGACCCCATAAATTGATGGTATTATTTTCTGATCAAATTATTCAAGTCTTTTTATTTTTTGACAGTGACCACGTTTCTTTCCTCATCGCTGTCCCCGCACACCCTCTCTCTCTCTCTCTCTCTCTGGCTGTTCAATCATTGGTACGCCATGACGACGTGGATGCAGGTGATTGGAATTTTTCATAGGTGGGCCCCAGCGGCCAGTACAACTCGCTGCTGATTGGACTTGTCAGTTGGCTTAGTCACGTCTTTCATCATAAAAGAATCTTAAATTTCCTTAACTCCGTCTATTCATATGCAGATCTATATGATATGACATGATTTCTTATATGTACAAAATGCCTTGTACATTAAGTCCCAACCTCCGTTACAAATTGACGTTATCTGTTCATGTCCAAGAGGTATTCATCCTCCCAAGTTAGTCACGTTACGTATTGATCTTATCAGCATTTCTTAATGTAATTTAGTAACAAGTATTTGGGTCTCAATGATAAGTTATTGCTCGGCAAGTTTGAGGTTCTTTTTGTAGCTTGAACCGTAGTTCAGAGTCTCATTAGAAATTGAATATAATTACTTATGTTAATATCAAAAAAATTTATTGTCAAAAAATTTAAAAAAATTTAGAAGATTTATATGTCGAGCTCGTATTTTGACATACATAATCTTTAACAAGATATACATGAGTGAAAGTTACTTTTATATTATATAATAAAATAATATAAAAGAATGGTAAGGAAATTGATATAGCACAGACTTTCTTTTTGAAATATATACTGACAAACTAACCAAATTAATGCTAATAAAGTAAAATAATAATAAGTGAAAATAATAAAATATTAAAAAATATAAATAAATAACACTTTAATAAAATGATAAATTAAAATAATAAATCTAATCTATGATAAAAAATAAACTTTAAGTTAACTTCTCCTATGAAAATAATAAATGAACAAAAAAATAAATGAAGATGTCTAATTCATAACTGATAGATTGAGACTATCATTTAGGTAAAAATCAGTGCTCTAATTACTAATTTCGAAGAGTGGATCTATAAAAATATATAATTCCCGAACTAAACGAAAAAAAGATAAGTATGGTGTATAACTTTGAGATAAATTTTTCTGGAGCATAAAGATGATTTCCGAGTGTTGCTCAGTTTTTTGTTGATCGCCGGTTATCATTTTGGTGATCGAAAAAATATTTTGAGTGATGAAAAATATTTTTTAGGTGATTGAAAGGATTATTTTTGCCTTCCACCATACCTGCTATTTATAGGCAAATGCATTGATGATACTCTTGTAAATAAGTTGAAGTTGACATCTACTTCCTCCTTAAATCTAGCGCCACTCACCCCACTTCGTATCTCCCACCACCTTTTTAGTTAGATGGTTATTAACTCAACTTTCACTCGACTTTCGATATAGATTCATTGAAACCATGTCTCCCTACCTTCCTCGATATAGCTTCTATCATAATTCTTATGCTCTTGATCAGTTCTTATGACATATTATTATTTATAGGATGCTCTCATACTTAACCGAATGAAACCATTTAATTTTTATTCGGTTGATCGGAATTAATTACTATTCGATTAAATTCGAAATTTTAACTTATTAATCTAATTAATGATATTAATTAATAAATTTTAATTATAACCGACTAGCATTTATTTTAAGTTAATAAACCAATATCTTATCAATAGGAATCTATGAATCCAAGCATCAAGAATTGATGAATTCCCCGCCCAAACGTAGGGCCATCGCGGATGTTGGAGTTGGAATATCCATCTTTTTAAAGTTTGACTAATAATTAATCTAAAAAATACATGTGTAGTATTAATCTAAGAGGGCAATCGGTATATATTCCCACGATTTAAAATGATGATTATTTATTATTGTATTTATTTTTATCTAAAATAAAAAAAATTATTTATATTTCTCGAACACCTAAAATAATAAATTAAGTATTTATTTTAAAAATATGTGTTTTTAATATAAAATAAAATAAAATATTTATTTATACATAATTTTTCATAATATTTAAATTATAGTGAATAAATTACGTAATATTTTAATAATTTTATTTAAAAAGTCATAAAATGCTTCTTATTCAAAATCATTATATATTACTAATTTTTTTTATATATAATTAAATAAATAATAAAAAAAATTACTCATTTTTATTTCACCTCATTTCTATTCATATTTCATAACGAATAAATCATATGATCATATAAATCTTGAAAAATCAAGCATTCAACAGCAAAATAGGCTGATATAACTTATTCTCATTGATTGGATTGAAGTATTCTACTCCTAAAATATACAATAATACCTCATCAATCGCCGCTTTAAAAGAAAGGTCAAATTGAAGAAAAATGGTAAGAGAGAGTTCAGAACTGCAATGGCAATTTCAGTAATAACATGTCCTTCCTCGTCAACTTGATTGATATGCGCTACCGCAATTATTAGAACTCCACGTAGTTCCCAGGTGGCGCACTGTTTCCGAAGGACAGCAAAGCACACGTGTACGATTTATAATACCCGCACGTGCACGTGCACTTTCGGTCAAAGTTACGCTGTCTTTGCTGGATCTAGTCAACGGTCAAACGTATCGTAACTTCCCCCCCCCCCCCCCTTAAAAATAGTACACAAATAATAATATTAACAATAATTTTTCCATTATACGCATTCCCTTATCTTACCAAATCCGATCTTCCAAGCACCTTCGCTACAGGAATGGTCGGTTTCTCAGTACGGAACTATCAGATTAAATACTTAAATCAAATTAAAATAATGATGGTTGTTGATAGTGGAAATTCTCACACGTGTGTCTTGAACTATTAGCATAAATAAAGTTTAAATTTTTTTAATAAATAAATTATATTTATAATTAATATATTTATTTCAGTCGTATATAATTATATAATTATATAATTATATCTTATATTAATATTTTTATACGTATAAAATGAATCATTAACTCGTAAATATAATATGACATAAACTCAAACCAAAATTTCAATTAAAAAAATAAAGGATCTAAATTGATATTTATATAAAAGATGAGAATCATAAGGATCCTCAATGCGATGCACTGTGGGGCCCACGAATCAGGGCCATGTGACCGGCTGAGCTGGTCACCATGTGAAATGATTAGTAGTTGGGGTTAGAGAAAGTCTGGTTTTTTCCGTTAATCGATGTTTTGAAGTTGTTGATTGATTCTTGAGTTGGGCTGCACGTGTATTGTACAACTGTGCGCATTCATTAAGTTCAAGACTTTTTAAAGTAGTGCTTTGAATTGACGAAACTATCCCTCATTGATTGCACACATTTGATTTAAGTTGTTGCTTGAGAAGGGGAGGTTAGTTATGGAATGTAGAAAGATTGTATGATTTTTCATCTTCTATATGCGATTATATTCTATTGCATCAAAGCATGCATGTTATGCTGGTGGTCTAATAGTTTTTATAAACCGACCTTTTAGAATTGTTATTTACGAATGATTTTGCATACAAAATAATAGTAACGATGATAATGATAATTGTTAACGACTAATGATTAGATTAATACAATTAGACTTAGTTATTGTTTGGTTGTCAACGTGGGGGTGGTCATGATTAGTGAGAAAAACACTAACTCCCCAAGAACTAGTACGAGTAATAGTAGACGTGTGTGATGTTTTGTTTAATGATGTCTTACTTAACAAATGCTGGATTCCAATTAAGCATAAACGTGTTCAACTTGCACTAATTATTTTTCTACTTCTGAAATCTGAACTGTTCTAAGTTGGGAACTGTATTAATACTGTCCCGATTATATATACAGTATAGTTGTATTGGATGTATGCCGAGTCAGCTAGTGAGTCAATGTTAGATAATTTATGTCTAACTTATTATATGCATGAGATTAACGTGAATAAATAAAAAAGTTTTTCCCTTTTTTTTTTTTTTTTTTTTTTTAAATATTTAATTTTCTCTTTCTCTCTCTCGATTCCTGTGTTTCTAAGTTCTTGTTTTCACGTTCTAATTCAACTCGATTTCATCCGATTGATATAGAATCAGAACTCCATCAATCGATCATCGTTCATATTTGAATTTCTCAATTCGTCCATTTCTTTCCATTCTTTTTCTATTTTCAATTTCCCTTCTTCTTTCAATCTCTTCCATTCTAATGTGGAGTGATTTAGAACCAGAAGACCGCCATGGTTGAGGAACAACCTAATCTGGTATATCCAACTCTTACTCGGTTGATTGATCCATTTCATTGTGATTCTCCTCAATTCACTATATCTTCATCTAGCTGATTATCTAGGTTTGGTTCTTATTTCGGACAAGTTATATGGCAGTGAGAATTATGGGATTTGGTCTAGGTCTATGACTATGGCACTCTTGTCAAAAAAGAAAATGGGATTTGTTACTGGTAAATTTGTCCAACCTGCTGTTGATTCGCCTTTCTTTGTTGCCCGGGAACAATGTAATCCTATGGTTTGCTCTTGGATCATTAACACAATATATGCTGAGTTAGCCACTGATGATGTTTTTACCCCTTCTGCTCATATTTTATGGTCTGCTTTGACAGAAAGGTTCAATAAGGTTAATGATTCGCGAGCTTATGCAATACAAAGGGAAATTGTCAACCTAACTCAGGGAACCTCATCTGTGGCACAATATTACACAAAGATGACAACTCTTTGGGATGCGTTTTCAGCTTTAGTGGCATCAGCTTCCTTATTACCAATTGAACAACGTCAGCTATTGTATCAGTTCTTTATGGGCTTAAATGATAGTTGCAAGGCACTTAGAATTATGATACTTTCAACAGCTCTTTTGCCTAGTGTAAACAAAGCCTTCTTTATGGTCAATTAAGATGAAGGAAACAAACAACTAGCTACTATAAATGCACATCCTGTGAACACTGCATTGTATAGCAACAATGGCACATCTTCTGTTACGGGAAACAAGTCTCAATTCCAGAAACAAGTTGCTGGAAATGGAAATAACAATGAAAATGGGAAGAAAACTGAATGTGAATTTTGTCACGTCATAGGTCATCGCAAAGAGAATTGCTATAGACTAATAGGATTTCCCCTTAGTCTTAAGTTCAAAAATCCCAAATGTGTTAAAAAACAGTCTTATGTTAATAATATTTTCACTGGTAGAATGATGGTAATGGTTCACCCTCACATATCAATCCACCTCCTTCAATATCACATGAGCAATATGAGCAGATCATGAAGTTGCTGAAACATGATGAGCAACCACTTACTCCAGTCACAAATGCAGCTAATGTGGAAGGTGTGCATCTAAGCCTAACTTCTAGTCATATGAAAGATGATTGGATAATTGACACAAGAGCTACTACACACATTACGT
This sequence comes from Coriaria nepalensis, assembly GCA_027186245.1. NCBI lineage: Eukaryota > Viridiplantae > Streptophyta > Magnoliopsida > Cucurbitales > Coriariaceae > Coriaria > Coriaria nepalensis. The sequence continues at coordinate 3,312,375 of CP114486.1, forward strand.
TTGATTTTACTGCTTTAAGTTTTGTTAAATCATGTGCACACAATCCATCTGTAGAAATCATTCTTACTAATGGTAAACGTACCTTATCCACTCATTCTGGTTCAGTTACTCTTTCAACATCCAACACTCTATCTGATGTCTTATACATACCATATTTTTTATATAACATTCTGTCTATTCCAAGGTTTACTATCAACAACCATTTCACTGTAACCTTTTATCCCTCATTCTACCTCTTTCATGACATATTGACTGGGATTATCATGGGGATTGGCAGGAAGCAATATGGCTTATATCACTTTGTCTCATCACCGAAATTACAGATTGCTGCTCAATTTGTTTGTAATGAGAAAAACAAATATTCTATTTCAAATAAATCTTTGTCTGTTTCCTCCTTTCCATCTACTTGTCTCTGGCACATTAGATTTGGTTATGTATCATTGTCTAAACTTGCTTGTATCCCTACCTTACAAGGCCAGTTAAACCTCAATGAAATACAAAATTGCATTGTTTGTCCACAAGTAAAACAATCTCGAATTCCTTTTCCTCTAAGTTCTACCAGAGCCAATCAACCCTTTGACATGCTGCATATGGATGTTTCGGCCCCCCTATAAAGTGCCAACACATAATGGTTCACGTTTTTTTCTGACCATTGTTGATGATCACACCAGATGTACATTTGCTAATCTTTTGTCGACTAAATTGTGTGCTGAGTCAGCTAGTGAGTTAGTGTTAGTTAGAAATGCCAGTTGTAGTCAAAGGCGTTAGTTTGTCAGATAATTTATGTATTAATGTTTATTAGGTTAAATAGAGATTATTACTGTATGCCTGAGATGAACGTGAATAATACATAAAAACCTTTTCTTTTCCTCTCTCTCTCGTTTCCCTTGTTTCTGAGTTATTGTTTTCACGTTCCAATTCAATTCAATTTTATCCAATTGACAAGTTGCACAATTTGTCTTCTGTATAGAAAGAAGCAACCCATCATTGGGCTAAATCTAGAGGTAGTAAAATGAGTCGTGCCTAGCTTAGGCACGAACATGATACGACTAAAATGTCTCGTGTGGGTATGGACAACATGATAGGGCCGTATCGGCCCAAGCATGCCCCGTCGGCCTAGACCTGCTTCTAACCTGTGGCGCATGCCTTCCAGTCCAACGGCTGGGCTGGCAGCATGCATGAGCTGATGGGGGAGGGGGATTTAAATCCCACTCTCCGGCCTCACTTTCTTTTTTCTAAAATTTAAATTTAATTTCATATGCTTTTCTCTTCATTTTTTTTTGATAAATATCAATTCTTTCCCTCATAATTTTCACACTTCAATCTCTAAATTCCAAATTTCTTCTCTTTCAAATTACATATAATTCTTAATTTCAGATATTGATAAGATGGGATTGACCATCAATAGCCCCATCCGAGATGTAGATGCCGAGAAAAAGAAAGCTGGAATTGACCATCTAAGAAATACAAATTAACTGCCATAATACCATGATAACATATTCTAACTCTGTCAACTAACACAACTGTAAGTATTTTCCTTTCTGATGCCAAGTTTTCCTAGTCACTTAGCCAGAAACTTGGTCCGCGTATGTACGATCGATCCTCTGTTTCACGTAGTCAAATTTGAATGTATGTTTTAAGTAAACGAAATGACAAACAGGGTATATATCTATATTTAAGAAATACCTCGGAGGGCATGAATCACTACAACAACTTTCGAGGCATGCAACCACATAATCTGGGTTTGGATCGAAGAAAAAAGCTGTCTGCCCAAATGGAGACCTTTTTATATTTAGATCGTTTAATTATGTTTTTAATAAGCTATCCATACATATACGAAAATAGAGAAACAGTGAGCTAAATGGAGAAGAAGCATGAGAATTATGGCTCGTTTGGTTGCCAATCTTCATGAATCAGGAAATAGAATCGTTTCATTCTATCGTTTGGTTAACTATAAAATATATAACGGAATGAGATGTAGAATTCATATTTTTCCCACCTTTTCTTTTCCTTAGGAGGGAGGGTCGAAATCAGAAATTTAAGATAGAGAAACGTGGTTTATTTTTCAATTATAAAATATAAAGAAATAAACACTCGCAATTTAACATTGATTTATTAAAAATTGGAGCGAATAGGTTATCGTCTCAAATATTCTTCTCTTTCTTTTTCCCCTCTTCGCAACTATTGTGACCTAGTCTGGAGCTTTTAACCATCATGACAAATCACTCTCATCTATGTTGCCATTGAAGTAGTATGGAGCTTTGAAGCCATTTGAATTAGGTAATAATTCTCTTATACGTGCTTTTAATAATATCTTTAAGATTTTTCTTACTATTAGTAAGAAACCATTAATTCTTCTTGGGTTGCAATTAGATATTAACAAGTGGTAGTTTGTGATGTGTAGGGAAATACAAGAGGAATGGATCGTTAACAAAGGAGGAGATTGAGGATTATTAGAAATTGAAGCAAAAGGTGGAAGAACATCCTCAAGACAAATAGCCGGTACATTAAATTTATTAATCTTTTTAAAGGTTAATCCCTTTTATTTATTTCTAGTACTGATCCTGATGTGAGATTATGTCTTAGTGTGGGGCATTGCAGGTGGACTAACAGAAACTGGGCATTTCATAATGAACCTCCTATTTTTGAAACTTCATCCAAAACTTACATCTAGTAGTTCTACGTTGCCAAGATGGCTTCTTAATTAAACAATTTGAAACATAATGGATTGTAATTTAGCGAGTACTGTTTGATTATAAGTTTAGTATTTTGTAATATAAAGTGTTAGATTATATGTATATATACATATATATTATGTGTTGATTGATAATTATTTTTTTGAAGTAATTAATGAGACAGTTCATAAATTATCGCAATGATTTCCACGTTCAATCATAAAAATAATCAATATTGATAATTTACTCGATTGTTATAATTTGATCAGCCTAAATATTAAATATAATATATAAAAATATTATCTATATACACTTTAATCTGAGTATAGATTCAAAAACCATTAATATGAAAAATGTACAATAATAGAGAACACATAAAAAAAAAAATTGTAAACACACCTAAAATAGAATCGATTTAAGGAAAACTTCACCGATCAGAATGATCTAGATTTTTGGCCGAAATCGAAGCTTAGATCGACGAGCCCTATAGCACCGTGATAGATATATCTAATCTAAGCACAACCTTTAATCTCAGATCTCAATCAACAAATCAGATTTATCTCTAAATGCATCAAACCCTAGAAAATCATACAAATCTCTAAAATACATAAGGAAATGTAGCTTTCAAGCAATGATCAAAATCACAGATGCAACCAGATAAATCACATAAGAGAAAGAGTTTAGAAACAACAAACTAACTAATCAAATAGATTCAGAAATAAGAGGGGGCAAGATCGAGAAGAGATATTGCATAGAGATTGCAGCTGAGAAAGCAAACAGGAGAAGTAAAATCTTAACCCTAAGTAAACTGGGTTATATCATATATATATTAGGACCCAACAACAAAACTGGATAGAGGTACGGGCCACTCGATTGGACCACAATATGGTTGCCTCATGGGTCATCCAGTATTGGGCCTCAACCTAGTTTCCACAATATCGATGGGTGGAAAGTTTCATTGACCCGTCGATTATCATAACTTCTTGCTTACTCGATGTGTCGATGGAGCCTTGAATCCGTCGAATATCATAACTTCTAATTTATTCGACGGGTTGATGGGGCCTTTGACCTTTCGATCAGTAGATGCATAGATCGACATCTCGCATGTCGGCCTGAGACTATATACCATGAGCTCATTATAAATAGTTATTTTACAATTGAACGGTGGTGGTTGATAGAGGCAACGATGAAGGAGTTGGTGAAGTTAGTAGTAAAATAGTATAGAGATGGAAAATTGATTTAAAAACTAAAATGTTTTAAAAGTGAATAAAGTTTTGGAATTAAAAATATAAAAGAAGACAATTTATTTAAAGTAAAATTTAAAATTTAAGATTATTTTATACGGAATCATGACTTCATTATAGTTAAAATTTCAAAATAGAATATTTATTAAGTTATGAAAAATTTAAAATGTTCATTATAATTATCAAAAAATTTGTAAGTTCACCATAACTTTTCCTTTTATTTAATTAATACAAAACGCAAATCACACAATTACATTTACATAGACATAGGAAAATAGTAAGGAGACTAAATAAAGAGTAACAAAATGAATTTTTTTTTATAGCGAAACAACCAAAATGGTTGAATGACAACATTTCCAACTCAACAAAGTAAAAGAGAGCAATTTTATTGAGTTAGAAAGATTGCCAACTCAATTATTTTGTCTACGTTTAGTCTTTTTTTGATCAACCTTCCATGCCATTAACACGTTCTGATTTCTTTGACAATTAACACAACTATCAATATCATGATGTTTTCACATTCATAAAAGGCTGAAATTCATCCCTCCGGGTTGTATGTACGGTTGATCCGCTCTATCAAGTAGTTTTCACTGCGTATAGGAGGAAATCTATGGAAAATTTCATTAATAGAAAGAATTCAGTATCATATCTTAATGCATAATCAAGCAAAAGAAAAGTCAAACCGGGTTATTTTAATCTATATATAAATACCTTGGAGGGCATGAATCACTACAACAACTTTCAAGGCATTCCACCACACAATCTGGGTTTGGACTAAAGAAAAAAGCCATCTGCAGAAGAAAGGAGAGCTTTCAATGAAGTAAACATGACAACAGGGACAGAAGTAACAAAGAGGAGAAGCATGAAAATTACAGAATAGCGTTCTTTCCCTGTCGGCATCACTCGATGTAGAGTTGACCTAAAACAAATTACACAAGTTAAGTATAAGAAGAATGCATATCAAAATTTATATATCTGCATATGAAAGCTGAAAGTAATAGAATATTATCAAAGTATGAAGACTGAAACGTACCGGAACAAACAATTGGTCCATCTCTCCATCAAGTCACCGATGTTAACTATCAAAGCCCTATACAGTAATTAATAGAAATGATCAAGTTTATAGAATAAGCCAATATCAGTCTCTAACAAGAAAGTTCTAAACTCACCCATCGATATGAACAACATCCTCCCAAACCCGAGGCTGCCTGGACTTATCCCGACAAACCTATTGACGTAAAAATTTGCTAAAGATCATTACAAGGATGAGGTCTTATAAAACAACAACACAAATGATTTGTAAGAAAACAACATGCCTGAAGTCCAGGAATACCATTAGTGGCAAGGAGAGTGATCATGCCATAATCTGAATGCGCAGAGGCACCATATGTTATTTCTTCATCAGCTGATTCCACTTCACCTAAGAAGTAAAATTAAAGAAAGCATATTATATTGTATGATCCCTTCACCTTAGAGGACAGATAAGAAGGCAGAGAGGAGAAGAAATACAAGTGTTACTAAACCTGGATAACACATAAGGCGAAGATATACCATTGGATCATTTAAGGCTCCAACTTCTTCAAAAAAATTTTCATCTAGGTCCAAAGCTAGTGCAATTAAAGAGACTAATCTATTTCCGGCCTGCCTGAAACGAAGCTACTACCATTTTAGTATTTGTAGCTGGCATGTGTTGATTACAATGTGCTTAAATGCATAGTAGAAAATCGAAAAGAGAAATCATAATTTAATGAAATCAACACCAGAAGGAAACGTGGGAGATTACATGAGCTTTCTGTAGTAGCACTCTATAGTATCTCTCCAAGAAGGTAGAATTTCTGAGGTTTCCTTGCAGAAATACTTTCATGGTGACGATTCATTGAACAATATTCCAATATAATTAATTAAAAAAAAAAGAGTATCTGATTATATGATGCACCTTCTGGAGGCCATTGATTTAAATCACATTGAGCTGCAGTATCTGCCACAGGACCGATAGTAAAGCCCTCTTTTGAGTCGCCTATTAATGGTGGGAGAAAAAACAAAACGATGACTAACTGAGCTCAGCTAAATCAGATTAATTTTAAGAGTTGTAAAATTTGAAGGAATAAAGAGAAGACAGAAAACCTTTGGAACTCGAATCAGGATCGAGATTTTCTTCATAAAGAGGCGAATAGCCTCTGTTTTCCTTGCGAGCGAGTTTCATCTTCACCTCCAGAGGAAGTGAGAAGAACTTCTGGCTTTCAGCGAAAACTTTACGGAGAAATTCTTCATCCACTCCATGATTCACGAGGTAGAAGAAACCACAATCTATGCACGCCTATTTAGGCAAAGATTACATAAGCTGGAAATTGAAAGCAAAAATGGCCGAATATTATATATGAGCAGAGTAGAATTGTTATAAGGAAATACTTGACGGATAGAAGCGGCGGTAGTGGTGCGATCAGGTGAGAATAAGTCTATAATAGGGAGTTGCATAACCGTCTCCATCTCCGATCAGTCACGCCCCTGCTTTCTTCTTCTCCGCTGTTTCGTTCTTCTGTTTGTGGAGGGTACTAATAAGACAAGAGTGCTTATAGGAAGTAAGAGAGACCGTTTGGATCTGGGTTTAAGAAAATATGTTTATAAGTGAAATTATTAGTAGGAATATGACTGAAATACTCTTAAAAGAAATTTAATTAATGAATTATAAATATGCTTATAAATATTTCCAAACAAGCCCTTATTTAGGGTGTTTGGCATTAAACTAAGTAGAAAAAAAAATGCTTATTTTCCGTAATTTTCAATTTAAATTATTTTAATTTCAATCAATCAATCTACTATCTACTGTTGCAAGATGATAGCCGAAATTTATTTCATACTTTATCAGTTTATCTCCTTAAAGAGTCCACTACTCATAAATATGCCTCAACGATCATATCAACTAACATAACGACATCACCTAAAAAGAGACATAAGAAACAACAGATTCCTTGGGCGACTCCTTGGCACAAAAGATTTCTCTTTTTAGAAATCTGAGCATGGTAATATCATCTGATTCTACAAAACTAATACAACTTTTTTTAAGATGCAGAAAAACAACCAAGAAACTCGGCCAAAATATCATCAGCAAAATCTTAGACGTACAACTCTGAAGTGGGATGATCATGCACACTTGATATAGACAGATCATCCATGGGAACGGGTAGATTGAGGCCTTAGAATCTGAAATCTCAAAATCCTAAAAGAAATTCTCTCTTTGTTTCAGCTAAAAGAAGCTGAGAATGGTAATTACAATCCTCATCTTTTGACAAATCTGGGTTTCCTAATTCCGCTAGAAGTTGTATTATAGACTCTTCCTATATGTTCCACACCCTGCTCTTCCTCGTCACTAGTTTCATCAGACCTCCATCTTAATTCACCATTTACATTTCCGTCATTTGCGGACGGAGTCTCCTCTCTTTGCCTGAAAATTAAAAAGAAAAATTAAACTCACACTTGAGGAATGCGGAAAGTAAATTGATGGAGCATAGAAAGTACATTATATACTTACCCCCAAGAAATTTCAATTGGATCGTTATTAACCATTTTCCATGGTGCATCCTCTCTATCTGATTGTGCTCTCTTATTAGACACATTCCTGTGAGTACCATTTGAAGTCATTTTAAACAAACCATTGTTGCTGCTGGGTGTGGTAAGTGGACTGGCAGTGACCCTTTGAAGGTATGGTGAAGTAGTGGTCTGAAATTGGCTAATTAATCTATCCCGATCTCTTTCTGGTGAGATTTTATCAAGGTGATTGTAAAGGAGGTGGGTTTTGGGAAGTGTTCGAGGTTGATTTCTGTTCTTTTGGAAGGGTGAGGTATTCATAGGATTGGCCTGGCTTCCAGAAGTTGAAGTATTTTCGAACTTAAAACTTCCACTGAAGAGGCTATCTTGAGGTTTCTGCTCTCTTTCCATATTCGTAAATGGCCTTTTCTGTAGAATTAAAGGGGTGCCAAATTCGGAGGGCTGCTTTTCCAATGCCCCACCTAGTTTTCCTGGAGTTTCTGAAGCCAAGGGTTTTAAGAGTAGAGCTCTCTGGTCTTTTGTGTTGAGAGTAATAGAAGCATCAATAGATGAGGGAATCAATAAATTGGATGAGCTTTGTTCTTGGGTTATAGGAGGATCATGTTTTACTGGCATTTCAACTTCTCCGATAGAAGTGACACCTATCTCAGCCAATTTTCCAGCCTTCACTTGATTCTGCTGGACATCTGGCAGTAGCTTCATAAATTGATCCTGCTCAGCAAAACAGCAAAGCATTACCTAAATTTATAGGACTTGAAAATCCCCACTTCAGCTAGTTTTTTTTTTTCTGGCCCAAACACTAGCTAATAAGATTTTAAGTAAAGTTGTGTCGGATTGGTTTTTTATTCCTTTCTTTCTCATGCAAATGGGGGACACAAGGAGAGAGCGATTCTTCCCCATCTTAACTAGTTTCTTTCATAAAGTTCTTTTTCCCTCATTTTCTTTTGAATAAAAATGAGATGAGGAATCCCCAACAGAACCATGTGGTTAGGGTAAACTATTTTCCGTAGCTAACCATCACAAAACAACATTTGTAACTGCTCAGCTTAGGGAATGCTGCAGTATGTCAACAAAGTTGTCATCTTAAATGAAAAGAGATGATGGGAAGTGAGAGTTTGAACCACTTACAACAAATCCTTCTCTCCAGTGACTTATTGAACTCATCCCTGATGAGACGTCTTCACCTATATTCTCAGAAATGAAGTCATGCTCCACGCTTCGAAGCATAAGGTTGACTTGGTATGCTTCAGAATATCGATACCTCTGAAATGATTATCTAAAGATTAATATTATATTAATAGTTACAGTTATTAACGGCAGTAACTTCGGATACTGAAATTAGTTACTCAGATTCCACTCCAGGTTAAATTAGTCTAGAAACAGTAATTACCTGAAGATAGTATAGAAAGAGAAGACTCCCAACGGTTGTTGAAGGGTTAAACATAGACCATTCTATCAAGAATTTGTGCAGATGTTTCTCCTCATCAGAATTCCACGGTAACTCTATAATTCGATCCACAAGATTTCGTCGAATACATAGGGCACAAATTTCAGTGACCAATACTTTTACCCAGTCCTCCCAGTTTCTACGCTCTCCTTTTAGGCAATCAGAAGCATCCCTAGATGGTCCATACTTTTTGGTTTCCCTTACTTTTTTGCAGATCATTCTCTGATATGTAAATGCTTCGATCAGAAGTCCACACTCCACCCTAACCCGAACTGCAGTAACAGCCTCACCAAGTGATTCTGGCATATCACGGCCCGACCATCGTAAAAGCATCAATGCCTGATCAGGATTTTTCCTTTCTAACAGAACTTGAGTAATCTTAGGATGAGTTCCTGGGCTTGAGATCTCTAGGAGAAAGTGGCCAGCTTCCTAAGCAATATTTCATTAAAAAAGAAAAAAGGTTGGTATGTGAAATTCACTAAGAGAATCAAACTTACATTGTTCAAGATAGAGAGGAAGAAGAAAAAGAGCTTATGGACTGTCACCTTGAGAATGTAACAACACACTTCTATACTGCTTTTTCATAATAATATGGAATTGAAATATCTTGGGGAAGGGAGGGATATGATTGTAAAAATCTAGGGGAGTCGGGGGTTTTATGCTCCACCTACAACCCTCCAACCTCCCAAGAGAAAATATATACACTTAAAAAAATGTCACTAGATAAGAAAACCAGCCCTAGCAGTCTAGCATGCACTACAACATGTCATCCAGAACTTCTGTGAGCTCAACCTTCCACCATGACAGAAAACTGATCGATCATGTCAGTGATTGAAATACCAGACTCACTACTTACAAGATGCATATTATGAAAGAATCTCGAGATGAATGAATTTAGCATTGAATGCAATTCCAGGACAAAAAAGATATTCTAGCAGTGAATACAGAGACAGAGAAGAAGCTTATGACAAAAATGTGGAGCTGTTACCTGAAGAGCCTCTTCTGTGTGATCATCCAGTAAATAGAATACAAGAGATTCTAGCATTGAATGTCTTGTTGTATTAAACGTAGCTGCAAAGTCTTCTACGATGGATCTCCACTCTTCATCAGGCAGTGTCCAGTGCCAATCAAACAGGTAATACAGAAACTATAATAGATTAAGAAAATGAAAGAAGCAGGAATTTTGACCAATTGAAAAGATGAAAACTCAGTAAGGTAGCCAAATCAGCCAACAAAAAAATAGAACAAAAGATACAATTGCTTGCTTTGAGACAACCAAATCAGAACTTCCGTATAAAAAGAGTACATCAACAGAAGCTCGAAGACTTCCAAATGGGTAGCAAGTTGCCACCCCTTCTTCTATATCAGACCTGAAATTCAATGTGGTCCCATCTTCCTGCAAAGACCGCATTTCTAATTCCTCTTCAATTTCTAATAGAATAGACTGCTCTATCTCAAGATTCCTAAGTGCATCTTCAATGAACAGGGATCCAGCAGGTCCACTGGCCTCTAAAGAATCGTCTACTGCATTTGGCCAGGAACGCTCAATTGCAGCCGCTTTCCGTTTTCCAACAACAGAGCGCCATGATGTTAAACTGGTATGACGACAGCTTGCATTCTTTAGAAATTGATGTCTAATACACCAGATCATTATCTCCAAATGCTGAAATTAGAAGTGGTTTAATATCTCAGGCTTACGAAAGATTTCACAAGAGAAAAACAAAAGGAATTGCATATATAAAGTAGATTACAGAGAAGAAATAACATGAAGAAGAATTTAGAAGAGCTCCAAAATATTTTTAAACCTGTTTTGTCTTTAATATACTCTCTTGAAGGTGGTGCAGGCCTTCAAGCTGGGCAGAGACAGAACCCTTAAATGATAACTCCAAGGTTTCAAGCACATTGGAAATACCAGCAAGCTGCGCCGAAAACTTAAGCAGCAAACTCAACCTAGGATTCATCTCCTCTATTCCAAAATTGTCTAGCAGAGGATGTTAAGTAAACACTTCAATAATGAATTGTACACAATATAGTGTCGGACATACAACATCAAAACATTCTAACAGATTTAGGATACAAATCACTTTGAGTTCTCTTATTATGTTTTTGAAGGTCTGCTTGCACCAGTCCTTGACAACTACTTCATCCAATAAGAAGGCAACGACAGGGTCACTAGAAACAGCACTTTCATCCATACAAACATCAGTAACATCTGTCAGATTTCTGTTAAGGGAAAACGTGGCTCACTTTTGAAAATAACATGCTAGGTTAGGTGTGATATCGAAATCTCTATGCATGAATATTGGAATACATATAAATATTTGAAAGGAAGTGAGGAAGGTGAAACATAATCTATCTGATAGGAAGTTAAGGAAGCCGTGAAGGATACAATGACAAACTAAAGAAACTAAGCTATTCTCCAGGGCAACATCAAACAAATTATAAAGGTGTTGAACATCAGCAGTTAGTTCTTTCACTCCTGCTTCTTTCTCTTGAAATCTCTCATCACATCTATTGGAGATAAGCCCAGCTTCTATACACTTATAGTAAATACGAAGCCTTATTTTAGGGCCATTCTTTATAATCGGAGTTCTACAAATCGGACAAAGGTCATAGCGTTGACTACATTCTGCACATAAGGAAGCATGCCTACAAGAGTTCAGCACATGATGTACAAAGCGTCCGCAGCTTCTCAAGTCTCTAGTGGCTCTACAATGCTCGACTTTTGCTTCATTGCATAACTCAATCAGATCAATGGATGCTAGGCATTCCAAAGCTTCCTAAAGTTGAAAATAGAAGCAACATAAAATATCTCGTAAAGTTGTACCACCCTTATGTCCAATAAATATGCTATTTAGCAAGAAAAAATCCAGCAAACAAATTATTCTTCATCATTACCTTCGCTACATTCAAAAGAAACTAGTGAATTGACAAGTTATGATAAGTATACATTTAGAGCAGAAAGCAAAAAAAGGAGCTGAATAGTTTGGAAATGAAACACAGTGAGCATAAGAGTAATAAAGTTGCTTTCCGCAGTTACTAGCACCAAAAGCATAATAACTTTAGCTTGGTAATTATATGAATAGTTTAGAATGAAGAAAGTACTCCTCAAATCTTAAGCACTTAGCAACGCAAACTGTTCAATCGAAATTTTGCTATTCTTCACACATATATGCCTAAACACTAAGTTAACTCCCCAGCTCTTCGCAACCTAATTTGACGCTAAACTAGTCTCTCAACCTGTTTAAGACTTTGCAGTAGCTTCCACTACTTTCAAGAGAAAATTTTCTATCCTCTTAGCCATTTAAATGTAATAAGAACAGACAGTAGCTCGTAATATAAGTTGATACTAAACCCTATCGTCTCATAATGTAAAGGCACAGTGATGAATTAGTAATGGTACCTGAACAGCTTGGCTACTATAGTTTGGCTGTAATGGTGAAAAATCAGATCTACTGGCGATTCCGTTGCTGGGAGAATTCGAAGGTGTAGCTGAACCGTTAATTGTCCTATCCATTTCTCAGGGATTGACAACGCCAAGTGAAAAAATTATCCAGAAAAAAAAAAAAAAAAAACTAAGCCAGAGCTAGCAATGGCAAAGTGAAGGTCTAGATTTTCGTAAACGACGCCATTGAAGCTGAAGAAGCTTTTTGAAGAGACTATTTGGACAGCTTTTGAAGAAGTGCGCGCTGCTTAGGGCTTGGATTTTATTCGAAGGAGGCTCCTAATTTAAAATGGCCAAGAAAAAAAAAAAAAGAGAAAAATTAGGAATCTGAGAGCGAATACGACGATAGTCCGAAATTCGGTGGGTTGTAGCCCAGATTTGAAGCCCAAACCCAGTTTTGCTATGGAAGCCCATGTGAGCCCAAATTAATCAAACGTAATACACGAACTAAAAATATTAGCCAAGATTACCCGAATTTGTAAAAAAAAAGTTGTAAATTTTAAATTAATTATTTTTTTTTAAAGAAGGGAGCTAGGCTGGCAGGTATGTCAGTCCACAGATTTAGGCGACCTTTTAAAGCTTATTTTGTCACCTCTGATCATATTTTACTCTGTTAAAATAATAAGTTGTAGTAATATTGATTAATCAACATAGCTCTCCCTATTGTTTTTAAAATCATCTTAACAAACCAAATCAACAACCTTCATGGTTCATAATAACTTTTTCACCTCATATTGAAAATTGAAATGGTCATCGCATTTGAAAATATATTTTTAGAACATTTTATATATGTATTGTATGTTTTCTAGAGATTAGTGAATCTCTTACATTAAGTGAGACGATGAGTAAAATTTGAATTATGATGTTACTGTATGTGCATGCTCTACTTATTATATTATAATTATTTCATTTCAACATAAAATTATGAACACCCACTTGCATATTAAACTAGAGTGAGTGGGTTGACACCGAACATGTAGAGTGAGTTGTTGAGTAACAAAGGAGAAGTAGAAGAATTGGTTGTCGACTTCGTGTGATCCCTATCGATGAAGGAGAATAAGAAAAATAATTGATCTCTTTCTCAATTTTATTTTTAAAATTTAGTTTAAATATATACTTTTAAAGATATTTTATAAGAAGTTAAACACTTAGACATATAGTTAAGTAACTATCCAGACAAGATTTTAATCTCAAATTCTCTCTAAATTTTTGTCTTATTTTCTTTGAAAAAAAGAAAAAGACGGTGACTCCCTAACGACCAGGTAGGTTCATGGATAAGTATATCAAATTAGATCACATACTTCCCATTTAGACATTCTTATACATACATAGCTAGTTAGCCACACTACATTCCTTTCAAAAAAAAAACGTACACAACTCGTTTCCCATTATGGAAAAGCCATTAACCCTAGCTTCTTCCACTTCTTCATAAAAAGGTCCAAAAAGCATAGCACTACTAGACAAAGAAAGCAAGCAAAAACCGAAATGCAAACTGAAATCATATCGAGGAGTAGAATGCGTCAATGGGGCATATTTCCAAAACCGGAAATGGCAGCTCTAGTTCATGATGTTGCTTCATTCACACTTAAAGACCACTCGGAAATCCCTGAGCTAGCTCATCTACTACCTCGACCCCTAACCGCTTCCCCGAGGCACATACAAGTTGTTTCAACCAAATCTGCTTACAGTTATTGCCTTCAATTAACCCATCATGATCATCATCAACATAAAGGCCTTGATCATGATCATCAGATGATTAACTCACATATTGAAGACCGCCCCCAAATAATTATTGACCGATATTGATGATGCATTTTTTGATCTTCCAGATCTCTTGATTGATCTAAATTTTCATGAATATGTTGGTAGGTTTTCTTCATGACATGATCAAATTGTCTTTAGATTAAATCAATTGATGAAACTTAGGTGAATGGCTATTTGGTCATGCATGGCTTTATGATGTGTTTTTGATGACGTGAGGATAGTACTTGTAATTCATATTCTAAGTATGCATCTGTTGCAAGTAATGTTGATGGATTGGGTAAGTCAGAGAAATGACCTTCACTTATACTTAGAGGAAACTGTGTGCAGCTGTGCTTCTCTTGGTTTTGTAGGGACTGCTGGTTCAACAATTGCTGATAGTATAGAGCTGATGAGAAGATTCGGAGCATGTTTGGCTAAATTCTAGAAGCTGTGTGATATATTTGGCTTTGAATTCGATGAATTCAAGTTCACTTGGGTACGTAGAACTACACTGATTTACTGGTCGATAAGCTTGGACAAGAAATCATCATCCTCCTACATTCTCTCAATTAATTCTTTATGATTCTCAGTGATTTAATAGACATGACAGGCGCAAATCTTTTTCGTTGCTGAAGTTTAAAGAACATTGTTGAGGGCTCTAGTTCTATAAGTTTCTGTTTGCTGAGGTTGTATTGGGTTATATATTATGTAGACATGTTAGTATGTTACCTACCACGTTCACATTGAATAACAGAAGTGCTTCTCGGTTAAAATCTGGGTAGGGTAACTTTGCAATCAATCATTATCTAGACATTAATCTGCTTCTATTGAAATGTATCCTCTTTTGTATGACGACCAAAATATCTGTAATTCTTACGGAAATGGAAATAATATAAGCAGAGAAATGGAAAGTTGTAAAGAAAGAAAGATGAACTTAGTTTTTCTTCAATCACATCTATCATATATAAAAAAAGTTACACACGGATGATTCTCTCTGAAGTATAACTTTTGGAAGATTACTTTGGGAGTTTCTGTAACAGCTAAACTCCGCGATATGTTATACGGTTAAATCATATATTTACGTTAGCGCGGATTCAAATATACACGTAAGATCTTAATATAAATTGTCAAACATCATGAAATACACCTTAAAAATTCATTGACATCTATCATATATTCAGTCATTCACCCGGTTTAGCATTTTATGATTCAAACTATTGTCTTCTTTCGCCCCCTTCTTCCTGCCGGAAAAAGTCGGTCAACCAGTCGAGCAAATCTGTTCGGATACCCTCGGGCTTAAAAAATAATTGTTTCTGTTTATGTAGATTTTTTTTTTCTTGACCTTAACTTTAGGCGCAAATTAGTTTATTCCGTTACTCACCGACAATAAACTCTTTGTAAATCACCCACATTGAATATATTCCATATTAGTAAAATGTTTGAGCAATTCTAGAATATCGAAAGGCATGCTGATAAATCAAGAATTAAGTAAGTATTAACATAACAAAAGGTATATCGACCATTATTCTCTCCGACAAGTAATAAAAGACACTTCTGCATATGCCACATAGGCAACGTATTATATTAAGGTGCATAATCAAAATTGTGTAATTAGTTGGGAAGATGAGTTTTTAAGATATTTGATAAACTGTATCAAAGTTTTGGATGTGAGATCAAACCCCTACCATTAATATATAACTTTATAACTTAACCATATAGAAATAATATAGTTTAGCTACTTAGAGAATGCCTTAAGAAAAATCATTCTGACTGTGAACTTTTTATTGATAATAAGGTGCAAGCAAAGATTAAGGAGCACGTGGGAAATACTACACAGTAATCGTAAATATGTAGACAGAAAAGAGACGAATGGGGTTTGGTATAGCTACCTATATAACAGCATTATTAAACTAAAAATGGGATTTGAGTGTTCATCTTCGTGACCACACAACATGGTCTAAACAAAGAATTAACTTACGTTGTTAATTATTGGATCGTCAGCAACAAGCATGATAGCTCACGTACGACGTTGTATACTTGGGACCACAAGCTTTAATTAATTAATGAACACAACTCTCTCTATTCTATTTGAAATCTTCACGACAAACCAAATCAACCTTCATATTATTCTCCCATGGAGAAAGAAAACCCAACCTCATCCTCTCCTTCTCCCAAACCAACAAAACCCAAATCATCAGAAAGAAAACCATGCCTCAAAAGAAAACCTTCAGAAACACTAGAAAGCAATCACAAGGAGAATAGTGATCATCCGATCGTTACATATCGAGGGGTACGCCTGAGAGAATGGGGGAAGTATGTGTCCGAAATTCGTGAACCGAAGAAGAAATCTAGAATTTGGTTAGGTACTTTTAATACCCCGGAAGAGGCAGCTCGTGCTCATGATGCAGCGGCTCTAGCAATTAAAGGTCATTTGACTTTTCTAAACTTTCCTCACCTGGTTCATTTACTACCCCGTCCGGTCACCATGTGCCGGAAAGATATTCAAATTGCTGCCGCTAAAGCCGCTGCTACTATTGATCAAACTATGAAAGTAGTTCCTTTATCTAGTTCTTCACAAAGTGACACTAGTAGTACTAGTGCTAGTGTCGAATCTAATACTCATGATGAAGTTGTTCGTGACCATTTGGAGTCATCCAATCTTGCAGTTGATGATCAGACATTCGCGGATCTTCCGGATCTTTTTCTTGATTCATATTATAATCAGACGACTAATGCGAACATGACCGATGATATCATGTTGAGTACTTCATATTGGGAGTTAACGAGGGTAGATCTTGAATCAACGTTTTGGCGCGAAGAGCAATAATTCATGCAGAGATATGGAAATGGAAATAATACATGCAGAGAAATGGAAAGCTGGGAACGATGAAGATGAACTTGGCTTTTCTTTATTGAGATCTATCATATAATCAGTTATTCACCTGGTTTAGCATTTTCTGATTCAAACTACTGTCTCCTTTTTCTCTCCCCTCCGACCAGAAAAAGTCCGTCGACTGCTCGGACGGGACACCCTTGTTGCTAAAAAAGATCTGTTTATGTAGATTGTTTTATTCATGCTCTATCATGATCATGTGGGATGATTACTTTAGGTTTTCTTGACCATAACTATTTTCCGCAAATTAGTTTACTGTTATCCACCGCCAATTATACTCTTGTTGTCAATCACCCGCATTGAATTATTCCTGTTGGAAGCATTCCATAATATTGATAATTTTAGATATTTTTATATATACTAAATCTTATTATAATTATAAATATTATTTTTTTTATATTTATATTTTAAATATTATTATAATTATAAATATTATATTTATAATTTTAACGAGAATAAATATATCCTAATAAACCATACGCCATATAAATTCTATCAAGTTTTATAATTCTCCTCGATAAGTAACAAAGACACTTCTCCATATTCACACATATGTAAGATACTAACATTTGTTACCACTAGGCGTGTAATTAAGAGGGTGGTTAGTACATCTTATTCATCAACAACACTGACAAATGGAATAACAGTTGAAAAATAGGAAACAGACAAAACCCCAAATGGGGAAACAAAAATAATTTGACTATAAAATAAACAAAATAAACAGTGTGCGTCCAAAAAGACTACGTTAACTTGCTGTTGGAAAGAGCACGTGGGAAATACTATACATTATTGATTAATCATCTTCGTGACCATACAACATTGTCTAAACAAAGAATTAACTTGCTGTTGTTAATTATTAGATCAGCTTCATACAATATGACAGCTTACGGTACATACTTAGGACCACATGCTTGATTAATTAATTAACACAACTCTCTTTATTTTTTTAAATCAAGCAAGCTTCGTATTATCCTCCATGGAGAAAGAACCCAAATCAACAGAAAGAAGACCATGCCTGAAAAGAAAATCTTCAGAAACACTAGAAAGCAATCACAAACAGAGTGTTGATCATCCGATGATCATGTATCGAGGGGTAAGAATGAGGGAATGGGGAAGTATGTATCAGAAATTCGTGATCCGAAGAAGAAATCGAGGATTTGGTTAGGTACTTTTAATACCTGGAAGAAGCAGATTGAGCTCATGATGTAGTGGCTCTAACAATTAAAGGTCATTTGGCATATCTAAACTTCCTTCACCTTGCTCATTTACTTCCCCGTCTGGCCACCGCGTGCCGGAAAGATATTCAAACTGTTAACTGCCAAAGCCGCCTCTACTTTTGATCAAACTATGGAAGTAGCTCCGTTAGCTAGTTTTTTACAAAGTGACATTAGTTGTACTAGTAGTGGTAATAGTACTAGTGTTGAATCTAATGCTCATGATGAAGTTGTTCGTGATTATTTCGAGCCGTCTAATCTTGTAGTTGATGATCAGACATTCATAGTGTCTTTATCTTAATTCCTATTGTAATCAGATGGCTGCCGCAAATATAACTGATGATAACATATTGAGTACTCCGTATTGGGACTTAACTAGGGCGGATCTCAAATCAAAGTTTTGGAGCGAAGAGTAATATTTTTTGACGCCGAGGAGTAGTCCGGTACACATAGGTGAACAAACATCGGATGGACTTGTTCCCGATCTAGATGTTAGTTCACTATGGGCTACCAAATGTTATGCAAGAATGTTATGAAATGTGAATATCTGAATGTGGTCAGGGTACGATAAAGCATATGCATAATAGCCATTGGCTAATGTTTGAACTACTTGATTGCAAGGAATAAGAATTAGGTTGCTTTCATTTTCTTTTTCATATTTATTATTAAATATAGAATCATAGGATAGATATGGTGTTTTTCATTCAACATTTCTGTGTGGCCTGATCGAATGCCAACTACCAACTTGGCTGATGGCACCATCCCCCAACAACAAGGGAACTTTCTTTGATTTACTTTCTGCCGGCCACGTCAATTTATAGCAGTCCATATTTTTGGGGTCAATTAGCTAGTGGGCTTTGTGAAAAAAAAAAGTTTTCTAACAACGAGCTTACAACAACATTTTCTACATAAACTAGTCTATATAAATATATATTAAAATTAAATTTAAAAACTGAAATTATAAAACTACTCTCGTCTGCAACATTTTGCTTCATTCTAATGGTAAAAACAAAAAACCTAACCAGCTTCAATTCCTCCTAAATAGACTATTCCAAACCCATATTTTTTTATTTTTCACTTTTGTGATCTTATTTAAATAGATCATACTTCGATTCCTCCTATTTATTTTATCGGCAAGCTTATGAATCTTATGAGGCTAGAGTTCATTTAAATGCAATTTTGAATCGGTAACTTTAAGCTTTTTATTATTGATTTTTTTTTGAATCGTTAATTGATTATTATAATTAAAATGAAAATGCATATTCTCCTTTGTATTATATTTATATTATGATTCTCGTTCTGTAACGCGCACAAGAGAATATGTAAAATTGGACTATTTATCTAGTACTTGATGCCCATACTCGATGCCCACCATGCCATCAAGCCATTAGGGTTAGTCAAGTCGTCGAGTCACTTTTTTTTTCTACTTTTTTTCTTCTTTTTAATCAATAGTACTGATTCCCATTTATTTTTATTATACACAATAGAATCTTTATTCTTAATGATATGCTTCGATGGTGAATGGAAAAAAAATGCCAAAATGAGAAAAAGAAATGTTATTGGCTTGAATAGAAGTGAAGGATCAACTGGGATTTCAGTGAAATTTAATGCTACTTATAGTCAGCTGTTGGAGGTCGTATACAATTCTATCGACGTTAATCATAATCATTTTGGTTTGCAATTATCATACAAGCCGGAGAGTAAATTGTTAATTTCATTGCTATATATAAAAAATAACTAAAATGTGATGAGATTTTTCCGCCTCCTACTATTTACAAAGGAAAAAACTCCATTGTACGTTAAATTGCTTCTGAAGATGGGAAGAGAATCATGTGGTGAAAGGGTTGTCAATTACCCAACTTTCCAAATGTTCATGATCTTTCTGAGAGTGACATACATGTTTATGTTAATAATCATGATGATTTGTTTTTAGTATGATCATGGTAGTGACAAACATCACAGCATTGATGAGGATAAAGATGGATATTATGATGGAGATGGAGATAAGGATGATGATGAGGATGAAGAGGTTGATGATGATGAAGAGATCAAGATTCTGGGCAATCAGTTATTCACCCGGTTTAGCATTTTCTGATTCAAACTTCTATTTTTTTTCTCCCCCTTCCGACCGGAAAAAGTGGGTCGATCGAGCAAACTTGCAGTACCTTTGGGCTAGAAGAAGATCTGTTTATGTAGATTGTTTTATTCATGCTCTGCCATGATAATGTGGGATGATAACTTGGAGGTTTTCTTGGCCATAACTATTTTGCGCAAATTAGCTTACTGTCTTCCACCGACAATTATACACTCGTTATCAATCACCCACATTGAATTGTTCCCTATTAGTAAAATGTTTGAAGAATTCAAGAATATTGAAAGGCCTGCTGGTCTATTAACATATTTTTGTACGCACATAGGGCAATAGTGCCTGATTATATAATATTTTAAATTTTATTACAATTATAAATATTATTTTTATTTATTATATTATTCATTATATAAAAATAATATTTATAATTTTAATAAGAGTTAGTGCTCCAAGGTGCTTACATGAATTTTTCCATTAACCTAACAAAAAACTATATCAAACTTTATAATTCTCCTCGACAAGTAACAAAGACACTTCTCCAAATTCAACCTATGTAATGCACGAACGATTATTACCACTAGGTGGTTTAATTAAGAGGGCGGTTGGTACATCTTATTCATTAAGAACACCAGCAACAATTTTGACCAAAAAGAAAAAAAAAAAAACACACCAACAACAAAGGAAATAGCAGTTGAAAAGGAGGAAACAGACAAAAAAACAAATGGATCAAACAAAAATTATTGAACATAAAAGTAAACAAATCAAACAGTGTTGTGCGTCCAAAAAAAACCATACGTTTCTATAAGTTGAAGACATATATTAGTGTGCAAACAAAGATTAAAAGAGCACGTGGGACATACTACACTGTATAACAACATTATTGAAATTCTAAAATATTGATTATAATCATCTTCGTGACAACACAACATGCTCTAAACAAAGAATTAACTTGCTGTTGTTAATTATTAGATCACCGTCGTACAATATGACAGCTTACGGTACATATTTAGGACCACATGGTTGGTTAATTAATTAACACTAAAAAATCTTTGAGAATGTATATTTTAAAAAGTAAAATTTTTTATATGTTCATATATATAAAATACAATGATAAGAGATAGTTGTTAAGTAGGAAATCTTAGCTACAATATATTAATAGAAGCTAAAGATTAGGAGTCAATTAAGGAATTTGGTGATTCCATTATATGTCCCAGTAAAACCGATGTGCCATTGGCAACGGAGATTGTGTCTCAGAGAATTTGAAATCGCGATCGACTAAGTTTTGTATCCAGCAAACCTCAGAAGTAGTGCAAGCAAGAGCATGATACTCAGTCTCAGTCGAAGATTAATGACATGTTGTTTTTGGGAGCTCCAAGCTATCGGATTGGGGCCAAGAAATATGATGAAAGTGGACGTAGAGGTGCGAGCAACCGGGTTGCCATTCGAATCAGCATCGGAGTAGGCGGTGAGAGTATAATCCATAGAGCGTCGAAGCAATAGACCACGACCGGGCGTACCTTTTAAATAACGAAGAAGACGTTTGACAGTTGTCCAATGTGTGAGGATAGGAGCAGCCATGTACTGAGCAAGGCGACTCACTGAAAATACAATATCAGGCCAGATTAAGGAGAGGTACTGGAGTGCACCAATTGCTTGACGATAGATATCGCATCAATGGGATCAGTAGTGCCAATGGTGGACATCGGAACAGAGGTAGCCATAGGTGTGTGAATGGGACGAGCACCGTCCATACTGTGACGAGCAAGGATGTCTGAGATATACTTCTGATGAGTTAAGAATAATCCCTCACGACGATGGATCACTTCAACACCGAGAAAGTAAGAGAGTGAACCAAGGTCCTTGATTGAGAAGCGAGCAGAAAGTTGACAAATAATTTTGGATATAAGAGTAGGATCACTACTAGTAATGAGAAGGTTGTCAACATAGACAAGAAAGTAAGTACATGACTTACCAGTATGCATGACAAAGAGAGATGTGTCAGAACGGGCTTGGGTGAAGCCGAAACTAAGGAGAGCATAGTTGAGTGTGTTGTACCATGCACGAGGAGCTTCCTTGAGGCCGTATAAAGATTTATGAAGCTTGCAAACGTGCGTCGGATGAGAGAGATCAACAAAACCGATAGGTTGCGACATATAAACAGTCTCTATTAATGTACCATGTAAGAAAGCATTGTTAACGTCAAGTTGACGAACCAACCAACCTCGCATGATGGAAATAGAGAGTATTGTGCGAATAGTAACTGGTTTGACCACTAGACTGAATGTCTCCGCATAATCAAGACTGGAACATTAATGAAACCCCTTTGTGATGAGTCGAGCTTTATAGAGATCGATGGAGCCATCGAGCTTTCATTTTATGTGAAAGATCTATTTACAACCGATAAGATTCAGAGCAGGAGAGGCAGGAACAAGATCCCAAGTGTCGTGTCGTTGTAGGGCCATGAACTCATCAGACATAGCTTGACGTTATTTTAGATGTTTCATAGCATGAGAGGCACATATTGGTTCGGTCTCAATGGAGGAAGGATGTTCAGTAGCCAAGTTTATCCTTTTTGGTCAGAAGATATTATTCATGGACCTGGTTGTCATAGTGTGTCGGCGGGGAAGAGGAGAATGTGATTGATGAATAAACTCAGGTTGTATGGATGTTGGATGGGTGGAGACAGTAGGAGAAAGTGTGTATAAAATAAAGGGAGAAAAGATGAGAGAGTGGGCGCTGACCCAGGAGGGAGGGGCCTACAAAGCATCGGCCCAAGTAAAGGGCATCCAACATGAGATGACATATTGTCACGTGGAAAAGAGATACCAAGCCTGATGTCATGGGCTAGAGGGATGTGTGGGCTGAGCATAGATGGAGGTGGAGAAATAGGCTCACCAGCGCATGAAAGAGGCCGAGTAGATGGAGATAACAATTTGCATGTGCTAGAGGGATTTTGCATGGAATTGCATGCAGAGTGACGTGCGAGCAGTTTTGGAATAAGGAATGGAAACACTTCCGCACAAAATTTGAAGTCCCGGGATAAGAATATACGATTAGATGTCGTATCCAAACACTTATAGGCACTCTGAGAAGATGAGTAACCGATAAAAATGCAAGGACGAGACATGAGCTCGAGTTTGTGACTTTTGTACGGTTTTAACTGCGGGAAACAAAGACACCCAAAAACCCGTAATTTAAGGTAATTGGGCGGTTTATTAAACAAACATTCATACGGACTTTTGCCACCAAGAAGAGAAGTAGGAGTGCAGCTTATAAGATATGTCATTATTTCAAAGGAGAGAGGCCAATACGAAAAAGAGAGATGAGCTTGATGCAAGAGAGTGAGACTGAAGGAGACCACATGACGATGACGGTGTTCAACCACTCCATTTTGTTGGGGAGAGTGGGGAACCGTGGTATACCAACTAATACCGTGTTGGTTAAGAAATGAACAAAGAGCTTGGAATTCTCCTCCATTATCACTATAAAAGTTGTGTATTTGTCGATTATATTTCTTCTCAACCAAGAGCTTGAATTATGAAAAATGACAACAAGTTGTGATTTAGCTTGTAAATGAAACAACCAAGAATACTCAGTAAAGTGATAAACCATGAGAAGACAGAAATGGTGTCCATCATGAGACTGAAGGCGACTAGGACCCCACACATCAGTATATATAAATTCAAGCAGGTGAGTACTAACGAGAGAGGTATAACGAAATGGAAATTGAGTGTTTTTATTTAAATCACAAGCAATACAAAGATCTGAAGAAGTAGAGTGTTCTTTTGCAATGGGTAAGCAAAATTTATTAATAATAGATGAACTAATCTTTGAAGGCAGGTAATCAAAGCACCGATGCCAACTAGTGAGAGACATAAGTTTACCAAGAGATACCGACGGTTTGTGACGAGGAAGAGGTAGATGAAGGAGATAAATCTCATTTTCACATAGTCAGTGAAGTAGAGTCGCCCCCGTGTTTCGATCCTTAACAACAAAGTAAAGATGATGAAGTTCAAGGAAAACGTTATTCGAGGCTATAAAATCATGAACCGAGAGTAAGTTTTTACATGTCGTAGAAACACATAATACATTAGACAGTTGAAATGTATGAGAAGGAAATTATAGTTTTGAAGAACAAATATGAGAGATTTGCATACCTGTACCATCAGTTATGCGAGCTTCATTTGTACCATCATATTCGGAATGAATTAAGAGATTGTCAAGATCATAGGCAATGTTGTGGGATGCTTCAGAATTGATCAGCCAGGTGGACTCATCATGGGTAGTAGTAGGAGGAATGAAGGTAAGGTTTGCAGTTGCTTGAAGATTCCAACAAATGTCAGCAGTATGACCACGGTAACCGCAACATTGGCAAGAGACAGATGAGCGGTCATGAGCAGAACTGGTAGACTTTCTTCCACGACTAAGGTTATTGGTGTGTGAGCGAGAGGATGAAAATCCTCTATGAGAGCCATGTGTAGATCGAGATAAAGAATACCGAGAAGAGTACACCTTAGCAGGGTTGGTTGTGGCAACAAGAAAGGCAATTGTAGTATCGAGTCGTTTGAGATAGGCTTTGTGAGCAACAAGTAAGTCGTGGAGTTCCTCAAACTAGTACGAAGTACCACGAGCATGAATGAGACCCACTATGTCCCAGTAGACTACACCAAGCCCATTTAGCACATAGAGAGTGTTATCATCGTCGGAGAGAGGACGATCAATGGTTGTTAGTTCATCAGTCTTAAATTTGACAAGCTGGAGAAATGCCGAAACCGAGTGATTCCCAAGAGTAAGAAGCGAGAGGCCGTCCTTAATCTGCATAACACGGGATCAAGAGCGGTTGGCATACAAACGAAATAAGGAAGTCCATGCAGCTGCTGCAGTGGATGTAGTGGCAATGAGAGGCATTACCCCGGCTGAAAAAGATCTAAAGAGAGCAGATCAAATAAGATTATCCTACCAAAACCAGTGAACAAAGTCCGGCGAGGGAGCAGTTGTAAGCCCTCGTAGTGGGGTGATGGTGGTGCCAGTGAGATAGCCGAATAAGTCGTAGTCAATAAAGAAGGCTTCAACCTGTGATCGCTATGAAGAAAAATTGTTCGGTGTTAACTGAAGCGGCAGTTGTTGGTAGGCATTAATAGCCACAACGAAAGGCCATTGATGGCAGTTGGTGGACCACCTTGGATAGTAGGTGCGACTGGTAAGGCACCAAGAGTAGCAGTTGCAGCAACTATAGTGGCATCATCCATTAATTGGGAGAGGCGGGGCTGCTGGAGAAGAGGTGTGGCTGCTATAAAAAGAAAAAAAAAGAAAAAAGAAAGATGATATTGTTAAAGGTGTTACTCTAATACCATAAAGAATCTTTGAGAATGTATATTTAAGAAGGTAAAATTTCTATTGAATGTATATCTTTATATATATATATAATACAATGATGAGAGATAACTATGAATTAGGAAACCATATTAAGTTAGTTACAATATATTAACAGAAGCTAAAGACTAGCAGTCAATCAAGGGATTCAGTGATTCCGCTATAAACATAACTCTCTATTCTTTTAAGATCTTCACGTCAACCCAAAGCAAGCAAGCTTTGTGTTTTGCTTCATGGAGAAAGAACCCAAATCAACAGAGAAAATCATGCTTGAAAAGAAAATCTTCAGAAACACTAGAAAGCAATCACAATCAGGGTGTTGATCATCTGATAATTACGTATCGAGGGGTACTAATGAGGGAATGGGGAAGTATGTATCCAAAATTCGTGAACCAAAGAAGAAATCAAGGATTTGGTTAAGTACTTTTAATACCCCGGAAGAAGTAGCTCGACCTCATGATGTAGCGACTCTAGCAATTAAAGGTCATTTGGCTTATCTAAACTTCCCTCACCTTGCTCATTTACTTCCCTAACCGGCCACCACGTGCCGGAAAGATATTCAAATTGTTGCCGCTAAAGCCACCTCTACTTTTGATCAAACTATGGAAGTAGATATGTTATCTAGTTCTTTACAAAGTGACGGTAGTTGTACTAGTTGTGGTAATAGTACTACCGTTGAATCTAATACTCATGATAAAGTTGTTCGTGATCATTTTGAGTCGTCTAATCTTGCAGTTGATGATCAGACATTCGCAGATCTTTCGGGTCTTTTTTTTAATTCATATTATAATCAGACGGCTAATGCGAACGTGACTGATGATAACATGTTGAGTACCCCGTATTGGGAGTTAAGTAGAGTGAATCTCGAATCAAAGTTTTGGTGTGAAGAGCAATATTTTTTTATGTCGAGGAGTAGTTTGGTACACATTGGTGAACAAACGTCGGATAGACTTGTTCCGATCTAGATGTTAGTTCAATATGAGTTACAAAAGAATGTTATGAAATGTGAATATCAGAATCTGGTTAGTGTATGATAAAGCATATGCATGAGTAGCCATTGATTAATGTTTGAACTACTTGATTGCAAGGAATAAAAATTAGGTTGCTTTCATTTTCTTTTTCATATTTATTATTAACTATAGAATCATAGGATATAGATGATGTTTTAAATTAACATTTCTTAGTGGTCTGATCAAATGCCAATTGTCAACATGGCATTAGGGTTGTATACGGATTAGATGGACTGAATTTTGTTATTTTTTTATCTCAATCTAAAATATACGATTATTTAATTTCTCAATCCAAAACAAACCAAACTAAGTTATATCTAGTTTGAATGCGGTTTTTTAATTAATTAATTAAAATACTAAAAATCATATGCATATATATATATAATTTTTTTTTTAAGATCCTAAAAGATTATATATATGTATAAATGTCATGCGATAAAATATAATGAGTACAAATATTAAGATCATTTTTCAACTTTTTTGAAGTTAAAAAGAAGAATAAATAAACATACATAATTAAAATTATTAATTTTTTTTCATTTTTTTTAATTCCTTAATCGATTATATTTCTCGTGAAATATGGAACAAGCAATATTTTTAGAGGCCATTTGGGAGTGTGCTTATAAGTATTTTAAAATGTGCATTTTTAAAAAAATAAGCACATTTTCTATTTATTTTCATAAATATCAAATAAATATTTATCAAAATAATCATTTTTTAAACATATTATTTATCTTTTATTTATAAATATTTTTTCAATACATTTCTAATTATTTAAAATATTCCTAAATAAGCTCTTAGTATATTATATCAGTAAATTTCTTATTCCATTAACAAATTATTACCACGAGTCTCTATTGTAGGGATGTAGATGATCACATGACATAGACCGTGAAACCAGCTAATTTTGATCCTTAAGGGTCGCCGGTAAGCAGTAGGAAGAGATAATTTTCCAAGTTTGACCCCTACCAAATTATATCGTATAAACTATTTTCCTAAAGTTTGCAACCCCGTATGTCAAAGATATGAGCAAAAAAACAAACAAAAAACAACCCAGCTAATCATATCCAGTGGGGCCCGGGACGACCCTGGTCTACTCTTGTGGGTTATGTCACCGAATCTTGCATTTGTTTATTACACTTATCTTTTCAATAAATAATTAAGCTTTAAATTGAGTTTACGGTTTTGTCCTTTCGTTTTGTCTTTGCCTCTCTGATTTCTTCTGTAACAACTGTTCCTGAACTTTGTCTCTGTCTCCTTCTTTCCTACAACTGCAATTCCATGTGGATCAATGACAATGGACGTGGCCGCTATAAATTTGAATCAATACAGCACATGTCACGTGTTAATCGTTGGCTATAAAGTCATGTCTAGTTGAAAGAAGCTCAAAGAAAATTTAGGTTATTTGATGTACGTGCGATTTGATTATCACAGTCTGTCTACATTTTCTCACACGTACATAAATATGGTTTAACAGAAATAAAAATAAATACATGAAAACAAATAAACGCCCCATCTAACTTTTTTCCATCGATTGATCGATATACTTATAACTTACTTTTACTAATTACCATATTATATTAGCCATTAGCCATTAGCCATTAGCCATTAGCCATTAGCCATTAGCCATTAGCCATTAGCCATGTAGGCAAGAAGATGAACTGCTTCAACTCATGTGCTATTAATTAATAAAACATAAGGGAAGCATTTGAGATTTTTGTGATGAGACCCTAGTCCTAGTCCAGTATTGAGTTTGTTGGATTATGTCTATATAGTATTTTTTGTTATTGAATTGTAATTACATATGTAGCAAATTATTGTTATATAAAATTATTAATGTATATATCATCTTGTGGGTGGAAGAGTAACAGTGAGACGTTACTGTAATAGTCCCATATATTAAATTTATGATGAAAGTATTCTGACAGGAGCAAAGTATTACGGATGCCACCTCTTAAATCCCAAGCGGGAGCAAAATGCCGCGTGGGTCACATCTTGAATCATGTACTTATTTTATTATATGATATATATAGATTCATAGATAGTTTGATGGTTTCGATTATAAAAACAAGTATAAGTATTGCAAGGTATATTTTCAAAACTAATATTACAAATGATTTTATTCGAGATTTTAAAGAATTGATGCGAATCTGTATTATTTTATGAAAATGTATTATTGGAGACAGTTTCGATGAAATTATATCTTTACATGGTTTTAATTCCTAATATATTATAGTAATCTCTCACTGAATTTTATACTCATTCTTTCTTCATTTAAACTTTTCAGATTAGAGTGGATAAAGTCATTTAGGAAGATTGTACAGCGGTTGGCCATTCGATCCTTGGAGAACACTTTATCTTAGTGAACTTTATATTTTAGAGTGAATATAGAAGCTTCGCTATATATTTGGTTATGATATATAAAATATAATAGATGTAAGATACTGTATATACATGTCTTATTTTGGCTGATATTTTTAGCATGAATTTTGTACATAGTTTGTTGACATATACATGTTGGATATATGGCTTGTAAATTATAAATTTATGATATACGGAAAATATTTGGGTTTAGATAAGTTTCATTGATTTTGAAATTTTAAAGCAAGTAAGAATTAGACTTATGAAGATTTTGTAACTCTAGATTTCTTATGTCTTGTCTCTAAATATCTTTAATTACATAATTCTCATGCCGACCACAAATCTAATATATCGGATCGTGACAATTAAATAAATTAATATATTTTATTTAAAATTTAATAATTTTAAACAAAGAGATAAAAAATTTTAATTGAAATTAAATAATAAAATAATTAATTAAATAATAATAAAATAATTTTTTACCACTTTAATTAAAATTAATAATAATTTTAATTTAAAATTAAAAGATAAAATAAATTACCTCATTTAATAAAATAAAATAAAAACTCCAAAATAATTGCTTCATTTTTGTCACGTAGCCTGTTGAATAGAGACAGGCTTCTTAATAACATTTTTGTTCATTATCGAAAATAGACGTTCATACACACACCGCGGTGGGGTAGTATACTTTTTTTTTTTTTTGTTTATATCTAAGTAAATTTTTTATAATAAAAAAAAAATCAGTTCATATTATTCATAGGAAGAAAATGATGAATCAATCGAGTAATTCGTTAGGAAGAATAGATAGGATTTATCTGATTATAAAATAAAATAAAAAATTATTAGAAAATAAAAATAAAAATAAAAATAATAAAATAATAAAAATAAAATAATAATATAATTCATGATCGATTCTCTTAAATTAAAATAAAATAAAATAAAATAAAATAACTAAACACATAATTTGGTGGGATACAAAATCAAAATCTATTAATCATACTTATTCTTTATACAATTAAATAAACATAATAAAATTATTATTCTCATTCACATTTTTTAAATCTCAAGAGGATCGAACCAAACATATCCTTATAGTTTATATATAGTCATTACAAATATGTAAAATTGAATTTTTATAAAACAACATTTCTATATACTTTCTTAGATGTTGGGTATATATTTGGTCAACTCTCTTTTTAAGTAAGTGAGATAATTGTCTAGAACTCCGCTTACAAAAAAGTCAAAAACTATTGAAATATATATATATATATATATATATATATATATTTATTTATTTATTAAAAGATAAATAAAAATAACTTCATATTATTATATATATATATACCTTTCACGATAAGCAAAATAATTTAAAAAAAAAAAAATATAAAATTGTGCAACTTTTACATTTAAGAAATTACTTTCACACCTATGATGAAAAACAAATTTTTGAAATGATGTAAGTGTAGCAGTTAGTTTTCACAATTATAACTTAATATTAAAAATTAAAAATTTATAAGCATTTACATTTATTTTTAATTTATTTTTAATATTTAAAAAAATTTCATATTATCCGCCAATCAAAAATTAAAGTAAAAAAAAAAATTATAAATATCAATAATTTTTTTAATTTATTATTTATTACGAATATATATTACAGTAGAATAGAAGATCAAGGCACAAGTCACAAGTTGATGGAAAAATGGAGATTGGTTAACGATCAATTACTCTTTCCCGGTCTAAAGACAGAAAGAGGTGCTCCACAATTGGATGCAGGTTCGCTCGCAATATAACTTGTATAAAGTGAGGAGATGGCAATCATGAGGAATTTCTTATGGCCGGAATAAGATGGTTGATTTTGATTTCT
This sequence comes from Coriaria nepalensis, assembly GCA_027186245.1. Lineage (NCBI taxonomy): Eukaryota > Viridiplantae > Streptophyta > Magnoliopsida > Cucurbitales > Coriariaceae > Coriaria > Coriaria nepalensis. The sequence goes on from CP114486.1 coordinate 3,343,279, forward strand.
CATCCATGCTCTCTTTAGGTAAGGCCCAGTTTCTCTCTCTCTCTCTCTCTCTCTCTCTCTCTCTCTCTCTCTCTCTCTCTCTCTCTCTCTCTCTCTCTCTCTCTCACAATAATTAACACTATCTCTATGTCATAACTCCCAAGTTTATAAAGCACTCTACTGTATCTCACCCAAGCCACTACCTAGACATATGACATAATTAATATATAAAAATAATATATATAATTAATATAAATCGATTAAATATTATAAAAATAAGATCATATTATATTTCGAAAACACACAACGTCGTATTATTAACCTTGTACTAACCTTTCAAAACTCAAACAGCTTTAAAAAGAGAGGGGAAAAAAAAAAACATCCAAAATTGAAACAGGGCGAGGGATATGATATATGAGATTAACGTTTATATATTCGGTCGGTTACCTGAGTTCATCAGGTAATTTTCATGATATGATCACGAGAAATGTATCTATGATCCGAGGGACATAGTCCTGACTGAGAGATAAAAAAGATCATAAGCTAATTGGAGAGGGAGTAATCAAAATTATAACAATAGAGCGAGAATACTTGAGCTGATCATAGACAATCAAATGAGCGATCGAACCTGCTTTCTTCCACAGGTGCTCACATATATATATGTATATATATATATATATATGCTTTCGTTCTTTCTTTCACTTAATGATGAAAACCATGATAAACAAAACAATTTGATAAAAAGTATGACAATCATGAGCACATTGCGGGCTGCTGCTACTTGCTGGCTAGATATGGCATAAAATATTACACTTATTCTGCTTCCCTTTCACATATAGCTAAATTTCTGACATTTAATTATATGAAAAAGTTAACACAGTGTCTGCAGCAAAAACTGTTAGTTGGCTAATTGCTTTTCTTTCTCTCTTTTTCCGTGTTCGATGAAGGGTAGATAGAATAGATGTATGAGGACAAGATTAGAGGCAGAGCTAGCACTCATTGACTCCAGCTAGCTTGGAATTCCACTTCCCATTCAAACCAAGAACCCATCTCTTCTTCCATTCCATCTCATCTTTTTTATACTTCTCTTCTCGCTCTTTCGTTAGCAAAGCAATATTATTTTGCTCTCTTCTTCTCTCTCCTCGCCAGCCTCTCGCTCTCGATCGTTCTCTCATGGCGCCAAAGAATGAGGGAACAGCAGCCAAGAGAGCGATGAACAAAGGGGCCTGGACAGCTGAGGAAGATAGAAAACTTGCTGAACATATAGAGATTCATGGAGCTAGGAGATGGAAAACAATAGCTCATAAATCAGGTAATTATTTCATTAATTACATGATTTATATGGTTAATGTGACGCATAGATTAGTCAATGCAGTTAGTAATTCATTAAATATATTATTTTCTTTGTATTTGATTTCGTGTAGGTTTGAACCGCTGTGGCAAGAGTTGCAGGTTGAGATGGTTGAATTACTTGAGACCAAACATCAAAAGAGGCAATATTTCTGATGATGAAGAAGACTTGATACTTAGGCTTCATAAACTACTGGGAAACAGGTTACTGAAATTTCTTCTTTGATAGGCACTTTCTCACATGCAAAATTTTAAAATTTTAAAAAATTTTGAATTTTGATAGGTGGTCTTTGATAGCTGGGAGGCTTCCAGGACGAACAGATAATGAGATAAAAAATTATTGGAATTCTCATTTGAGTAAAAAGATACACGAGTTTAAGGAAAAAGGAACTGACACTTCAACAAGGGAAGACAGTGATTGTTGTAATAAAGCTCATCCTCCCAAAGCTTGTAATGTCAGTAATGGTGGTCCTAACTCGGCCGAAGCTCTTCATCATGACGGCGCCGCTAAAGCGATTGGGAACTCGGACATAAACTTCGACGTCAACACGTTTTTTGATTTCTCTACCGAGGGATCCGGTGCCGGTTTAGACTGGGTTAACAAGTTTCTTGAGCTGGACGAAGATGCTTGGCTCACTGACAAAAGGTGACCTTAATTGTTTGATTAACTGATTAAATTAGATTGTAATATAACCAATGAATCAAGTTTGATAAGGTGTAATTCTTCTGTAAAACTGAAATAAAAAACGTTGTCAAATTCTGATGCAATTATTGAGTTATGTTCATAAACTTCATAATCTCTTGTGTCCTCTTCTATAGCTTTTAGGTCCTTTTGTTCAAGTTTAATGTAAAAATAGTAGACAAGAGTGCTAGATATTGACTTTATTATCACATATTATATATTAATCATTATGTAGACACAATTTGTTACTGTTTCCACCTCATTATCGTCATTGTCTTTGTCTGCTCCAGCTTTCAGCTTGATTACTCAAAATTGTACAGTATTATAATACATACTGATTAGCAAGCATGTTTTTCAGATAAATTAAAAAATTTTAAGATATGATATATATATTTAAAATAATAATAATAATAATATTTTTAAATCTTAAATTTCTTTATTTTATAAATAAATAATATATAATATTTGAATATATCTCACGCCTAATAAAAATGCACACACACACACACAGCATATGAATATAAATTATCATATGATAACTATTTAAATATTATTTAAAAGTTATAAGTAAGATTTTCAAATATCTAAATATTTTTTAAAATATTATCAAGATTTAATATTGTATGTAATTATTTTAATATTGTATTGTATATAAATATAACCCATGTTGTATAATCGTAATTTATAATCATTAAATCGTACATATTAATAAAATTTAGAAAGTTTGGACTATATTTTTTCAAGGGTAACGTTAGTATCCCAATTCTTATTGGGCCCATTGGCCCATATTGGCCCATATTGGCCCATTCTATTCATAGCACATTGGGTGTCTGTATACATTACATAGATCTTATGGGCTGAACATATGACTCTTTAATGAGACTCGAGATTCCTCATATATGAATGTGTACGGATATGATTGGGTTTAATAAATATATGCGTAAGATTTTAGGTAACATAAAGCTTTCTTTTATTCGGAGCTCGACCCTGAGACTGAAGAAGGCCAATTTCTCGTTCTCTCCCTTCTTGGCTCGTGTACCCTAACCCCCAATCCTCCCCAAATCGCAATTATTCCATCATGCTGTTCGGCCTCGCTACTCGGCCTTAGGGCTGGAATTTGACCATCATATGTGGTGAATTTATGTTCGCAGTCCTCAAGATTTCTTTGTTCCTTCTCTGAACGATTCCGAGTTTCGTTTTTCTGGCGTGTGAGAGATTTCTTGGAGTTCGTGATCACCTTACGAAGATTAGCTTTTATGATCGAGTATTTCTGTGGAAGATTCTGAGTTCCGCTTGTGGAGGTGTTTGTCTACGGGATTGATTAATGAAGATAGGATTCTTGATTCTGTTGGATTCCCCAATTCGATTGAAGGCTGGTTGCTGATTCGTTAAAGAGGATTTCTCTGCCTTCTGTATTTCGATCGGGTTTAGACATTAGATCTACCAAACTCCATCGGAATTTGCGACAATTCGCGGTGGATAGCACGATCTCTTTCCTGAAGCCGCTCGGCTCAGTTCGTCTTTGAATTCATTGACTATTGGCTTACGAGGAGTTTAGTTTGTCAGCATCAGGAGATTTTAAAGCTCTCCTAGGGCGGTTTTGCTCGATCCCAATTTAGTTTTTCTTTTTCTTCTGAAGAGAAGAAAGTCAAGATTTTCCTTTAAATTTTGTACTGTTTTATTTGATTTTAAGTATAATACAAGGCCCTTTATAGTCCCCCCCCCGGAAGGCCTTCGTTCTACTTCCTTAGGGTTATATATCTATTTTGTTCCTCATTTTGGCAATATATTTAAAGAGAAAAAAAAAAAGACACTAAAATTACGATGGCAGTTTACTACAAATTCAAAAGTGCTAGAGATTATGATTCAATCGCTATGGATGGTCCATTCATCTCAGTTGGCACTTTGAAAGAAAAAATCTTTGAGTCGAAGCACTTGGGCCGGGGTACTGATTTCGACCTGCTGATCACAAATGCCCAGACCAATGAAGGTTGGTTTTGGATTCAGATTAGCTTAACACTCTTCTAAACATTCCAAAAAAATAATTTGTGGGGGAGGGGGAGTGACGTGAGATTTATAGTGTTGACCTGTATTGTCTCTAGTTTTGCATATTCTGGGCTTGTAAGAAGCTTCCAGTTAATTGACCATTGCAAAACTGAGACTTACTAATGAAGATTAACTTTCTTCAAATAATTTGGTAGTATGTTCATGTCATTAGACTAAAAACGGTGTTTGGTTGTGAGATAAGGCTGAGGCTATCTGGAAATTCTTCCAATCCTTGTTATGGTCTTTGGGGAATTAGAATTTAGATATGAGAGTTTTGTATGTTTGGTTCCATGGCTGAATTTATTTTTTCTAGTGTTGTATCAACCTTTTGTTTTCTGCTTGGAATTTCAGAATATCTTGATGAAGCAATGTTGATCCCAAAAAATACTTCGGTTTTAATTCGCCGCGTTCCAGGACGGCCTCGTATGCCCATTGTTGCAAAACAAGAGTACTATTTCAAACCCTTAATAGCTTTAACACATAGTTGACTTTCTGTTATTTAGTTTATCTTGTTGAAAGATCAAAATAGAATTTGAGTTAGCACCATGCTAGGACCTTATTATACCAAAGTCACTGCCTTTTCTTTCTTTTTATTTCCTTCCCTTACAGCCATGTGGAAGTGGTTCTGCCTGCAAAATGCGTTTTTAAAAGGCCTCTGGAGACTATTTGGAAGAATTTGGTTTGAGTCAAGCTGTTTTTGTTTTTACAGGCAAATGGTGGAAGATAAAGTCGAGGAGAATATACCGGAAAGGACTGGTGTCCCAGCTGTAGATTCATCAGTCATTAGATATGTAAGGCTAGGTCTGCCAGTCCCATTTTTTCTCTACACTCAGATTGTCTTTCTGCAGCTGCTATATATAGGTTTTTTTGTCTCATCTGTCTTTTTTGTTTGAATCCTTAGCCTGAGGATTCAGAGTGGGATGAGTTTGGTAATGACCTGTATGCAATTCCTGAAGTCTTGCCAGTGCAGTCGAGCATTCCCATTCCAGATGCTCCACCTAGTAATAAAGCAGATGAGGACAGCAAGATTAAGGCTTTAATTGATACTCCCGCCTTGGACTGGCAGAAGTGAGCCCCCCCCCCCCCCCCCCCTTCTTCTAATATCCGTGGTTTGGTTACTAATTTCTTCCTCCTAAAATTGGTTTACAGTCAAGTTCCTGGTGGGTTTGGTGGTGGTAGAGGTTTTGGAAGAGGTTCTGGTGGAAGAATGGGTGGACGTGGCTTTGGTATTTTTTTTTCATCCATCACCATTCCTTATTTGCTTGGAATTTTTTTTTGTCTCTCCATTTTTCCTGCTGGGACTAAATTTATGTTTAGATCGTGTAGGGTTGGAGCGTACAGGGTTCGAGAGAAAAACACCTCCACCAGGATATATTTGCCACAGGTGCAAAGTGCCTGGTATGTTATATTCTATGTCTCTCTTTTTTGTTTCTTTTTTTTTTTTTTAAATAATTGTGCTTTTGTTATTTTTCTGAGGAACATATCTGTTTTTTGGTGTACCTTTGTTGAGAAGATACCTCAATGTATGCATTTTTGTTTTTATTTTTTTAGGGCATTTTATTCAGCACTGTCCCACCAATGGTGATCCAAATTTTGATATAAAGAGAGTGAAACCACCCACTGGTATTCCTAAGTCAATGCTTATGGCAACCCCAGATGGATCATATGCATTGCCAAGTGGTGCAGTAGCTGTCTTGAAACCAAATGAGTAAGTTGTCTCTGTAATACTGTTTCTATCTATGGTTATTCTTTTTATGCATCTTGGCGTAAAACTTGTAAATTCTAATTTATCTTGATATTGAAATAGGGCTGCTTTTGAGAAGGAAATTGAAGGGTTACCCTCCACACGTTCGGTTGGTGATTTACCACCTGAGCTTCACTGCCCATTGTGCAGTGATGTGATGAAGGATGCCGTTTTGACAAGCAAGTGTTGTTTCAAGAGCTTTTGTGACAAATGTAAGGTTTTGTACTCTATTGTGGCTATGGGTCCTTGTAAAATCTGTTATACCTAAGTTGGGTTGAAACTCTTTTTGACATGCTATAGTAATATTGAATTTACCATGAATCTTTCTGAATTGAATTGACACAATTTATTTTTTCAGGTATCAGGGATCACATTATCTCTAAATATGTTTGTGTTTGTGGAGCAACAAATGTCCTTGCAGATGATCTCCTTCCAAATAAAACACTCAGAGATACAATAAGTCGTATACTAGAGTCCGGCAACAGCAGTGCTGAAAATGCTGGGAGTGCTTTTCAAGTGCAAGGTTTGTATATAAATCCAGTGGCCTTTTATTTTAGACGGCATTTTGTCACTTTCCCATACCATTGAATTATGAGCCTTTGCTGGACCTTTTTACTTTAGATATGGAATCGGCTCGGTGTTCAGTTGCCAAGGCTCCATCCCCTACTTTATCTGCTGCATCAAAGGGTGAACAGAAACCAGCCTGTGGTAACGAAGAAATTGCAAATACAAAGGGGGCTGAAATGGAGGGCTTGACTGTTACTGCACCTCAGGAGACCTTAGAGAAAGCACAGCCGATAAAGTCAGTTGATGTATTTGTTGCTGAGTCAACGAGTGTCAAAGAACCAGTTTCACAAGGGAGTGCTTTAATGGCCGAGGAAGAAGTTCAGCAGAAGCTAGTTGGTGGTGAGGCAGGTAATGTCTTAACTCAGCCTTCTGAAATTGATGAGACGTTCATATCTTTAGGGTTCTTTTTTTTCCCCCCCTCCCCCTTTCTTTTCATCATTTTGTATGATTGTTCAAGATTTGTTTGGTTCAACTAATATTTACTTTGATATTTGGTTTTACCAGCAAAGAAAAAGAAGAAGAAGAAAGTTCGCTTGCCTACGAATGGTACTTTGGTTTCTTCTGTGCCTTGTTTTTCCCTGGCACTTGGAATTTTGATCATAGATATGTAGATTATAAATGTAAAAAGAGGTTCTTGTAACCAGGGCTTCTGCAAAATACATGAACTTCTCCATATACATCTCGTTGTCATATGATAAATTGATAATGATGTTTTGCAGACTTGCAATGGAAAACCCCTCAAGATGTTGCAGCTGAGAATTATATGATGCCTATGGGCCCTGCACCACCTTATAATTCATACTGGAATGGGATGCAACCCGGTATGGATGGATATATGGCCCCATTTGGTGCTGCCCCAATGCCATACATGGGTTATGGGATGGGTCCATTAGACATGCCGTTTGGTGGGGGATTCATGCCTCAGGATCCGTTTGCTGCACAAGGCTACATGTTCCCTCCTGTTCCTCGTCCTCCTCAGAGGTATGTGTTATTTGTCTTTTTACTCTCTCTGATGTGTAATGCTTGATTTTCTTTTGAATGGTCTATTGAACATTGTTTTGTTGCTTAATTTTGCTTAATAAGCCCAGTTTTAGTGCTAATGAGATTATGATCTTGAGGATGTATAGGGATCTTGCTGAGTTCGGTATGGGTATGGGTATGGGTATGGGTATGGGTATGGGTATGAATATGAATATGAATATGAATATGAATATGGGTCCACCTCCCTTCATGAGCCGGGAGGAATTCGAAGCTCGGAAAGCAGATTTGAGGAGGAAACGTGAGAATGAGAGGCAGGGAGAAAGGTACACTTAAACCTGTAATCGTACCTAGTTTCACGTTGAAAAAGAAAAAAAAAAGATCCCTAATTAGTTTCAACTAATCAGCCTGTGTTGATCACTGCATAACTACCGTTTTTCTATCAATGTGACTAATTTTGAAAGATACAACATTTCTGCAACAGAGAACGTCCCAGAGATCAGGAATTTGGAAGGGACGTGAGCAGCAGTGCTGATGTTTCTTCAATGAAGTCGAAACATGTAGGTCTCTTTTGTCTTTGGGGAGCAAAGATTAGATATAAAAAATTGACCTTTTTATCTTCTGTCTTTGACCTATTTGTTTCGTCCTTGTACACAGAGATCTATTCCCCAAGCATCAAGTACAGATAACCGCCGCCACCATCAGCAAGCTGAGAGGTCCCCACATTGGTCCTCACGTGACCACGAATCACCTCCAGCATCTCGCCCGCCCAAAAGAAAATCTGAATACCAGGACTATGATTCCCACCTCCACGAGCAGCACCGCCACCACCACCACAAACATTCAGAATCCTCCGAAACCACCACAAAACCACCCCTATCCACCACCACTTCAGCCCCTATCACCACCACCACCTCTGCTGACGCCGCTGCTGCCGCAGCAGCAGATCACAAGCTAAAGGCAAGTGTGTTCACCCGCATCAGCTTCCCTGAGGGAGAGGTGGCAAGCAAGAAACGTAAAGTCTCCTCCTCCTGTACAACCGAACCACCACCACCTAGTGGCGGTGCATCAGGGTCTTCTTCATCTGCTTATCACAAGGCGGGGGCTGCTACAACAAATGGGTATTACAACGACTATAAACCCAAAGCAGTCTCGGGTATTGTTGCTACAGGCGGAGGGAGGAGGAGCAGTAGTAGCGCGGTTTCTGGAGATAATGAGTCGAGTGATGATGACAGGCACTTCAAGAGAAAGCCGTCAAGATATGAGCCGTCAACTGCACCACCACCGCCTCCTCCATTGACAGAGAGGGATAAGGAGGAGGCCCCCAGGCGGTCCAGAAGTTCCAAGGATCGGGATCGTAGCAGCAGTGGATATAGTAAACATAGATAGTTTTTCTCGGAAGGTAACAGACCCGAGCAACGATTAATAGGTTTCTGGGTGAAATATAGGGGTGTGATTAGAAGTTCATGTATACCACCTGGGTTTGTTGTATACCTCAGGTGCTAGGAGACGGCTTCTTTGGGATGATACTCTTATTGTTATGTGTTATATTATTGGCATAGTAACGTTCTCACTTTTTTTTATTTCTTATTCAATAAAAATACCAGCTTTATGCAATTTTTGTTTTTTTCTTACTATTTTTCTGTGATATATATGATTTCGCGCGTTCCAAGTAAATATCTTTTTTACCTTACTCTCTCTGTTTGATAGATTAAACTTTCATCTGAATCTGTAGCCCGGAAATCCAATCCGTTTTTGGGACTGTAGAATCGATCCATTAAAATTTAAATAAAAAAACAAAAAACAGAAAACAGAAAAATAAGAAAAACGACGTGGTTTTTGACGAAAGAGTGCGTTATGAATGGTGTGATTCAAGATCGGACCTATTGAGGAAGTGACTGAAGTTTTTTTTTGGACTTCCGCGCGCAAACCCTATCTTCTCTCTTACATTTAAAAAACCAGAATTTTAGCTCACTGCGCCTCCTGCGGCGTCACCCTCCACACACAATAATGGGTACTCTTTCTCTCTCTCTCTAAAACATCTGAGAGTCTGATATATGCATCTGGTGACAGATCGTGATGTAAAAATGAGATTTTGGTATTAGTTGTCAATTTTGTTTTTGGTTGGGAATAGGGGCTTACAGGTATGTATCAGAGCTATGGAGGAAGAAACAATCCGATGTAATGAAGTTCTTACAGAGGGTAAGGTGTTGGGAGTATCGTCAACATCCTTCCATAGTTCGTGTCACTCATCCTACTCGGCCCGATAAGGTGTTCAAAGCTGTGTTCTTTTTATATCAATTTGCTGAGGGAGTTGTGAGCCTTGGGCTTAATGACTCCCGAACACCTGTCTTCCACGGGCTCAACGAACTATTGGCATAACAACACTCTTAATATGATATAACATTATACTTAGATGATACATTCAAGCCTTTTGCTATTATCTTTTCACAGAGGTCTTCGCCCTGTATGTAATAAGGACTGTCTACACTGCCATATTGGGTTAGAGTGAAGCGCGGTGGTAGAAAGAGGCCGGTCCCAAAGGGTATTGTGTAAGGAAAGCCAACAAATCAAGGTGTGACCCAACTCAAGTTTCAGCGTAGCAAGAGATCATTTGCTGAGGAACGTGCCGGGCGAAAACTCGGAGGTCTTAGGGTTCTTAACTCATACTGGCTCAATGAGGTGAATAACCATTCCTCGCTGTATGGAACTTCAACCTTTTAGTATGTTTTTTATTCTCTGTTTTTTATTGGACTTATTTTGGTATGTTTGATACAGGATTCTACTTACAAGTACTTTGAAGTGATCTTGGTTGATGTTGCTCATAACGCTATTAGAAATGACCCAAGAGTCAACTGGCTATGCAATCCTGTTCATAAGCATAGGGAGCTTAGAGGCCTTACTTCCGCGGGTAAGAAGAACAGGGGATTCCAAGGAAAGGGTCATTTGCACCATAAGGCTAAGCCTTTCTCTCCGCCGGTATCGTTGATTTTCCAGGTTTTACTTTGCTTGTTTTTAATGTCATTGTTCGTAGACATGGTTGTATTGGTTCGGAAATTTTGGTTACCGAACTACTCCTTGAATCATGTTTGCTATTTTTCGAAAGATTTTCGGAAATTGATATATTGGATTAACTGCTTTTTTCAGAGTTTGCTCTGCATTTTTATTGTCTTTTAGTTTCATGTGTTTTGTCTATCCAAAATGAGCTTTGAGTGGGAAAACCGACAAAACACAAGCCAGAGAACATCATCCTGGTAACTCGTCAATTTACTATGTAGATTTAATGCTTATGGGTTTTTCATTTCACTTGCAACGTACGAAATTGAAAGAAGAAGAAAAACGTGAAACCGTTGTGTCAATGATTTTTCGTCTTATATAAATTCAAGACTGGAAGCAGAAACTTGTCATGCTAGTGTCCATGACTTCTTGAATGGTGACGAGGTAACGAACCGGCCCTTCTCGATCGAAAGTTATGCAGCAACACCAATTGCTAGTGAAATCAACCCACCCATGCAAGTCCACATCAGGGGCTTGTTCTCCTTTAGCTCTATTGGCAGTTAGGAAGTTATGATGCTCCAAATAACTCGATCCATGATGCAGCTCATCGTATCTAACATACAGTATAGTTTTTGTCAGAATCACATAACAAAGAGGATCGCCCATTCACCATAAATTAAAAAAGAACAAAAAAAATAAAAATGAAAATAGTGGATAAACAACCAATTATTTGGAGAACCAAATCGCACAATCTTCCAAAAAGAGGATAATGATTTCATGAAGAGAGGAAAAATGAAATTCTTGAGCGACCTACTTGATTCTACTATCCTCAGCTTTGAACGTTTGGACACCATCTCTCCCAGATTCTTGAGAACCAAATCGCTTAATACTTTCAGGAACAAGGGCCTCTCTCCCTGTAATAAGATTTTGTGAATCAAGACAGAGAGAGAGAGAGAGAGAAATAGAGACACAAAGACAGTGGCTGACTTACCTTTCCGGTATCACCTACGACAGATATTTCTTGCCCATTCTTACTACCTTCAGCAAACATACAAAGATCAAGCATTCCTCGGGACCCGTTTTCAACCCATCATTCCTACGCCTATGATTCCGTACTTCACTGTGGTGTAGTTAGAAGCCATGGCCATGGATGAGAGAGCTCTAATCTCTTCCCCGTTAAAAGGTATAGCAGTGGAACAAAATATAGATAAATTTAAAATAAAATAGGATGAATCGGTGAATTATTAATTAAGTGGTAAGAATAATTAACAGTTTATTATATTTTATTTTATTTTCGTATATTAGAATTAAGAATGTATATTCATATCAGATTCTCGGATGATCGGATTTTTTGGATTTAGATATCTTAAATCGGATTTTTAACATATTTAATATTTTCAGCTCTAATTCAGATATTTTCACTTCACCTTTCTCTAATCATGAAAAAATGAGTACCAGATAGAACTTAATAGATTCGAATTTTCGAATTCAGATCCGGTTCTACGAACTTTGTACATCCTTAATTAAGAGACTGTTAATCGAGTGATAGTAGAATTATTCCTTACGCCCTTGACCGTTATCTGATAGATAGCCAAAAAAAAATAAGGCAAAAAGGCATATGCCGTTGGAATTGAGTTTAGATTCAGTGCAGTGCGGAGATGCGTACAGATTCAGAAGCCAAGTCAATTCTGAAAACAACGTGGATGTTTTCGCGACCGCTGGATCTCTTGAGTGAATCAGAACTGTGTTTCTAGATCAATCTGAATTAAATCACTGGACTGAGTATAAACTTATTGGAATTAGCAGAAGGCATAGATTGAAGGGAATGGTCTCTCTATTTTACAGCAACATGATATTTCTTTCAGTTTCAACTTACATGAAGGGTAGATAAGGGAGAAATTTATTGATACCAAATAGAAGAAGAAGAAGTGCATTTCACTGGAAAACAAGCAACGGTCTCCGAAGAATAAAATGTTTTTTAAGTATAACTGATTGCCTCCGGAAATTTCCCAGGTTTCACCGATTGCCTCGGCCTCTTTTACAAACCCTAAGCATACAATTCATTTGCTCGCATCTGACTATACAAGAAATATAATCAGGAAAACTTGCTCAACTCAAACGATTCATTATCATTACTCAGTAAGTAAGCATATTTGTTGAACAAATCAAAATTAAGAGTTGAATGTACAGATGAATACCCAACAACCTTCTCTTTTCTTTTTCGTCCTTTCTTCAACCTCAAAATACAACGGTCTTGTTTACCTCATATGGCAAAACCCGTTGTTCACAGTAAGCTTTTAAGGCTGTCCTTAGGCACTGTTTCTCAAGGTTCTCTGATTTCAGCGCGAAGCTCTGTAAGTTATCTCGGTGTGATACTCTCTCAACCTGCAAAGAACAAGCCTCATTTTATCTAAAATTACCTTGATTCGATATATACAAGTTTTTTCCATATTCAAGACCTACATGATCTTGCCTAAGCTCCAGTTTTTCCATATTCTAGTTTCAATTGCTCACTCAAATCACCCTAAGCTTTTGGAGCTATTACGTCAGAATTATAATAGTAATTCACAGTCTACTATACTCACCATCTGTTCAATGATAGGTCCTGCATCAAGCTCTTCTGTCACGAAATGGGTTGTTGCACCAATTAGTTTCACACCAGCATCAAAAGCCTGCCAAAATGAATCTTAGCACGTTTAACATGGTTAGGATAGGAAAAGAGGTATGATTGGCATTCTTAACCAACAAATAGGCAACTCTAGAACCTGTTTTGATGGCTTCCCACCCTTGAATGACGGCAAAAGGCCGTGGTGTATGTTAATCACATCCTTTCCATAGCTATTTAAAAAATTTCCGGATAATATCTGTAAAATTAAAATGACGCAATTAGTTTTGGATGTGGTCTGGATAATTCATAGCGACAAATTTGTAAGACCTACCATATTTTACGATCAGCAACAAGAAAGAGACTCAAGATATTGCGTTATTTATATTTATCTTCACAAATAACATAATCACCAAAATTTCCATCTAAAGAAAAGTGCTATGACAAAGAAACCAAGTAGTTTCCACAATCAATGAGAAAAGCATCAAAGGAACTAAGAGAGGAATCATAACAAGAAGTAATTAAGAACTGATGCGAAGAAACTACAGCAACGTGTAATCTGCCTTACCTGCATGTACCTTGCAAGCACTAAGAAATCTGTATTCTTAACCAACTCCAATATCTCTTCTTCTCTTTTATTGTCATTGGTTGTGCACAAATAATGATAAGGAATATCATTTCTTTCAAGAAATCGAAGTACGTGAGTGTTTGGACCTCTACTGTGATTACTGTAGAGAAAAATGCATTATATGCCAGATAAGCATTCTGAAAACAAAGCAAAACGAAACACATGAGGCGACACTCCACAAATTTCACCTTATTACACAAGTTATATCCACTGGAAGTCTATTATCCTGCCATTGATGTAATAAATCAACTAGACAATGGTCCTGCAGTAGAACCAAAATCATCTTTCAAATGCGTATTAAACATAAGTTTGTCTAAGATAAGGAAAACAATGGTACATATGATATACCTGCTTTGAAACCAGGATAGCAATCTTATATTTAGGGTCTTGGTCTGGCACCCTAACAACGGATGTCCGAGCATTGAACATTTTAGAAAGCTTTTCGAAGTCCTCATCCATTTTTTTCCGGGGCCATCTAACATGGTCGAAAATAAATTCGCTGCATGTTTTGCCACATTCAATACTTCAGGATCACATTCAAGTACGAAATACAACATTGAACTCTTGATAGATAGGAATTTTTTCATGAGGTGCAGATTGTAGAGCAGTAGTCTAAAAAACGAAGAAAAATACCTTCTACAGTAGAAGACATTCTTGTTGCTTTCAGGGACGAAAACATCTGCATTGAGTATGTTTCCTCCATTGGAAGCTATACAATCCGATAGCTTCGCGACAATTCCAACTGCATCCTATCAAAAATCCAATTCAATTCCCCATCTCATAAGCTCAAATAGTAATAGAAAATGGAGTAGGATGATTCGCTCTTCATCTTCAGCTCGCAACTATATCGAAAATGAAAGACGGAAAAAGAAACTTGCAGTAGAGAGAGAGAGAGAGAGGTCTTACGGGGCAATGGAAGACGTGGATTCCATATGTGAGAATCGAAGAGGCTGAAGAAGAACCCAATGCTCTGTTTGCAAATCCAAGAACTTGAAGGAGGCCAGAAGATGAAACTCTTCGAAAGATAGACATCCTTCTCTCTCTCTGTCTCTCTCTCTCTAAACTTACTCACACAACTGCAACCACGACTACGAGCCTCCGTTCAAGAACTGATCCGGATTTGGAAACTAGAAAGGCCTTATACGACGTCGTCCGAAGGATAGTGACAGTGCAGAAGAATCTTCTGTGGTTGTTTGCCACGTGGAGCTATACGATAGAGCCTTAACCTTTGGCTCGAATGGATGCGTTGTAGGATAATGTGATTATCTTTTGGGTCAAATTTCGCCACTAGGAGGAATTGCATACGTTAAACGCAGGATTTGGTTTCATGTATGAACTGGAAAAAATTAATATTAATTATTATTTTTTAATATATAACTCATTTTTTGAAATTAAGTGAGTTATTTATTTTTATATTTTTATAAAATGATTAAATTTATTTAAAAGTTAATAGTTATAACTAATTTTTATTTAATCTTAATCCCTATGACCTATATATAGTTTCAGTTGCATCCAAATCGGAATCCCTATAATCTACCTTCGACGATGTTCGTTCCAAGCCGATTGATGAGAAATTGATTGCAAAAAGTTGAAGTATGCATACTTCATATCAAATTGCATATCGTACCCTCCCAAAAACATGCATTACATCTCAACAAAATCAATCTTATTTAATAACACATTCAAAACATATGAAAAAAAAAAAAAGATTTTCAATACTTACAGTAAATTATGGCAATCATAACTCCCCGTTCATCCGAACTCTGTCTAACATGGTGAAACCAGATACTCGGGCTACGCAATGAAAGGTTCAAACACTTTCATGTTATTAAAGAATATGACTAGGACAAAACTTGAACAAGAAAAGAATATGATAAAAATTACAAGTAGAGAATCTTCTCCGCTTTAACGGTATACTCAAAGGGCTTAGAGCCATTGAAGGAAAATGGGAATGTACAAACTTCACCGTTTCTACCCTCTGAAGAAGGATAAGGATCTACACTACACCATGAGACATCTCTCTTTGGCTTTTCAAGTTCCAATGTGAACTCCTTGCTATACTGCACAACAATGCTAACCCAGAAAAAATAAGTTATCATATAGATTTTAAAAAAAAATCAAGAAAGTTTTACTCTACTGAGACTATCTCAGAATAGTTAAAATGAGCGGTCAGGTAATTTTAGAAATACATTCTATGAACATCACTAGGAGGGAGGAGAAGAAAATGCTTCTCTCCAGAAATAACAGCGTAGAGATTTTCGTAGTGGTTTATGTTGGCATGAATTTTCATCCGCTACGAAAAGCTCAACTGCCTACAATGTGATCTAAGATCAATATTTGTAATCACAAACAAACTATGGGTGGGGTGGTTATTGGCTAATCCCGCTCCGACGCTCTAGTTGATTTTCTAGAAGAGTGTAAGGGAAAATAGGTAAAATTAGTTGCTTAGTTCTCTCCAAAAATGTATTACCTGTTACTATTATATCATTCAACTTTTATACTTAGACAAGGCTAAGAAACCTTAAACAACTTTATATGTGTCATGCTTCTATTGCAAAGTCCCTCGATCATTCCCTGCAACCTGATAAGTGTCAGCACACTTCATGCCTTACACAATAGAGATATGCTCCTCACTCAGAGCCATCCCAGTGTGTAATGGTGGCGCCTTAGTCTAGCACACTAGGAGTGTGACCTCAACTCATGTGTCAGTAGCTTTCCATATGTACACCCATTTGGCATATCTGTGCTTAGGTCTGAGATGAGAGATGAAATACCCGACTTAGCCTTAGCGCTGCCCAATGCATCATTATCCTATTCAACTATTGCCATACTAACTGATGATCTCCTCGACCCTATCTGCTCAACCTTGACCCTCATATTCTCTTTGTACATAGTCACCCTAACATTTGCCAACCTCGATTCTCTTACTCAAGCTGATGATGTAGATCTGAGACTGTCTCGGAATTGGACCCAACAGCTAGTCCCTTAGCACATAACCTTATCTATAATGAGCTGTAAGAGAATGTTCTCTTGGGGTTTCAAGGTGCACATTCATCAATTCATCCAATCTCTACTGTATACGTAGAAACTACCACCCAGTCAGCTAGTACTGAATGCGTGGAGGACCATATTAAGGTTGTTAGGACTTTACCACAAAGAGACCGGACACGCGTCTTGAAACCAGCTTCTTCCACTTCCTGATTAGTCTGAGCCAGAGCAATCAAGGATGATATTATACTATTTTAGAGAAGGGCAAGCCTATACATGGATTTCCTCAAGCCAACAAACTTTTGGAAAGAGAAGTGGTTCATTCTGACAGAGAACTGGCAGTGCCCTTCCTACCATTATTCCATCTATATTGAGTATCAAGAGAAGTGCACCCCAAAGATAGAGATGGATGAGACCATGTAAGAGGCCATTATGAGTAAGCTGGAAGATGAAAGGAATTTCAGAGCGATTCTAACCGTAAATCATCTAACCCATTGTGGTCTTATCTATGCTGACCCACATCTAGAAGTAGATCCTTTAAATATGATCCCTCGCACGGAACCTAAGGCCCTTCCCAAGGGTAGCATTTTTATCTATATTTTTATATAAATGTTTTGTTTTATAGGCATACTAACCCTTGCCTATTTTGTAGAGAAAGTCTCTAGAGTTGAGGTCGCAGCCTTAACTTACCAGAAGTATCTGGACATAAAGAAGAGGCGAGAGGCCAAGAAAAGGTAATGTTCTCCACTAAGGACCCCTGACGGAGCGAAGAAATTTAAGGCTGAGGAGCAGCCACCTCCAAAGTATGTGAGGATAGATATTTCAGGTTCCTCACCTGCTTCCCCTAATGCTCCAGAACCTGCTCCCCTAGTCCCCTTAGCCAGCATTGTTCAGAAGGCTGCTCCACCTCAGTCAGTGCTGTCTTCATCCTAGTGCACTTCTCTCCTGGCGTTTCTGACACAACAAGTTGGGTCAAGGTCACTTCTAGAGTCCAGAATCAGTGATGGCTCTCTCAGGAAATATCTGAGAGAGACATCCGACCTTCATCTGACGCTGGAGAACCTCAGTATGGTAGGACCCCCCCCTCCCTGAGGTTCAGGAGCTCATGAGCTTCAACCTAGCCACAATAAGTGTTTTTAATTCTTGTTATTTCTTTATTATACCAAATGCTTGCTAACCCGTATTCATTTTTATTTTCAATGCCAAGTCGCCTCAGCTATCATAGAGGCGTCGGTCCATACCCTTTGGCAAGAGGAGGTCGAACGCTTAAAGGCTGAGAATAAGAAATTAAAGAAGACCACCTTGGCATCAGTTCTACTAGTAAAATAGCTGACCTCCAAGAAAAACCAACTAATAAGGAAATATCATGAGGATGTTGATTTCATGAAGGCTGAAGAGGCCAAACTACAGAAGGCCTACAGTCACTTAACAACTCTTCAACGTGCTCGAACTGAGCTGGAAGATGTCCGAACCGAGCTGAGAGAATCGAAAGCCCAGTTTTCCATTTTGAATAGGCTGTTGTGGCTAAATATTTGGAGTGTGTAGAGTTCCCTGCCCTGAGGTCTGAAATCAATGACAAGGGCTTCTCATGCCTGGCAATCGTCGAGCTGAAGTTTCCAGAACTGAATGTGGACCAGATTGAACTTCCAAGTGATGAGATCTTAAGAGAGAAGGCTGAATGTGTAGAGGTTGCTTCAACAACAACTACTGTTGAGGGGGAGGTGATGGGGATGGAGGCCTTTCTCCTCCTGGTAATGATGTAATTTGAGCTAACCATCATCCCACAACTGGTGTATAAATAATTAATACTTTTTTCATTTTTTTTTTGTGATTAAACTTGTCATCATCCATCAACGTAATTGCTCATTTTCTTTCTATAGTTGTCCTTTTTTTTTTGGCAATGCTTAGTCTCCTTCTTCTCCTTCTCCTTCTCTGAAAAGTTGAACATCTTCTTAGGGTTAAACTTTAGTCAGTCTTAAGACAAAAGTATTGAAAAATTTTCCGATGTTGAGTCCCTATCGAATCCTCAACTCTTCAGATACTTTAGCGCTAAATAAGCTTCTCAAGTTGCTAGATGCTGAGCCCTTATCGGGTGCTCAGCTCTTTAGATACTTGGGCGCCAAAATAAGTATTCCAAGTTGTTGGATGCTGAGCTCATATCGGGTGCTCAGATTTTCACTACCTTGAGTGTCAAATAAGCACTATAAGTTGTTAGATGTTGACCTCTTATCAGGCTCTCATATCTTCAGTACCTTAAGCGCTAAATAAACGCTCCGAGTTATTGGATGTCTTGCTCCTATCGGGTGCTCAGATCTTCAATACCTTGGGATCAAATAAACACTCCAAGTTGTTGGATGTTGAGCCCATGTCGGGTGCTCAGTTCTTCAGATACCTTGGCCCCAAATAAGCGCTCCAAGTTGTTGGATGTTGAGCCCCCTATCGAGTTCTCAATTCTTCGGATACTTTAGGCTTTCCTTTTAATTTTTAAATATATTTTCATTTCATTCATTTAGTGGGTAGCTTAAAAGCCTTTTAATGAAAATAGTAATATAAGTGTTACACTAATCATCACCTTCTTCATTTCCCTTCCAATAGACCTTAAGGTTTTTTGAGTTCTGAGGATGCGACAGCTCCTCTCCAGCTTGATTATGAAGTTTGTATATTCTTGGTCTGAGCTCATTTACAAACCTATAGGGTCCTTCCTAATTAAGTTCTAAAAGGCCCTTGTGCTGAGGGTTAACAATCTTTATGAGCATTAAGTCACCGAGATGAATTGGTTCAGGATTCACTCTCTTGTTGTAATGATGCTTAATCTTTCTCTTCAGCGCCTCCTTTTTTATCCGAGCCTCCTCCATTGTTTCTTGGAGTATATCAGGAGATTCCGCAAGAGCAACATTATTTTCCTCCTCGACGAATGATAATCTTCTATAATGTATATGATGGCAAGCTGATTTCTAAACGTACCATTGCTTTGGATCTGTAGGTTAGGCTGAAAAGGGTTTCTCCAATTGCACTTTGAGAAGTGGTGTGAATAGCCCATAACACATAGGGTAATTCATCTGCTCATCTTCTCTCTTCCTCCTCCAACCTTTTCTTTAGCAAATTCTTGATCACTTTATTAGCTGCCTCAACTTGCCCATTCGCCTTAGAATGATAGGGGAGGAAATGAAGTGCATGATCTTTAGGTCGGCACAAAAAACCAACATATTGACAGCTTTCAGAAGGCCAACACCAAGGGATTTCGTGGCCCAAGGAATGTGAGCCTCACAATTTGCAGCTAGCGCATAATACTCACTCCTAAAGTAATCATTATGTTGTTGCGCATAAGCAACTAAAGACCTATTCTTTGAGTTTCGGATGAGGGTTAGAGCTTTTGGAAATGGCATATACCGAGGCGAAGCATAGTGAAGAAGGTGAATTAGAGTTAAGGGGGGGATAAGAGAGTCGGCTCGGCCATTTAAGGTGAGGTGGACGAATAAGGTGGATGAGGAGAGGGCCCGAGTAAGGTAAGAATCATCGGCCCAATAAGTCAGAGCGAGCCAGTAATTGATGGAGTTGAAGATGATGCATGGCTTGTTTTGGTGAAATGAAATCTCTTAGGAATTGGAGAGGTGCAAGAGGTGAGTTTAACTTCTCTACGAAATTAGAGTTTCCGAGGCTCCACTCCTTCACTTCTTCCTATAATGCCTCGATCTCTTTCATATTCACTTTCTCAATGGAAGTGGAGTAGACTATGTCAGCATCTTATTCGAAGGCAAAAACGTCTAATTCAATTTTGAAGTGATGAATATTCGAGAATATCCCACCTAGTTGAAAATTTTAGGTTAGACATCTCTTTAATAGAAACACAATCAAAAGATTAGTGAGGAATTTTTTAAGAATTTAAGGAATTAATATTAATTTTATTTAATTAAAGAAAAATTAGTCTTTTCTCAAAAAAAAGAAAAAGAAAAAGGAAAAGAAAACATATCTGTACAGTCCAACATGAATAATTTCCTTATCTGATCCATATATATAATATTCGAGCCACGCACACTTTTCGGCTGAAATTTCAAAAACTTGTCTACTGTACACCAGCTACTCCAGCCAATCTGCCTACACAGCCTCACCTGCACCGTCCGATCGTTAGTACAAGCCGGTCAGATTACAAGTCTTACGACGCTATCAGCTATCTCCAGGACCGCCAAAGGGCGGCCATTTTAAACCCTACTTAGATACCTCAGTTACCAACCATGAATCGCCACGTGCCAAATGTATAATATTAGGCTGTTACTTTTTATATTTACGAAGGAGCCCCTTTACTTTTTTCAAATTCGATCCTGGCACGAAGTTCAGTTCTACACTTCCACTTCCATCCATCCTGATAAAAACGTGTGACTTCTCACTTACTCATAAAAATTGCAAAAAAAAAAGAAATTTTGTACTCTGTTCTCTCGCTCTCTCCGTCTTTTTTTTCTCTCTCATACTTTATCGTCTTCGATTCGCCGAGCCCTAATTCGATCCACCGGAAATTTCAACTCTCCTGTAAGTGGAGGCTGTGCTTATCAGTTGGAAAGGTTAGGGTTTTTTTCTTACTGCTGAGGGCACTGCTCTCAGTACCTATACTACTTGATTTTTTTTAGGGGGGGGGGGGGTGTGATGAACTGACGCTAGGGTTTTGTGGAAGCAGTAGATGAGCGGGCGATTGAGAAGCAGTTGAGATCAAACGGGCTGGATTTCGTCGCCGAATGGAGGGAGGTAGCGTCTCTAGACTTACTTCTTATGGTACTGTTCATTTCCTCTTGTGGTTCATTCAGCTTAGGGTTTTGTATTGTACTTAGAGCCGAAATGTCCTATGCTTTCTTTGAAATGGAGTGTTGTATTGGAAGGAGGTAGGAGTCCTCTCTGTCTCCGTCTATCTCTCTCTCTCTCTCTCTCACTTTTGTGGATCATTATAAAAATACAGTGTGAAAAAGAAAACTTTGGATGGCCACTCTTTATATTTTGAGAAGGGATGCATATTTTTTATTTTTGGTAGTGATTGGAGGGTGTGGACTTTTGAGGGTGTGCACTAGCTTAATTAGTCTTCCCTGAGGTTGGTATGTTTGACTGTAGTTTATCACAACGACAGCTTATGAATTACTATGTTAAGTGATCATCCTTTCCTGCTCTCTAGAACAACTTTACATTCATTTCTCAGTTTTTAAGGGGGAAGGATTGACTAATGCATATGCATCATTGTCAATGATTTTAAAGTGGCCTTGTTTAATAGTATCCTCCAGCAGTTACATACTTTTGCAAGAAACTCAACTTGTTTTTTCGTTTTGGAAGAACTAATAAAATTTCTTTTGTAAGTGTGTTATGCAAACCTTTTTTTTTTTTGGTTGAAAAGATTGAGAAACATACTCAATAATAGGTCCGTAAACTCTTAGATGGGCGTCTAATGGATGGAAAGCTATGGCTTGTTTTGTATATGCCCAAAACACTGTAAATGGGCTAGTTTTATTAGAATATTTTTTGTTTCAATAAAACATTAATTAATAAATAAGATGGTGGTAAGATTAATCTTGTTGGATGGAGACTTAAAAATATAGGAGAGATCTTGTGGACTTAATCTCAGATACGTACGAATCTCGAATGAGAAAAGAACACAAGTTGAGGAAAAAGAGAGAAAGAACTAATTGGAAATAAAAACTTGCAACTGTTATGGGCACTCAGAGGATACTACAAAGTCTGAGATGTAAAATTCAATTTTATCATATACTATCATTGTAAGAGAGAATCGCAACAGCTGTGTAGAAAATTCTTGAAAAATACACCATCAAAGATTTATTTTCAGCTACATTGGCTCTGCTGGTGATTTTTGAACTTCTCTCGACTTTGTGCACTTTCTTCTTGGTGGCATGATATGCTCCAAAATTTCAAAATGAATTCTTCATAATTCGCTTGTTAGATCCCCTTCTCATTTTTTATATTTCAGGGATAAACCCATGGATTATGATGACAATGATTTTCAAAGCCAGAATCTCCATTTAGCTGGTGAAGGGAGCACCAAATTTCCTCCTGTTTTACGGCCATATCCTCTTTCGAACTTTGACGATAGCCTTCCTGGACATCTGAGATTTGATAGCTTGGTTGAAACTGAAGTATTTCTTGGCATTGAGAGTAACGAAGATAATCAGTGGATCGAGGATTTCTCACGTGGGAATAGTGGGATAGAATTCAGTTCTAGTGCAGCAGAATCTTGTTCTATATTAAGGTGTCACAATGTTTGGTCCGAGGCGACTTCCTCGGAATCTGTTGAAATGTTATTAAAATCTGTTGGGCAGGAGGATATTATACCAGAACAAATTGTCACCGGAGAATTAAATGCCTGTGGTAAATTGGCTTGCTTAACAAAGCAAATGGATCCTACGTTAAAGCATGATAATAGTATATTTTCTGAAGGCGCAGGTGTTATGGATTCACAGCTTATGTCACTGCCTGATGAGAGTCTGGAAAGATTTTCTTGTGTTAATGTAAATGTAGGACAGGAGGAACCTTGTAATGATGATGCACCACATACAAAAGAAGCTGAGATTTCTATTGATGGAAGTTCCACAAAGGTTGATCCAAGTGTTGCCTGTAAAAGTGGTGGCTTAGATACGACTGAGGGAAATCCAGAAAATGATGGCAATAGTAAACTAACAATTCAAAGAAATGTTGATATCCCAGTTGATATGTTGTTGGATGACAAAGGCCAAGACGATCCTTCTGCTTCACAGAAGCACATTGATGATGTGGTCTCCTCAATTGAAAATGTCATTACAGATGGTTGTGAATTGAATAGTCAGAAGGTCCAACATCAGATAGATGATAAAACTGGTGAGGATACAGATGTTAAACAAGTAGACCAGAGCAAGCCGAAGGAGGAATGTGCATTCAGCAAAGAGGCTCATATGGAGGATCAACACTCTCTCTTATCATCTTCAACTGGCAAGGTGACGAAGGAGAGTAAGATTGTTGAAGCTAGTGGAAGTAAAGTGGATGAGCTCCTACGTGTGATACCAAAGGGTGATACATCCTTAGATAAAGGGGAAGGATGTGATGTGGTTGTATGTCCAGAGATTTCTTCCGATGCTGTTACATCTAATGAAAAGGTCTTGTGTAGAGATTTGGGAACTGGTGACGAGTCTAAAGTGAGTATGCATGATGTAATACCTCTCAAAAGTGATGCTAGAGATGGGGGCCATGCAAATGAAACAAGCTACACTGATTCTGGAAATAGTGCCAATCCGGAGCCTAATATTGATTCTACTGTGCAGATCTCAGTCAGAGATGAGCATCGTAGTATTCAATTGCAAAGTGAAGTGCTAGTTGACAATTCCGGGTTATCTTTCTCAGTTGTGGACACTAAGGTCTACAGGGATAGTGTAGGTGCCTGTACCCATGTGGGAGATGTTCCTAGTTTGTCTGTGATTAGTTGCTCAGATGATATGCCTGGGGAAACACTTACTGCAGGTAGTTTGACTGGTGTTCATGGGGTGTACGAGGTACCCAAAGGGAATTTGAGCGCTGAAGAACCTATCCCCTCTATCACTCTGGTTGAATCTGCACAAGTGTGTGAGGAAAAGTTAAACATGCTAGATGATGTTTGTGCTCGAGATGTTACAATCACTAGAAAGGACAATCCAAGATTGACTTCTTCTGTTAGCATGGATTGTGAGTTTACTGGGAATGTTCCTGCAGGCAAAGGAGTGGAATCATCATCTTTTGGAGAAGGTAACACAGTCAGTGAGTTGGAAAATACAAAAATGCAATTTGATACCAGAGTTGGCGATGAGTCAGGTACGTTATGAAGGCTTGCAAAATGGGTAGATGTCCACAATAATTTTTTTTTCCTTGCAATGTACCAAGTGTTTCTTTGTTTGCAGCGTTATTTATTGCCTCCGAAGGCTCAAGTGTGGCAACAAGTCAGACTGTTTATGGTGTTCACTTACCATCTGGTGATATTTCAACTGCAGAGAGGATTGTTGATCACAAAGAGCAATCTCTGCCAAAGGGAGATGGCTGCAACACAGAAACTCAAGGCGACCTTGAAGCAGTAGTAGCTATGGGGTTTAGTCAGGATAGCAAACAGGACATGGATGTCGGTCGTATGCTTCTTCATGACTCAACAGCACGAGTGTGTGATGGTGCTGAAGCAGTATCAGGTGATGTTAGATTTCTTACCTTTACCTTGATCTGTATGAGTAATTTCCTAGAATTAATTTAAACCAAACGAGTATTAATGGGATCTATGCCTCATTTAAACTTTCCTTATTTCCTGATTTTGCTGCCTTCCCATTTTATATTGGTATAAGTCCAGTGCTAGTCATTTGCTTGAAAAATAGGAATGTGTAAGGAAACTAATATTTTCCACTACTCTGTATGATGGTTATTGTATTGGGCAATTCATTAAAAAAGAGAGAGAAGAAAGAGAAGAAATGCATGGCATGCTGTTATTACCCTGTCCCCGTTATCTCCATGACTACATTCTTTTAATTGTTACTGTATACAACATCTGAATTGTTGTTAGTGTATATTACTACACATTCATTTTTCTGCTTATGATCAGTGTGACTGATTGTTCACACAACTTCTTGAATTTTTTTTTTATCAAACGATTTTTAAATGCTTAGTCAAGTTGTTTTTCATCAATTTAGCATTGTTACTCATTCATGGAAGGATTATTCTCTAAATATGAGTGACATTTATAAAGGATTCATCTCTCAGATACTAATTTAGATCAGAAGGATGATTATATGCCTTCAAAATCCTTGCCTCTACCTTTGGAAGAAACATCTAATGATGCTGGTCAAGAAAACCAGGAAAATATTGAAGCTAAGTCAGCATCTGGAGAAAAGAATGGTGGGCAGGCTATTGCTTCGAAACCCAGTGGTGAGTAACAAAGTTATGATTTCTTGATGTTTTTTCAACTTTTTACCAGAGGATATTGTTAATTCTGTCACTGTATCCTAAGAAAGTAGGAAGTAATGGAAAGCTGAGTAACAACTGGGAACCATACTGAATTTTAGTATTTTTTTCCCCCTGCACTTTTTGCCTTAGCACTTGGAAGTTCAAGTTTTCTAGATATTTGGCTGTAGGTGATACTGGAAAAATTGAAGATCCTATATCTCATGTCCCAATTGCTGAGTTTCATGCAAGTGCACTGGAAAGTGGAGTTTGTACTGATGTTGCTAAACCTGCCTTTGATTCACGTAAAGTCACTGGATCTAATGTTTCCAAGAATGAAAATCCTAAGGAAGGTGTTAAGGGCTTAACAAGTGAGAATATTCAAGTTCTTGAGGACGTCAGTGCAAGTGTCAGCAATGTTATTCCTATTTCCCAGGATCCAAAGGGAAATGGTAGTTCTAAAAGTGAGAGAAGCTCTACTATAGAGTCAAGTTTGTTGGTAGATCTAACCAAAGGAGATGATGTTGTGCATTGGCCACTTGCAGCTACTTCAGCTTCCAAAGTGTCTCCGGTAATTTTCTAGCTCATGCATATCAAACTGTTCCTTACTAAATTTTTCTTCAATTTTCTTTTGCTCTCAGTTATCTTAGTGCCTTGAGAGTATCTGTAGTTCATGCTCTTTATTGAGACTTATTTGTGCTTGAAGATTGTGGAGGGATCTCTATCAAATTCTGGCTTAGGTCAAAGGGATCTAAAAAATGCACAAGACACTTCTCACAGAAGTCCTTTAGTACCTGATGGAGCGGTGCTTGGTCATTCTAAAGGGACTTCAGAGCGTAAAACTAGGCGAGCATCTGCCAAGGGATCTGGTAAAGAACCAGGCAAGAAGGGAACGCCGTCGAAACAATCAGAAAAAGGGAACAAATCAATCAATGCATCTTTGAATCCTTCAGGGATTTTCCAGCTTGTCCAACCTAATGAGATGCAACATCATGGGCATGTGGAAAGTAGTAGCACGGAGCCATTTGTTTTTCTTCCTACTTCAACTTCTACTCTTCCAGACTTGAATAATTCAGCATCTCCATCTGCTATGTTTCAGCAGCCTTTCACAGATGTGCAGCAAGTGCAACTGCGTGCTCAAATTTTTGTATATGGCGCTTTAATGTGAGTCCTCTAATTTACTGAAGCTTTATACCTTCGTTTTTGGAAAAAATATATGCTAGAAAAAATATGATTAGTTTCAGATATTTGCTAAACTATAATTCAATAACGATTTTCAAAAACAGAGACCAGTGTCAATGGAAAATTTTTTCACTCCTGGTAATTGTAAGATATTTTCTCGTATAATTTTGTTATCTGAATTGTTGGTCCAGTCAAGGAACAGCACCAGATGAGGCATACATGTTATCGGCATTTGGAGGACCGGGTAAGCTTCTTTTATTCATCTTCTTTGTGACAATATTCACATGGCATGGCAGTTGCTTTTTGTACAGACACACACTTACATATATATATATATTAACCGATTGGGTGTCTGTCTTAGATGGTGGAAGGACCATGTGGGAGAATGGCTGGCGCATGTGCATGGAAAGATTACTTGGTCAGAAGTCTCATCCCGTTAGTTCAGAGACACCTCCGCATTCAAGTTCTGGTAACTATAGGAAACTAGTTCTTTAATCTCGTCTCGTTTCTTTGATGTAACTGTTTTGGAAATCGATCTACAGGTAGTAAGGGTACCGATCAAGCAATTAAACAAACTGCACTTCAAGGTAAAATTGCTTCCACGCCTGTTAGCCGAGCTAGCAGCAAGGGTACCCCAACAGCTGTGAATCCAATTTCTCTTCCATCACCACTTTGGAGCATCTCTACCCCTCCTTCTGATGCTTTGCAATCCACTGCTATGCCTAGAGGTTCAGTTATGGACTATCAGCAGTTACTTACTCCATTGCATTCTTATCAAACAACGCCTGCTAGGAATTTCATTGGATCTAATGCTTCATGGCTACCTCAGTCATCTTTTCGTAGTCCCTGGGTTGCCTCTCCACAAACTTCCACAATTGACTCCAGTATTTGCTTTTCTGCTTTACCAATTACAGAACCAGTTCATTCAACTCATGTTAAAGAATCAGCCGTTCTGCAATCCTCTGGTGTTAAGTCCTCTGGACCTATTGTCCATACTGGGGTTCGTACCAATGTGGTTCCAGCAGCTTCTTCTCTCTCTGATCCCAAAAAAGGGTCCACTACTCCTGGGAAGAATTCCAGCGTTCCAAAGCCAAGAAGAAGGAAGAAGAATTCTCCTGAAGAACCTAGTCTGGTTGCTATACCATCTCAACCTCAATTAGAACCAGTTTCGATTCCTACAGTTTCCAGTAATCTATCAACCTCTGTGACTGTCAAACCTCCCACTGGGTTTGTCTTCAATGCGTCCTCAGAAAAATTGATTATGCCTGCATCTCCATTGCCTTCTACTGCTCCCCTTAAACAAGTTGGTCATGATGTAAATCAGAGGGCTAGTTTATCAGAGGACACCCTTGGCAAGGTAAAGGTGGCTAGGCAGCTGGCAGATGCTGCTGCTTTATCTGCCTCTGAAGCTGTTAAGCACAGTCAAGAAATATGGAGTCAGTTAAGTAGGCAAAAGAATTCTGGATTGGTATCAGAGGTTGAATCAAAAGTGGCCTCTGCCGCCGTTGCTATAGCAGCAGCTTCTGCCGTTGCAAAGGCTGCTGCAGCAGCTGCCAATGTGGCTTCAAATGCTGCATTGCAAGCAAAATTGATGGCTGATGAGGCATTGATCTCAGCAGGATATGGAAATTCGAGTCAAGGTAATGAAACTTCTCTTTATGGTAGTGTGAATAGTTTAGGAAATGCTACTCCTGCGTCCATTTTAAAGGGTGTTGATGGGGCAAACAATTCCACTTCAGTAATTTTTGCTGCAAGAGAGGCTGCTAGAAAGAGGGTTGAAGCTGCATCAGCTGCTTCTAAGCGTGCTGAAAACATGGATTGTATTGTAAAAGCTGCTGAACTTGCAGCAGAAGCAGTATCACAAGCTGGAATAATTGTTGCTATGGGGGAGCCTCCCTCATTCAGCCATTTAGTGGAAGCTGGTCCAGAGGGTTACTGGAAAGTAGCCCAGGTATCTGAGCTGAATTTGAGAACTGATGAGGTGAATGGAGACCAATTAGGAATAGATGGTATTAGAGAACGTGTTGAATCTTCAGCTAAGCAATCGAAAGGGGGCCAATCAGATATGGATGACAGTGATGCCCCTGCTAGTGGGAAGTTGCCTATTCCAGGAGAGATGTCTGAGGGTTCAATTGAGGCCCATACCAGATTGGTTGATACCATCCCTGGTTCTGCAAAGGATCTGAGAGTTTCTAAGAGTCTAAAAGTTTCTGGGTTGGAAAAAACAATCGATGTTGTTCCTGAATCTGAAGTTGAAGCAAGATGTTCTCAGAGTGACTATGAAGAATCGGCTGATTTGAAGGAAGGCAGCATCAAGGAGGGTTCCTATGTCGAGGTTTGTGAGCTCAATGTGCTATGAAATTTTCAACCCCTTTTATTCAAATCAGTATATATCTCAAAGATGATGTTCTTTGTAGTGTACTATAATTTGGTGTCTGTCCTTGTCTTGTTGTTACAATGATTATAAATCAGGTTCTCAAAAATGGAAATGGGTTAAAATCAGCTTGGTTCACAGCTAATGTGCTGAGTTTGAAGGAGGGAAAAGCTTATGTATGTTACACTGAGCTTCAGCCAGAGGAAGGTAAGCAAACTACATACATAGCTTTAGAAGCAAGCAGCTTTGCTTGATTATATAAACCAAGGAGTTTCCATTCTATTTCTCTAGTTAATACTTACCCTTGGACCTTGCTTTAATATTAATATCAGTTGATATGTTTAGCATCGAGAACTTGTAAATCCTTATGGTTCCTCCTTTATGCACTTATAAGTTTTAATTATATTTTATTTTCTGGCAACAGGTTTGGGGCAGCTAAAGGAATGGGTGACCCTTGAAGAACCAGGAGATCAGGCACCAAAAGTGCGCATTTCCCGTCCTATTGCAGCTGTGCAATATGGAGGAACAAGGAAGAGACGAAGAGCAGCTGTTGGTGACTACACCTGGTCTATTGGAGATAGAGTTGATGGTTGGATACAGGACAGGTATAGATGTTTATCTTTGTGTTGTATTGTCCTGTGTCCTTTTGACTTGCATGCTGCTTTCTGTGTGAATTCTAGATTTTGCAAGCCAAGTAATGTCTCAGTTTTACTGGCAACTTTCATTTTTCTATTCAGATGGTGGGAAGGAATTGTCACCGAAAAGAATAGTAGAGATGAAACTACCTTGACTGTCCACTTTCCAGGTATGTTATTAACCCTAGTACCTTTTCATTCCTCTTCTGTGAGATAAAGATTTTACACTTTGGAGACAAGTCAACCTAATTTTGTTGCAGCTCAAGCGGAAACACATCCAGTTAAAACCTGGCATCTTCGGCCTTCTCTCTTTTGGAAAGATGGGCAATGGGTTGAATGGTACAGTTCCGTGAGAAATGACTTTTCTCATGAGGTGGTACTCTTACTCCTTTTATTTACTTATTTAAATATTTTGTTCCATTGCTGAGTATCGATGCTGTTTCAGAGCGACATGCCACGGGAAAAACGTCCAAAGTTGGGCACTCCTGCTGTGGAGGCCAAAGGGAAGGATAAGACTGTTGATGCTGCTAAATCAAAAAACCCTGAAGATCCAACATTGCTTGCTTTATCTGAAAAGGTTAAAGTATTTAATGTTGGTAAAAACACTAGAAATGATAACAAATCCAATCCACTAAGAACTAATCGGACTGGACTCCAGGAAGGGTCACGAGTTGTTTTTGGTGTTCCCAAACCTGGAAAGAAGAGAAAATTTATGGAAGTGAGCAAGCACTATGTCGCAGCAGATCACAGCAACAAGATGAACGAAGCAAATGACTCTGTCAAACTTGCGAAATATATGCTTCCTCAAGCAGCTGGATCTAGGGGAACTAGAACTACCTTCAAAGCTGGATTAAAGGATAAACAAATTGAATTCAAGCCAAAGAGTATCAGATCTGGAAAACCACCAGTTGTATCAGGTAGAACCATTCCACAAAAGGAGAAAACTATGGCCAGTACTGTTTCTGTTCATCCAGATGGATCCAGGTCAGATCATGCAACTAATGTCAAGGATTCTGAAAGTCATGTTGAAAATGTTTCGGAAAATCGTAACATCATGGACACTGGTTCCTATTCTAGTACTGGAGCAACACCTGAGGGGCAGATATTAATATCTTCGCTGGTGCACTCTTCAGATGCTCATTCATCTAAGAAAATTTCCTCATTAAATCCTAAACCCGAACGAGCTAATGAAGGTAAACTTGCTCCTGCTGGTGGAAAGTTGGCCAAGATTGACGAAAGAGGTCTGAACGGTAATTCTGGAAAATCAGTATCTGATACTGAGCCACGTAGATCGAATCGTAGAATCCAGCCTACATCTAGAGTGAGTATTCGTAACCTTTCTGGTGTATAATTGATTTGAATAATTGCATGTTGTCTGGTTTTTTCTATCTACTTGCCTCAATGGGTGTGTAAAAATAGCTTTTGGTCTCTCAAATGTAGTTACTAGAGGGACTGCAGAGCTCACTGACTATTTCAAAGATCCCCAATCTTTCTCATGACAAGAGCAGAAGTCAGAGGTGAGCTGAGCTCTTTTTTATGCAGAGTGATGTTTAAAATTGGTTCTCATCATAAACAAAAGCACTAAACTGATTCATGATTTGATTCTGACAGGAAATAACATGATGGCCGATTTGATGCACAGCTTAGATTGTGTATATTTTTATTTATAATAGACTAGGTGGGGAAAAGGAAACTCGGAATAGAAATTCATGCTTCCTTGGTGGTTTTTTAGTCATAAATGTTTAGGGTGGTGGTGGTGTTAATATGATTTTTAGTTGATACTTTTTACTACTTATGAATTCTCTTTAGGTACTTTGTTTGACTAGGCTGTATATGGAAATTCTCCATGCTAGTTCGCTCTCCTAATTGCAGAGGTTATTGTAGATTACCAATATCTCCCTTTCTCTCTCACCCCCACACCATTGTAGATGCCATCGCAACGCTTGTTTAAAGAGGCTTCTTCAATCTATTTTTATTGAAGTATTAGTAAGAAGAGGAGTCTTTAATTCTCATTTTCCTTTGTCCATAACTGGAGATAGCTAAGCTAAGTGTTCATCGTTACCACCCGACTACTTTCCCTTTTCTGAAGGATTCTTCCTTTGGAAAAATAAGTTATGGCCTATTCCTTAGGGTGTTCAAAAAAGTCGATTAAGCCTTTGCGATATGAGAATAGCACTGCTCGGGTATTGAGCAATTCAATTCATCCATACCGAATCTATAATATTTGTATTTTGACGTGATAACTAAAGATTTTTAGATTATTCAATAGATCAAGAACTTGTAAATCCAGTTCGAGTAAACTGAGCCACAAATCTGTTTTAATTTAGATTCTGTGAGCAGTCTTAATGTCAAATGGATTAGTCATTCTAAGTTATAGTAAATGGGAAAATATTGGGATCTCAAAAGTATTTAACTCATCAGTTTTTTTCCCCCCTTAGAAATATTGGGTCAAGGCCGATGGTCAATGTTTGATTGCTTACGCATGTAGCTCATCTTGGGTGTTAGGTCCTTCTTGGCTGGTGGCTGGCTGGTTGGTAGCCACTGTAAATCCTGATAAAATTATACGCAACGCTAACCAATCCATTGAAGCAAGGTATCAGGCATCTCACTCCAGTTCTTTAACAGGTGAAAAAAAATAAAATTAAATAAAATTAAATTAAATCCAAGAAATTCAAGCAGCCACGTAAGCATCCCAGAAAAACAAAAGTTAAGGATATGATGAGGTTCTTCTCCAACCACGAGACTCTCTCTCTTTCAGACAGTACCAATTCCAACACATGGTTCCTCTGAATCCTTCATCTTCATCATGTCTCTCTTCCTTCAACTCCATCTATATTACAAAACTGCCATTCTTCTTCTTCTTCACCTCCAACAAGAACACCTCCTCCCACCCATTCGCACCGTTCAAGCTCTCATATTCTCTCAACCCACCCAATGAGCCCGAGACCAAACCCAAACCCGAACCCACACCTGCCCCTGACCTAGACCCAGTCAAGCTCGCATTCGAAAAATCCAAGGCTTATAAGAAACTCACATCCAACCAGAACCCAGCTGAAAAACCAAACATAAATACTACTAAACCAAGTCCAAAACAAGTCTCAGTTTCAAGCATAAATTTCGTAGGACTTGATTTTGGAGATAACAAAAGGAAGACCAGATCAGGTTCAATCCCACCTGGATTGGTTCCAATTACAGACCCCTTTCCGGAACAATCCTTACAAGAAGTAGAAATCATAGTTGGAGATTCCACCAAGCTAGACACTAACAATGATAATAACAGTGTTACTCCAAAAGTTCATGAAGAAGGAGATAAAGACAATGATGTTTATTACAAGCCAAAGGTGTCTACATGGGGAGTCTTCCCACGACCTGGAAATATCTCCAAGACATTTGGAGGCGGAAGAACGATACAGCCCGGAGATGTTCTAGAAACACCAGAAGAAAAGGCGGCTAAAGAAGCACGAACCAGACAACTTCTAGCAGCTTACAAGAAAAAAATCGGCTTAAACATCGATCCTAAGCTCAAGTCGGAATGCGAAGAGGCATTAAAAAACGGAGACGTTTTGATGAATGCAGGAAAGCTCAAGGAAGCAATACCATATTATGAGAAGGTTATGGAGTCGGTTAATTTCAAGAGTGAGCTTCACGGCTTAGCTGCATTGCAATGGTCTATTTGTATGGACTCTTTGAATAAGTCGAACGAGGCGAGAGTGATGTATGAGAAGCTTCAATCTCATCCTAATGGCAAGGTGAATAAGAAGGCAAGGCAGTTCATTTTTAGTTTCCAGGCTATGGAAATGATGAAATTCAACACCAAGTATTCACCTTTCTCTTCAGGTAATGACGGGTTGTACCGGAATTATTTCGATGCTTTTGTCGAAAACAGATCAAATGTTTATAAAGGGGACGAAGAAGGAGAAGGTGCATTTATGGATCAAGCTCTGCCATACATATTCTTTCTTGCTTCTCCAATTTTTTTGCTTCTAGTAATTGTAGCTTTACAGAGGAAGATCTAATTAGCTTGACTCATACTACATAACATATACTATATATAGTATGTCTAATTTTCCATTGTTTGTAAGTATATAGCCAATCATTTGTTGGATAGTAAGGAACAATTTCATTCTTCTCAAAATAAAATCTAGATATAGCTGACAATCTAAGGACTTGAGAGAGAATTTAGGAAACAGAGCATCCCCTGTCTTTATTAAAATTTAAACAAAAAAGAATAATTGTGAGTTTCATTTCACCAACTATTCTTTTTCGGTATGAATGGTGATTTACTAATGTACCTAACTTTTGCTAAGTTAACTATTTTAAGGGTAGGGGGAAAGGAATCTTTAGGACAAACCGATAGGCAAGGAGAAGACTGGTAGAGGAGATGCATGATGTCTATTATACAATGAAAAGTAAATGGAAAAAGAGCCAAAAAAAAAAAGGAAAAAAAAAAAAGTTTACTTAAACTTTGAACCTAAGAAACTATTCAAACAGAAATTCAGACAAAACAATCAAGCAATCTCTTTTCTCACGTTAAAAAACCAGAACAAGTTGTTATGATGAGGATGTTGGTGAAGACGAACAGTTAGAGCTGGGAGGGGGAAAGGGAGAAGGTTTCTATTTTTTTTTTTTATAGCTTGAAATCTAACTGGGTTTTTTGTTTGGAAGAAAAGAAAAATGAATATGATTGTTATGAAGAGGCAGATGATTGAAGATATAGCAATAATAAGTGGATTGGTAGGGGTGCAGTTTGTATATGCAGGAAATTCTTTGTTGCTTAGTTATCTCATGTCCTTAGGCCTCAAGCCTCTCACCATTGTTATCTTCTCTACCTTTGCCACTTTTCTCATTGTCTCTCCCATTGCTATTTATTTTGAAAGGTTCGTCTCTCTCCCTCCCTTCTTTTTTTATTTATTTATTGACTTTTTGTTTGTGGGTATGAGCAGAAAAGGAGACTTATGGTTTTGATTGTGAATTGCAGGAGTAAATGGCCAAAGAAATTCAGTCCGAAGTTGATTTGTCAGTTGGTTTTGATTGCTTTTGGAGGGTGAGAAAATTTTTTGACGCCTTTCTTATTTTACTTTTGTTATGTTTCAGTTTTACTCATGAAGGGGAAACGAAAGGAAGGAAATTTTGTTTGTGTTTTGAAACATTGATGGTGTGACTGTTGGTGTTTGTGTTTGCAGGGTGACTTTGTTCCAGACGTTGTTCTTAAAGGGGATAGAGCTAACTTCACCAGCAATGGCTACAGCCATGCCTAACATTGCTCCTGGCCTCATCTTTGTCATTGCCTGGACTTTTAGGTGATTTTGATTAGTTTACGAATGGTTCCCTTAGAAACCAACGGTTGAAAAGGCGAGATAATTTGGTGTTTAAGTCCTAAATTACGGCTATTATTATTATTGATTGCAGATTGGAGAAAGTGAAACTGAATTGCGTGTATAGCAAGATCAAGATATTGGGCACATTGCTATGCGTAGTAGGTGCTCTAGTAATGAGCATAATGCATAGCACTACAACTGCTAGAGCAGCAGTACAACAACCAGCTCAACTTTCATTATCTCCTTCAATTCCCGTCCCCGAATCAATCTTTGACCGTCAGAAGATTTTCGGTTGCTTATACCTCATGGCCGCCGTCTTCGTGTTGTCTAGCAACATCGTCTTGCAGGTTTTTCCCTTGATACAAGAATTGCATGATGGTTTTTTCCTTGGAACAAGGATTGCATGATGTTTTTTTTTTCCTTATCAAATAGGCGACGACATTGCGTGATTTTCCGGCGCCTATGTCGTCATGTGCAATCACGTCGTTGATTGGTGTGTTCTTGACGGCTGCCGTGGAGCTTATTCAAGATCATACAATAGAACTCGGTTGGCCTATTGTTAGCGTTAGACATTTGGTTGGCTTTTCTTTACTGGTAAGAAACAAGATTTAATCACCATCCTTCTTTGTTTCAAGAATCTCATGACCAATCTTTGTACATGAAATTTGAAAACAGGGAGGAATAGTGAGTGGAGCATGTATGAGCTTCAATAACTGGGCAATCAAGAAGAGAGGGCCAGTCTTGGTCTCCATGTTTAGCCCGATCGGAACTGTATGTGCAGTTGTTCTCTCTGTTATCACAATGGGAGACACTATCAACATTGGAAGGTAAAAATAGAAAACAACCATCATAATAATATTGCCTTTATAATTTATCAAAGTTGTTACATCATATTCTTAATAAGCTAATTCTTCTAAAAATGCAGCCTTGCCGGAATGTTCCTCATGTTTACCGGACTGTACTTTGTGCTCTGGGCAAAGGGGAAGGAAGATTTTCCAGATGAGGATGGATTTGAAGAAGAATTTGATGGAAAGAAGCCTCTTTTAAGTTGATGCATTGTAAGACATAGTTATAAGCGGGATGAGTCCTGTATTATTGGATATCCACAATAATATTTTTTCCCGGACTTCCTCCCTTTGGAATTTATAATAAATAAATAAATAAAAAGAATAATAATGCTTCTACAATGTAAATATTGTGATAATTAGCGTAGCTGGAATAATTAGTTTAAGTTGGTTAGAACTTAGAATACTGTTATTCTGGTTAATGTACCTGTTAAGCAGTTATTCATTTCTCTTGGTGTAAAACAGAGAATATAAGTAAGTGTATGGGTCTGATAGTAATTAATGAAAGTATAATTTTCTCACTTTTCTCAAGTGACAGTAAGAAAACCCAAATTTAACGTGTTTGGTTGGATAACTTCATCAATTCTTCGTCAATCAATCAAGTGATATGTCTTATAAATCACTCATTTTATTTTCAATTAATCGGTCATATTTTTACCGAAAAGTAAGAACTGGAGCCAATGGGAAGATACCGACACATCCATTCAACCCACACAAAACGACAACGTCAATCTAAGATTCCCCGCCTGCGTCCGTAGAATAAGGACAGCACGCGGATGCAGCTGCATTTCTTTGATCCCCAAGACAAGGGAAGGGAGATTTGTTAGGTCTAGTCTGCTTGGAAGAAAAGGAAAAAAAATGATTGAGGATGTAGTAATAGTAGGGGGGCTGGTAGGGGTACAGTTTTTGTATGCAGGGAGCTCACAATTGCTCAGTTATCTCATGTCTTTAGGCCTTAACCCTCTCACTGTTGTCATCTTCTCCACCTTTGTTACTTTCCTCATTCTCTCTCCTATTTCCTTCTATTTTGAAAGGTTCTATCCTCTCTCTCTCTCCTCATCTGATCTCTTTCTGGGCATGAGCAAAGGTAGGTTTTTATTGTACATGTAACATTTTTTTATGAATTGCAGGACCCAATGGCCAAAGACTTTCAGTTTGAAGTTGATTTCTCAGCTGGTTCTTATATCCTTTGGAGGGTGAGGAAATTTTTTACCTTTTTTTTTTTTTTTTTTCAGTCAATAACAAGCTGAAGCGAATAGGGGGTGTTTGGTTTACAGGGTAACTCTATTCCAGACGCTATTCCTAAAGGGGATAAAGCTAAGCTCTCCTGCTATGGCTACAGCCATGCCAAACCTAGCGCCTGGCCTCATCTTTTTCATAGCCTGGACTTTTAGGTACTCTTTATTTTAACCTACTTATTACTTTTCATTCTTCAAAAATATTTGTTAGTCATGTTTATTTCCTTCCTTTATGCTGTAAAATTATAAAAATGATTATAATTAAAGCCATGTATAGTAGCAGTAGAAAGTAGAAGGTGCATATCATCTGAGCTTAATTGATGCAGATTGGAGAAGGTGAACCTGAGTTGCATATATAGCAAAGTGAAGATATTAGGCACATTGCTATGTGTAGTAGGTGCTCTTGTAATGAGCATCATGCACAGTATTTCCAAAACAGCATCTATGGATGAAGTTGCTTCTGCTTCTTATTCTTCTCCACCTTCACCTTCACCGAATCCATTCTTCGACAGAGACAAGATATTAGGCTGCCTCTATCTCATGGCTGCCACCTTCGCCCTCTCTAGCAATGTTATCTTACAGGTTAATGTCACTATGTCCTGTCCTATTTTTGGAGTTCTTTCTTTTTCTTTTTAATTATGATTTTTTTCATTTTCTTTTTGGTGGCAGGCTATAACAATGGTTGATTTTCCGGCACCAATTTCATTATGTGCTATCACATCGTTGATCGGTGTGTTCTTAACTGCTGTTTTAGAGTTGATTCTAGATCACAAACTGGATCTTGGGAAAACAACTGTTAGTGTTAGAGACTTTATTGCCTACTCTATACTGGTAATGATTTAGAGTTTTCCATCTCTCTTTCTATATGCTCTATTGATAACTAATGTGACTGTTTGGTCATTTTGAACAATTTGAGTAGGGAGGAATAATGGGTGGATCATGTTTCAGCTTCAATAATTGGGCACTGAAGAAAAAAGGCCCAGTCTTGGTTTCCATGTTTAGCCCCATTGCAACTGTTTTCTCTGTCATTCTCTCTGTTCTCACCGTACGTGACTCTATCTCCCTTGGAAGGTAATTCACCGAAAGCATCCTATTCTTAATCAATTTTATACATTTGTAATATCATCATCATATATGTGACACTCTTGAAAAATGAAAACGGTCCGATGCAACAGCATAGCCGGCATGTTAATCATGTTTACGGGGCTGTACTTCGTGCTTTGGGCAAAAGGGAAGGAAGGCTGCATGGATGAGGATAGGTTGGAACCAAAGCTTGAAGCAGAGAAGCCTCTTCTAAGTTAACTATAACATCAACTTTTTAGTTTGTTTTCCAGACCAAGTTAGAGTAAGTAATAAGGGATGGTTTCAATATGCATATATGTATATATACAATACATTTGTAGGCTTTCTTGTGTAACTACAAAAGGAGGCCCCCTGTGTAATTACTAGCTATTCTGGAATCACGAGTTCTTTCACGATATCTAATACGGATTCGCTCGTGATACGTTGATACTGAAATTTGAAAAAATCTATGATACCGATACCGATACCGATATAGAGAACGCGTTATATGTTTAATAAATTAAAGCCTACATGTTAATTAAAATAAATAATATATATACAACATATATGATATATTAAAAATCATTATAATTTATACAATTTCGAGTTTATTAAAATTCCTAATGATAGTGATGATTTAATAGCATCAACATTGAACATTGAGAACATATACTCCTAAGTTATATTTGAAATGTGTCTCATATTCATATGGATCTGGGCTTTGGGTTTGTTAGGGAGAGCCCATTTCCATGACCCATTACTCTTACTTCACCGTGGCCGGTGGGTTAAAAAAAAAAAGAAAAAAAAAAAGGAAAAACACAAACAAACAGTAGTTATAACTCTGAACGGACCAAGTCTGAAGTTAGAATGTCCAAACTGAAAACCAAACAACAACGCCCAACTTAGAAATCCATAGAAGTCATACGTGGCAACACTATAGAGAGGGGAAGATGACGTGTCATGTCCAACCAATTTAGAAGAAAAAATGTCAGTTAGGAATTGGCAGCAAAGTGTCAAAGTGTAGGAGCAATCATTTCACGTCCACTGCGAGTTTCCAAATATAACTGCTGGCCCGGCCGGCATGCTGCTGCTGCTGCTCTTTTGCCCAACCTTCTCCTATTTGCACGCTGCTGCTCTTTTTTTCCTTCTTTTTTTTTTTTTTTGGGTCACAACTGATGTTCCATATTTATCTCACAGTTCATAGAATTTTCTCTAAAGTAGTACACTCGGTGAAACAAACATCAACTTATTAGTGTATAACCGTAAATATTATTTTCATATATTATATTTTATATATGATTGATAATTTATTAGTTTATAAAGAAATATAATTTCTTATTTAATAAAATTTTAATTTAAAAAAAAATATATTATATGAGATATAATTACTATATTATAATTCTCGTGACACAGTACTCATTATATATTTTTTGATAATAGACAGCGAATGGTTGAAATCGAGTATACTTTTTGATATACTAATTTTGCTTATTCTCTTTCCAGTGATCACATTATTTTTTGGCCGTCCAGAACATAAATTAATTTGACAATTATTAGCTGGACATACTTTTCATCGGTTACAATATATTTATATATATATATATATATATATATATATATGTACGTCTGTATGTGTATATATTTATGGGTAAATGATATTTTGCCTCTAAATTATAGCTTTTTAGCTATTCGCTCTAAGAACTAATCAAAACTTGCAATGTTAACTATCCCCTTAACTATTAAAAATTAAACTTTTCTCCCGTACTTAATAATACACTTTCGCCATTTACCGAAGGAGAACAGAGATGAGGGAGGGGGAGTCAGATTGGTAGATCCGGTGAAAGTTAAAATTTACATGGAAAATATTGGGTTTGGCTAATGGGTACACATATAGCTCTTTCCATCTGAAATTGAGTGATAAAAAAGGAGTAGATGCCTAAAGTGTATCAATTAAGAAGGTAAAGTGTGGATTTTTACTTTTTTTTTATAGCTTATGTGGGGAAATGTATAAATATCTGTAACTTAGTAGTGCAAAGTGTCATTTATAAAATTATAAATATCCATTTAACTATTATTTTTTGGGTTGCTCCCTGACTTGGGACTTGGGAGTGCCTTTTGGTGGAGGAATGCTTGTCACCCACTCCTTTTAAGTTCCCAATCTCGCTTTAATTCTTCTTCTTCCTCTTCTGCTCTAAATCGGTCTGGCAACTTTGATCTCTGATTTCGTCCGTAGCAACAAATCTCATTTGATGGAGAAGCGCAAATGCAAGCTCTGCTCTCGGATTTTCGTTAATGGCAAAGCTCTAGGCGGTCACATGAAAGCTCACTTCGCCTCCCTCCCCCTCCCTTCCCCTCAAAATGAGGAAGACGAAGAAGGAGAAGAGGAAAAAGGTCTGGTTTATGGCTTGAGGGAGAATCCGAAGAAGAGTTCGAAGGTCGAAGATCCCAAGTTCTCTTTTGCAGATGAAGTGGTTCAAGATAGAGAGAGCGAGACCGAGTCAAAGAATCCAACTCGGAAACAATCCAAACGGAATCGGAGAAAATCAGTTGATGCAGCAGAGAAATTACCGAAAAAGAGAAACTCGGTTGATTCACTCAACGAGTCTGAACTACCTTTAAGCTCTGTTTCAGATGCTTCACTTGAAGACGAAGACGTCGCTAAGTGCCTCATTATGCTTTCACGAGACAAATGGATTGTCAAAACCCAAGCGAAAACGGTATCAATGGAGGAGATCAAAATCAAATCGAAGAGCGTTAAAGGAGGGAAAAACCGGTGCGGAAAATGCAAGAAAGTCTTCCGAACGAATCGAGCTTTATGTGGACACAAGAAGATCTGCGTTGATGAAGACGAGCATCAAGAAGGTGGAAATAATGGTTCAGGGAATAGCGATAGAATATTTGAATGTCCATTTTGTTATAAGCTTTTTGGTTCTGGACAAGCACTTGGTGGCCATAAGAGATCTCATCTTTTGATGAATTCAACGAATGCGATCGCAAATTCTTCGAACAACTCTGTAAAACTCGACAATGATAATCGCATCACTCTGATAGATCTCAATTTGCCTGCTCCCATGGAAGAAGACGTTTATAGCGTAGTTTCTGAAATCTGAAAAAAAAAAAAAAAGAGAAAAAAACTCGTTTGAAACTTTCACAATCTTTCACTTAGTGATCGATCTTGATGTTACTTTTCATTGGTTAGATTATTCATCAGTTAGCAGATTTACATCTATCTTTTTTTTCTTGGATTTGTTTGAAGATTGAAGAAGAAGATTATTTAGAAATTTAGAATTACTGAATCAAGAACGAGCGGTTCTGTTTCCAGCTGTTGGAGCCCTATAGTAGTGTCGTTATGGATGAGAGTCTTCTTCTCCAGTTCATTTGAACCGAAGAAGAAGTCCAGTGCACTTTTTCGTCCATAAATTTTATTTTTTTTATCATTTATCAAGTTATTTATATTTTTATGTTTTATACATTTTTTTTACCTAAAAAAATATATAAATATTTGAACTCTCTCAATTGAACAACTCTGCCAGCAAGAGGTGCCCCAATCCCTATATTTTGGTGTGTTGTTTTAACGTGAAGCATAAAATCAATGATTCTAACGGTGAGGTGACGGTTATGACCTTGAATGAGCAGAGCGAGCCTTGGTCCTTTATATACTAAATAAAGAACATCGGTTTCGTTTTCGATATAAGGTTTGATCATATAATAATTACTATTAAGTATTTAATGGTTAAGATTTCGTGCTGTGAAGATCCCGATCCCTTATTTTATATTATATATACTTGAAACTAACTAATTATATATTTTTTAATTTCATATTATATATATAATTGAGATTCATTTATTTATACAGATATCATCTTATATAGGAATTCTTATCCTTTTGACTTTGTTTTCTAGTCAACTGTCGGGCATAATACAAAATGTAAGAAGTCAATCTTATTATTTGTTATATATTAAAATTTTATTAAATTAATACGTTAATTTCATTCCAACCGCATTAATTTATCTTAGATTTTATTGTATTCACTTTTCTTCCGCCTGTTGCGAATACGAATACGAATCCGAATTGATGAAAAATAACGGATCAGATTTGTAACAAACCCGGCCCGTTAATCACGTTGAATCGCAGTGATCTGCTACCTGCAACTAAAACTAGCTTAGCTACGCAACAATCCAATATCAAATTGGGCCCTCGGTTAGAAATATTAGCAACGATTCTTCATGACGACGACATGATTTCTTTTCAAAGTAGCCTATTGATTTTTTTACCCATCAAGATAGGGATAGCATTTTTCTTTAGTCAAAGTTAACATGTTAGCGTCTCATTTTTCTTAGTCAAAGTTACTGTTCTACGTAATGAAACTCCTTTCGCAACATGTAACGGATGATGATCATGATTTTGTTTTGTTTTGATCTATTGACCGAAGTGCTTAGTTAAACGTATATTCTAGATAGTCACTTCTCTCGATAAAAGACTTGAGAAAGAGTCAACCAAAATTATGGCCCATCATGATTTTCTTACCCTCCAAAAAAAAGGTTAAGGTCCTTCTCTTTTTGGCCGGTTGTATACAAAGAGGAGGGATCTGAAGATTTCGATACCAAGAAATTATTTTTTATACTTTTTATATTTCTAAATTCCGATGATGGACATATAATGTTGTGAAATCTTACTACTTGTTTAGGCCAAGGCAAAGATTTAGATATATTCCATTTGATTTACTGATTTGATTATGACTATTATGGTTTAATGTAAATAAAGTAAAAACAAAATATTTATCATGCCCATATATTATTATATTGAGTTATTTTTAAATAGGAATTATAAAATAACATTTTTTTATTATTTAAATATATTATATAAATTTGATAAGATTTGATTTACGTAAATCATTTACACACATAAAAATATTTATATATATATTTATATATATTTATGACGTTACATAAAGAAAGGAATAAGACAAAAATAATTATAAATGAAAACACATCTAACATGCGCCAAATAAGAGTTATAAACAGCAATTAATAAGTAAGAAAATCGAGAAAGAAAAGAGGAAAAAAAAACAAACAAACAAACAAACTGAAGGTCTGGGTGGCTGTTTGGTGTGATAACGAGGGCAAATTCAATTCTCGTCTCTTTGATTTTTCTTTGCAAGTCCAATTCTGGATCCGTAAGTTAATTTGCTTTTTTTT
This sequence comes from Coriaria nepalensis, assembly GCA_027186245.1. Lineage (NCBI taxonomy): Eukaryota > Viridiplantae > Streptophyta > Magnoliopsida > Cucurbitales > Coriariaceae > Coriaria > Coriaria nepalensis. Next base: position 3,386,609 of record CP114486.1, read on the forward strand.
TTTTTTTTTTTTGACGAAAATTTTGGTTCGTTTGTGGCGCAATGCGTTGAATTCTAGTGGATACTCTTTTTTTTTTGGTAAATTTTGATTAGTTTATGGTTGTTTGATTGGGGATTTCGGTAAATCCCTAGATCTTTTGCGATTTAGGACTCTATATGTTGGATTCAGTCTTTGGTCTATCGAAATAGGGATTTGAGTGTTTGATTGTCTTGGTTTTAGATCTCGAGGTTTATCGTAACGTTTTTTAGCTCCAATTTTCGAGGTCTCATTTTGGGATTTCCTAAGGTCTTTTTGCGGTTAATCGTGTGTGAATTTTGCCGGTGGTTTCATCTGTTACTGTAAGGCGGCGTTTTAGACCTTCTGGTCGATGGCTTCGAATCCTCCATTTCAGGTGGAGGATCAGACTGATGAGGACTTCTTTGATAAATTGGTGGACGATGATGACTTTGATGGGCCTACAGAATCAGCCAGAAAGTTTGTTGAAGGTAGTGATTCTGATGATGCCAGGGTTTTTGCTAATCTGAGTATTAGTGATGTTGGTAATGCAATTGAGGATTCAGTTGGTGAGGGTGAGCCTGATACTACTGAAGGGGAAACAGGTTTGGTGGGGTTTGAGCCGGCATTGATGATTGATTCTGCAGAAGAGAGGAATACTTTGCTTGCCTCTAATTCAAATGGGTGTGATAGTCTAATGGAGTCCAGTAACGATGGAGTAGGATCAGAGTTTACAACAAATTCATCGGCAAGCAATAGCAATGGATCAACAGATGTGGGGATTAAGGAGGTGGGATGGAGTTCATTTTATGCTGATTCAAAAGAGAATGGAGGCCAAGAGTTTGGATCCTATTCGGATTTTTTCAATGATCTGGGAGGTGATAATGGTAATTTTTCTGGTACTATGGGGGGTGATTTGAGCGGTAGGGCAGAAATAATATCTGGTAACGAAGTATACAAATCAGGTGATAGTAATAATTCATTTAGCTATGGGCAATATCAAGAGAATGTAGTTCAAGGAGCATCTGTAGACCAGAGTACAAGTACACAGGATTTAAATAGCAGTCAGTATTGGGAAAATATCTATCCAGGGTGGAAGTATGATCCAATTACCGGACAGTGGTATCAAGTTGAAAATTCTGATGCAGTAGCAAATGTGCAAGCGAACTCTGGCATCGATTCAACCAGTGATTGGGCAGCTGTATCTGAAACCAAATCAGAGTTGTCTTACATGCAGCAAAGTGTACAGTCTCATGTTGGGACAATAACTGAGACCACCATGACTAAAAGTGTCTCTAAATCGGGTCAGGTATCACATGGGTCTAATGGATACCCAGAACATATGGTTTTTGATCAACAGTACCCTGGTTGGTATTATGATACGATTGCACAAGAATGGCGCACTTTGGAATCCTACAGTTCTAGTGCTCAAGCTTATGATCAGCAGGATCAAAACGGTTCTGACGTAACTGGTAGTTATGTTCAGAGTGACAACAGTTTATATGGTGACTTTAGGCAAACTAACAATTTCGGGTCGCAGGGTATTTCTCATTCAGGCCAAGATGACAGCTGGGCAAGGTCTAATGATAATCACAATCAGCAAAGTTTGTCTAGTTGGCAAACTAAGTCACTTGCTAGTCAAGCCATCACCACTCTGGGTGGAAACCAGCTGCTTGATAATTCTTACGGCTCAAATGTAACCGTCAGCAAGGATCAAGGAAATTCCGTTAGTTCTTTTGGAGCAGTTCCGTCATATTACCAGGCAAGTCAAGGTCACGGAAATGTTAATGAGAGTGTTGACCTACAAGGCTTTGCTAATAGTGGAAGCTATAGTCAGCCATTTACTCCGGCAAACCTTGGTCATGATAAACAATTGTCTTCCACAAATGACTTTTATGCAAATCAGAAGACTGTCACTAATTCCCAATTTCAAGGTGGTCATCAGTCATCTTATAATCCTAGTGTAGGAAGATCATCTGCTGGGCGCCCGGCACATGCCCTGGTGACTTTTGGATTTGGAGGAAAACTCATCATAATGAAAGATAATAGCTCCTTTGGGAACTTGTCTTATGGAAATCAGGTTAGGACTTCCCATTACACTTTGGCTTACTCTGTTACCTTTTGCAACTATGTCGTAATTGCTTAGAGTCCAAGAAGGAAAAAAAGAGAAGACTATGATGTTGTGATATGAACAAATTTTCAACTATTTTTTTATTCCCTTTTAGGTTATTCTGTTGTGAATAACCTTTTATACTTTTTATGTTTGAAGGATCCTGTAGGAGGCACAATTTCGGTGCTGAACCTGATAGAAGTTGTCACATATAAATCTGATGATTCAAGCATTGGTGGAAGTAAATGCGACTATTTCCATGCTCTTGGCCCACAAGCTTTTCCTAGCCCACTGGTTGGTGGGAGTGTAGGAAACAAAGAGGTGAACAGATGGATTGATGAAAGGATTTCAGATTGCATATCATCAAGAATGGACTATAGAAAAGGCACTGTATTGAGGTTGCTTCATAATTTGCTCAAAATAGCATGTCAACACTACGGGAAACTTCGATCTCCGTTCGGTGCTGAAACTGCACTGAGGGTAAAGTACATATACACTCTAATGTTTTGATTTATTCACTAGATTCTATCATCATTCATGATACTATACTCTCATTGATTACATTTCTTTTCAATATATTTTTTTTATCATCTTTGATGTCATACCATTTATTGTACCCGTAAGGTGTGTGGGGTTAGAATCAGTTAGCTTGCACTCATATTTTGGGTCCTTTATGAAACATCTAGATTTATATAGAGGAATCGATATCTTTTTGCATTTGCATCCTTGATAGGAAAACGATACTCCAGAGTCAGCTCTTGCTAAGCTTTTGGCCTCTGCCAAGAGGAATGGGGCATATCCAAATGGATATGACATTCTTGGCAGATGCTTGCAGTTCATTCCATCTGAAGGGCAATTACAGGTGTGCAGTAATATTCCATACTTTGAAAAAGTAATCATATCATGATAACAAAAAGAAAAAGCAAAGCACATGTGGTTTCATAATACATATGTTTGGTATGTGCTCTAGGATATTGCTTCTGAGGTTCAAAATCTTCTAGTTTCTGGTAGAAAGAAGGAGGCGTGGCAATGTGCACAAGAAGGTCAATTGTGGGGACCTGCACTTGTGCTTGCTTCACAACTTGGTGATCAGGTTTGTTTCCCTTTTATGTTATGAATTATTCTGATGACTATATAGGTAGATTGCTAGTTTAAACTGAAGCTTACACCTCTTTTTCTGGGTACTTTTTCCTAATTTTCATTTCTGGTATGGATATGGGATTGACTTTCTTTTATGCATTCAGTTCTATGTTGATACGGTGAAGCAAATGGCAGTTCGCCAGTTGATTCCTGGGTCGCCTTTGCGAACTTTGTGCCTGCTAATAGCTGGGCAGCCAGCAGAAGTGTTTTCTACTGACAACAGTTTGCAGGGTGCTGTCAATATGGCTCAGAATCCTTCACTGGTAATATTTCTGATTTGTCACTTGCTTATTAAGGTATTGCCGGGATGATTGACATGATTTGTTGAAGTATGCTTGGAATTTCAGTAGATTTCAAATGGGAATTATTTCACAACTGAGAAGTATTGATTTTGGTGTGAAGGATAGAGTGGGAAACTGGGAATTACTTAGCTGTACTTCTAAGCGCCTCTTAATTTATAACACTCGACTTGTTTTCTGCGACTGTATATCTACAGCTTACATCGACTAGTATGCTGGATGATTGGGAAGAGAATCTTGCTGTGATAACTGCCAACAGAACAAAGGATGATGAACTTGTTATTATCCATCTTGGAGACTGCTTATGGAAGGAAAGGAGTGAGGTACAAGAGGCTATTTGAATATTTGTTTGTAAAATATCTTAATGACTATTATCACGGAAACTGATGTGGTGTCCAATTCAGATTGCTGCTGCTCACATCTGTTATTTAGTGGCCGAAGCAAACTTCGAGTCATATTCAGATGGTGCTAGATTATGTCTAATTGGAACAGATCACTGGAGATCTCCTCGGACATATGCCAGTCCAGATGCTATTCAGGTACTCTCTATTTCCATTCCAGCTTCAAACCTCTTATGCATGCCCTTTTTCTGATATTTTTCTGAATTCCCGTACATAGTATGATGCGATTGCTACTTGTATAATGTGTGCTGTTCTTTCTTTATTTTTAAAACACAGAGAAAAGTCAATACTGAACTGAATTTTTTGTTACTTGCACAGAGAACTGAAGTATATGAGTACTCCAAAGTACTGGGGAACTCTCAATTTGTCCTTCTACCATTTCAGCCATACAAGCTTGTATATGCACATATGCTAGCTGAGGTCGGAAAAGTTTCAGAGTCATTGAAGTAAGTGTTTTTCGCAGTTCATAATACAATGAACTCTTGCTCAAATTTCTAACTATGCCTGTGTTAGTTCAGGTACTGTCAATCAGTATTAAAATCTCTCAAAACTGGTCGATCTCCTGAAGTAGAAACATTGAAGTTCCTGGTATCATCTCTTGAGGAGAGGATTAGAACCCACCAACTGGTATTATTTTTCCGTCATTTGGGTCTTCAGTTCCATAATGAACAATCACCTAAAATTCACATAAAAAATTGCAGGGTGGATATGCTACCAATATGGCTCCAGCAAAATTAGTAGGAAAGTTGCTCAACTTTTTTGATAGTACAGCACATAGAGTTGTTGGGGGCCTACCACCTCCTGCACCAGGAATGTCGCATGGAAATATTCAAGGCGGTGAACATCATCAACAACCATTGGGGTCCAGAGTATCCACTAGCCAATCAACAATGGCCATGTCATCGTTAATGCCTTCTTCAGTGGAGCCCATAAATGAGTGGAAGCCTGATAGGATGGCAATGAGCAATAGAAGTGTTTCCGAACCAGATTTTGGTAGAACTCCAAGACAGGTAATTCCTTTTCCATTTTCCTTGTGTTTGTTCGTATTTGGATGGGGAGAGTTTTTGAAACAAATTAAAGGTGAGGTGTATAATACTTATGAGGTGTTACTTGCATTAGGACCAGGTCAATTCGTCAAAGGAAACAATGCTAGCAAATGATCAAAGCAAAGCATCTGAGACAGGGAGGAGATCTCGCTTTTCTCGCCTTGGTTTTGGCTCACAACTGTTGCAAAAGACAGTTGAACTAGTTCGCGGGTCTCGCCCGGTTGACAAGCAGGTTGTTTCTTGGGTTATTATGTCCATTTGTAGTTACTTTGAAACATGCATGGATATATTTCTCTATCAGTACCTAATTATATAGTTTCTCTTCTTTCATGGTCATTGAAGGCTAAATTGGGAGAAGCCAATAAATTTTATTATGATGAAAAACTGAAGAGATGGGTTGAGGAAGGTGCAGAACCCCCTGCAGAAGATGCAGCCTTACCTCCTCCACCAACAACTACAGCCTTCCAGAATGGTACTCCTGATTACAACTTGAAATCTGCATTGAAGATGGAAGCCTCACCCCCTAATGGCAGAGCAGATACTTCACCAGGGTTCCCTCCTATTCCACCTTCTTCAAATCAGTTCTCAGCTCATAGTCGAATGGGGGTTCGATCAAGGTAATATTTCTTTGCCCAATTTTCTTTCTAGTCTCTACTTCTCTATCTAGAAAAGCCATGAAAAATAAAATGTAACATCTGAACTTGATAGAAGGACCCTTTTCCTATAATCTCTTTTCTGGCAGGTATGTTGATACCTTCAACCAAGGCGGTGGGAAAACTGCAAATTTGTTCCAAGCACCTTCCATTCCCTCCATAAAACCAACTCTCTCTGCCCATGCAAAGTTCTTTGTTCCAGGTCCCGCATTATCTAGTGAACCTACAGTGGAGGCAGCCCCACATGAAAGCTCACAAGATACTACACCCAATGATCATCACCATCCTTCTCCATCCACTACAAGCAACTCATTTCAATCCCCCTCTCCTTCATCTTCATATACATCCTTGCAAAGGTTTCCAAGCGTGGGTAATATCCCGAGCAAGGGTGCTATGCAAAAGGACAAGCTCATATCTTCCAACTCTAGACGAACAGCATCTTGGAGTGGAAGCTTTAATGGTGCAACTAGCCCCCCTGCTAATAATATGGGCGAGGTCAGGCCTTTAGGGGAAGCAATGGGTATGTCTCCATCTTCATTTACATCTAGTGACCCTTCTTTGACACCCGGGCCTAGGCCTGGGCCTGACCGGATGAATAGCGGCAGTTTTGGGGAGGACCTCCATGAAGTGGAACTTTAAGTGTAATGAAGAGGATGATGTAAATATCAAGTTTTGTTCCTTAGTGACCCCTACAAAAGTTTGGTCATACGCATAAGAGATTGGAGTTCATTGAAGAAAGACCCCACAACAAAAGATTTTTATGAACTCCCTGATCATCTCAAGTATGAAAAGATTTTAGTTTGATATAATTTCTGTACCTGTTTGCTTATTAGACTATTGTTGTTCCTTTTTTTTTAATGCCGTTGAAGTTGCCACCATGCTAGAGCAGAAGCATGGCAGCATTGGCTATACAATGTACAGTTATTTTGTTGATTTTTTTCTCTTTCTCTTTCGGAAATTGAAAATGTGCTTTGAGGTGGTAATATTATATGAATCTGAGTGAAATTGTGGAAAATGAGGTTTTACCGGAAGATAATTTCTTGTAGGAAATACATTTATGTATTATTCTTATAATTTAATAAATAAAATTAAATGCTCATTAGAATTAAATATATATAACATGGTTAGTGCACGAGTACGGTACGGACGTTCTGATTTTATGCTGCACCTGCTTTCGAATTTGAGGAACCAAATTGAGCTCCTAAATTTTGATCCAAACTTTCATTTTAACCATTTAAAAACTTGTAGCCGAAACTAAAACTAATCTTCCACTTTTTTGGCCTATATTCGTTTATAAGTTATACAGGGCAGTAGATTCTTTGAATGTATTTCTTATAGTGTAATGTTTACCCTGATTCTTTTATAAGAAGAAATGAGAAGAACCTGAGCAGATCTGATACTAAAATTCGGCTAAGCCAGGCGCCCGAGGGAAAGGAATTGCATCTCTTATATTCTCAATCCCAGTGGCAAACTGCACGAGCCTTTCAAATCCCAAACCGAAGCCGGCGTGAGGAACTGAGAAACAGTAACACAAATCAAAAAAGAACAAAAAAATATAGAAATATATACCCCTTAATGAGATAGATACTTATTATATACCCCACAATGAGATTTTAAAAGAGTTGGCTGACCTGAACCATAGCGACGCAAATCAAGATACCACCAATAAGCTTCTTTATCGAGTTTTAATTCATCCAAACGAGCTTCCAAATATTCAAGCCGTTCTTCTCTTTGGCTTCCTCCTATAAGCTCACCAACCTGACAAAATGCGAATAATAACAGTTCACATAAAATTTTCTTAACTGGATCTAGATAGGTCTTGCAAGTAATATATATCAAATGACTCCATAAATTTTACCCGAGGAACCAACATATCCATGGCTGCTACAGTTTTCCCATCATCATTTTCCCGCATGTAGAATGCTTTAATGTCCTGATAGTTACACCTTCAATGGCTTAAAAATCAGTTCATCTTCTCAATCCATAAAATAGGAAAGAAAGGGGAAACCTTACCTTTGGATAGTCTCTGACTATTACAGGGCAACCACCAAATGCCTCTTCAGTAATATATCGTTCATGCTCACTTTGCAAATCACATCCCCACTTAACCTAAGGTGGCAGAAAAACAAAATATATAGCCCAAATTTCATAAAGCAATCACAAAAATAAGGGAGTATCTAATGGATAGGTATAGAATTACCGGAAATTCAAATTTTTTATCTGCTCTTAGAAGAAGCTCAACCGCATCAGTATAGGTCAATTGCACAAAGTCTTTTTCAGCCACATTCTGTAGAGAAGAGAGATTCCAGAAAAACAAAGTAGAAGTGAATATACTGAAGATTCTATTATCTATGTCTAAGGAAATAACATCAATGAAGGGAATAGATCGCTAAAGAAGGATCAAGAAAGATAAGTTACACGCAGATTCATACACTCAATCGATCAATGATCCCTTTCTCTATCCAAGTATTGAAAAATTCCAGGTCTTCCTTGCAATATTCAAGGATATGTTTCACCTTCAAGCAAAAAGGGGTACAAGTTACTTTGTAATCAAACATATTATTACATCACAAAAGAAAGATCCTTCATATTTTCCTTTTAGTAGAGGAATTAGTTCATAAATTAGTCCCGAATTAGAAATGGCTATGAAAGGTAACATACTACGTACTGGAGATAGGCAGCTGCACAAGCCATGTCATCGTTCAAATCGGAAAATGCAAGTTCTGGTTCAATCATCTGATGAATAACAACAAATTTAACAGAGATGTTTAATTATTAATACAATGGATCAAGATATGAAGGAAGTCAGATGACAATACCCAGAATTCAGCCAAGTGTCTAGAAGTGTTTGAATTCTCTGCTCTGAATGTGGGACCAAAAGTGTACACCTGGAAAGAATATTAGCAATGACTATGTCAAGAATGAAGTCGTAATTGGCATTTTCCAATTCGATAAAGGAATAAAGACAAGCACATAAAGAAAGGAGTATACATCAGATAGAGCAGTAGCATAGGTTTCCGCATTGAGCTGCCCTGAGACAGTCAAGAAGGCTGGTTTCCCGAAAAAGTCCTACATTGATGAAAAGCTATGAGAAGTGATTACTGGTTCCTACATTGATCATTCCAAGCATAATGGATGCAAGATGGAACAACTTCCTAAATGGTGAGAACTGTCCAGACTGATATTCATATATTCTCCCTACACCGTGTAAATTTATGGAAACAAATCTCACTCACTTGTGACCAATCAACAAATCCTTCCTTTGTTTTCGGAATGGCATCCTCAAGAGAATCAGCAGCTTCTCTGGAACTTGGAATCTATTAAGAACAGAGAAAAGAACTTTACAAGTATCAGAGACAAAAAGCAACAATTCTAAAGACAGTATATGTACCAAAGGTAACTTCATTTATATGCTTAAAGTGTAATAAAATTACACTGTGCATGTTATTGGTAAACGTTTTGTAGCATTCATTTTCAATGCTAAAACAGTATATTGGGAAATTACAAAATACAAAAATTAGAAGAAATTTTGAAATGTAAGAAGCCAAATAGCATACCAAAGTAGTCACACAGAATTGTTCACCCGCTCCTTCACAATCCGATGTGGTAATAATAGGACTAGAGACCCAAACAAACCCATTTTCTTGGAAGAACTTGTGAGTAGCAAAAGCCAAGGCATTCCTCACTCTTGAAACCTAAGACATAAAAGGAAAAGATTAGCTAAAGGAGGAGTGACTGTGCTAAAATATCCAATATCATAGAAAACTGTGTACGGTGTGGGGAGTATTAATCTAATCAACATTATATATGACCAGTAGCTTTGATTTCAAGGTAAAGAAACGACATGATATTAAAGAGTTTTCATCACAACATACAAGGAGTAACAACATTATACTGTACATAATTGAATTTAAAGGAATGAGCAAAACCACTTATTTCACAACGACCTTATAAAATTAGACTAGAAACTCTAATTCAGAGAATAAGACAAATTAAGTAGCGGAATCATACAGCTCCAAAAGTGTTTGTTCTTGGACGAAGATGAGCTTTAGTCCTCAGAAATTCTCTGCTGACCTTTTTCTTTTGGATGGGGTAGGAAGGGTCACTAGTGCCAACCTGAGATAAAGTAAACATCATAAAAATAAATAAAGGATTATACCAAAAAGACAATTCTAGATTCATTATCTACCAATGAGGTAGATCACAAGATTACAAGAAACACTAACCACAACAATTTTTTTGACCTTCAATTCCACCTTTTGCTTTGATCCTTGGCTGGCCACCACTATCCCTTGCACCCATACTGATGCACCAGTTGTGATTAATCCGGATTCAATCTAGTCACAAATTAGCTCCAAGTTCAAATAAGAATTCCGCAAAACAAACAAAATTAGGATAAAAACGACAAACCAGCCCGAACAAGTCCATTACTATAAAGTCACAAGACTCAAAACGGAGCACACCCTTCAACGGTTCAACCCATTATGCATAGACTTTTTGCTCATACCTGAACATAACCTTCAGCCTCAGGGTCTAGAACACATTGCATATTCGAAAGGCACGATCCATCATTAACCTAAAAGCACAACACAAACCGATCCACATTCATGACTAATCACGTCAACAGAAAAACTTCCAAACTATTTTACCAAAATCCTCCAACCCAAGTATTTTTTTGAAACTAAGAATAAATAAATAAACTTTTTCCGAAAAATTTCATTTTTTTCTTAGCACACTATGCTTTCTCGCTGACCTAAATCAGAGCTGCATCGTGCTTAAAATTTAAGAATTTTTTTTATGGATTTCTTATCCTACCTTTTTGTGATATACCTGATATAGATTGTATATTTTACCTCCGCGAATGTAACACTGCTTTGAACCCGAAGAGTCCGGACCCAACCCACAACGACCAGGGTCTTCCCTAACCAATGCAGCCCTTCATCAGGTCCGCCCTTTATTTCCGCAACTCTCAGCTTCTTTCTAAACTCGCCCACTTTATCACCTGCATCTCCTCCCCACTTTTTAACAATCTCCGATTTCTTTCTCTCCACTGCCTCACCGGAAGATAGAGCTCCGGAGATAACGGAGCAAAAGAATCTCCGTCGAGATGCTGTCTGGCCGGTAAACGGGAGCGACAGGTGAGTAACGGGGAGGAAGGGAAGAGGTTCCGATAATGAACGTGAGATTCTGTTTTTAGGGTAGTAGGAGAAGAAGCGGAGAGTTGAATAGGGATTGAAGCGAAGGGAGTTGGCTGGCGCCAAAGAAGCAGCCATTATTATCTTCTTCCTCTATACTTCACTCATTCTTGGTATCTATTTGTTGGGCTCAATTTTCTTATAAATCGAGAGAAAAAAAAAAAGGTCCATGGACGAAGTTGGAAAATAACTAAACTTTAGGGTCACTTTTGAGCAAATAAAAGTTGGAGGGACTTGTAGGGAAATGAGAGAGGAAAGTCAACGAGTCAAACAATGTGGTGACCACAACCGTCTGATCAAAATATGACCGCCTCCAAATCCTTTTCTTGTTGGGTTCACCGCCCAATAACGCCTATCGCTTCGCTTCTTCTTCATTTCATTTCTTCTCCTCTGCAAATTTGCAACACTCTCTGAGCCTTACTCAGCGAGAGAGAGAGAGGGTGCATCCATGGCCGAACACACCGATGATCTGGACCGTCTTCTCGATAGTGAGACAACGAAAAAGAAAAAAACTATGTTTTGCTGTGAAATTCGCGCCTGTTTTCTTTGTAACATTCTGACTTGATTTCAAATGTTTTTAGGTGCTTTGGATGATTTCCAGAATCTCAGTCTGCGTAGAGATGAAGTTAGTACGGAACAGAAGAGGAAGGAGAATCAGGAATCACCTTCTTTTCCTTCTGGAGTTCAAGGATTAGGTATGGGTTTGCCCGACCCGAGAAGCAAGAAAAAGGGGAAACAAAAGGTTTCTTCGAAGGAATCACACGTTTCTGAGGCACTTGACAAGCTCAGAGAACAGACGAGAGAGGCAGTCAAGGGGCTTGAATCCGTCACCGGTCCGAAACTCGTTCCAGATGATCTAGGTAAAGATGAATTAATGGAGGATTGGGTCAAGCAATTCGAAGAGCTTGCTGGTACTCAGGTAATTCTTAAATCAAGCAATTCTGAGATTTCTTCCTGGATTGTTATTTAGGGTTTTTGAAATACTGAGTTAGTTGAGGTCTAATTCTGATAGGACATGGAGTCGATTGTGGAGACGATGATGCAACAGCTTCTTTCAAAGGAGATTCTTCACGAACCGATGAAGGAGATAGGGGATAGGTATCCTAAATGGTTGGAAGAACATAAGGCTAGTTTGAGTGAAGAAGATTACAATCGATATTTCCATCAATATGAGCTCATAAAGGATCTAAACCAAGTCTATGAACATGATTCTAACAACTTCAACAAGATTGTTGAGCTCATGCAGAAGATGCAGGAATGCGGCCAACCGCCTAGTGACATTGTTTCGGAGGTCGCCCCTGATTTCGATCTGGCTTCTTTTGGCCAAATGTAAGCATTCTTCTTCTTCTTCTTCTTCTTCTTTCATTGATGCGTTCTAGTTTTTCCAATTTAACCTTTATGTACCTTATTTTTCTCTTATGCAGATCTCCAGAAATGCTAGAATCGCAGACAAATTGTTGTATAATGTGAGGTGATCATGATTCTCTGTCATTGTTGCTTCTGTTTTCTTATCTCTTGTCAAACTGTTGATTCTTTTCAAAGCTTGAAAAATGAATTATGAATTCTACATAATCATTAGAGTTGTCTATGTGATTCTCTGTTATTGTGATTGCCATATTGATAGATCCAATCACACTATGATCATTTTTAAACAATTGATGTCACCAGTAAGTTAAGATTGGCTCCGGAAGAATTTATTCATTATATAGTTTGCGAGGTTTAAAACAAGATTTGGTACAATTGGGTGCATTTTGCGGTAAGTATCTTGTCATATCAGCCAGAAAGACCTAATCATATGCCCGTGAATGATCCCGACACAGTCAAATTGCACCGAATTGTTCCGGTAAGGAATTGATCACGCTTGAAAGCTACTTTCTTTCTTTTATGGCCAACCAGAAAGCTAGGATTTATCATAAAAAAAAGAGTCTAGGTCAGTTTATTTCAATAAGTTGAAAGTCTAATTTTTGTTTAGACATGGTGTATACATGTGTAATTAAATTTGAAAGTATTGTATGTGTTGAGAAAGTATTTTCCTTGATCCAATAAGATACAGTAACTTACACAATTGTGATACAATAAAACCAAAACAAAAAAGACATGGAAAAAAAACCCATGGAAAAAAAACCCATGCAAAATGAAAGCTCAAATCTATGTCCTCCTCCTCATCAGTACAACTTGTTAAATCCAGGAGTTGGCGAAGATTCACCCAATTTTGGAAAGAAAGCTTCCCTCTCAAGAGACAATTGTAGAGAAGCCATAACCTTAACCAGGGATACCCAGAGAAACGGGGCTGCACAAAATGCATAACCAAACACGGCTAGGGCTCTCACAACGCCATTTCTGTACCAGGGACTAGCCATGACCAATAGCACCCCAAATATCCCCATCCATGGGACCAAAACAGGGAGCATCGGCAACAGGAATATGTTAATCACTATGGACGATAAGCTGAATGAGCCGAGCAAGTATAAGCTCCAGCCAATGACTGGATGCACTGTGGTTGGGATAATGAAGAACGGGACCATGTAGGCGACTAGGATGGACCACATTGCAATTATTTTGAGGCTTGTTTGGATTAAGTTTAAGCTCTTGTCCGATCGCCTGTAGCACAACTTGGAGATGTTGGGCCGGGCCAGGCGGGTCATGGCGAGGATTCCGAGGTAAAATAAGGATTGGATTAGTACCACTGGCATCTCTGCATCGTACCTGGAAGACCAGATGGTTAATGAGAATTGCTTCCAACTTTTCATCTGGACAGTTATATATGAGTTGCAATATTGTTGTTCAAGTGTTTTTAAGGGTTACCCTAGAGTATCATGTCGTCGTTGATGCCATTCAATGCCTAACGGAAGGACGGGCCAAGACCACCAATACCACGGCTTGAGCCAGGGTGCACCAGGGAATGTGATTACACTTTTGGGGCCACATGGGATGCTCCATTTCAATCTAAGATCTACAAGAAGTACATACAAACGCAATTGGTAAACTTTTTATATGAATGTGAAGTCCTTGTATGTCAAAACAATGCATTAAACATAGTACTTTTGACTTCACTTACAATAGTAAGATGCGTCCATTTGGTACCCCAAGGAAAGCCTGTAGTTTCCTTCAAGCTTGGTGGCATTAGGGGGTGGATGGAACATTGGCTGATCAAGTAAATCTGGGAAGTAGCTTCCTATGAATCCTTGGTCTGCCCCATCTGGGTTACTTCTTCCAACATCCAACTCGTGAAGCATGTCCTTGAACACTGTCATTGATGGCTGCAAAACGATCAAATAAGTTGTAAGAGAAAAATATAATGCATTTTCGAACTCGTGGGACAATTGAACCTTAATGAATTTTTCAGTACAGGCTGTATTATAATAAGAATGTACATATCAAGTGGGTGCAACGGAAAAATAGAATCTGTGAAAGAAGAGAAAAGTGCCGAGTACCTGCAAGACAAAGAGGCCAGTGTGGAAGATGCAAGGATTGATAAAGACAGCACAAAACTGACCACACTCGAATAACTCATCAGTGTTTCGCAGGAAGAGGTTGTCTGAATCGAGCATGACCACCCTCTCATACTCCACTAAGCTCCATGCGTACAACTTATTCAAAGTTAGCTTAAATCTTCTATCAAAGTTATTCTGATTCCTGTATGGATTATCCACATTCTCCACTCTGAACACCTTTGCTTTGTCTTCTTCTTCCCTGTCACCACACCCACACAATCAATCAATACAACAAATTTACTCAACTTAGTGATCACTTTGTTTTAGATATTCAAACTGCAGTTTGGGTCTAAAATCTAGCTTGGACCAACAAAACTCCAATTAACTACAAAGGGTAATCTAAATGTAAAATTTGGTTCACCTAATAAAGTTAAGACTTTGTAGTTAATTAGGTAACCAATAATTGCCAAGTCTAAGACTCTGTAGCTGAACTGGCGTTATGTACTAATAAATTTCGATCTAACCTATGGACACAAACATCACCATGTGCCCATTTGACCTCTCAGCAGAACATAATTTAAAATTTTGAAATATTTTAGTCATTAGTCAGAGACCACATACGAAGACAAAGAGGGCATAAATGCAGAGAGAACAGCTAAGAACTGATGAGGATATTACAATATGTAGAAAGACGCCAACAGAGAAATTTTCATAAATGAATCCGAACCGAGATTTTACCCGAACCCATATAGGGATCCAGATCAGCGGATAACGTAATAAAAAGATAGATTTAGTGTAGACTCCCCACCAATCAGAATACAGATTTCGCCCTATCTATTATTTACTTACTAAATTTATTTCCTAGATTATACTTTGAATTTCTTACCGAAGACCGTAATCAGCTCAAATAGACTCGGGACCAGCAGATTGTTTCTTGCGCTGCCGGCGCCGCGAATCTCGAGGATTTAAAACGGTTAGCTTGACTTAGGTGAAGGATCAACGGCTGATATGAGCCCGAATTGAACAGCTCGAAACGGAGCGTTTCGCCGGATTAAAAGAATGGAGGTAAAAAAGGTTGCGGAGGAGAGAGAGGGAATCTTACAGAGCACGGACCCAGGAGAGAGGGACGTCGAGGGAGGCAATGACGACGAGATCAGCGTCGGCGTTGAACTTGGAGAGAGATCTGATCATGACACGTATCGCAACGAAGAACTCGTAGTCCCGTGGGGTCCCCATGTACATCATAGCTGCGTACGCGTTCTTATGCTCCGGCTCCGGCCGCGCCGCTGTCCATTCTCCTCGTCTCGCGTTTTTCTCAAACGCCGTCGTTTCATCAACCGCAAAAGCCAATATCATAAGCTGCAGCAGCAACAACGGTACAGAAAACCTCGAAACTCCATCACGGCCCTTCCTCTCCGCCATCGCCTCTAAATTTACACAGCAACAGACTCGCGTTAACTAAATCAATCTCATCTGTCGCTCTTCTCTCTCTCCTATCGATTTCGCGAATATGTAAATTTTTCTCAGCTTCCGAAAATGGCAGAGGGAGGGAGGGAGGGAGGGAGGGAGGGAGGGGAAGCGAGATGGAGGGGGGGGGGGCTGAAAATGTGTGTAGAAACGAGAGCTAAGAAACTATTGAAAAGCTTTTTTGGGCTCTTTAAAAAGAGAATTTAAAAATTAAAATATGAGAATTATATAATAAATAACGTACGTACGGGGAAAAAACCCGAACGGACGGTTCGTCTTTTCATGAGGAACAGGTCATATCCAGGCCGTTGATTATGAATATCAGCGCGTTTTGACTGTTGGGTAAGCTGTCTCGATTGCGCACGTGGCGGTCCTTACGCGCGGTTCTATCCCCGCGGAAGTTACTCCCGAGTCGCGTATGTTGGTTCCTCTCTGGGGGTAACTAAGTAGTTTTACAAGATATCCATTTTGGTGGGACCCATGGGTTTCTCCTCCCACTTGGAAAAAAATCGTGAGGAGAAATGATGCGATTGGGGATTAACGGCTCGTTTCTGCTCCCACATGGTATATGTCGGAAACTTTACTAGATTCCAGAGGAAACGTATGCGATGGAATGACTGTACTACCCCTCTAGTCCATATTTTGGCTTTGCCTTGGTCAAATGTGTCAACCTCTTACGACTTTCTTCGTTGTATAGGAAGGCAAAAAGGAAAGAGGGGGATTTTTTTTTTGGATCATACACTTAACTCAGAAAAGAGAAAGGGCAGAATTTCTACAATCAAGAGGAGAAGTGAGATTACATGAAATCCACCTCTATTTAACAACCCAGGTTGGGCAGCAATTTCTGTAACTTGATGATAGGAACACGGCTTGTCCATTGTGATTTTGCAGCCCAAGTAGCAAAAACATGCACGGGTTCATCATTAGCTTCACGAGCAACATGATTAACTTTCCACTCCAAACAATTGCTAAGACCCACACGAATTTTTTTCATTAATCCCGCTACTTCCCAACGGCCTATATCATGTTGATTATTGATTGCTTCAGTGACAATTTGATGAGTCCCCTTCCGGTCAAATTTTGTCAACCATCATTTCTATCGCATATTCCGTCGCTATTTATGCACCGAGCATTTCCCCTTCCAAAACCTCCAAAAGTGATGATCTCTCCACTTTGACTCCTATGGAGCCTGTACTATCTACTAAAACTACAGCAGCATAGAAGGAATCAAGAGGCTTCCAATCTATCCTTATACTTCCGCTGAAGGAATCAATAAGCCCAGAGTCCTCGAAGCGTCGCAGGCGATTCTTGGAGCACTATACGCCTTTAAATGCAAGTCCAGAGGTCATCTTTGCCAATTACAAACAATAGAACCTGTTTCGTAGGCCACCCACATTCCGAAGCAGGCCCGACAGCAGAAATCCGGACTTGTCCTGCCATTTTCCATGATGACCATGGGCATCATACCCAAGATTGCAGACAATTGAAGAAGGAAATCGAAGCGATGGTCTAGAGGGGACATTTTAAGGAATTTGTGGAAGGAATTTGTGGATCACAAACAAGATTCGAAATAAAGCTCCATGAGAGGCTCTGATGCTAGACTCAGAAGGAAAGAGGCAGGGTAACACGATTCTCAATCCTCGGTATCCCAAAAGATATCCAGAGTCATGCATGTGATAATTGGGGGCCCTGGGGCAGGATACTCGAACCAGAAGATGAAGGAATTGGCACGATATATGGAGTTAAGAGAAGTCTATGCATTAGCTAAGGTTGGACGGCCAAAAGAGGCCTAGGTCACGTTCAAACGAAAAGACGAACGAGGTATAATCTTCCCTCATTGTGCTAGTGATTTCGGTTAACATTGCCGCCCATTTGGTGCACCGAGTCCTAGTAGACACAAGTAACTCCGTGGATGTCACCACCTCAACGACCTTTAAAAAGATGAATCTTGCAAATTCCGTCCTTAGACCTGTTCATATTCCTCTAACCTGATTCTCGGTAAAGTTAATCTATCAAGACGGTATCATGTCATTGCTAATAACAATAGGGGATTAACCGAACCAAGTGACGACACTTATAGTGTCACGACCCAAACTTATCGTGACCAGCACGTGGCTTTATATATAATTTTTCTGGCCATGTAAGTCTTTGAGTGTAATTCTGTCAACTTAGTAATACATGTACTTATGTACATTACTAAGATTATTGTACTATATGAAACACATTTCATTCCTTATTAAGATCAATATATATGTTATATATGTTCGACAAAGCGATCTACTAGTCCACATAAACCTTATTTACATTTTAAAAATAGACTACAAAAGAATCAAAAGAAAACTTCTAATAACGTAAAAGGAGTAGTCAACCAAAGGGAGTGCTAACTCCCACTGAAGTATTTTGGATGCTGACTAAAGCACAATCAATCCACTATCTGGAAAAGAGAAAAGTTCAATGAAAGTGAGTGTGAGTCGAAACTCAATGAATAAATATTGCACAGTTACGTATTCGGAACAAGACTCCTTTAAACATTTACAACCATAAAATGAATCATCATCAAAGTTCCAATGTAATATTCTACCTTCACACTAAATAAATTCACATGACTAAATCAACCATGATACCAATATCAATTCTCATTACCTATGTCAAACATATCAACTACGTAATACCATAATTTGACAATCCAACACAAATAAAACATCACAATATAATTACATAAAGGTTCACATCATCACACATAAGTCGTCAGCTATTTATTTATGCCATATACGGCTATAACACAAATATATATACCCGTATGACTATTAATTATTTATTCATAGACTATTACTTGAAAATTTTAAGCGGATTATAAAATTCAAATATTGATGATATAATTCATGAACTCAATGGATAAAATTTAATTTTACCAAGTGGTTTGGCCGGGTTTCGGACGAATGTGGAAGCTACTTGATTTGATCGTGGGTGAAAAAATTTTCGCCCAATTAGTATTGGGTGGCTCACAATAAAAGCCAAACCTAACCTCAATCGGCATGTGAAGACTCCTGTCATTTAGTGTAAAATTCAGATGTAAATTCTCATTTGATATTTAGTCTAGTTTTAACTACCTTTTCTTTAAATGGACTAATTTTGACTTCAAGAAATAGTTTATATATGTTTCGAATCTAATATCTCAATGTAAAACTTCTAAAAAAATTTGTACCTTTGATTTGATGACACTATTAGACTAATCCTTAGAGTTTCAAGATATTACTATAAAATATAAAAAAATATGTCATATTGGTTTGTACGGTTATAATGTAATGTAAGGATACGTGGTAAATTAAATTCAAGTCACGATTATAATTATTATTTTTATATAAATAATAATATAATATTTAAAATTATAATAAAATTCATTTCTCACATATGTCTGTATAAAAATGTCAAGATATTAAGGATGCGATGTAGATCACTAGTTATTGACACTAATTCTAAATATTGTTCTA
The DNA here is from genome assembly GCA_027186245.1 of Coriaria nepalensis. Taxonomy (NCBI): domain Eukaryota; kingdom Viridiplantae; phylum Streptophyta; class Magnoliopsida; order Cucurbitales; family Coriariaceae; genus Coriaria; species Coriaria nepalensis. The sequence goes on from CP114486.1 coordinate 3,405,839, forward strand.
AATATTTGAATGATCTTCATGGCTTCCTTCCACGCTTTTGCCAAACAAAAAAAAAACAAAAGATTTCGCAATCATACAACATCATTATCCAACAAATTGATAAACTTAAAAAGGGAATTATGCTTGTGTTCGTCAGGATATCCTTTGTTATTTCCCTTACTTTATTACCAACATTATAGTCAATCCTATTTAGCTTACTTATTAAACATATTGGTTAACTACTACTATTTAGGAGGGGCGAGCTACAGTCAGATCGGTCGGATCAGATCCGATAATATCAGATGACAATCGAATCAGATCGAATACTCTTTAAATAGATGTCAGATAAAATCCGTTACAATTAAATTTGATATTTAATATAATCTTAATTGAATAAATTCAATCTAAACGAATAAAAATATAATATATCAAATCGGTCGAATTTGATCATCGTTGATCATCCCTGCTATTATGTCTATACTTGAATCATTAAGAAATGACTAATACAAATTATAAGGAGATATATTTAGATAAATTTAAATAACTTAATAATTATTTTTATTTTTATTTATTAATTTATTAATTAAATAATTAATAAAAATAAAAATATTTTACTTTACTTTATTAAAATTTTATCTTTATTCATTATTAATTAATTTTAAAATTTAAATTTATTTTTCTTATATATAATGAGTTAAAGATACTCAAAGGTGGATACGGGGATAACTTATAGACATAGATATTTCACATTTATGTTTTTTGGTTGGTAAACGTCATCAATCATTTAAGAATTTGAGACTTTTTTAACTTTTAAATTTCAAGTTGAAAATTTGATAATATGAAAACCAAATAACCTAATATCAACCTTTTAAGCTCGCCAAACAAGTCGTAGACTTGTTGTAGGTAGGGGATGATGGATCACAAACTAATAATGCAAGACATTTTTTAATAAAATAATTACGATAGAGAGAAAATAATAATTAAATATTTTTTTATTTTTGTTATTTGATTTTTAAATTTAAAAAATCAATTTAAAATAATTAATTTAATATAAAATATTTTTTCAATAAATTTATTTTTATTCTCTAAAATTTTAATTAATATAAATATTTAAGTAACTCCACGTAAATGTTCTAACATATATAGCAAGCCATTATTCGGGATTAAGTTTTAACTAAATAACTAATAGTGTTGCATGCTAGCTAGATACCTGTCTTTATTTTCAAATGTTTTAATTTAGTAGCGTTAAAGCATGGTATTAGGTTTACTAATTGAGTACTTTTTTTTAGTTATATAATAGGAGGAACAGGTCATTACAATATATAATTTGATGAACTTTTTGTCTAATACTCTATTCATGAAGGCATGAACAACTCCCTAATTATTTGGATTCTCAAACTTTTGAGCCGTTTGTTGAACCTCTCCACAAAGTCTAAGAGGTATTCTCTTTTTTTATGTTTGATTGAGCGTAGACTCATCACTAGAAGACACATTATTGATGCTTTAGAAAAATTATCAAGAAAAAAGTTGTGGAGCTCATCGAAAGAATCCATTGATATTGGGACTAGCCTCTTAACCACACACTCGTCGTGCTTTCTGGTGTAGTGGAGAATGCTCAGCACATTACGGTCTCCACCATCCCTTTAAGTTCCATTGTAGCTTTATATGATTTGATATGGTCTCTCGAATCTCTAGTCTCATCATAAGCCTGAACTTGGGGCTCTTGAACTTTCTTAGTATGTTAGCTTCCATAATTTCTTTGGTGAAGGGATTACTATTCTTTATATTTAACTATGTGGAAGTTGGGACCCTCTTACTCCCCATCGCCTTTCTCAGTTCCTCGACCTTTTTAGTTAAGTCGTAAAGGTCAAGAGCATGCATTTTTTTACTTTTTATCAATCTTTCCTCTTAGAAGGTCGATGTTCTTTAATAAAAAGGAACTTTTGTCGTTAATGTCGCGCCTTTCTTGATAACGCCTAGCTGACCTATGCCTGATGGCTATAAGGGTGCAAATCTCTTCCCTCATCTGCATCATCGATGTTGTTATTTGCTCAATGATAGTACTTCATATAATTTTAACGGTGTCCTCTCGTATGGGCTTTGAGGCACATGTCTGGACCCCCTACCCATCGTTACTTGACTAGTCTCCTAAGAGCCTCTGCCAATGCATTTTGAGAAGTAATTTAGACTGTCATTGTTAGGTCTCCCAAAGCAACATCATGAGGTCCCTTGAGGGGGCCATTAAATCGTTCTCTATGAGGTTAAATACTAGCTAACTCCAAATACTATGAACTAATTTATGGTGGGAGAACTTTTGTTCTACGCTCACCTAGGATCGTTCTCTATGAGGTTAAATACTAGCTAACTCCAAATACTATGAACTAATTTATGGTGGGAGAACTTTTGTTCTACGCTCACCCAGGATAGGAGTATCTAACTCATTTTACTTTTGAAAATGCTTTTTTCCTTGACCAATTCCAAACCCTTGTGAAAAAGATCAGGAGTTATTTAAGGACTTATTTTTTGCACTATTCCTATCTAATGACATCTTTGGAACTTATCTAAGGATGAGGTCCGCTACGAATTTCTCACAATATACATTACATCTCTCTCCGTTCTTACTTTACCGACAACTTGCGGAGATGAGTCAGCGGAACAAAATGGTCATAAAGCCCATGATGTGACCAAAACATGTTCTTGCATATATATATATTTTTTTCCTTTTCTTTTCAATGTACATGAGTGAAATAGGATACATTTTTCGCAATTGAAAGTAACCTAACTAAATATATTTAAAATCTGACCCCTCGCTTTCGAAAGGCTACAGAATCAGGACTGCAAAATGCCTTTTTCTAAACAAGCCAAGATAGAAAGAATATTAGGATTGAATCACTCCTGATGATCGGCTACAATTTATCTTCTGCGGAGAAAGTGAAAACTTCAAACGTTCGTTTTTTGTATTTTCCTTTCTCTGAAGATTATTAGAAAAAAAAAAACGAGCAGCCCAGATTCCAAATTCATCTGGGTTTGGTGTTTATGTGGGCTAGTGGGCTTTAAAAAATGTCTCTTGTTGGCCGGGTGAGGGCTTATGTATATGCGCATATGTTAATGGCGCTCAGGCTAGAGAGTTCAATACTTTGGTTGATGGACTGGAGATGCTGGGTAGCTTCAGAGGGATGGGCCAAAGCCTCGTATAGCAGAGCTAGCATTGTAATGGGTAAGAAGTATACAACCACGTACATGCCAAGAGAAATGGATTTGGATTCGATCCGGACCGGACCGATCCAAACCCACAATTATGATTAAATAAAAAATCAATTTCAACCGGTAAATTCTTACACATTATTTATTATATAGAATAAAATTGACTTATTTGTTCAATGATTTTGATTATTCCCAAATGTGATATGTATTGGTTTGGAGCAGGATGGTCTATAAACCATTGTATGCTATTCCTGTGTGAGAGAGAGTTAAACGTGGGATCGATCTATCATAAACTTGGATGGAGAGAAATGAAAGACAAAAGAGTAGTAATCCATCCACATAATTGAATGTAGATATCACATCCAACTCACTCAATGAAAAATTAGTGCACAATAATTGCAATTAGACTTATTAGTAGAATTGGTGCACAATAATTGCATGCCTCTTTGATTAATCAAAATATCAATCCTATCAACCTCCACCCCTTTTTATCTTATTGATGATTCATGGGTTCAATTGAAGGGACTAAAGTAAAAAGATAAAACCTTCATTCTTATCTTAGAATCAACTCCTTGTTCTTACCAAACAGAAAGAGACAAGCCTTGCATGTTTTTAAGACACACCTTCCAAATTTTCCACAATTATGTGTTTTGGTCAATGATTATTGATTAGAGGGGAGTTCTTGGAAAAAAAAGTAATGCTATGACCCATTTTTTCTTGTTTGAAAGCAATTCTCTAACTTACCATTATTCAAATAATATTAATGTCAGCAAAAAAAAAAAAAAAAGAAAAAAAAAAGTGACATTCGTTGTTTTAGGACGGCCCAAGTCCAAAATAGCTGGCACTTTGAATACCAGAAAATGGCTTGTGTTAGGACACTGACACCGAGGTATGTTACATCTACCTATTTAGGTGTGCCACGTCATTCATTTTAAAATAATAATAAAATAATAATTTTTCATTTTAATTTCCCATAGCTCATAACAACAGTGGGCCAGCGGGGCCGAATCGGCTGTTCGGGCATTCTCTTTTTCTTTTTTAATTGCAAATCGGCCTCACAGTGTTGGGCTCAATAGAATCTACCTAAAGAGAAAATGATGCGAACGTCGTTTCAGTTTAATCTTTCCATCAACTCTATGTCGTCTCGATTAGAATATCGAAACTATGTATTAATTAATATGTATATATATTAAGATAGAAGGCATTAATTTGAAAACTGTACGATGCTTTTATGAATGGAGTCCCAAGTAATTGTGTAAGCTAAATAGACAGACGACCTGACTGAATTATTATTTTAAAGGCATTATGGAAGAAACAAAGCGGTCTATTTCTGAATATGGTCAATAATGTTACATCCTTTCATAGTTAAAAAAATACAAAAGAAAAAATCAAACGAGACAAGTATTTGATTAAAAGTGAGAGACAGAGACAACTAAATGCCAAATAAATTAAGAAATTGTCTTGACTTATTCCAAGAAATTGAACAAGAATTATAGAACATAAATTATGTTTTTGATTTTACGAGAATACAGTTAGAAGAGAGAAAGAAAAGAAAAAGGAAAAAATAAAAATAAAAAAAATACTCTGCTCGATCCCCCAATCCAATCCAATCTAATCTGAAAGAAGGTCGGGTGCTAGTTTTTCACTGTAAGAATCAGAAAAATCACAGATTCAAAACCATTTTCCTCCACCAATAAATCCCTTGAGAAGGAAATCAGTATAAGTTTCCAAACACGCAAACGTTGTATATATTCATCAAAACCACTCGCTACGTAGTACGTACCCTCCTCAAAGAAGCCTCAACTCTCTATCTGCTCCTGCAAATAACAAATAAAAAATAAAAAAATGGGCTCCTCTGTTTTCTTACTCTGTTTCGTACTCCGTTTTCTCATCCATATCTCTGCATCAGCTTCGTCGCAAACTCTACTCCTACCTCTAACCCATTCTCTATCCAAAACCCGTTTTAATACCACCCACCACCTTCTCAAAGCCACCACACTCCGTTCGGCCGCCCGGTTCCGCCACCACCATCAACGCCGCCTCCAAGTGTCGCTCCCACTCTCCCCTGGCAGCGACTATACTTTGACTTTCAATCTCGGCTCTAATCCTCCTCAACCAATCTCTATCTATATGGATACAGGAAGCGACCTCGTTTGGTTCCCTTGTTCACCTTTCGAATGCATTCTCTGTGAAGGCAAGCCCAACCTCACCACCCCATTACCTAAAATCTCACCGCGTGCCGCTGTTTCGTGCAAGTCCCCTGCTTGCGCCGCCGGTCACTCCTCACTCTCCTCTTCCAGCCTCTGCGCCATCGCTCGCTGCCCTCTTGACTCAATAGAAATTTCCGAGTGCTCTTCTTTTCACTGCCCGCCTCTTTACTACGCTTATGGCGACGGAAGCTTAATCGCTCATCTCTATAAACACAGCATCTCAATTCCCCTGTCTTCACCTCCTCTGCTTTTGCCAAACTTCACGTTCGGCTGCGCCCATACAGCCCTCGGAGAGCCCATTGGGGTCGCCGGGTTCGGTCGTGGCTCGCTCTCTATGCCGTCTCAGCTCGCCATCTTCTCTCCTCAACTGGGTAATCAGTTTTCTTACTGTTTGGTCTCTCACTCCTTTGATCAAGACCGAGTTCGTCAACCGAGTCCACTCATCATCGGGCGGTACGATGAGAAGGAAGAGAAGGTGGGAAATGAACCGGCGGCCGCGTTCGTATACACTTCCATGCTTCATAATCCGAAGCATCCGTATTTTTACTGTGTTGGGCTGGAGGTAATCTCCGTCGGGAGGAAGAATATCCCGACGCCGAAATTTCTAAAACGGGTCGATAAGAGTGGTAGTGGTGGGGTGGTGGTGGATTCCGGCACGACGTTTACCATGCTTCCAACGAGTTTGTATGATTCGGTGGTGGCCGAGTTCGACCGCCGAGTCGGGCGAGTTCACAAGCGAGCGAGTCAGATAGAAGACAAAACGGGACTCAGCCCATGCTATTACTACGACAGGGTAATAGACGTGCCCACTGTTACTCTGCATTTTGCAGGGGAGAAATCCAGTGTAGTGCTTCCTAGGAAGAACTATTTTTACGAGTTTATGGACGGTGGCGGTGGAAAGGGTAAGAAGAGGAATGTAGGGTGTTTGATGTTGATGAACGGTGGAGATGAGAAAGAGTTGGTGGGTGGGCCAGGGGCCACACTTGGGAATTATCAGCAACAGGGGTTTGAGGTGGTCTATGATTTGGAAAAAAGCAGAGTGGGATTTGCTCGAAGGCAGTGCGCATCGCTCTGGGACATCTTGAACAAGCGATGATGAAAGGGTGCGAGCCCATGGCTCAAGTGGTTCGTGGACCATGGGTCCAAGGACGCTGAAGTGACTGGGGCACTTCATTTCTGGCTTCAGTGTCTATATTTAACGTTAAATTGCACATGAAAATGTTAATATTGTACGTCTTCTTTCTGTGAGGAAGCAAGAAGTGAAGTGCTCTAATAAGAATGTTTACATTCTACAAAAGTTCATAAACGTGGACCGTGGTCCCTTTTTCGGATTTAAAAATGTTGTATTTGATTAGGGATTTTGTACATTTTACTGTAAAGATAAAAATTTGGAAAAGTCAACACATTGTTTGAAGAGACTCTGACCGTTTCTATGCAAATTTCAAATTTGCAATGCAATGAACCTAGAAAGTAGAGAATGACGTGGCGCCCCACGTATTTATTGCTTCGAGTTGAAGCTGCTGAGCTGGCACATCGGACAGGTATTTCCGGGAGTTAGAGACGGATAAATTCTTATTTGTTTTAACTATCAAGCCACTGTAAATTATTCACATTTTTCTTGACACCTCATATTCGAAGATGACAAATAAAAAGTTTGTATATAGTACTTATCAACTTAGAAAAAATTTATGAAAGAATTTTAAGATAATTGATTAGGTAATAACATGTATTAATATTATAATAAGATCTTATATAAAGATACCGTAATTAGTATTAGATTAGTAGATAGAATATCTAATAAATTATCTATTTTAATATAACTTTATTAATATTATGTTTTAAATCTATATATCTTATTTTATTTATGGATGAGTTGAAGAAACAAATTCAAAATGAACTTCTTCTATGTTGTTTGAAAATGTAAATTAATGGCATGAAGCTTTCGAGAGTAAAACTTTTAAAATTAATCACTCAAAAATAGAATATCTAATTTATAATTTTAATCTCGAACTTCAAATAATAAGTAATCTAATTGAGATTGACGGTAGAGAAATCTTAAAGTGTGAAGTTTTTCGATATTTATAATCTATTATCTAATAGACTGAGGATAACATATATGCATATGTTAAGATGAATGTGTGATAAAATACGTAATAATAAAATGATGGATGAAATAATTATAAATTATTTAGATATTATTCTTATAAATGATAAAATTAAAAATACAAAAAAAGGTCTAATATAATTTAATTATGTGTATAATATATTAAATATGGCTATAATTTGATAACATTTAAATGAGTAGATAAGTTAAAAGTATAAATATAATGATAAATTATTAAAAATTTAGATAAAGATAATTAAGAAAAAATATTTAAATATTAAATTAAGTAATAATATATAAAAATATCATAGATAATTAATATTTATATAATTGATTTTAAAAAATAATGAAAATGATTAAAAATATTTATATTTTAAGATTGAACATCGAAGTCGATTGATTGAGTTAGGCCATTATTATATGTGACCTACGATTTACAGTCAAATTGATATACTTAAAATTTGATTGGAGAAAACTTTATTGAGGCAGAGTGCAAACCAGCTGTGGATTATTAATGAATCTTCAAAATAAGGTTGGACCAGATGATTGAAGCCGCTGCGTTCTGGTCCAATCTTCTAATTGAATTTATTTTATGGATTGCTCTCTTTTTAGAGTTGTTAAGGCCTACGTGCCTGCTAAGTAATCATAATGAGTCCCTTTTTTTTTTTTTTTTTTTTTTTTTTAAATTTTAATTTTGGTCACTTTATTCTCCAATCATAAGCTCCGTCGCATTTGTAATTAATTATTTAGGAATGCAAATTTAAAAAAATATTAATAAGTAGTATTAAATATTGGGAGAAAAATATAAATAAAATAATAAATATAATTAATGGATAATTTAATTTTTTTAAAAATAAAATATATTTTTATGAAAGATTTAATAAAAATAAAAAATATATTTTAAAATTTTTAATTAAAAACTAAAATACTGAAAGAAAAAATATTTTTAATTATTAATATTAATAATTGCTTAAATAAAAAGGAGAAAAAAATATTTAAAAAATGATCGGTCGACGATCCGCTCCCGATCGGATCGAGCCGTATTCCTCTCGCGGGAACGTCTATCATGTGTGTTGTACACTTAGTTCGTACCCGTTGACTATAAGTCTACAATTAGCGATAAGAATGGGAAGCCTGCAAGCCGCCACGTGCGTAATTCTTAGTCCAATGTTTTTTTTTTTTTTTTTTTTTGCGATTTCCGATAATAATAAAAAAAATGAAAAGAATTATGTGTCGGGTAGTGTGGATACAGCTGGCTGGCTGGCTCTCGCCATGCGTGTGCGCTGCTTCTTCTAGAATCTAGAAAGCTTTTCTGGGAAATATGGACTTGAAGCATGTGGGATCTCCACTTCTTGCTGATTTTTTGTTTTTTTGGAAAGTTGCTTCGTTATGGAAGATCCACTTCTTGCTGAGGCTGTCTTGTTAGGAAGAAGGAATGGGACCCATTGAGTACTAGCTTTTGCAAAACAAAGCCGTGTAATCTGTGAAAAGTCAGTGCAAATGGAGCACGATTCTGGTGCCAAACAGTATAAAAGGACAACTGAACCTCACTATCACGACTGAGCCCATTTGCTACCTCATCGTAACGCGTTAAAACTGAGCCCAATACGTACTCCAAAATTAGCAAACTCGGCACATTGTAAAGCCTAAAGAATGAATCTGCTTACGGTTCCTTCAGATACAAGTACGATCCGTTGCTTGGCGCCGAAACATTCGAAAAATGAGAACACAGCATGGCATCCGATCCCTCCAACGTTGCCTCAACCTTTCTCTGTTCCCCATTAAATTTTCTGTTCCCCATAATTTTACATTCCTGACACCGCCCTCCAAATTTTCGGACAGTGTCTTAAAATTTCTTCCACATGAATAACTCTGAGGAAATCGATCGAGACGTAATAATTGCTGAAGGAGGAGGGGGTGGATCACCGCCCCTAGATGGAGAATCATCATCTACTTCAAACAAGTCTCATATGATCAACTCCGCGAAGAAGATCACTAAAACTCTTCACCCGCCCATTGAAACTCAATGGCATCTTCCATCTCGAGAACACAAACCGGCATTGAAGAATTTTGGATTGAAGTCGATGTTTTCTTATCCACTCAAAGTCCATGGCTCGTTAAAGAAGTTCAGAAATAGCAGATCAACACTTTATGATCAAGAACCTCGTGATCCGAAAGACAAACAAGTTCTCGATTCTTTCCACGAATTGCTCTTGCTCAAGGGCCGATTGCCCACTAAACACAGTGACTATCATACTCTTCTTCGGTCCTTCTTTTTCAAAATAGCATAGTCATTTGAAAACTATGCACCATTTGTATTTATTTAATCTACTTTTATATGTGATTTAGTTTCGAATGAGAGACTTTGATCTCGAGAAAGCCAAGGTCGTGTTTTTGAATTATCTCAAGTGGCGGGACGAGTTTAGGGTCGATGCAATCACAAAGTTAACCATTCCAAGCTACATTATCATTGCTAAACACATTCTTAATCCTTGTATTTAAGAATGTCTGTCAAATTGCAGGAATTTAAATTTGATGAACATGGTGAAGTGAATAAATGTTATCCACATGGATTTCATGGGGTGGATAGGTATGAGCGACCTGTATACATAGAAAGGATCGGAATGGTTGACCTCAATATGCTATTACAAGTAACTACTCTCGAACGGTTTGTGAAATATCACGTGTCGGAACAAGAGAAGACCTTAAACTTGAGATATCCGGCCTGTTCGATTCAATCGAAGAAGCATATTGCATCCACTACCAGTATTTTGGATGTCAGGGGAGTGGTAAGAAGAGAAAAAAAAATGTCATGAAGGGACATATTGTGTAAAAATAACGATGCTTGAATTAGATTCTGATTTAGAGACATGGATAAAAATATGTTGTCTTTTGCTTAGGGGATGGCTAATTTTTCGAGTCCGGCTCGATATCTCTTTACGGAAATTCAGAAGATTGACATCAATTACTACCCAAAGGTATATAGGACGTTCCTTTCTTAATTTGTTGAGGATGATAAACATTCCTTTCATTTAATGTTTTTTACACAGACGCTTCATCGGCTATTTATCATCAATGCTGGATCGGCATTTAAAATTCTGTGGAAAGCACTAAAGGCTTTTCTTGATGCTCGCACTCTAGCTAAGATTCAAGTAAGAACTTACTTAGCATCTGTAAGCTTATTATATCAGAAACCGGAGCATTATGAACATACGTGAGCTGTTGCTTTTTCAGGTGCTTGGATACAACTATAGTAACGAACTTTTTCAAGCTATAGATCCAAGGTATCATGTGTCACCAAAAATATACTCAAACATATGACATTTGTATAATGATGTTTAAAATACGAGTAGATGTTTTTAATTTTGCAGTAATTTGCCGACTTTCTTAGGCGGAAATTGCACGTGTTCGGAATATGGTGGTTACTTGCTAAGTGACCAAGGACCCTGGCATGAACCTGAAATACTTGGAATGCTTCAGGTTCATTTCTTTGTAGCGTTCTGTAATTTTTTAACTTGAAAGAAATGATCATATGATATCTGTACTGAAATAGATTTTGTCACTTGCTTTCTTCCAGGCAATCTCTCAAACAGACGAGTTGGATGATGATGGAAAACACAAAGATGCCGCTTTAGAAGATTCCACCGTTCGGATCAATCTAAGCCCCCTCGGTCCGACGATCGGTTATATTTCCTTCGTGCTATAACTAAATACTAAGATTAAGAAATGTGCTTCAGAAAATCCAGGCATTGGAAGCAGCTCTAAGAGAGACAAAAATTGTTAAGTTTCATGACCAAACTCTCTTATTCCTAATTTCCTCTCCTGTCAAAAAATATTAATCTTAAAAGTACGATCGCGTCAACCTCGTTGGTTTTGTTTGAATATGCAGAAAATCGAGACGTTGGAAGCTGCACTTGATCATCAAAACAGTGAGTCTAATTCTATAAATTGTGTTTCTCAGAGGAAGTAACAGTTAAATGATGTATGCATTCATAGTACTTACTGCTCTCTTTACAGATCATTGAAGAATTTGCACAGAATCTCCAAGAGCTCTAACAACTTGTTCGGAAGTCAGCTCAAAAGACATACATAAACATATGTTCTGTGTAATATGTTCTTACATGATTATAATGTTGTTATTGCTTGTGGAAAAAGTAATGTTCTAATCGGACATATGTTAGTGAATCTCAGTTGGTGGGGATACCAGTTTTCTGTTTTCACATGGTTGGTTGTATACAGAGAATCTTAACTACCAGATCTGTATTGCGAAGGAAAAGTAGCGTTTTGAACTTGATTCATCACAAACGCTATTCAACACATTTTCCAGTTTTAATCCGAACTTCAGTTTTGTCCATGAATGAATATATAAATGTAAGGGGCAGGTGGCTGCGTGCGGGTGACGTGTTCCACCACTTTCTATTCTAAACCACGATCCCTGTATTTATTTTTAGAAGAGAGGGAGAAAGTTTTCACTTTTACGAACCAAACAGAAAAGAAAGGAAGAGAAGCAATTCTTCCATTTTCAAATTCACCTCTCGATCTCTCCACCTTGAAAATTATTTCGCAAAACGGAGAAAGTTTTTTTCTTTCTTCGATCCCAAAATCCTCTTTGATTCAGCTCGAAATGAGCACGGGGGAGCTTCTCAGCGTCGAACCATTGGAGCTCAAGTTTCCATGTGAGTATTTTCTTCTTTCAATGCGGTTTTGTTTTTTTCTTGGTTGCGGATCCGATTTTGTTTCCATCATCAACAATCGTTTTTCGACGTTGTTTTCTTTGATCCTGTTTTTTTTTTTTTTCGGGGGGGGGGGGGGGGGGGCTTTTCTGTGCTTGATTCAGTTGATTTGAAGAAGCAGATCTCTTGCTCCCTTCAATTGTCAAATAAGACAGATGATTACATTGCCTTCAAGGTGATTTTCTCTCTTGTTTCGCATTTTTCTTTCGGATGTTTAAAATCGTTTGAATCTCAGAAGCTTTAATTTATTAGCGGGAAAATTCTGGGGAAATATGAGGACGTCTCTAGATTTGGTCTACAGAAATCTAATATAAGATTTCTGATCTGCATTGTGGATTTTGATTCTGTTGTACTGGATTTATCTCTGATCATAATTGTGTTCAATGGTAGAGGTTAATATAAACGTTTCTTGTTGATTTATATGTTGAAGATGAATTTGTCTTTTTTCAGGTGAAAACTACAAATCCGAAAAAGTATTGTGTTCGCCCAAACTCCGGAATTGTCCTGCCTCTGGCCTCATGCGATGTTATAGGTGCTTATATTAAACAATTTGCTCTTCAGTTTGTGTAGCTATATTGAAAATCAAAATTAGGATTTATAGATTGTTTTAATGTTTTGACTTTGATTTAGTAACCATGCAAGCACAAACTGAGGCTCCTCCTGATATGCAATGTAAGGACAAGTTCCTGCTTCAGAGTGTGAAAACAAATGGTGGTGCAACCACTAAGGATATCACTACAGAAATGGTAACCATGGCTTACTATGATTCAAATTCCTGCTAATACATTGGTTTTATGTTGCATTTTTCATTTATGGAAATGGGTTTGTTTAGTTCAATAAGGAAGCAGGACATGTGGTTGAGGAGTGCAAATTGAGAGTGGTTTATGTTTCTCCACCTCAACTGCCTTCCCCAGTTGCTGAAGGGTCGGAAGAAGGGTCCTCACCTAGAGGTCATGCTTTTGAGAACGGAAATGTGAATGGTTCTGAGTTTTCAAATGTAAGTGCATCTAATTTATGTGATTTTAGATGGGGCAATGAATCTTATTGAGTTACCAATACTGATTTCCGTGTTTTCTTTACTGCTGATTATAGGCGAAACCATTTTCTGAACTGCTTCCACCTCAAGAAATATCACCAGAGGTAAGGCGGAGGAAAATATAGTTTTTATATGTTCAATTACATTCAAGCTGCATGTAGTGCAAGCTTTCTATGTTTTATTCAATTCAGAAAGTTTGATTTATATTCAGGTTTTGTGATAATAAGTTCAAGAAATAACTAAGAATGTGTAGTCTCCATAATGCTTGGAGCTGTTTTTTGGAGTGCATGTAGTAGTGTGTTTGCTGTGGTTGATTATCTTGAAAAATTTAGGAAGAAAAATGCAACTGTTTTTGTGGGATCACTTCAAAAGGAGATGACTTACAGAATCAGAGAGGGAGCACATATGAGCATTTCATCCCCCCCCCCAACCACCTCAACATATGTACTAATGGTTTGTTTATTAGTCTTTGTATTCTCAATAGGCTAATTATATACAAATTTTTTATGCATGGACATTGCAGGCAAGAGCTCTTATTGCGAAACTGACTGAGGAGAAGAAAAATGCCATTCAACTGAACAACAAGATTCGTCAAGAATTGGTAAGGGTCTGACATGCAACTTCATATTTGTGGAGTAGTACTAGGTTTCTTAGGGTGAAGTCTCTTGCTGCTGCAGACGCGGGTCTGCTTTTATACCCTCTAAAATTCACAAATCTTACAATGTGCAGGACCTCTTGAGGCGTGAAAGCATGAAAAGGAATGGTGGTATCTCCTTCATGTTGGTCGTCTTCATTGGCTTGATCGGCCTTCTTTTGGGCTATATTATGAAGAGAACTTAGGTTTAAGGGTATGTAATTGCCGGAATCGGCGGATCACAACTTATTTTCTCGGTTACTCATTTCCTGTGACATTCATTCTTTTGTAGCTTACAAGGCGTCTTCTTTTCTTTGTAGTTCGACTTGGGATACTTTTATTATTTAGTACTTGGTAACTTAATAATATGTAATCATCATTTTAGAAAAAAAATTTCTACTGTTGTGTTGTTGCTATAGAGTGGGATGTTTCTAAAATCTTGCGTTCTTGCCTTATTGACCACTCTTTAGTATGCGGCCTAATTCTTATCGACAATGTTGCTTCTAGATTGTCCAACAATGCCCCGACCAAAACAAAAAGGGGAACTTAGCTTAAAGATTCAAACAAATATTTTATGAATTACAAATCTGACTCGTCCGAATCAGGAATTTTTGGAATTAGAGGGAAAGTATACATCATGTAAATGAAATTGCTAAGATATTCGACAATTCCAAACTGTTTGGAGAACTGGAAAAAAAAAAGGTCGTGTGCTTGATTGCAGTGAGGTGCGTCTGCTTAAAAAAATGTTGGAGCGGAACTCAGGGAAGCGAAGGTAAAGGCTTGATTATGTCAACCAATTTGTCGGCTTCAATAAAACCAATCGAGCCCATGGACAAGTATTTGATACATCTCCATCTGGGTGTGTAGGGCAATGCAAAGCAGTGCAGGTGAAGATGATCAACGCTGTTCATTGGAGGCTGATGAAACCCAAATCTGTCAAATAACAGAAGATGAGAAGGAGACCAACACATAGATCGAATCTCTCGTTCTTGTTCTTCTAATGTTTCAAAATTGCAAGTAAGAAGATTTGGTAGTACCTGTACTGATTGCAGTGAGGTGCGTCTCTATGCAACAACATTTTCCCAACATCTAACATGTGATTTACTGCCCAAAATTGTGAAAGCAAGAACAAGTTACAGACCTTTTGAGTAAAGTAAATCCCCAAATGAGGTAGAAGGAATTTTTGAACATGTTCTTTTTCACCCACCCAAGGAGTAGTCTTCAATTCTTCTTTGCAGATTCCTAACTGTTGGAATGTGAGCTACTGGAATCACCAAGTAATGCCTACAATATTATCTTTTTCCTCAAATCAAAAAGCGTATATATACATATACATATTCAAGAATTTAACCCAAAAAAGATAATTAAAAAAAAAAAGGAAAAAAAAAAGGGGAATGATGAATCTGAATTCCAGAAATGAAATAAGAATTCAAACCTGGAAGCAGAGGGATTGATGTCTTCAAAAGCGACGACCTTTTCGTCCTATGTATCATAAACATTCGATCAGAATCTACCAGTTATCAAAACATTGAAATGGAGGAAGAAAGAAGAGGGAGAAAAGGAGGGGTGGGGGGGCACAGACGGAGTGGAGCAGAGTCGTAGTGGACGATTTGCCGGCGATGTTGCAGAATATACACGACGATATTGTTCCCGACATATTCTATCTGATTGCAATTGCTTAGAATTTTAGGATGAGTGAAAGTTGAAATTGAAGGTCAATGCCTGCAATTCACAGACGAGGGACTGGGACAGCTTAGCTTCTTCAATTTCACGCCCAAATCCAGAGGGCTCGACACGATTCACAGGTGACGTATCGTCTAAGAAGAATAAGTCAGAACGACATGTTGGTTCATAAGAAACACGATATCTATCATCATATGACAATAAAGAAAGAAATAAAGGGCGAATTGTTCTATTTTGACCAAGTGTAATGGTTCACTACGAATTTGTTAAAATCGATAATTTAATATATATATTAACATTAATATTTACATTTCACAGTTTGTTAATTATTTTTCTTAGGCTTGACCAAAATGATGCGTAAGAGTTGACATCTTAACCGTGAATTACTAGTACGTTATAACATATGGTAGAAATATTTCAGATTAACTTATATATAAAAGAACAAAAACATGGTTTTAACTTTTGTTTATATGCAGTTAATTAATCATGGACCGCTAGCTAGTTGGGTTTCAATTATCAGACCTTAATGGCTTAATTAGATCATGATGCATTTCTAATCCCTTGATTAGATTAAGTTGTAATGCTGCTGAGATCCAACTCGAGGAGAGCTCCGTTCTTCCGCTTTTTTCACGATTTTTGTATATTAGATAGATTATCAAGCACATACATAACATTTACTCGTAAGTTCACAGACAAATATGTTGTACGATCAAACATACTAGCTATAAGGGATGGGTTGTAGATGTATGGAGGAGGCGGAGGAGATTTGTATATATAAGGTGGTGGTGATGGGAATGGTGGTGGTGGGGATTTGTAAATGTAAGGAGGCGGAGGTGAGGGTGAGGGTGGTGACTTGTAAACATAGGGTGCAGGTGATGGTGAAGGGGGTGGTGGTGACTTATAGACATACGGTGGTGAAGGCGATGAAGGTGGAAGAGGAGGGGATTTGTACACATATGGTGGAGGGGTGAAGGTGATGGTGGCAGTGGAGAATTTGTATACATAAGGCGTAGGTGGTGAGGGAGATGGTGGAGGTGGCGATCTGTAAATATAAGAAGGTGGAGGAGAGGGTGACGGAGGGGGTGGCGACTTATAGACATATAGAGGGGGAGGCGATGGAGATGATGGTGGTGGGGATTTGTAAATATAAGGTGGTGGAGGTGAGGGTGAGGGTGGTGGCGGCAATTTGTGTATATATGCTGGAGGAGAAGATGGCGGTGGAGGAGAGTTATAAATATAAGGAGGTGGTGGAAGAGATTTATAGACGTAATCGGGTGGTAGTGGTGGAAGTGACTTGTAGTAGTAACGAGTTGGAGGTAGTGGTGATTTACGATGGCTGTAATGGTCAGGTGGTTGGAAACGAGGGTAATGGTGGTGACGGGCAAGGGGCGGTGGAGACTTATGTGCAACCGCACTCATTGCTAGTAGGCATATTGCCACTACGTATATCAACTGTGGGCAACTCCGGCCCGGTGGCCTCCACGTCCCCATGCTCCGGCTACACTCTCAACTCCAACACTTCATACTTCTTAGTCTGTATTCCAAGAATGTAAGCCCCTTTATAGTGGTCGATTGTCAACATCTTTATTCAATTAACAACAGCTTGGATTGATTCTCTTATGTAGTAATTCTAATAGCTTCGACTTTTTTAGGCTATCATGACATGACCCAAGTCTTTGATTGAGTTTCTATACTACGTGTAGTTTGCTCGCAACTCTCAGCACATTCAAAAGAGGTCGGTAAGTAGATGAGCACTTAGTTATATGGTATTTTAGATCCATATAGAAATAGACAGAAGAACTTTCACCCTTCACCTGCTCTAAGGTATGAAATCCCAATCATATCCTTCAATCCTCCAATCAAACTACGTTGAATAGAGAAAAAATTCAATCAAAACTGGTCATCCATTTTTCTGGGTCAAGATTGTCATTATCCCTTTCTACAACAAAAAATAACATCACTGATCACCTCACAATTTCTCGCTAGAATCTAGCAGATCTTATTTACTAAAAAACTCATCCCAGAAGGTGAAAAAGAGAGAGAAGATGAGGCTTGGCTGCAACATAGATGGGAATTTAAACGAAGCAAAATTCAGCGAACCATTACCATGGATAGGGCTATACATAGCGGCAGCATCACTAGCATGCCTCATAGCGATGGCAGCAGATTCAATCCATGGCTTCCATCAAAGAAAGCTCTGGTTCCCCTGCAAATTCTTCTCCCTCAACTCAGCCTCTCTCACCTTAATCTCCATCACGACCAAGCTCTCTGTCGATCTAAACACCTCCATGCCAAGCCGCGAAGACCAGCTCTCCAAACTCTCAAGTGTTGTCTTAATGATTGTTATGATGTGCAGCACCATGCCTTCTCTGGGAACCATGGAGAACAAAGAAATCTTCTCAAATATAACTGCTCTTGTAATTCTTGTTATTACCCTTCTCGTAAACATCTGCATCCAACTAGGTACAGGGGTGATCTATGTCTTCTGGAAAGAGTATGCTTTTGTCATGTTCCTTATGGCTGTTCTTCTTCTCATGTTCTGCTTTTCTGCTATAGCTGTTCAAACCACAAAACACTACTTAGAACTCAAGTATAAAACAAAGTTGGAGATAGCACTAAAAGAAATTTCCAATGGGAATGATAATTCAGTTGTTGATAGGATCAGAGAGAATCTAATGAAATATTGGATGATGGCTCATACGGCTAGTCCTCAATATGTTATGGGCCGTTCCGTTATGTGCACTGCTTCTGGCGCAATTTGTCTTATGAGTGCTGCAACTTTAGCAGAAGCCATGTTTAGAGCTTACTTAATGCCTTGGCCATTCAAATTTTGCAGTGGAGATTCGGACTACAAATGGTCGGTTAATTTCGTTCTTGTCATTCAGACAGTTGCAGTCGTTGTTGGGACAGTGGGTCCTGCATTCCGGTGGTCTATAGCAATAAAGTTTAGGTGTCCGAAAAGAGGAAAGGACAGCTATAAAACGGAATTCAAAGTGGAGAAGTATTGGATCCATAGGTTAGTGGAAATGAAAGAGAGCCCGTTAAGTTTTAGGATTCAAAATCGGCAGTTTAGGAAAATAGCTCATGATATGAAAGATTGGTTAATGTACCTCTGTATAAGGACGCAGGTTGGAATAGTTGTAACAAGCAAAATCATCCGGCTGATTTCGATCCTGTTTTTTAGTTGGGTCTTGTTATGCTTTGACTTCTGCAAGAAAATGAAAAACAAGCTCATAATCAACAACAGCATTTCAAACTCCAAATCGGTCTCAGACCCAGATCAGATTCCGGCCAGAATAGATCTTAGCCATTTTGTATTACATCTAGAAGGTGAAGATGGACTGGCCCATTTGATGATCAAGAGACTCTGTGATCGTGATGCAACCGAGCATTGGATCCAAGAAGGCCAGAAAAGACAACCTCAGCATCTTCTACAGCTCTTGGAGGTATCAAAAAATTCAAGAGGATTTCAAAGTGTTAGAGAATTTGACTATGATCAAGTTTCTCCACTGGACATAGAAGAGCCTCCAAATTGTTGGGCTCTTCCTTTGATCACTTTAACGACAATTGCAATCATACTTCCGAATAGAGACGGTGATCAGATAAAGCAGTTGATACGAGGAGTAAATGAAGGTCTAGTTTATGTAAACCTAATCGAGGATCATTTAGACATAACAGGAGATTTAACCAACGTTAGAAAGGCAGCAAATGTTGTTTGGAAACAAGTCGATCTCTATAACAAGTGGCTTGATCTGGACCTCCGCAAATTGTCCTTACAAAAGAGGACCCCACGTGAAGTACTTGAAGAACTAAGGGATACGGCGAAGAAAAATTATACGGAATTGAAGAAGAGATATTACCATGCTTGCTTGAAGAGCCCGTCTCACTGGCCAGTCAATGTTTTAGCTGCTAATTCTATGTATAGAATAAGTCAAACTCTTCTGATAATGTATGAAAGGAGATGTGAGATGACTGATGATAAGTTGATTGTAATGATTTCAAACACACTATGCGGTTGTTTGACTAACTTGAAAAGGCATATGTGCTCAAGGTATTTGAAGAGTGCTATTGAAGAGAGGGAGGATAGTGTGAGAGAAGCAGTTTACATTCTGGGTAAGACGGAGAATATTCTGAAGCTTCTAGAAGAGATGGAGATTCCGGATGTGGATTCTGATGGCATGATGAGCATTGATGAGTGGCGGCGGTTAGTGTCGAACCAGAACAACGAATCCTTGGTGGTTGTTCCAGGTTCGGTTAAGGGTAATGTAGATTGTTTTGATACGAGTGAGTTTTACCTAAACATTGATTAGAAAAAACGAATTTGCAGGAGTAAAACCGAGGCAGCTATCGGTCTGTATATTGTCAGTATAGAGCTAGTGTTTCTTTTGCCCTCTGTAATGATTATCATGTACATATCTTAAGACTCAAGTTTACCTTCAATTACAGAAACGCTAATAGATCATATGTATTGATATAAAAAAAGAACCGTTAACGAAACAAATATTCATTCATTCAAACCCCAAAAAAGGTTGCAATTACAGCATCTGAAATGTAGAGGAGAAACCAATTGCAGGTATATATCTCCACTAAAAAGCTAACGAAAAAGAAAGAAAGAAACCCAGAATCGCAATACGAATCTGTTTCAGTAAAGAAGAAGAAGGAACCTGGTTTTCAAAACGGAAGCTTTAATAGAAAGAAAAAATAAAATGGTGGAATCAATCATCGTCGTGTCTCTTCTTGGGCTTGCGGTAATTCTCTTCGATGTGCTTGGCGATGAGAAGGCCGGTGCCGGCGAGCTTCTTGACACTTGGAACGTTGTAGTTTTGAGCTACGTAGATTCCGAAGATTGTTCCCACAATGAAGGAGAAGCTGCTGCCTATCAACCCCATCAATTGTCGGCCTCGCTGATCGAAGATTGAAGTCTTCTCATGGAGAGAAATCGCAGGCTTAAGACATCCTTAGTAACCCCTTGCCCACGAAACGACATGCCGTATTATGTTTACTAATGCGTACGATATGTCGTACGATCATGCAGGTGTTTAGTCCCTAGAATATGCCGTATTAATTTTTATCGGTCCTTAATATCAAAATAATATCGTTTATTTAATTTTATTTTGATGTAATTTTTGGATAAATTAAATAAGAATATTTTAAAGTTTATTAATATTAAAAATGATCATTTAATATTTTAGAAATTATAATACTATTCCCTCAATTTATCCTATGCGATTTTCTTGAGATTTTAGCTATATTTAAAGAAAAAAATATATATACAAAATTTATATATCAAACACATAATTACTTAATATAAACTTATTTTAATTTTATTAAAAATTTTAAAATTATATTATCTAAAATTTTAAATAATAATAATAAAACAAAACTTATTTATTTAATAAAAATTAATACTTATAATTTAATTTATTCCAAATATGGATTTTTGGATATTATATCCATCCTTTGTTTTTTCATTTTTATTTTTTATTTATCTTCAAAATTAAATTAAAACAAATTAATAAAAAGGATAAGAATTTGACTCCACCCGGATATTCTCCTCATTCTGTTGGAACTGTTTCCGTGTGTCCTCTTCTAGTCTCCTCAGCCGTACGATGCACTTGATCTTTGATCAATTCAATCTAACGGTGAATAAATTCGCTTGGTTACTTCCCATCCTATGAGCTTTCCCACTCTTTAAAGTTTCTACTAACATACAATACGGATAAAATAAAAAAGAGGGAAAATCGAAGAAAAAAGCCACCGCTCGTGCCGTGCACAGCTTTGATTCTCTTATATAAACCTTCAATCAAACTTAAGAACTCCACAAAGAAAGCTCTTTTTTGTTTTTCCCTCTCTCTGTTCTTGGTTGCGGCGATCGTCTTTCCTAAAGTTTGCCTCTTCGATTATTCTTTTTGATCTTCGATTATTTTATCTCAGTTTTCTTCTTTTAGGGAGGTTTTGTCACTGGCGTGTGATTATCAAGATTGCTTTTCTTGCCTTTTGAGTCTTAATTGCATGATCGGTTTTGTTCATTCTTTGTTATATGACTTTTTCGGTCTGCTTAAAAGTTAAATGATTTGAGAGTAGGTCTGATTGATAATCAGGGTGGGTTCTTTTTCAGTTTTATCATCTGGGTTTTGGTTTGGATTTTAATTTGGATGGTAATTACAGGAGAAACATGGCGAAGAGTTGCTTCAAGCAAGAGCATGATCTTGGTATTTAATATTCTCTTTTTTTTTTTTTTTTTTCAATTTTTGGTGGGTCGTTTCTTCTACTTGTTACCATAAAGATTGGTTTGTTTATCTCTTTAGAAAAGAGAAGGGCGGAGGCTTCCAGGATTAGGGAGAAATACCCAGATAGGATTCCGGTGAGAATTTCATGTTTTTTCTCAACTTGATTATCTTGTGAAATTTTCCTCCATAATATGAGAATCTTTTAGAAGTATTCTTTTTTCTTTGTGCCAAGAATCTGTGCTTAATATTGAATCTTTGTTTTTTATTGGTGTAATCAAATTTTAATCCAGTTGTTGGTTTTTCAATACTATTTAAGGGAATTTTGTGATATACTGCCACACCTATGTTCCAGATTTATGATTCTTGGCTACTTTCTTGTTAGTTTGATAGGCAAGTTGACATGTTAGACCATGAGTCATGACTAATTTGTATATTCTCCTTCCTTTTTTTTTTTTTTAATTCCATGCACTCTTGTTTGCACCTACTAAAGAAGGCCTTCTTTTGCACGATGGGCGAAAAGCATAACTGCTTCTTTTGCACGATGGACGAAAAGCATGATATATACTTGAAATTAATTCCTAGACGTATTTTGTGAGACTAGAAAATCAAGAAGGCCTTCAACGTGTAGAGTCTCGAATTGAATAGTCTAAAAAGAGTTCCACACAACACTTTATAATCTACTTGGTTTCATGAACTGATTTTCCCTTATACGTTTTTTCCGACTTGAAGGTGATTGTGGAGAAGATTGATAGAAGTGACATCCCAAGCATCGATAAGAAAAAGTAATCTTCTTATGCTCGGTATTATAGCTCTACATCTTCTGTAAAGATTCAAATTTTTACTTGGTTTCTTTTCCTGCCCTTCTGCATTCTTGGACTTTGTTTCAATTTCTTGACGTGTTATTAGGGAAAAGAAAGGTAGAAGAGTAATTTGAAGGAAAGAGACCTATAGGAGAAGAATTCTTGCAGATAATAAATTTGATTATATAATTCTTATTTGACCAACTTGCCCTTAAAGCTAAAAGTTTGAAAATTGCAGGTATCTTGTGCCTGCTGACCTAACAGTTGGGCAATTTGTTTATGTGATCCGTAAAAGGATAAAGCTAAGTGCAGAAAAGGCCATCTTTATTTTCGTCGACAATGTTCTCCCACCAACAGGTACACTCCTCTCTTTACAAAATTATGGTCTATTTGGGGACCTTTTGTTTTGGAATGGAGCCATAAAATTTGCTGGTTTGTTCGGGTTTTTGCAGGTGCAATTATGTCTGCCTTATATGAAGAGAAGAAAGATGACGACGGGTTCCTCTACGTCACTTACAGTGGAGAAAACACATTTGGGTGCTGAATCACATAAATCCACTCTCCCTCTGTTTTTAGGCTCTTGATTACAACTATCTTTCATTATTTCCGGTAGTTAAATCGCCCGTTCATAGATATTATGTATAGTTTCTACGATACATCATGAACTCTCTATTTATGTCAATCTTTCTCCTTTCTATTTTCTTTTTCAGTTAAGAATATGAAAGAAAATAAAAATTGAATCTTTTCCAAAGAAGGGTACTCTATCTTATCAATGATCGATGGGGATGTCACTTCTCTCCATCTTCTCCTCAAACCTTCCGCTTTCCAGTCGAAAAGGACATAAGGAAAATCAGTTCATGAAACCAAGGTATCGTCTGGAATTTTCTCAAGACTACCGAGTAGCAGAATAGGTGGGAGCTGATGGGGATATCGGGACGGTCAAGATGTTCCCCAAATAGGAGGGTGGAAGAAGGGACGGTTTGGCCATGCTCCTCTGTTCCCTCATGCATTGTCCCCACCTCCCATACCACTCTCTATATCATCTAAATTATTCACTTTGAAAATAAAGATCCCATATTTTTTTTTTCCCTTATTTCATTTGATCTATTTTATAGAGAAACGAGCGAGGGTAACGAGCGAGGGTAACAGTTAATTTAAGGTAGTTGAAGGGAATCTACTTGTCTCGTACTCGTCGAGTTTATCTGGTCCTTTTGATGACAATAAGGATAACACTAAAAACAGTGCTGCAATCTAGCTAGCTAGCTACCTAGCTTGGCCATTATCAGTCTGAGCAGTGGTGCCATATAATTGTATAGGCATATGTTAATTTACTGATCAATGGATATCACCTGTTCCTGCGTATATAATGGATGTCTCAATAAGATGGATCCCTATTCCCCACCCTGTTCTAATGGGGCCCCACCAGGTTTCAGAAAGAAACAAAGAAAGGAGGGAAGAAATGGAGAGGAGGGGGGTGGGGCAAAGGAAGGTCCACAAGATATGTCCGAAAATGGGATCAGAGGCCTCATCACACAAACACTACCATGTTCTCTTCTTAAATAGGTTTTCCCATTACCATGCATCATGCCGTTCCTGTAACGAACCCTGCATTTAATGCCTCCCTTCTTATTCTCCTTTCTTAAATAAATAAAAAGAAAAAAAGCATCCCTTCTTCATCCTATCTATCTCTATATATATGTATACTCATGAATTACTTCCATGTATAACTCCATATACACAGTTTCTGACCATCCCTCTAGGCTCTAGCTCCATTGTTTATGATCGATCCAGTTTGGACATAGAATTACTACTTCATCATGTCTTCTCTTCTATTTGTTCTCTGCATGATTCTCCTATGTCTCTCGTCTTTGCATGCATGCCATGCTCGCCACCATCTTCATAAATACTCTTCCGAAACTAAACACACTCATAATTTTTGCCAGGTTCGTGTACGTATATGTAATTTCATCCCTTATTACATTTTACATACTTATTTGTAGAACGTATATATGCTGCTTATATGAGGTTTTTTTTTGTTTTTTGTTTTTTTGATGATCTGATCAGCATGTGAAAAAGATAAGACATATTGATGAAAGCGATAACAATGAGAACTTAGGGGGTGCAGTTAAGATATCAAAAGCTTTCTCGAATGGACTACCCTCAGGTTCTCTTCAAATCAACATTGATTTTGTCACCTAACATATATATATCATTGATTTATAGTTGATATCAGTGGTTATAAGTATTATATGACAGAGGGATGTTGTACTTGTGATTTTGCAGGAAGTGATCAGATTGAAACATCATCAGGTGATCATGACATGCAGCAAGGCAATAATACAAAGGTAGTCTGATGTGCTGCTCTCCATACTTTGGCCCTGTTTTATTAGTTAGATAAGTTTGTTTCTTGTGCATGGCAGTTATTGCTGGTAGTTGTAGAGACCAATAGATATGGCTCATGACGACATGACCAATACATATTTTGGGATGGCATGTCATGTTACATCATGCATGATGGCTGATGCATATATATATATATATATATATGAAGCATAATTATCCTAGTGTTTTTCTTTATAATAGGGATTGAAGAGAGAGATGCGATTGATGATGGGAACTAGTAATGCAGCGCATGACACAGAAGAAGCATTGGAATCGAAGGATGATAATGAGATTGGGGAAGACATAGTGGTGATGGATTATGCACAACCCCATAAGAAACCTCCCATCCACAATGAAAAACCCTAGATCAACTAATTATCAATACTCCCATCAATCCTAATTCATACATGAATAGTTAGAGTTTTCTTATAAAAAAATAAAAAAATATAAATTGCTTTGATTTTTTATCTTCTAAATCGAGTGTGCTTTTTTTTTTTTTTCCTTCTTTCTCTTGTCTTAATTCATAAACTATATGTTTGTAATTTAATTAATTGGTAAGAGAAATGAATTCGTTTTCTAGTGAAAATTTGATAATGATCAGGACATGGCGGATGATGGGTCTCTCTTTATACTGTGTTTTTATGGGCGCTCCAAAACAATGCATTGAATCAAAATCTTACTAATCAAAGTGAAGTCGTTTGACTTTTTTATCCACTAAACCACAGACTAATACTAGTCTTCAGGTTTCATTGATTGAGTACAGTATTGGGGGAGTGGATTGTCGATTGTCATAGCAAAAAATTGAAGGTATGCCGGTTTTCTAGTATCGTCTTCACCTCTTGGTCCCGTTTGATATTCTCTTCAACCAGAATGATAATATATAGGAAGTTTGAAGGAGTTAATCATGTGCCACTACAGTTGACTATGAAGGGTCTAACAAAGTTGATGAATTCGGACGTCTGTATGCCTAGCTTCAGATCAACTTCCCCACCACCCAGCCAGAAGAATTCTGGATTTAGTTTCACTATTGCTTCATCCAAAATCACCTGCCAAAGAAACCCGACTTTTCTAGATCAACATAGATTTGTGCATTTTGTCATGTTTATTTACCCGGAGAATTTGCATTGATAATTTGACAAAAGGGCACAACGATTGATTATCTTCTTGTCAAGATACTAAATATGCTAATTCTAGACTTCCATGTCGACCAAACTTGGAGGGAATGGTCTTCAAAAATCATTGATGTAACCTATCAATACAGTGGACCACCATGTTGCATACGGTACAAACATCAACATGCTCAGCCTCTTGACGGGCATCAGACATGGAGTTGGAACAGTGGACCAGCCAAATAGCTGGCCACCAGGCAGAGCAGCTGTAAGGTTTAAACTCCATAGAGAAGGGGTAATTGAGATGATGTATAAGTGAACATTAAAACTACTCTCCCTTTCTCAACAAAAATAGGTGGAATTATCTACAACTACAAATCCGCCACACCATCCGTAATTCCCAGCATTTAAATCATGGGACCTATATGTTAGTACTATCTCAGGCAAGAAAAGGACTCTGAAGCAGAGCTGCTTAACAAATGTATCACTAGATGTGCACAAGAAAAGACATGATCTTCAAATCCACTGACATTAGAAAAAAGCTTAGAGGGCCTAAGTACCAACGATAGTAGAGTGTATCCTATTTCTGTTAAAGAGTATTATGATTAGAAGATATAATTGAAGTTTAAATTGATTGTATGGGAAGAGTACTGACCGGAATATCTGTTTTCATGCCGACGCATGTTACTGCATTGTGTCCATATCCAGTTAACTTCAGTGATGTCTCTTCTGGAGCAAGCCTCACTGCATATATTAACAGCTGTAAGCACAGTGTCAAATAAGAGAAGAAAAGTTGATAGCTGGCATAATTAGTGAAGAAGTTCATTCTCCAAAGCTAACACAATATAAGAAAAGAATCAATCTCTTATTTGAGAAGAAATATCTCTTTTGCATAGGCCTCAACTTTATTGACTCAAGAACAAACTCTTCATATATACGATACATTGTTAAAAATGAAGTTCAATGTTATCATTGGTCATGAAGCTGCTTAGCCTACACTACATAAAAGGCCATCTAAATTAACTACTGGAAAATTACAACATAGGTCTTTGGGAACAGATGGAAACTTGCTAAACTAACCTAAAGAAATTCACCTTCCCATAGTCGTGACAATAAAAGGAAGGGAAAGATGAGCAAATGAAGGCAAAATTTGTCATTTGATCAATGGGAGCAGGATCTAGTCCAGAAAGCTTACAGTTGAATTTCTTTTTGGCTATTTTGCCATCATTGAGTGAATACAGGAAGTTTTTCACAGCTTCAGCATTGAATCTAACTGTATACTGCAATGAAGAAAGTCCAAGCTTTAGAGATTAGAAATAATGGACCACTGGTCCAATTGCTATATTTGTATTTCAGAAAAGAAACCACACCTGAACAACAATGACATAGTACTTTGAATTGCTGCGATCAATGCAATCAACCACATTGGATGGGGCTTGAGTATTAACCTGATGAAAATGCATAAGAATCTAAAAAAAAGTCTATATAGTGTATTTCATTTAGTAAATGATGAGAGAATATTGAATCTAGCAGCATATTCCATCATTCTGAACTTCAACTTATATGGTTTGACATATCTTGTGTAATTGTAGATTAACACTTCCAGTTCCACAAGCGCATCAACCAAAGTGCATGCAAGATTATTATATTTTACAGCATTAATACTTCTTCCAGCAACATAAGTACTATTCCAAAACCACTAAAATTGTCCTAACATCATTTCCATAAGCTACGCGAATAGAAAAATGAATCCTTTTCAGTCAAGTTAGCAATATTAAACATACTCCATAAAAAGGAAGCTCAATTTAGCAGATAACTATACTGCTTAAGAATTATAGGATCCTTCCTATGACACTTTACATCGCTGGAAAAATCGTTCACGAACTCTAAACTTCAACATTGGTATAAGCAATCCTTATAGAAAGGCAACCTAGCACAATCAACAAAGTCCTCCAAAATCCAATTCCTCTTAAAACACAACAACAGGAAGTACGAAACAGGTACAAATGAAGAAAGCGACAATACCAGAACGATGCTCTTGCAGAGATGGTGAACAGAGGCGGCACCGAGGGCGTCTCGTCGGGACTCGAGAGACCAATCGTAGTAATCGGAGGCGACTTCCTTGAAGGAGAAATCGTTGACGCCATTGGTTCGGAGAATAGCGGAGAGGCGAGCTACAGTGTCGCAGTTTTTGGTGGAAGGAGGAGAAGAGTATTGTAGCTGGGGAAGAAGATGAAGCTCAAGTTTCGATATTCGTTGGAGGATTTTGGTCTGGATTCGCTCAACCTCTGCAAGAGCCTCCATTGCGCCAACCGCTTTCTCCCTCGACGGGATTCGTATCTCTCTACAAATATACTTCGCTTGAAATCTATCAGTATACGACTACGTAGATTAATTCTCTCTCTAACTTTTTTTTTTCTAGAAATAATAATAAATTATTCTGTCAAATATAATTAAAGGATGAAATGTAATTTAATGTGAAAATAAAAATAAATGTATAATTTTTACTTATAATGAAGAGGAAGTGGTGTAGGTAGCAGTAAGGTAGGATTGGGAGGCTAATCTCTCATATTTTTGAAATTGTTGTATAATGAATAAATTTAAATAATTTATTTAAAATGAGATAAATAAAAAAAAATTAATTAAATGATTTTAAAATAATTTTTTTATTATTTTAATAAAAAAGTTTGATTTATTTATTTAAAATTTAATAATTTTAAATGAAATAAGTTAGTTCTAGAAGATTAATATCCCAAACTTATGGTAAGAGATATAATGATAAGAAAAAAATGAATTAAAATAATAAATTAAATTAAATAAAATATGAAAATAAAATAATAGAGTTAAAAATTAATTTTAAAAAATTATTAATTTATAATAAGAAATAAGAAATGCTACCCTACCTACTCCCTGGAACTGTCGTACAGTTTTGGGCTAAAAAAACCGTGGGCGTCAAGAATCACACTCGCACAATAAATACACGCGCGTGCTATACCTGCTCCTTATACGCCACCGTCGACGTAGCAGAGGTAATTAGGTAGCCATTAGCTACCAATCCAAATATATTACTTATACTATTGCCCTTTGCCCATGCCCACTGTTTAGAAGCTCAATACCTCTGGCTTCCAACAAAATCGTTGAGATTCATAAACTGGATTCTACTCCAATTACATTTATTTTACCAATTATTCCTCCACGTCGCATAGTAGCTCGTTGTTTTGGAAGCGCGTGATGCCTAGAATATAGGGGCGATCGGGGATGCGGGTTCTGGGCCCCACGACAACCCCACGTTGTTTTTAGAAGGAAAGTTCTTATTTCAAGGGTTGACCGTTGAAAAATCTTCTCTCCCATTTCCATTTTCAGCTGCTGCTGCAACTATAAACACGCCACCATTTCACTCATCTTTTCCCTGGACAAACAAAAAATCTCTTACCTCAACGTTTAAAATCTTTCCTTTGCTTTCCAAAAACGCGCATGCAGTGCTACTTGCAATATGCAGAAGAGTGGTTCAACCTCGTCTCTGGGCCCAAGCGGGCTGGATCTGACCCAAGCTTTCTTCAAGCCCATCCTTAGCTCCGCCCCTCCCTCCCCTTCCAAACGCCACACAAAGATCTCCGTTATAGGATCCGGAAATGTCGGCATGGCCATAGCCCAGACCATCCTCACCCAAGACCTTGCCGATGAGCTCGTCCTCGTCGACGCCAACCCTGAAAAGCTCCGCGGCGAGATGCTCGATCTCCAACACGCCGCCGCCTTCCTCCCCCGCACCAAAATCCAAGCCTCCACTGACTACTCCGTCACCGCAGGATCCGACCTCTGCATCGTCACCGCCGGAGCGCGCCAGATCGCCGACGAGTCCCGCCTCAACCTCCTCCACAGAAACGTCGCCCTGTTCCAAAAGATCATCCCACCTCTCGCACGCTACTCTCCCGATTCCATCCTCCTCATCGTCTCCAACCCCGTCGACTTGTTGACTTACGTGTCGTGGAAGCTCTCCGGCTTCCCATCGAACCGGGTCATCGGATCCGGCACGAATCTGGACTCGTCCCGTTTCCGCTTCCTCATTGCAGATCATCTCGACGTCAATGCTCAAGACGTTCAAGTAACTAATCTCTCAAGTCTTAACTGTGACAATTAATCAGAACCTTAATCCTCTTAATTAAGCTAATTAAATTGCAGGCGTATATTGTGGGGGAGCATGGGGACAGTTCAGTGGCGCTATGGTCGAGCATAAGCGTGGGAGGAGTGCCGGTTCTGAGCTTCTTAGAGAAGCAAGAGATTGCGTACGAAAAGGAGACGTTAGAGAAGATACATAAGGCAGTGATAGAAAGTGCATATGAAGTGATACAATTGAAGGGGTATACATCATGGGCAATAGGGTACTCTGTCGCGAATCTGGCTCGGAGCATACTTAGGGATCAGAGAAAGATCCATCCCGTTTCTGTTCTTGCGAAGGGGTTTTATGGGATTGAAGAGGGGGAGTTGTTCTTGAGCTTGCCAGCACAGCTGGGAAGGAGTGGTGTTTTAGGGGTTACTAATGTTCATCTTACTGACGAGGAAGCTAACAGGCTTCGGGACTCCGCTAAGACCATTCGGGAGTCACAGACCCAGTTGGGGATTTGAGTTATGTTTTGTGATAGAATGTTTTTGACGTTGTTTTTTCAAGTTTAGGTGTCATGTTTATTGCTGGAATATCAACTTTGCATTAACACTGAGATTAATGGATGATTGCTTGTTTTGATTCACTTTTTTTATTAAGGATAATAGGTTAAAATAGAATTAATTGTCCTACGATATCTGATTTCCAAGTACCAAATCTAGAGCTCTAGATCGAAAAGGGGTCTCCGTATATTTGGAATTTTAGATACGTAATTGAAAATGAAATTTTTATTTTTATTTTTTTTAAGCAAAAATGGATAGATGCATGTTCCTTTCCTAGTTTATGACACCATATCATACTTACGTGTCGGTTTTAAGAGTATAAATTTCATTTTTGTTTTTCGTTCTTTACAGATGAAAAGTATTTTCATGGTTGTTTCGATAATCAGTAGAAGGAGAAAGATGATTCGTTCTTTTGGCATGCAAATAGCATTGAAGGAACAATTTGAGCTTCTATCGAATCTAACATCACGTATAAAGAGTTGTTGGAAGTTATATACAGTTCTTTCGACGTAGATCGAAATGAATGCAATTTGCAATTGTCGTATAAGGTATCAAGTAAAACAACATATTTCTCAGTATTTATAAGAAATAATGAGAACGTAAAGGGATTTGTGCATCACTTGCAATCTGAAGATGAAGATTCTATCTTGTATGTGAAGTTGGTACCAAAGATAAATAACAGTTCATGTAGTGACCGGAAAATACATGCGCTTCATATTATTCATGATGAAGTGGGCAGAGATGTAGTCAGTAGTATGGGTATTGACGATAATATTGATGATAATTATGATGATTTTTATGAATTTCATCATACTAGTGACATATATAACAATAATGATGCTTGTGATGACTTTGATCTAGTGAATGGTGATGGGGATGAGGATGATGTTATTGGTGCTGAAGATGAAATAGTGGTGGATGATTGTGACATTCATGAGGATAATGAAGAGAAAGGTCTGAATCAAGGGTACAAGAATGAGCACTTCAATGACGCTATATTCAGAGGGGGTGATGAGAACTTAGGTAAAATACTAATTGAGGAGACAACTTCATTTATTGGGCGATCAGTGCATTATATGGATGAAATTGAAAATGAAAATATTTCAATTCCAATTACAACTCAACATTCGACTTACAGTGACAATATTTCGGTTCTGATTATATCTTCCCACGCTTTGTTTTTTCAAGTTTGATAGTATAACACTATTATCACACCTGTAATGTTAGTCACATGCAAGGTATGTATCAACAAGCATCAGAGTCTATGATAGGATGGTATGTGAAGGGCAAATACCGAAGGTGTAACGAGACTCCGAAAGCACGACTTCTTGTGGACGTTATCCAAAGTGACATATGGGTACACATTAGCTACTGGAAAACATGGAAATCAAGATCTATTGCACATGACCTTATTTGTGGTACAACCGAGATAAGTTTTAGAGACTTATCGTTACATGTTGCCATGATAAAGACGCTCAATCCGGGGACTCTAACATTCCTTAAGACAAACGCCAATAATAAGTCTCGTTATTTTTTCTTGGCCATTAGAGCTGTAATAAATGGATTCAGATTTATGAGAAGGGTTATTGGCATTGATGGTACTTTCTTGAAGCCGAAGTACAAAGACATGCTTTTGTGCGCAACAGCTTAGGATGGTAACTACCATCTTTATCCACTAGCATGGATTATAGTCGATACAGAGAACAAAACATTATGGAAATGGTTATTGAGTAAATATCTCCAATGCATCAGATTTGGTTTTTGTATCGGATCAGACAAAAAGTATAGATAAACACAATACAAAATGTTTATCCACTTGCTAAACACAGTGTTCGTATGTGGCACATTGGTAATAACATCAAGACCATGTTTAAGTGTCATGGTATTATAAATCTATTCCACAAGGCGACCAAATCATACATAATTAAATATTTCGAGATATATTTTAATAAGATTAGAGCCCAACATCCGGGTGTTGTAACCTACCTAGAAACGGTTGGATTTTAATATTGAGCGAGAGCGTATTTTATTGGTGACCGATACCATACAATGACTAATAATATATCGGGAGTTGCATAATGCTTCATTGAAAGATGTGCGTGCGCATCCAATAATACTATTGCTCGATGAAATCCGGAGTATGATGACAAATTTGTTCTAGAAGTTCATATGTGAGAAAAATCTAACAAACACCCTACTTACTTCGAAGGTGGAAAATGAGTTAGCGATAAGACAAAAATGAATCATTAAGGATGAAGGTACGTAGCGTGAATGACTCAAAGTATGAGGTCATTACCGTCTCCGGTAGTAATATATCAATAGACTTACGTGAGAAGAGTTACACGTGCAAGGTTTTCCAAGTGGATAAACTCTCATGCGTTCATTCATTCATAATTCTGAATTACCTAGCCGCAAATAACCGAGTGATACAACCTCACACCTTATGTTTAATACACTACACGATTGAGTGCTGGAGGTAAGCACATGCAGAATCGAAATATCTTATACCATCGAAGAATGATTGAGATTTTCTACCAGAGATTTGGACAATCATTTTCAAACCCCCTATAATTCATAAACAAAGCAGGAGACCGGAGAAGAGACGTATACCATGTAGGGGTGAATTTCCATGAAATATGAATAAATATAGCAAATGTGGGGTTTATGGACATAATAAGGTTACATGTCGAAATCTTATTCTTTTGCTTACCACAACACATTGACGCCCATACCACCTTTTGAAAATATGAGATTAGGAAATTATAGTTTTGTAGAAAGTGAAAGTTTTTATAAATTTTTTGTTGTGAAATAAGTTTTTTTAATCCCAATACCACATTTCAAAAGATATGTAATTGACAAATTACAGTTTTATAGGAAGTTTGAAAATTTTTATAATTTTTTTTTTTGAAAGTTTTTGCCATGGTTTGTTATGTATATAGGTGAACTCTTGCGGGTTTTTTAATTCTCAACTTTCCAATTTCTTAGGAAAGTTATACGGTTTTTCTTCGGTTCCCAATTTCCCAATATTTCCAATGTGGACTATATTGGAAAATTAGGATAGTTAGACAGTTCTATTTTGATTCTCAATTTCCCAATGCAGTCCATGTTATTAAGACATTAAGAAATTGAGAATAAAACATTTATGTTTGTATACATAATATGAATGTATAAATATCAAACTTTCGAGTCAACTATAATAGTTACAAAAGTTCACCTATATACATAATAAATCATGGCAAATACAATACATGTAAACAAGATAATTTAAATCAACAAATTCAGACATCACTTTTAATAGTTAACAAACCAATACAATGTTCACAAACATAAAGTAACCTAAATATTGTAAAAAATATCTTATGTACATGCAATAGTACTAAACCTTTATACATACATAAGTACTATAAAAGCTTAATTAATATCCAAGTATCCTTGATATATAACGGTTTCAATTTGGATGTGGAATAGTGGGATGTTAAAGTTATTAACATCAAGTAGTGGAGTACTTAAATGATGGTATTCCATATACTTCAACATGTAAACTCTATAGTACTCACCTTTATCCATCTGATTTTCAAGCAAGTTTCTAACAACCTCCATATCGGTTTGAGAACCGTCCTGAACTTACGACTCCAACTTTTATTGCCTAACATACTATGATAGAAGTATATCGATCACGCATTCATATCGACAACCAATACACCCAAATGCACTCTCGGGTGGTTGTATGGTATGTACAACCGCTCAACCATGGTCCATTTATGGCCTCCTATAGGATACTCCCTGATAGCATACTTGTAGATTATAGTTTCTACATCGAAAACAAAAGCTTCTCTCCATTTGACGTTCAATTTCTTAAATGTATTATCCCAAAATAGTTATAAGTATTAGGAGAACATAGTGTCGATAAAGGTTGCTTCCTAGTTAAGGAAATTAGGGAAAGTGGCTTGACGCATCCTCAATAAGTGTATGTATTCATCTACGTGCTGCAAAAAATAATTAGAACAAATATAAGACAAGGAAACAACATTAATAATAATGTATAAACATGAAATAAATTTAATATTGTCTTTCAGCTACTCTCTGGAAATTGTAATGGTTTCAAACCATACTTGATCCAAACTCCGACCATCAAATCACATCACCGTGGTCATGTGATTCAAAACTAACAAATTTTCATATTTACACTATATCTAAAGACCCAAAACACTCAATCTTTAGTGAGTAAGTTTCCTCTTCAACACCACTAGCCTTATGTTTTAGGGCTTTCTCCAATACATTTTTCTAAAGTGAACCAATCCTTCTCTCGAATACAGCTATGCCTTAAGGGTATTTATTGAACTTTTCCAAATTACCAACAATCGAGAATGTCCATCTATTAACTTTTGTCTTCGCCTCTGGAGTCATTAGCACACCCTCCACAAATTAAGCGACTGCCATGTTGACGAGATCTTTGTCTTTCTTGTCGATTTTTAGAAACATTTCTCGTAGTTTCAGAAGTAAACAAGTATGCCCCCTAAAAAACTTATTCAAAAGCCACTTGTTATTTCCCAACCCCTCCCATCTCTTTTGACATAGGGTAGTTCTCACAGTTTAACCCTGTCATAAGTGAGAACTCTCTTAGCCCAAACCTCATCATCTTTCCGCCAACCAAAACTCATAGTTTTTTTTCCTTTTTGCAATCAGCTCGATGTATCATTAAGGAATTACTTAATTTACCTGACGTCACCAACTTCTCATCCAGATTAAATAAGTTACCCACACAGGTTTTTCGAAATTTAGCCAAATGTTTCTTTGAAAGCCTACTGTTACTACTATTTCTTGCTTTTATGGAGCATGAACAGATGCTTTAAAATACAATTCTTCCGAAAGGATCGGTGTAAGGGCACAAGGCCTATCACCTTATAATCCCTGGAACACACACTAAGAACACAAATTTAGTGACACATCAATAATTAGGAAGAAAATACACACTTAAAAAAATTAAACAACCAACCAATTACACCATGAAATAATAATGAAACATTGAAAAATTAGGAAATCAAGAAATTAGAATTTTTTCACAAATTAATAACAAACTAATTTCAAACTCAAAAAAAAAATTCCAAAATACACAGAAGGCGCCCAATCTTAGACAAAAGGACAAAAAAAAACCCTTATTTCATAGATATTACACTATTCTAATGACAAATTGGGAAATTGAGAATTTTTTTACAAATCAATAATAGACTAATTGCTAGCCCAAAATTCATCAATATCAGACAAATATAATAAAAAATATTTTAAATACACAGGCGCCCAATCTCAACATACTTGCCACAACGAAGAAGTTTGACCTTCTCCCATTGCTTCAGGATCGCTACGAGCCATTTTCAGTTCCTCCTCCGCATGCTCCTTTGACCTCCTCCGCTTCTCATTTATGTCTGAAACTTTTCTAACTATCTTTTAGCTTATTATTATCAACTTTCGATCTTCTAAAACACTTTCTCACGCAGTTAAAATAAAAATGAAAATGAAAAAATATTTAAAAAGAAAATCATAATAATGGAGACTTGCTTGTGTCTTTCTGCGTCGACACTGAAGAAACGATGAAGAAGTGCGAGCCCACAAGCACTTATTTAAGTTTTTTTTAAAAAATTTTATTAAGGGGTAAATAAATTTTTTCTTTTTTTTTTCTTACTTTTTATAATTTCTGAAATTATAAAAAAGTTAAGTTGACCAAATTTTTTTATCTTAATAATATATTTTTAAACAAAACTCAAGAATATTATTACAAATTTCTCTCCAATATTCCATGGCGTCCTAATAACTACGCCGACGGCTGACTTTGACCTCAGTAGCCACCACTCACCCAAAAATATGTACTACATTCTTTGCATTTTCTTTTTCAATATATATATATAACTGGGTTGATGTTATTATTTCAAAAAAAAAAATCTTTTTTTATTTTTTATAATAATGATATAAGAACTGAACAATTGAAGAAG
The DNA here is from genome assembly GCA_027186245.1 of Coriaria nepalensis. NCBI lineage: Eukaryota > Viridiplantae > Streptophyta > Magnoliopsida > Cucurbitales > Coriariaceae > Coriaria > Coriaria nepalensis. The sequence continues at coordinate 3,442,592 of CP114486.1, forward strand.
CTGATGGCTAGAATAATAACGACAGCTCTTCACAACAGACTTCTTTGTCCCCTTTTCCTCTAGAACATCGATCATCTTTGACCGTTATTACATAACATAAATCTTTCTCCCAAAACACCTATAAAAACCTCACATCCCACAAGGTTTTTTCTACAACATCACCACTTCCTCACCTTAAGAAACATTAACATTCTCGTACGTATAACAACATGAGTATGATGAAAAGTAGTTCAACCTCCTCTCTAGGTCCCGACGGGTTAGACCTCACCCAAACATTCTTCAAGCCAATTCTCAATGCCGCCCCGCCCTTCCAAAGCAAACTCCCTTCCAAAATCTCCGTCATCGGAGCCGGCAACGTGGGCATGGCCATAGCGCAAACCATCCTGACCCAAAACCTTGTGGACGAGCTCGTCCTCGTCGACGCCAAGCCCGACAAGCTTCACGGAGAAATGCTCGACCTCCAACATGCCGCTGCCTTTCTCCCTCGCACAAAAATCCAAGCCTCCACTGATTACTCCGTAACTGCTAGATCCGACCTCTGCATCGTCACTGCTGGTGCCCGCCAGATTGCAAACGAGTCCAGGCTAAACCTGCTGCAGAGGAACGTAGCTCTTTTCAAAATTATCATACCGCAGCTCGCGCACTTCTCTCCTGATTGTATTCTACTGATCGTTTCAAACCCCGTGGACTTGTTGGCTTACGTGGCTTGGAAGCTTTCCGGGTTCCCCTCGAACCGGGTCATAGGATCCGGCACAAATCTTGACTCGTCTCGGTTCCGTTTCCTCATTGCAGATCATCTCGACGTTAACGCACAAGATGTTCAAGTAATTAATCTCTATGACTAAGCGCAATTAATTTTAAGACTTTTAGGCAAATTACTCTTTCACCCCTAACTTAACATTTATTACATGAGTTCCCCTGTAGTTTTAAAACCTATTCGTCCACTCCTTAAGGTTTCATAATTTACTTCAATTTATGGCAGGCGTACATAGTGGGAGAGCATGGGGACAGTTCAGTGGCGCTATGGTCGAGTATAAGCGTAGGAGGAGTGCCAGTTTTGAGCTTCTTAGAGAAGCAAGAGATTGCGTACGAGAAGGAAATGTTAGAGAAGATACATAAGGCGGTGATAGATAGTGCATATGAAGTGATCAATTTGAAGGGGTATACATCATGGGCAATAGGGTACTCTGTAGCAAATCTGGCTTGGAGTATACTTAGGAATCAGAGGAAGATCCACCCGGTTTCGGTTCTTGCGAAGGGGTTTTATGGGATTGAAGAGGGAGAATTGTTCTTGAGCTTGCCAGCTCAGCTGGGAAGGAGTGGTGTTTTAGGTGTCGCTAATGTTCATCTTACTGATGAGGAAGCTGACAGTCTTGGATGTTCTGCTAAGACCATTTTAGAGTTGCAGAATCAGTTGGAAATTTGAGTCCTACTATTTCATGTGTTATGGAAATTCTACTTGAATTTTTCTTTTTTCTTTTTTCTTTTTGGTTATTTTCTGATTTTTAAACGTTTGTAATGCTTGGAGGGTGAAAGCCTCTATAGGCTATAGCCTATACTGTCTTTCTTTGTGATAATAAAATTGAAAGTTTTTGGCTAAATATTTTATATATATCCTTATACAAAATAATAATAATAATAATATATATACGTATACAATTATTATTATTATTATTATTTTATAGTTTTACCCTCATCCTTGGAATAATAAAAAATAGGGTCTAAGTAAAATAAAATATGATTGATTCCTTCTCCTTTGCATTAAATTAAAGATAAAAAACTTAGATAAAATAAATTATCTAAAAATTATCAATATTACTTATTTACTGACTCATCAATTAAATAATTAATATAAATATTTATGAAGTCACTTAATTTTATTTAATTTTTATCTCCCTATCATACTTTTTTTTTTCCAACATAGACTTAGATTATTGAATTGGAATAAATAATAAAACTTATGATGCTTCATGGTATTAAGAAAAGTTGGTAGGTAAATCTGGCCTCAGGGACCAAAAGTAGTCATTTATGAAATTGTAAGGATCAAAGTGAAACTAAAAATAGTATAGGGACCAATTGGAGAATTAGTGTAAAATTTTGGGGCCAAATTCGTGATTTATCCTAAGAACGAAAGTTGAGTGTTCACCGAACGACGACGTGCCAGTAGAGAAAATCTGGGGTGTTCGATTTCGGAGAAAAAAAGAAGAAAAAGAAAAAAAAGAAAAAAGAAGCAAAATCCGGGAAAATGGCAGGGAGACTGAACAGCGTGGCGTCAAGGATCATGGGTGGAAGCGGCGTCGTAGGCCGCTCCATCGCTTCTTCTCTTCGCCTCCGCGCCGGCATGGGCATGCCCGTCGGCAGACATATCGTCCCCGACAAACCCGTAATTACATTTACATATTACTTCCAAACCCTATGTAGATTCAATTCCTTTCAGTTTACTTGATTTTTGTTTTTGTTATTTTTTCACAATTTTTGAGCGTACAATTGATTTACCTCTTCAGCTTCATGTTAATGATGAGCTCGTTTGGGACAATGGTACTAATTTGCCCGAACCCTGTATCGATCGCATCGCCGATACAGTCGGAAAGGTACTTTCTTTCTTTCTGAATATAGGGATTCCTTTCTTGAATTTTTCTGAAACATTATATGGTTTTTTTTTGTCTTTAAGGGTTTTTTTTTTTTTTTTTTCATTTGTTGTTTTTGTTTCTGGAACAGTACGAAGCTTTGGCTTGGCTGTGTGGAGGTCTGAGCTTTTTTGCAGGTCTCGGACTTTTGGCCGTCTTGAACGATAAAGCTTCCAAGATCCCATTCGTAAGTTCTAACACTCTCACTTTTAGCTCTTATAAATAATGGTCTTCAGATTTCTGTAATATTTCACAATGTAGAAGTAAAATGAAAGGATTGAGCTTATGTTATGGTCTTTTGAGTTATATATGTTGAAGTTATAGTTATAGACCACTTAGTTTCTGAGTTTAACCTCACAAAGCAGTGGAAAATAATGGTCTTTGAAACACTTCAAAGAAATGTTTTCTGTTAACACCATGGATGAAGTTTCCATAGATTGGTTTTCATAACTCTCTCCGATGTGATCCCCGTATTTAGAAAAGTTGTTTATGTGGGATTTGGAGCAAGACTTTATCAGTGTACACTTGGTTGAATTTGTTTTTCATTTTCTTTGAAACTTGTTTTCTAATGTTAATGTACTGTTCTTCATCCATAAAAGGGAATATTTTGGCCATGTATACAACTCCGATTTTTTTTTCTCTTTTAAGTATATTTTAGCGGAAAATGTGTCCTATTTAAATGTTTCTAGGTTTCTGAAAGGGTGTTGTGTCCTCTGAGATGCTTGTTTTTCAGACTTCAATCCCTGTGCCAGGTTTCCCTGACCCATTTTGTATTTTCCATCTTTGATGGGCTCTCTGTTCTCGGGCATTTGGTGTTTCCTCTTGTATTGTTGCTCTGGGCTGGCTTCTCTCGTTTCCGAGGCCTCCAATTTTATGAATGTCAGTTGAACAGAAAAAAAAAAAAAAAAAAAACGGCAGAATATGTGTCCATGTTTAGTTATTCCAAACTAAGTTGAAGCAACTAGTGTTGTGGTGTCAGTTTGTGGTGCTCGAAGTCTCAAATCTGTATGCAATTTATAAGAGATGCATGTTATCAACATTTTGGGCTCTCTGAAAATCTCTAGGTATATTTAGAGAAATTTTTGGGTAGACCGTCTATCTTGGACCCATCCATCTCAACCGTATATGTCGTCTTCATACCATCACATCACACATCACATCAACCTTATGTTGCAGTTGACAACTTCACACCATCACATCATACATCACATCATCCTTGTTTGCGGTTGAGATGGATCGGTCCACCGTAGACACGGTTCACCCAATAAATTATTGTGTATTTTATACCTTTTATTGTTTTATCTTCAATATTTTTCTCAACTGTTGCTGTGGATCGGTTTGTTGTTCCAAATCTGATTGATAATTCTCCCTTTATCTTTATGGCCTCCTTTGTCTCTCTCCTGACCAGGCACCAAAAGTGTACCCTTATGACAACCTACGAGTGGAGCTCGGTGGGGAACCATAGAGAGATCTAGGTCAGATAAACTGTGTTATTACTGTTTTAAGATGTGCATCTTCGTTGAAAATATACTTTCTGGAGCTTGTGATATTTCAAAATAATGGATATTGCTACCTATTCTAAAACGTAGCAGCTTTGGGCAAAAGGAAAAACTGCCCAAACTTTGTTTTGTTCAAGTTACCTATACAACGAACTTAATAACAAGATTCTTGATTTCTTATACAAAGTTTTGTCTTTCCTTATCATGAATGTGAGGATCAAGTTTGTGCACCTAATTCATGTTTCCATTTCTAGCCGATATGCAGACTATAACGCTAATTGCTATGATGAAAACTTGCAAAACTGCAAAAATATTTTGACCATCAAAGTTGATAGATAGATACTACGTAAAGAAAAATTCTTGTATACCATGATTATGTAATATATTAAATTTTATTATAAATATCAATATCACGTTGATGAAAGTGACTTGGTGGTTGTTATGATTGTGTTACGTGGCTATTCTCCATATGCCTGCAAGAATGTGATCGACCTCCTACAGTACACCAGTTTAACTTATACTTACATTATAAAATATATACAAATGGGGCATAGGGATTGTCATTGCTTTCATTTCGGAGGCCAACAGGCCCAACACAGAGCATCCAAAGCATATTTTTTCGCCAACGTGTATAGTTTTTGTTATCCCCTTGTCTGAAAAAAAATGAGGTGGTTTTGCTAAATCTTATGTGCTCATCATTATGCTTCACATATAATCGAGTTGACATTAAATAAACATCTAGAAATACAAAGAGGACGGAATAGATAAAAAGCTTCGTATTATTGAAACATGTTCACGGGTAGGAATCATCCTTATGGAGGCAAGATCGATTGTTTAATTTTCTCTCATTCAAGTCAATTTTCCCTACAGAAGAAGAAAATTATCAAATTTGAAATCAAACCATATAACCACAATTAGAAAGCTTATACCTTTACCAGAGATTACAATCATCACTGTCTAATCTTAAGATGATGGACATCATCACTTCATTACCACTTGAGCTATCTGTTCAGAACTTGTCATTAGCCAAACTTTGAATCTTAAGACATTCAAGGAAACAGAGAAAGGATGTCGATTAGGGCATATACCCTTTTCCTGATCCAAAGAAATAAAAAACTGAGTCATGCGCAGATGTGCTACTCGATGTGGCCGCTAGACGCTAGTCAATACAAGCTCTAGAATAGTAAACTTTATATTCTGATGAAGGTGCTGCCATAAGTGAATGTATGGTCAGGTCGGGTCAGGTGCCACTTGTCACTGTTGTTTTGGGCTGGTTTTTTGGGTGTTGCCAAGAACCGAATGGGTTCCCGGCCTGAACCGGAAAAACCAGCCCATGTGCACTCCTACATTCACTCGATCAGTCCTGCAAGATTTCATACGTGTAAATAAAAATTCACATGTCTCCTGATTCTAACATCAACCCCACCTTTCTTTATACCACATTGAGTGTGCATCTGATCTGTCTAGCTTATATATATATATATATGAAATTAAGTTAGAGCCAATATCTTCCTACTGATCTACTCATCAATCATGAACACATCATTCCAAAATCATGAGCAGTAAGAGGATCTACTTTATACATATATATATGGTTCCCAAAACTTCCTAGATACATTCTCAACAAATCTAACCATATAAATTAAAACACCAGTATATTCTCCAATACTCTACAGTCTACACGAGAAAAACAAGTGGCCATGCAATGCATGAACAAGAAAAATAATTGAAACATATATAATTAGTTTGCAAAAAAAAGAAGAAAAAACAGGACTTGACAACTAGCCCCATTCACAAAATTTGAAAACATTTATACTCTCAAACACTTATCCCTCCACCGATTTCCAGCTTGTGATCGAGCAATTACTTCCGCCCTATAAAACCCTAAGCCTACCCCCTTCACTTACAATCACACACATTCTCATTTAGTAGCTGATCTCTAATCAACTAGAGAAAATGGCTTCCAAGGTTATTTCGTCACTAGCTCTCCTCTTCTCCCTCAACCTTCTATTCTTCACCACGATCACCTGTGCGAATTACGTCCCATGCCCGCCGCCGCCAAAGGGCCACCACAAACACTATGGCCACCACCCCAAGTCCCCACCGTCACCTACCGCACCGACTTTCCCTAGAGATGCCCTAAAGTTGGGTGTATGTGCTAACTTGTTAAATGATTTGGTTCACCTGGTGGTAGGTACCCCACCCAAATACCCTTGTTGCAGTCTAATTGAAGGTTTAACAGTTCTTGAAGCTGCTATTTGCCTTTGCACCGCAATTAAGGCAAATGTTTTGGGCATTAACTTGAATGTTCCAGTTTCGTTGAGCTCGCTACTTAATTACTGTGGAAAGAGAGTTCCCACTGAATTCCAATGTGCTTGATCTTTAATATCATTATTCTCTATTATTAGTTTACAAATAAGGAGTTATAAGTTTAATCTTGTTTTGATGTTGGGAAGGGAAGCTTCTCACTTTCCTGGTTTGTTGTTTAGATGATTTTGTGCAAGTGGCTACTATGCATTTCATTACAATCTGGGTGTGAAAATAAAGTGTTTTCTTATATAAAGGAGATGGTGTTTGTTTCTTTAATTTGTCTATTAGTTTCTACTGTTATTACTTTAATAAGGGTGTTGTATTATGATGCACATCTTTCTTCCAATAGTAACACACGTGCTATACTATTTCAAGTGATTAATTGCATCTCAATCATATGATAAAGTACATGTATGTTATATATATCTTTTGGAAGTAGTATCGTATGTAAATGGGATTTCTATTTAAGTTACTGGCTAGTTTATATCATCGTTGTAATAAATTAATAATTAAAACTTTGGTAGTTATTACGACGCCAAGCCACTGATCACTTTGTGACACTTTATAATTTTTTTTTTTTTTAAACAGAAAAAAATAAACATTAGAGAAATCTAAAAAAAAATATTTTTTAGATTTTTAAACTAAAAAATTATTATTTTTTACCTATTCTAATAAGAACCATTGAGAGAATGCAGAGATAATCCTATTTTTTATTTTATTTTTTATTAATTATAATATGAGGCGAGTCAGAGACAATAGCGAAAATGAACAGCTCAAAAAGCCACATGCATGTTCACATTTTAAACAACCCTAACCCTAAGCTTATAATATCATTACATCTTGTAATCTCATTAATGACTTAAATAAGAGGTGAGCGACGGTCGGATCGGTCGATCCAATCCGACATTATTGGATGACGGTTGGATATGATCAAGCAATTGTTAGATAGATGTCGGATCGGATCTGTTGTGGTTGGATGATAATCGGGATCAGTCCCTTTGTTTTATTTTACTTTTCTTTTCTTTTTTTTGTTCTTTAAGGAAATTTAGTTTGTATTTTTATAATTAGTATTAAATGTAAATAGATTTCATATAAGGAAAATTATTGATGTGTTTAATTGAAGATTGTATTTTTAAAAAAATAAATAATATTATAAGAAATAATTAAAGTCAATTATTATTGAAAAAATAATTAATTGAAATTTTTTTAAAAAGAAAATAACATATAAAAATATGTTAAAAAGAAAAATATAATAAATATAATTGATGAAATAAATGGAAAATTTAAAAAATCGTTTTATTTATTTATTTAATAGTGTAATCACTTTAAAAAGAAAAATGTAATAAAAAGAATTGATGAAATAAATGGAAAATTAAAAAGAAAATCGTTTTTATTTTTTTTATTTAATAGAGTAATTGTTTTATGTATTTACGGAAAGAAATAATAAAAATTATATTAAAAATGAATGAAAAATACGTTAAAAGAAATTAAAAGAAAAAATTGCATTCATTTATTTTACTGAAAAAAGAAATTAATTCAAATTTAAAAAAAAAAAAAAAAAAAAAAGAACAACAACGATGGACGCATCATCCGACCAAATTAATGTCGGATCGGATCGGATATTTTAGTATCGCCGGATCGAACCATATTTGCTCGCCCCTTGAACCACGTTTGTGAAGCCAAAGCAACTGATCGGTGTGGAAACTAACACTACAAAAACAAGCAGATAATTTAGAATAAGTTAATAGCCGGAATCCATGGAAATCTGTGAAACACTGAAACTCTAGTAACTGGTCGTACTGAAATCGTTAATAAAAATAAATAAAAGGTTCACGGATTGAGACGAAGTGATCAGACACTCACGGATATGTCCTTGGAATTCACAGAGGTGGAAGAAACAGCCAAACTCTCCCCCAGTTTGATTTTTATCTGTATGCATGAGAAAAACCCTAGCCAGTTACTAGCTAGACAGACAAATTAGATTAGTAATACTTCTTGATTTTGCTTCCGTATGTACTAGAAATTCATTCACGCGAGGCTCATCACCTAACCTAGCACTATAAATATCAAGCCCGAGTGTGATATTCTTAAAGGGAGACTTTATAAGAAAGTTAGCCATGACTTCCTCAAAGATGACAGCCATGTTCTTCATCTTGTTGTTCTCCATGCTGCAAGCATTACCACCATTAGCTCTTGCGTGTGTCCCATGTGGTCAGCCAAATCCACCATCTCATCATCCAACTCACCCGAAACCAAACCCACCACACCATGGCGGAGGTCATGGTGGTGGTGAAGGTCATGGCGGTGGCGGAGGAGGAGGAGGAGGTGGTGGAGGAGGAGGTGGCGGTGGAGGAGGAGGTGGCGTTGGAGGTGGTGGTGGCGGCGGCGGTAGCGGAGGTGGTCATCACAAACCGCCTAGACCACCCATTATTTCTCCACCTGTCATGCCCAATCCTCCCATAGTCGTTCCACCGCCTTACTCTCCATACCCGCCTTCCACTCCAACTCCATCACCGCCATCTAAACCACCAACTTGTCCGATCGATGCGCTAAAGCTAGGGCTTTGTGTTGATGTGCTGGGAGGGTTGGTACATATCGGGTTGGGGGACCCAGTTAAGAATGTATGTTGTCCTGTGCTTCAGGGATTGCTTGAGCTAGAAGCAGCTATCTGTCTTTGTACTACGATAAGGCTTAAGCTTCTTAATCTCAACATTTTCATTCCCCTCGCTCTTCAGGTCATAGCAACTTGTGGGATGAATCCTCCTCCTGATTTTGTTTGCCCCCCTCTGTAATAGCTAGTAATAGGACGTAGTAGTACCTCATGCTTTGATCATTAATCGTTTGCTTTTAGCTAGCTAGCTAATTTGAATTGAACAGGTAATTAGTATGGTTTTTTTTTTTGGAGATTAACCTTATTTCCAGATTCTCTTTGTGATGTGATCGATCACTTGTCTTTGGCTTGGTATTCCGTATCAGGCACTAATTAGTCCCTAATTACTAATTAGGGCACTAATTAGTCCCTAATTACTAATTAGGGCAATGTCAAATCTCTGTCTCTCGATCTCTTGCCTATGCTAATTTGATTCAAGTAAACCTGACATGACGATATGCTTCATGTAAAATCCCAGCACGGCATCTTGTTACCGTCTAATCGAATATAAAGTTTATTTGCCTTAAAGGTTGACGTATTACGTGTCCGATGACTTGATTAGATGGTTGACGTGTATGCAGAAATTTGTGTACGATAATTTTGATCAAGCTCGATCGGTGCAAGAGGCACCACAATTCACAGCTAAGGCATAGCTAGCAAAAGCACAATTTTATTTGTCTTATGTTTTTTTTTTAATTCTCTTATCAATTTGTCTTATTCTCTCGGACTGTCATGAAAAATTTTGTACCAACCCTATAAATTGCAAGCACATGAAATAGGTGATGAACTTGTATACGGTCCAGTTATACTTTAGTCTAAGAAAAGTAAGTTATGTATAATATGTGCTTGTATTTACTTGAATTTTTTATTTTTTATTTTACTTGAGCTTGAATGTGCCAAAGAAGGTTCACGGGGAAGAAAATAATGGTGCTTAGTATTATTATTTAATTGATGGGGACCATCTCATGCATTGAGCTCGATTGAGATCCGAAATAGATTTGATTAAGAACGTCTTTATTGCTTGAAATATAAGGAATGAAAAAATCTAGCACTCCTTACACTGAATTTGAAAGCGATTCATTCTTTCCTCCCTTCCTTTTTTATCTTGATTTGAAGTCAAAGTCACGGATTGAACGGTATATATATATATATATATATTGTATGATCATCGTTGCCCGATAATTACCTAAAATATTTAGAAATAGGAACCATGTATGCATGCATGGCAACCAGCTAAATCAACGACACTTATCAGCAAAAGAAAATCTAGCTAGCTAGCTAGCTACCTAAGTTCAGAGTTGTATATTTGTATGTAATTCACTTATGGTTATAGTGATGTCCGATATGTATATCTAATATCGGTTATATATGGAAATCAAAATTGGTTCTTAAAGTTTTGTATTTCACCTTTTATTGGACTAATTTTTTGGATGACATTTTCCTTAAAACTTTAAGATTATAACAATCTCTTTCTTAGTAAACCTCAAAAACTCACATGGGAAATTTGAAGTTTTGCACAGTATATATAGTCCTATTTCGCGGTATTAACTTACAAAATGAAGAAGAAAATAGAAGCTAGGCATAGTATTAAGAGTCAAAACTCACAAACATAAGTATCTTTCCATTAACCTTTATTTGCCCAATGAAGATTACATCATAAATGACGAACCAAACTTATTCAATCAGTATCCAACGCACCGACTTAAAATCAAACGACGACAATCCATACACTACATTACAATAACAGTAAGAATGCAAACGATTAAGGGAAACGGGTATTATTTCCCACTCAATTAAAGATGATAATTACCACACACTGATCATGCATGCACAAATTGAATCATCGTCATAGCGATCATCCTTAATTAGTTAAACTAATTAATTAAGAGCACTGAAACTGAGGTGGGGTTTGCCTACCACAAACATTAAGGAGCAAGCTGAGAGAAACAGGGATGTTAAGATTAATTCCCAGAATGTTTGCCTTAATTGCAGTGCAAAGGCAGACAGCGGCCTCAAGATCAACCAAACCTTGAAGCAAAGAGCAGCAAGGAGTCACCGGTGGGGTCCCCACTGTAACATTCAGTAAGCTGCCAAGCACATCAGCACATACTCCTAGCTTTAGGGCATCCCTAGGGCAAGATGCAGTGGAAGGGGTGCCTGGAGTGCCTGGAGTGCCTGGGGTGCCTGGGGTGCCTGGAGTGCTAGGGGTTGGAGTGGGCTTTGGCTTTGGCTTGGGCTTGGGCTTTGGTTTAGGGCATGAGCCACATGCAGTGACTAGGGAGAAGAATAGAAGGTTGACTAGGAAGAAGAGAGCAAGAGAGGTGGTGGTTTTGGAAGCCATTGCTGAAAGGAATGTAATAGATCAAAGTGTGTAGTAGAGGTGATGGAGTAAGTAGAAGATCAGCTAATGGTGAAGAATGGTGGAGTGGTGGATGTGTTTTTATAGAGTTCAAGAAGGTTTAGGTGGCAAATGGGTATGGAGAAAATACTGCTTAAGAAATGATGTGGGGTCCGCTAATACCATGGAGTGCATTTTAAGCCACTTGTTTTTAAACTATATATAGATCAATCTGGCTAGATTAAATTAAAGTACTACTTGGGATCTACATGACAATACTATTTCAAGTCTTAAATCGGATTTTGACTCATATATACAAATAGATGATGTGAAAAATTATGGGATCTACTATTCATTATATGTATATATATATAATTACAGTACTGTAAATATATTTTTTTCACTGCTTAACATGTAAGGTTGTGTGTTTACTATTATTTATATAGATCGTTTCTTACTCTTTAGTCTTTATATACATTTTTAGCGAACCGTGTAGTTATGGTATGATGATAATTTTTTTTTACGTGGAAGTAACATATTGTTAGTGTATGGTCTAGCTAGCTAGCTAGTGGCTAGTGGCTAGTTGATGGCTTGATTCACAGAAGTCTTATCTATAATTAGCTTTAAACATTTGGATTACGTAACGTTATAACGAGATCTTATAGGAACGGTGTTGAAAGAAACCCTTTCTTAATTCCTATCTGATCAGACCAACAATCACATGCACGTACGGGATTTAATTAAAACTATTTTATTCGTTAATTATATATTATTTTTTTATCTCTTCAATCATTGAGGCTGATTATCACGGGTTTCGATTCAAATGTTCACACTGATTTCCAGATTATAAGTGGCACATACAAATCTGAATAGCTAGGGTTTCAATTTAATTTTTATCATTGTTTTTATCAAAATACTTGTCAAGATTTCAATTATATTTATGAACTATTTTCTTTTATAATTTCCCTCTATCTTCTTAAATTACTTTGATTAAACAACTAATTTATAATGTCACCTTGAAACCTATGATTCCAAATTAGAACGATTGTGGAGTTTAGTAAACTACACCCTCTAACAATGCACTTAAAATGAAGATGAGTTGCTTCCGTTAAAATACAGTCTTCATTTTCTAGTTTGAAGTAAATGAAAGGCTTTTTTGTTCACTCTGTCTTCATTTTAAAGGTAAGAATTGTGATTATTTGAAGGGTGAAAATGTCGATCTCAACTTCCGTATTCTATAGTTGGCACTAATGCGGATGCCTTCGTACTGAAAACTTACTAACTAACAATCCATAAAAAGATAATTGCTATCAAACAACAAGTCTAAAAGATAATAATCAGAGCTCAGAATGCAAATTCATAATAAATGTGATTATGTTTACTCAAGAATAATGATCCGGAACGACATCATGTGATGTCATGCTGGTAGTGGATTTTCTAGGTGGAAGGAAGTGTTCACGGGCAGTACTTACTACTTAGGACCAACCGTGCATGATGTGGGCTCTACCCTTGAATGAATATGAAGTAATTGATTCAGATTCACACTCTGTACTTGAGACAAATTTCTTGCTACTTGTTTACCAGTCGCCACCTCTTACAAGTATTAGAATCATGTACTGCCAGCTCTTACCGACCTAGTTCATCCACAGAATCTTCGACTACTAAACGTCGGCTGTGATTGATTTGAAACAAAGGATTAATTATATTTTTTATTCACATATAGTTTAATTTTTATAAATTTAAAATTAATATTTTAGTATATTTATTATTAAAATTAAAAATTTTAATTATTTCGATCATATTTTTTAATTAAAAAATTGATATTTAATTTTTTTAATATATATAATTAGATGATATATATAAATATAACTATATGAACGGAACTTTAAGTTCCATAAATCATAACGGAGTAGCTCAATAATATTTTAGTTTATTTAGCTTATATGTATAGTTTTTATTGTTTACATTAATAAAATTCTAATTTTCTCATTTCTTATTTTTCTTTTATTTTTTTAATTATTTCATTTGGTATCATAATAGAAGTTTATGGTATGAAATAATCTCATTAATTAAATTCTATTTAGCTTATATGTATATTTATTTATTGATTTAACCCATAATCGATTACTTTCATTAAATTAAATTTAGAAAGATTATTTTATATTATTTAATAAAAAGAGAATAAATAAATAGTCTTTTTACTTAATGAATAAGATCGAAATAATATAGTTTATAATTATTTTAAAATTATTAAATTTAAAAGAAAGTGAAAGATAATTATAATTAATTGATTGAATCTTATGTTTAGTGATTAAAAAATGATTCATTAACCATCCTTTTATTATTAATTTTTATCTTATTTTTCCTTCATTAAATTATAGTTTTGTTATTTTATTTCTTTTTTCTTTATTTATTTATTATTAATTTAATCCCGAACCACCCCTAAGTTTCATATCGTTTTATTTTAGTATATGTTATATTTTATTAGGTCTAGGTAGGTGTCTAAAATATTTTATTTTAATTTTAGGTTAGTTTAGAGTCATTATTTAATTGTATCTTAATTTATAAATTAGAAACAATCTATGACCCTTACTTATTATACTCAATAACGATATTATTTCATGTAGATATTTAATTAGTACGATTTTAGAAGTATAGGAGGTTGAGTAAGATGAAGAGGGCAATAGAAGTGGTGCTAGTTTTGGAAGCAATGGCTAGGTGAATCTGATCAAGAATAAGAGTGTTTACTATTGAGTAAGAAGATAATAAGGTAGCTAGATAATTATTGCTGTAGAGACGTGAAGAAATAATTAACAATCCGTGCATTAGTAAAGAGATCATGTAAGAGATCATGTAGCATAGCTCGATTGGCTGTTGTGGTCCATGTGTCCCTAAACCATCCCCATCCAAAACCTTGTTAGAACTTATATTTAAATTTTTCCTCGGATTCAAATTTTTATCTATTTTATTTTATTTTTAACTACATTTAAAGGTAATTTCAATTATTAATGCACATATATAGATATCATTAAATATATGTTAAAATCTTATTAAATATATTTGAGAGAAAAATGAAATAAAGAGAAGTTCTATAATCTCATCCGAGTATTACAGAAAGAGAGAAGCTCAATATCATGTTAATATATATAGTACTAAATTACTTATATTATGTTATAATCTCAAATTCTCAATGTGATTACACTAGCTTAAACCGTAAATATATGTATGAATTATGGCTGCGGTTCATGTCTGGTTGAGTGTTTTGCTATTGGCCTTTTTAGTTACTTCAGTAAAAGAATTGTAGTGCCATTAATATCAAAGATTCAGTTTCATTTCTAAAGGGACAGGGATGCAAAATTTATTGTCATGGACCAAACTCTTATATCTTGCCTCCTAAGCAACGTGCTCTGAAACAACACATCCAGAATGTCACTAGCTTTTATACGCACATGATTCATTCATCATTATCATATAAATCAAATTCACTCATTTATTCTTATAACTCTTTTGGTTTCGATTTATGAGCAAAATAAAAATGAGTGGGATAATTGGAATAAAAAATAGAATGATAATTACTGAATGAGAAAGAGAATTAAGGGATAATTTTTTAAATTTCGTAATTTAGTATTAATTCTCCATGTTTTCGTAGGAGAAAAAAAAAGCAATTATCTATTTTTGTTATCAGATTTCGATCCTCTTTCAATAAATAGATCATGAAAATAGAATAAGTTTTCGCTTTCTTAAAAAATCGGTTTTGTGAGCTCGTATCTCATTTTCTATATCTAATTAAACAACGGAATGAAAACCATTTCTATTTATCGGCAACTAAATGAGCTATTAAAACATAAAAGTCATATTGTGTCGTGACCAATTTCCACTAATACTATGAGATGAGTTTTATCGTGGGGGGTTTGCATGGAGGACGATACTAGTATTAGACGCTAAAGTTCTCCTTTAGCCTTTAAACTGTTTGACAATTTTCTTAGTGTTGTTGTAATAATACCACAATCTGTAGCACGTGATTGTATTTCCTTCCTTCCTCGATCGTATAGACAGTAGATCACTATCTCTATAGGATAAATAGCCCCTTGATCGATCGTGTGTTTCCCTACCACTTCAATAAACATATTTATTCTTTCCTTTAATGTCAATTGCAGCTAAGAACAAGAGAGAGAGAGAGAGAGGACCGATGCAGGCTATGCATGCAGCTAATCATATCGAAAATAGGTTTACCATGTCTAAGTCACAAAAATAAAGAATTCCATTATCTTTCCCGAACGAAGATTAGATCAACATCGAACCAAAGAGAGATATTTAAAATAAAACAACCTCAACAGTAGCAATAACAAAAACAGAAGTAATGATAACAACAATAATTATTAAGCAAAACACGAGATATTTCACACTTGATGAAATATTACTACAGAGTACAAACTCAAGCAGATACAATTAAGTAAAGCTTCATTGATCCCTAATTAAATTAATTAATTAATTGATTAGGCACATTTGAATCCAGTTGGAGCTTTTTTACCACAAGCATTTAGAACCAAGCTAAGAGAAAGAGGGACATTGAGATTAATCCCTAAGACATTTGCTTTAATTGCAGTGCAGAGGCAGACAGCAGCCTCGAGATCAACCAGGCCTTGAAGCAGAGAGCAGCAAGGCAGTGTTGGTGGGGACCCCACCTTAACCTTCACTAGCCCCAACACATTAGCGCATACCCCTAGTTTTAGGGCATCCCTTGGACATGTTTTGGTATTGGTAGCGGTTACAAGGGAGAAGAATAGGAGGTTGAGTGAGAGGAAGAGGGCAATAGAGGTCGTGCTAGTTTTGGAAGCCATGGCTAGCTGATCAAAGAATTGTAAAGAGTGTATTATATGGAGTAAGAAGATGATCAGGTAAGTAGATAATGGTGCAGAATGATGGGGAAGTGGATGGGTTTTTATAGGGTTTAAGAGGGTTGTAATAATTAAAAAAATCAATTCAAAGGAATCAGATCTTCAAATATACATATATATATATATATATATATGTTGTTGTTTTGAATATTAAAGGGAAATGGATCAGTAATTCATTTCATAAGTACCGATGCTATATAAAGCTGTACCTTATAATATTTGTACATTTTGTTGTAGTACTTTAAAATATAAGCAGATAAACGGGCGCTCTAATTGGAGATCCGTATATGACGATAACTTATAACTGAAGTGAATTCATGGATATTGATGTTGAGCATTTATAGGTCATTCTATGTTCAACCAAAAGTAGATAATATTCTACCATGATGAATTGAGGCCATTTCTTATGGATATATAGTTTGGACTAAATTCAAAAAATCACTTTTCACTTAAAAAAAAAAGAAAAAAAGAAAAAAAAAAGAAACATTCTAAAATAACTATAGATACCATCAAAGAGTGATCAAGATTAGGAAGAAGAGAAGAAACAAATTATAAGTAATTTCTATGTCATGATTTTGATTTTCATGTCCTCGCCTTCTTTTGTTTTGTTTTCTATTAATTTTAATGATTAATAATATTTTGCGCTTTTAATAGAAAAATACGAACATTTAATTACTAGTATATATTAAAGTCATAAACATAAACATCGATCTTTTATTTAAGTTTTCCCAATGAAAATTACATCAACAATGAACCAGACTTATTCACTCAGCAAACTTATAAACAACAACCATGCATGCACTAAACAGCATTAGCAATAACAATAATCCTCCCCCTTAAGTTATTACAACACACTCATGCATACACAATAAAATTTTGAAGCCCTATATATTGATCCTTGATCAAATCAGTTAATCAATTAGGGACACTGGAAATCATCTGGAACGTTCATGCTGCAAGCATCAAGAATCAAGCTAAGCGAAAGAGGTATGTCGAGATTAATCCCAAGTAGATTTAAATCAATTGCTGTGCAGAGGCAGACTGCAGCCTCAAGATCAACCAGCCCTTGAAGTAGAGAGCAGCAAGGCTGCGTTGGTGGCGACCCCACCTGAACGTTCACTAGGCCCAACACGTTAGCGCATACCCCTAAGCTTAAGGCATTCATAGGGCAAGTTGCAGTGGATCCAGTTACAAGGGAGAAGATAAGGAGGTTGAGTAAGAGGAAACGAGCAAGAGAGGTAGTGTTTGTTTTGAAAGCCATGGCTGATTTAATGAGGATTGTCGTATGTTGGTATGTGGGGTGGATGGGTTTTTATAGGGTTCAAGAAGGATTTAGGTTGGTATATTGATGCGATGAAATAATTGATATGTTATAGGGTAATTATAGGAGATGTCTAGATCAATTCCAATATAAAAATTTATATATAGTAAAATCTCGATACTTAATACCCGATACTTTAATATCTCATTTAAATAATGGTATTTAATATCTCAATTTAAGAATAACATGTTAAATTATATCGATTGTTTAATAGTTGTTAAACTACTAGATTTTTTCTTGATCTTATTATTATTAATTTGTTGAGCTTTTACTAATCCAAATCGTGTTATTGAAATGCTTAGGTAAACTAGGTAGATCTAGATAGAAGTTTTAACTTAGGTAGAAGTTCAAGCTAAAACCAGTGGGAAATATTAATAATTATCATCAAATGTTCAATAGGATTTCTATATGGATTTAAATTCCATTTTATTATTTCTATATCCATCAATGTTTTCCATGATGATTAGAAATCAATTGAATATAATAAAGGATTAGCTACAAGGTAGCCAGACGAACTTGAAATTGAGAATTGACGTACGCTTCACTGCCATGAGGTTTCGCCGATTAGGGCATTATCGTATAGAGATTGGATTCAATGCAGACTAAATATAATGCAGACCAAACAGATTAGGATTGTGATTCATTCGTTGTAAATTAGTTAGTAACATAATAGTGATAATTACATGGTCAAAGTCTCAAAGATTCAGTTTGATTTGTAAAGGAAGATGGGTGCATTTTAAATGCATTTATACTTTCTATATGCATCCATGTTTTTCATGACAATAATAAACTAATTGCAGAATTATTGTCGTGGAGTAAACTGTTGTCTCTTATCATTTGGATAAAGAAACAAGTTAATAGTGGGTACTTGTCTCCTAAGCAACATGCTCTGAAACGTCACATCGAGAATGTCATATTTCATAAAACTATGATCCCTGATCCAAGTATATTACCCTATATGTGTTAACCTTACTAAACGGTTAATTTAATAAATCTACCTAAATGATTGTCAATACCTATTTTACCTTAGTTAGATCGATTGTGCCTGATTTGGAACAAAAGGTATAATATTAATTAGTTATGTGACCTTTTCTCAATACCATGATGTTCTTTGTATGCAATAATAAGTTCAGTACCATGATAATGATATTAGAACCGTAATATGCTAAAAGTCTCTATGTAGAACCATATTTCATAATGTATTTTGTTGTGAGGATTGGTTTTTCGTGGTTGATTTTTGTTTTATTTTTCCTTCTTTTTCCCGCCTTTTTGCATGGCTGATCGTGGGCTGTGGCTTAGTTTTGTGCCTTCTAGCTTATGACGATTGTAGTTGCCTTTTTGAGCCCTTAATTCACACAGCCTTTTAACTAATATGAAGAGAACTCATCATCATCTTTATACTATTTTAGGTAAGATTTAAATAAAATTATAATCATGAGCTGTTTTATGAATGATTTGAATGCAAATTATATAATTTTACAGGTTATTCAAAATAAAATTCAGACAATTAATAGAATGGAAGGATGTACTTCCTCTTAGTAAACGAATAATAATGCCACGTGTACTAAAACATATGCAGCTATGAAAAGAAAAACTGCAGACTTTTATATGTTCTTCATGCATGCACGTATATCTGTATGGAATTCCGGCAAAAGTCACAAACATAAGGATATTTTCATTAAATGACGAACAAAACTTATTCAATCACTATCCAACGTACTGATCTAAAATCAAATTTCAACAACCCAATCAACCCATACACTACATTACAATAACGAATAACAATAATAAGGAGAATTATTAAGGGAAACGAGCAATATTGTTTCCCACTTGGAAATGATTACCACACATTGATCATGCATACACAAATTGAATCATGAAGCCATATCGATCATCCTTCGTTAATTAAGCACACTGGAACTGAGGTGGGGTCTTCTTGCCACAAACATTAAGGAGCAAGCTAAGAGAAACAGGGATGTTAAGATTAATCCCCAAAATGTTTGCTTTGATTGCAGTACAAAGGCAGACAGCCGCCTCAAGATCAACCAAACCTTGAATCAAAGAGCAGCAAGGAGTCACCGGTGGGGTCCCCACTGTAACATTCAGTAAGCTGCCAAGCACATCAGCACATACCCCTAGCTTTAGGGCATCCCTAGGGCAAGATGCAGTACTGGAAGGAGTGCTAGGGGTTGGAGTGGGCTTTGGATTTTTCTTGGGCTTGGGCTTTGGTTTAGAGCATGAGCCACTTGCAGTGACTAGGGAGAAGAATAGAATGTTGACTAAGAAGAAGAGAGCAAGAGAGGTGGTGGTTTTGGAAGCCATTGCTGAAGAATTTAATAGTGTGTGTATTAGAGGTAATGGAGTAAGAAGAAGATCAGCTAATGGTGAAGAATGATGGAGTGGTGGAAGGGTTTTTATAGGGTTCAAGAAGGTTTAGGTGGGCAAAAGAGTGTGGAGAAAATACTGATTTAACAAATAATGTGGTCCGCTAATACGACGGAGTGCATTTTAAGCCACTTGTTTTTAAACTATATATCGATCTATCTGGCTAAATCAAATTAAAGTACTACTTGGGATCTACATGATAATACTATTTCAAGTGTTAAATCGGATGTGAAAAATTATGGGATCTACCATGTTATATATATATATATATAATTATTAATTACAGTCCTGTTTAGATTTTTTAAAACTCTTTTTACTGTTTTGTATAGATGTAAATGTTTGTGTTTACTATTATTCCATAATTTATGTAATTCTCGAATCTCGATCATTTCATACTCTAAAAAAAAAAAACTCTTTTAGCGAAGCATGTAGTTATAGATTATGTGGCCTGATGATAATTTTTTTACGTGAAGTAAAATATGGTTGAGTGTATGGTCTAGCTAGCTAGCTAGCTAGTTGATTCGCTGTAGTATTGCATCGATCTTACTCTTAGCTGTAATTAGGTTTAAAGTTTAAACAATATAAGAGATCTGGGAAGAATGTTGAAATGAATGAATAAGAAATGCTTTTCATAATTCCTATCTCTGGCCAATAATCACATGCACGTACGGGATTTAATTAAAACTAATTAATTCGTTAAATAAAAATAATATTTTTTTTTATCTCTGCATTAATTATTGATGCTGATTGTCACGGGTTTCGATTCAGATTGTCACACCGGAATCAAGATTAGTGGCACAACTTGCTACAAATTGGAGTAGGGTTTCAATTTTTTTGTTTTCTCTTATTTCTTTTAAATATGATTAATGTAGTTTTCTCTATATTTCTATTTAAAAGATTTATTAGTTTCGAAGTGAGAGTTCTACTGTCTTAGGTTCCCTCTATCTTCTTAAATTACTTTGATTAAACAATGAATATTGTAAATATGTAAAATATATTATACATTTTATGAACATATCTCTCAGTTTTCGATCCATGGCACATGATCATCATAAGCTGGAATGAATGTTAAACTAATTGAGTAATTTATAACATCGTTTCAATTGCAGTCTCTTTGATTTTTATTTCCAGGTTTAAGTAAATAAAACTTTTTCTTAACAATTTGTCTTCTCTTGAGATCTAGCGTTCAAAACTTAAAAGGATTGTTTTTTTGAGGCAATCATTAGTCGGCCTCGAAAAAGGTAAACCCCCGATGTTAACAGTAGCATATGAAAGTTAGATGAATGTTTAATTAAATATAATCATAAATATTCTAAAAATACTTAAAAATCTTCCACATATATAATTGGCATTAATGCCGATGCCTTCGTACGTATATAGACGTGGTCATGTAATACTGTATTCTAGGTGGAGCTTGGAAGTAAGCGTTCACGGGCAGTACTTAGAACCAAACATCCATGATGTGGGCTCCACCCTTGAATGAATATGAAGTAATTGATCAGATTCACACTCTGTCCTTGAGACAAATTTCATGCTACGAACTTACCACTTGTTACGAGTATCAGAATCGTGTACAGATAGCTCTATTAATTCCTAACTAATAACAGGTCCAACCGATGGATAATATAAACTCTACAAGTGGTGGTGCTCTCTCTCTCTCTACGTTGTTTTGACCAAAATCCCAATACTAGGAATCCGAAGAAAAATTTGACCCGAACGACCTGCGCGATATCCGACCCATCGGATCGGATACAGATTAGATTTTCCAGAAACTTGCGTTTTGGATCTATACTCTATTGGGTCAATACAATGTAAATAAGTCGACGATTTGCTACAATCTCTGTGGTCTTCAATCTTCGTGGAGTAAGCTATAAATGCAAGTAGTGCCAGCATGCAAATTAACTTATGCTCATAAAATTGATAAATAAACATGAGAAATATATTGACAGATAGATGATAAGTCACGGATCGGATTAGGAGAGCATAATGCATGATAAGAAAACAACGAAGCCATATATTCCAAGCCAGCCTTTTTTATATGCACATGATCCATAGATTAATAATTACCTTAAATACAAACCATACATTCACTACTGTAGCGCAAAACTCATATTGTGATCAACTTACTCTAAGTATACTATGAGATGATTTTTATATTGGGCCCTTGAATGCAAGCCTCTTATGCCCAGCCCAAACTTCGACTCTTACTGTTGTTGAACTATTTTAATACCACGGTGTGTAGCACGTGATTGTATTTCCTTCCTCGTATAGACTGACGACAGTAGATCTATAGCATATATAGCCCCTTGGACTTGATTGCAGCTAAAAGAGGAGAGAGAGAGAGAGAGATCTGCAGGCTATGCATGCAGCTAATCATATCAAATATATGTTTAATATATATGGGTAAGTCACAACAATAAAGAATTTCATTATCACTCCCGACTAGCCGAATGAATATTACATCAATGACGAACCAAAAAGATATCTTGAAATACAACATCAACACAATAGCGAAAACAATAATAACAGCAATAAGAACAACAAAAATTATTAAGGAAAACATGCAATATTTCACACTTGATGAACTATTACCACAAATTCACGCAGTTACAACAAAATAAAGCTTCATTCATCCCTAATTTAATTAATCAAATAATTAGGCGCACTTGAATCCACTAGGAGCTTTCCTGCCACAAGCATTAAGAACCAAGCTAAGAGAAATAGGGATATTGAGATCAAGCCCTAGAACATTTGCATTGATTGCAGTGCAGAGGCATACAGCAGCCTCAAGATCAACTAGCCCTTGAAGCAGAGAACAGCAAGGCAGTGTTGGTGGGGACCCCACCTTAACGTCCACTAAGCCCAACACATTAGCGCATACCCCTAGTTTTAGGGCATCCCTTGGGCAGGTTTTAGTATTGGTAGCGGTTACAAGAGAGAAGAATAGGAGGTTGAGTAAGAGGAACAGGGAAAGAGAGGTGGTGCTAGTTTTGGAAGCCATGGCTAGCTAGTTGAATTTGATCAAAGGAATATATGGAGTAAGAAGATGATCAGAAAGCTAGATAATTGTGCAGAATGATGGAGCGGTGGATGGGTTTTTATAGGGTTTAAGAAGGTTGAAATAATTTCTGTAGAGATGTGAAGAAACTATTATTAATTATATATATATAAAAAAAAAAAAAAACAATGAAAAGGAATCTGATCTATTATCTGTAACATGTAAATTTTTGTTTTTTTTTTTTGCTTCATAAATGTTTTTGTATATTACAATGAAATGGATCGATGATTCATTTCATAAGTAGTGATCATACTACAATTAAGCTCCTGCGTACAACTCATATTTTGTATATTAAATTTGTTGAAATATAACATAATATATGTTGTGACTGAAATGTCTGAAACTTATTACAATTAAAAATATATAGTGGAAGTGATATCATGAACATTGATGTTGAACACTTATATAGGTTATTTTATATCTAAAATTGAAATGAAACATCGATCGAGTTTCTTATTTTAGAAATTTTTTTTTGGGTAAATATTATTTATTTATTTTAATTACACATATTAATTTCATATAATTATAATATACATTATATTAATTTTATTGTCCACATAAACTCAAAAAAAATCTCCTTAATTATTTCCTTAACAAGTTAGAAAATTGTATAAATAAACATATTATATCTTAGATTCAAATCGAGTTTTGGAACTTCAAGGTAAACTAGGTTTAATAGCGCCTATATTTATCCAAAGGTATTCTAAGCCTTGTTTTGATTACAAAATTTAGAAATCCTTACAATGTTAATATGCTACTCTTTTTTTTGGAAAAAAAAAAAAAAAAAATATATATATATATATATATATATATATATATATCTAATATTATATTATAATCTAAGAATTGAATTATTTGAGTTATTGCCACCTCAATCCTCTAAGGGATTGGCTACGTACGTGTTTATAATTAAAAACAGATGTATTTAATTGCATTTATTATATTTTTATAATTAGAAACCATGTGTTTCATGATAATCATAATTAAATTAAGGAATATTTAGCAACAAAACTAATGGCCGTTGAATTTGGAATTGATAATTGATACTGTAATCCTTAAATAAGATAAAATAAAAATATAATTGGGGAAATCTTATCTGTGCATTATAGTAAGAGATCATGTAAGCACGTAAGTAGTAGGTCGATCGGCTGTTGTGTCGTGTCCCTAAACCATCCATCTACTACACCGAAAACCTTGTTACAACTCAGATTCCACCCAAACCCAAATTAATTGCATGTAGTCGACTCTGCATAATGTAATTTGTTTGAATTCATGTGATTTTAGCTTATATCTGTAATACCAACTTATGAGTATGAATAATATCTACTATATATGTAAATCTTGTTCGTAAACAAAATGTAACTCTTGTTTCTAAACATATGAGCAGATGTTGGTTCCAAAATCATTTGAAAGTATCTAAAATAATTTTGGAATCTACTAGTAAATTTTTGAATTTTTTTTTTTTTAATAATTATTATTCAAAAACAGTTATGAAGAATATTCAAGAAAATTTATCCTTATATATAGATATATATATTTTGAGAAAATAATGAAGTTTGTTTAAAAATTTTTGGGATTAATTCCCCATAATAATAAAAATGTCAGTTATATTTTATAAATTATATTCAAATTATTATGTTATTTCTGTAAAAATATTTTTGAAAGTAAAGTTAATTTTAAAAAAATGTAACTACCTCCTACTAATTATGCGTGTTTTCCTTCAAAATATTTGATAGAATAAATAGCTAGTAGAACGGGCATTACATTGCATATATATAAAATGATTGATCTCATTTCTGAATTCACATAGTGTTGTATCCAAGATACTACCATATCATTACAATGCATCCAAGCTTCAATTAAAACATCAGTTTTGTCAAAATAAGTTCATCTAAATTTGGATCATATTGTGGTTTAGAAAGCTTCCCATCGACAAAAATCAACTTATTTTTAGCATGTAAAGCCCTTCTCATAGCCCTAGACCATACTTGATAATTGTCTTTAGTCAATAGCTCATGGACTAAGACCATTTGAGGATTATCCCCATTGTGTAGCCTATAAGGATTTGTGGGTTTTGAAAAATTTGTAAACAGATCTGATTCTCCATCATTATTAATCTGGGAACCTGAATCTCTCATTGCTATTTGTTTTTCCTTAGTTTTAGCTTGTTCTTCATCTAATGTCATTTATGGCTCTGATACCAGTGAAAATAACCTTTCACGATTTGTATATTAGAGATAACAATCGTGTAGAGGAAGAAGATGAGAGAGATAAAATACAGAAATATTATATTGAGCTAAGTTTTTCTTTTTTGTGCGTGTAAAATGTACAAGGAAGGAAATAATATAAAGAACAACTCATTCAGTAATCTATATACACATATAAGGTAAGAAAAAAAATATATCTATAACAAATTTTGTTGAGCTGGAAATCCTTTCTTTTGCAGCTGTGAAATGAAGCCAAGATAAAACACTACGTTTCCAATTTAAGTTGTGCTTCTCAAATCGTAGCGTTTCTTTGTTTTGCCTTTCTCTCCTTCATGCAAAACGACATCGTAAAAGTTTGTCTCAATTTTACTTTTGCAGGATACCGTTGGGGAGATCAAGCTTGATTTTGGATCACGAATCAGAGAGGCGATGGAGGAATTTGATCTGGAGGAGGAAGTGTGATCTCTATAGCTCAATATAGTTAAGGAATATTTGAATTTTTCAGAAGGTGATATATGTTTTTAGAAAATTTTAATATTCTGTCATACAAGCTTATTCTATCTTTTTATATTATATCAAAGATAATTTTTTAATATATATATAATATTTAAGAAACTTTACCAACTTAACCGCATGTCTTTAGATTCGAATATTTTAAAAAAATGGAGACTTTGTAACTTTTAATGATCGAAAAGTTTAGTCTCACATGCATAATGTCATAATTATCTTTCGTTAATATTTCCCGATGAATGTTACAAGAATCAAGAAGCAAACACGTTCACTCGACATCCTGAATCACAACAAGCATGCACTACAATGACAATAAGAAAACAATAACAATTATTATAGCGGGAAACACCATTTAATGAATTACCACTCACACATGCACAATTAAATCAAACTCACAATTTATCCCCTCATTAAATTAATCAATTAGACGCATTGAAATCCAGATGGGCTGTTCCTACCACAAGCATCAAGAACCAAGCTAAGAGAAAGCGGAATATCAAGATTAATCCCCAGAACATTTGCTTTAATTGCAGTGCAGAGGCAGACAGCAGCCTCAAGATCAACCAACCCTTGAAGCAGAGAGCAGCAAGGTAGTGTTGGTGGGGACCCAACCTGAACGTTCACTAGCCCCAACACATTAGCGCATATCCCTAGTTTCAGGGCATCCCTTGGGCAAGCTGCACTTAAAGAGCTTGGACTGGGTGCACTAGGGGTACTTGTGTATATCATTTAAAATAAACAAATAGTTAAGATGAATTAATTTACTGTAGATATGGTTCATTCCAAAAATTCTTCCTCTTGTAATAGTAGGTCTCCTTTAGAAAACTAATAATAGAAGTTCAAAGTACAATTACTTCTCTTAATTTGATTTGGATGTATTTAATGTACATTTCACGCTTTCTATATGTATCCATGTTTCTCATCATAATTATAAATTAGCTGATTTAATCAAGAACTGTTTAGCTAAGCTACTATTGCCAGTAGAAGTTACATAGTGTTATGGTGCACTAAAAATATGAAAAACTTAAGTCTCCATGTAGTCGTAAGAAGAAAAAGAAGGAAACGTTTTACTTCTAAGGCTTTTTTTTAATGGGAATTTCAATTATACGATCATACTTCACGTAATTTTATTGAGATTCATATTTTTCGGGAGGTGGTATCAGTTTTTGAAATTTTGAATTGTCTTTCACATAAGCTTATTCTATCTTTCAAGGCAAATTTACTAGTACACAAACTGAAGTAAAAAATTTATTGAGAACCTGAGAAATTTATTTAGAACCACAAGTTTCCATTACTTTCATTGAATTAGATTTGCTTCGCTTAGTTAAGATGGTTTATGGAGTTTTTAAAGTCATTTTTATCATAGATCATACTATTAATAAAATCAGGGATATCATGAAGTATCTTAACTTTAATTTGGACCATTTTTTTAAAAGAATTACTCAGGGATATCATATACCTTCTTTGCTGACTTAGCTCATCATCTCTTGAAGAAAGGTATCAGCTACATATATTAAGAAATTAAGATTAGCTTAATATGACTTATAACTTTATTAATTACCCTCTGCATAATCGGTTTAGACAACATCATACACAGCAAAGTTAGTTCGAGACCGATAATGATTCATTAATTTTAATATTTTTTTTTTTTGATGCATTAACCTGTTGCCTGACTACCTGCGAGCCACAAACATACTTTATAACACTTATCTAATACGAAACCCCATGTTTCAAATATTTTACTTATTTGAATTGCATATATCATGCCTAGGTTGCAATATGTACATAGAGTTGATACTAAATTTTCATTTTCATGAGGCTGGCCGGCCGCAACCCCACCTTATCCAATACCAAAGAAAAAAAAAATATTGCTTTCCCAAATTAGGAGTAAGCTGCCGTTGACTACTACTAGTATTATTGAACAAAACCTAACAATCAACTCCTTTGCAGCGTCTCTATGATCATAGAGCCATGCAGGCTATAATTATGATTATCTTGTCGGTGAAATATTAGGTTGGCGGGCCCCATCTCAAATAATTTCGTGACAATAATGCTCTTCAAATAATTTCGTGACAATAATGCTCTTATATATATTGCATATATATGCATGCCTATACATGATATAGGCTATAGCCCCATTTTTTATGGCATGTTAAAATATATATAGTGTGAGGTTGATTTTGTGGTCTTTCGTTACATGATGAAAGATTATTCCGTGCCGTTTCGGTCTATGCTGGGGTTTCGGATTATGCCGGTTTATCCCCATTTTGATCCTCACCGTCCATTATTAATTTAAGGGTCGATAACTTGCCACGTCAATCCATTCTAATCTGAACTCAGTGCCATAATTTTGACGTGGTTCTCTCCCCATGCTTTGATTAAGAATGAATGGTCCAAATCAAAAAACCGGCAAAGACAGAAATAAACAAAAACGGCACCAAATCTTTCATCGTGTTACACGGTACTTCTCTTTGTGCTGTCTCACTAGTCTCTATCAAACAATTTTTCCCATTGTGACAACGCAATTGCAACATTTTTATCTTCATAAAAGCCTGCCTTATATGTACACTTTACGAAGATACTAAGTTACGTCGTGTTTATAATTACAATTTGAAAATGTTAAATTTTGCAATAAATTAGTGACTCCATTAAGAAGGATGAAGATGAGTTGTAATTATAGAAGCAAGTAATGAAGTCTTTTCGTGCATGCAATCTATACCATTCTTTTCTCATGAGCCAAAGTCATTTTCGATCCTATACAATATAGTTCGTGGACATTATCGATCGCTCATCGCGTAAGCTTTTCAGTGGAAAGGGTAAATATTACTTTCCTTCCTTCCTTATGGACGTTTAGCTATAATATTAATGCTGATTTTCACCAACTTATATGACCTCCTATCATGTGATTTTGGACTTTTTTCTTGGCCACAAATCAGATGATCTTTTTCCTTCCATCTTTTTTGTGAACTGTTACTGCCCATGCCTTATGTCACTAGTCACGGAAACTAAGAAATAACATCATCATCATTATCTAAATTCATTATCATACTTTCAGCAACTATTAAACGACAAAGAGGGGAAATTTATATACCTATTCAATTAAACAATATATATTTAGTTACACATTGGGGTGTTAAACCAAATTTCGGTAAAGGAAGACGTAACCTAGCCTTGCCTCCTTGTAGGCAACTTAGAAAGATGGTGAAAATATGGTGTTTATTATAAAATATATAGAGATAAATTTAAGTTTGTATTTTAAAATTAATTGATAATAAAAAAAATTTATTTTTTGTACATATATTAAATTTCTAAATATTTTCTTTCATGCATGAAACGATGTATTATCTCATCATTTTTTTATGTATGACGTTATTTTAAATTTATATATAAATTTTGTATATATATAACATGAAGTATATATAACTGTTTGTTTAATTTCGAACTTAACTTTAATAGCATAAAAAAAAATTAAATTTATATCTCAAAATCAATAAAAAGATTATTGCATCTCTTATATACTAATTTAATCTCATATTTTCTTAATAATATATATATACATATATATATATATATATTTATAAAGTGTAGTTAGTGTGGTTGGAGACAGGAGTGTGACGATTCCTTCGCGAGAAGGGAAATATTACAGCCCCCTAAACTTAAAAAGAACTCGATCCAATGAACTATATAAACTGTAAAAGGTCTGAGTCGGTCCCAGTAGAAGACAAGCATCTCGTGACCTGTGGTACAAACCCTAATAACCTCCCATTGCAAACCCCCATGCAACGTCAAATATTTTATCTTTTCCCGCTTCATAAAAAATGGGGCCATGCATTTCAGAAGTCTACGTTCGATCCGATCGTTTTAGCCGGGTTTCAGTCAATAATTAAATGCCAATAATTATGCCGCCTTTGCACTCTTTCACTAACCCAAGAAGTACTGTACATGGACACGTACTAACTTTGATTTCCTTTTCTGATGCCTCGTCTCTGATTCAGCACTGGTCATGACATCCAACCATTGATACGACCTTATTTATATGTATGTTAATTAGATGGGGAATCCCATCGGAGACCGTACCCTAGATGCGTGGGACACCCGGCCCCTTCCCTCTCAATTGGTTCTAGTAGAGTGAAGAAAAAGAATACCTTTATTGTCCTTACATGTCATAAGAAGTCCAAAGTCCACTTTGGACGCTAATTAGTTAAATGAGGATCATTAATCTTTCACGTAAAAAACATCCCAAGCTACATGGCTAGCTTTGTTCAGATCATATCATTCTATCTCTGTTCCGTTCTTGTAATGCGTCATATATAATTGAGATATACTCGTTTCTCGACTAGAATGCAAGACTTGTCTAGCCCGTGATTAGCTATATAGGGCACTGTCATGCATGAGGCAACTACTAGTACCAATGGACTTCTGTATCACAATCACTGCGACCGCATTTTAGTAACCGACTACAGATATTATTTGGTATCTTAAAATTAATCAAAAAAATAACCGTTAAAATGTAGTTTTTTCAAAATTGAATAAAGATATTAGTTTTAAATTGAAAGTATCGTATAATATTTAAGAGATGGTGATATTTACGTTCAACAATTTTATTTTGTTGGGAGTTATCAATCTAAGTACGCTCATGCAAAATATCATTCTTAGAGAAAAAATTTTGAAGTTGAAGAGAGAAATTTTTGTCTACTATCAGTCCGAATAGTTTTAATGAAAATAGAAAATTGAGTTCGAATGAGTGCAAAAAATTTATTAGATAACATATTGTTTTAGATTTAAAATGAAACAAGTAAATCTAAGTACATCGAGAAAAGTCATTAACAATAAAAAAAAAATATTATGCACCAGTTAATAAAACAGACTTATATCCAACTCAGATATCACAAAAAATTATATGAAAAAAAAAACATATTTTCATTATGAATATTTAAAAAGGGAAGACGAGTCTGCTTCGACTGAGTACAAATAACACAATCAGATAACTGTTTAGAGACATGAACCACATTAAGAATTGAAAATTGAGAAGGGTGATCTAAACAAAGGTGCCACAAGTTTGAATTTTCAGAGGAGTGAACCAAGAAAGCATCAAAGAGTTTTGGTGGGCCGGGTTCGAAGGCATAGAGCCCGTTATGCATTTCACATGTTTCAATCAGCTGTTTCGACATCGGGTCCTAAAAAAAAAATTAAATGGGGGAGAAAAAAACAAAACATGAAAGCTGGTGGGTTAATAAGGGTATAGATAATAAATTAAAATGAAATGAGAGGGTGAAAAGGACATTTTCAAGAATTAAGGTGGGGAAAGGGAAACATTCCATATCTCTTGCACAGGTAAGGCAGAACTCGTGGGCAGAGAGAGAGAGAGATGAGGCGAGGGAGGTGCCACAGATGGGAGAAGGATTCACGGCGGCAGCAAACGTGGTGTGACGCACCGAAATCGATTGTCTAGGAGGCCAGCGGAAGTGATTCAAAGGAGAGGAAGACATTACCCATGAAATTGATGGTGGCATTCGAGTCAACATCAAACGATTCATGACAAAGCATACCTGAAAGTTGTTGGAGGTTGCTGGCGAGATCTGAGCAGAGGGGCGAGGCACAGTGATGGCGGATGCAAGGGTTAGTGGCTTACCGAGGATGGAAGAGTGCTGGCGTGGTTCGCCATCGGGGGGTATCTGATGAGTCTTCAGCACCAGTCACGGGTATAGCTCTCTTTCCTGCATTCGCTACATTTGAAACTATTTATGTATGATGGAGGCATGTGAACAGCCATGGTTGTGGCATCTGTAGGAAGGGAAAGGTGGAGGAGTCGCTGCTATTCTTCTTCATAAAGAATGGATAAAATTTTATTGATTAAGGAAAAGGGGTCAGTAGCTAAGATTTCACTTCATAAGGCAAAATATGAGTTGTTCAGGCCTAGGAGAAACGGATAGACCTGTTCATAGGATTCTTATTGTTGGTATGTGGCAAGATCCATGATAGGTTGGTGGGATGTAAGTTCCTGCCATAGTTGTTTTAGGCGGCCATAGTAGTCGGAAATGGTTAGGTGAAGTTCGTTGAGAGAGGCTAGATCGCGTTTAATTTGAAAAATATATGCTCGGTTGCCGTGGCCAAATCTAGATGCCAGGTTGCTCCATAGGGCAAAGAGTGTATCGTGAAAGTCCAAGGTACCAGCCAAGTTGGGTTCTATAGCGTTTATGAGCCAAATGAACATCATATCCTTAGTTTGGTCCCATTGTTTATAGCCATGATGACTCTTGTCGGGGAGAGAGAGGGATCTATCTACAAAACACAACTTATTTTTTGTATTCAATGCTCGAGTGATTGCTCGTAGCTATTGGAAAAAATTATCATTATTAAGTTGTTTGGAAACAAGCATTAGGTTTAGGGAATTAGATGGGTGAAGATAGTAGGGAGAGGTATGAGGTTTGGGAGATTCGATAAACATTTTAAAAGGGGGGGAAGGAGATTCAAAATTAGGTTTAGAATTGTCTAGGCTCTGTTACCGTGTGAAATTTTAAAATAGATAAAATTTGTATATATTTTTTATTAATCTGGAATTTCTATTTTATAATACAAAAAATTGAGCATATAAGAAACCGATAAAGAATTAATGAGAATTAAAATAATATAGCTATATACAAAAAATTATGAACTAATTAAATACTAAATTTAATAAGAGAAGCTTAAATTAAATTTTCTTATTAAAATTTGTCATTATGAGGCAGAATATATTTTCGACCATATCACTTAGTGAAACCGAGCTACAACTCCTAGAACTGATTCCGTGTTACTCTCTTCACCCTAGAACTATATATAGTGTATACTTTAAGTTACTTGATGCCGTATTATAATTGCTCACGTTAAAGATTAAGCAAAGACTTTATGCTAAAGATTAAGCAAAGATTTTAAGGTAAGCAAGGATTATATGTTAAAGATTAATGCACCTGCGTTGATCAGTCAATATATCAACTTAGTTAGGTAGCTTAGAATAAAACAATACATTCCATATCATATATACTATAAGCTAAAAATTTAATATCTAAAAAACACCACATGACAATCAATTAAAGCTCGAAATCATAAAAGAAAAAATTTTTTACTAAATACATAAAAGATATATATATATATATATATATATATAATTACCCAGATACCAACGCTGGGTACTGTTTTGAATGCATTTTTCTTGATCACTGTCATTATGGTCTCTTTTTTCTTCTTAATTTAACGGATTTTTGTTTTTCCTTTTTTGGGAACATATTGAACACGGAACTCATTTTAATTTGGCACGAGTCAATTGACCACTTCTTCGGTAATTGGTTGAAAAATTGTGAGTGCAAGAGAATTTCACTTTGTCATCATATTCCATATTATATAATACTAAAATATTTTGGAAAAGCGCACTAATAAAGATTTCTATCTACTATGTTCAAAAGCTCTCTCTCTATCTATATGTATAGATTAGATAGATATTGTTGATGTACAAATTTTCTTGCAGTAACTTGAGCTAAATTCACTCCCCAACAAAAGAAAAGATCGCCGTAGTTATATCCAGCATACTCTTATTATACTTAAATTAGTCTTTTTTAGAAGAGTTGTTTCCTATAAATTAGATAGAGAGTTATGAATGTGAAGAGATTAATTTTTTTATTTTTTTTAGAGTTTGGATATTTATATTATTAATTTGTGAGATCATACCGGTCGTGTTTGTACCCATGATGCAGCCTGATTGACATAAGCTGGGAGTGGTTTAGTGCTGCCCCCCCACCCCTAACTTATTTTTATATACCCTGACACGACAAAGATACACTGCACACTACCTGTGTCAGAAGCTCTTATTCTTTTGGCTCCCTTTATGTCTTAGCGTGACGCTACGATCGACCAAGCAAGTTGGTATGCCTCTCCACTCTATACCTAGAATAAGTATCTAAGGTAGGATTGTCCAACCGAGTTCTGTACCCATGAGCCGACCTGACCTGGTCGACAGACCCATATTGCATTTTCATGTTCATATATATATAAGTTGCTCTATCCGATCTTTATGGTTAACTCAAATCGAATGACATCAGCACATTTAACTTCCTTTTCTTATCATCTCTCCATTTGGTTCCTCTTCCAGAATCCTCTTTCCTCTTCTTTTGATCAGGCCCTCATTTAGCATATATTGCTCCGCTATGACTCCATTTTACTTGTGCGGTCTGAATAGTGCTATTGTATGTAATATTCATTGCTTCTTCTATGCCTCAGCAAAGGACTCGAAATGCCTCTTACTAGACTTGGACATCAATGTATCATTAGTAGTACCCCTAAAAAATGCATGCAACACCTCCGAGTCAACTACTCGGTCTACGGTCTTAGCTTCTATTTGAAAGCGATCAATGTAATCACTTAAGAACTCACCAAGTTATTGTTTGATTGTGTGAAAGCTAACCAAAGGTTTCTTAAGTGTTTTGGCCTCTGATAAACTAACCACGAACTAAGTCTTTAACTCATCAAAAAAATTAATAAAGTTAGGGCCAAGGACTGATATCAGTCCATGGTAGGGCCGACCAAAGTAATATGGAAGGCATGGCATATCAATTCACCACCTAAATAGTTGAACCTCATAATGGTTCTAAATGCTTCAATATGGTCCCTTGAATCAGAGTTTCCTCTATATGAATTGAATAAATGAGGTTTAAACTTCCAAAGCATATGATTAGTTCAAGATTTTCTAAGTAAAGGGGTTCACCTCTTCATCTTTTTCTTGTTCTAGACCGCCCTTCACCAATTATAATTTTATATGATTGGTGGAATTTGAATTCCTATTTAGACTCTGATAGAAGATATTAAATTTTTAAAAATTTGTCATATATGTTAGTAATATATTTAATATCTGAAAGAGAAATTTTGAAATTTTAATATATATAAAAAAATGAGTTATAATTCTCATTGTTAATTAATCTGGAAGGTCAAAATTTTACATAACATATAAATTAAGTTTTATATGTAATTAGATTAATAATTATACATATTTTTTGTCATCTATATAAAAAAATTCATAAATGATTTTAAAATAACGTCACATATAAATAAATATGTTGTGATTATATTTTATATCTAAAGTTAAAATCTTATAAATTTAATATATAAGAAAGATCGTTATATGTATGTGAGGATGAAGTATATCTGCTTATATTAGTGACATTACACGTATTTTTGTTTTTCGAAACCTATTATTGGTGAACGAACTTCTCTCTTGATGGGTGGCATTGACGCTTAGAGCATTCATCTTTTAAAACCTATCTAATTTGATTAAATATTTTTCTCTTTTTGTTTTAATTTTAAACTAAAAAGGGTTGGATTTATATTCTTCGTGTTGTTTGAATAAGAATCGGCGATAACCTTTTTGCCTCACCTTTTGAATTAGTTCTCATACTTTGCAATATATGTATTATAATGTTTGGGGGCCTAGCCCCATTGCTTCCATTGATTATCATATATTTATACATATTCTTTTTTATGAGGATCGTGTGTTCTTTGCTCCCGATTTTTTTATTTTACTAATCCTTCTTTTATTTGCAAGCTTAAAAAGTCTACTTTTGAGCTTAAGCAAGCTCCTAAGGCTGGTATTAAGAACTAAGCATGTATCTAATTAATTTGGGCTTCAAAAACTCACAAGCTATAACATCTTTGTATTCACTTGACCAAATCTCATTATTTATTTTCTTATCTATGTGAATGACATTATAATTCTAGGAAATGACTCTCGGATCGTTTTCGGTATTGTCAAGAGTTTGGGCTCCTCTTTTTTCACTTAAAGATTTTGGCCCCCTCTATTATATTGTCAAGTATTGCCATGTGTTCTAGACATATGTCATCATTTTATTCATATTTTTCTCCACCTCTTCCTCCTTTTTCTTCTCTTGCTCCTCTACCATGATGTTCTTATCATGTTAAATAATATATACAAAAAACTCTTCAAAATAGTCTATATTCTCGGTGATGGGATCAAGCCAAGTCGTCACATAATTAATGATGACATTTTCGACCTCGTCGATGAACGGGTCAATATTAGCCTTATAAAGATAACATTCTTTTTTCCTTGATGGACGTAAGATTTTATATCATTTTTCTATATCATTAAAAGAAATTTACTAGAACGCATGACACAATTTAAAATCCGTAGCTTACGGGTTTTATCTAAACACTCTCTAAAAGTCTTTCCAACGCTTGAAATTGCTTCAAATACTCATACCTACAATAATTAAAAAAAATATCATTAAAAATTATTAAGTAATAAAAACTAACTATAAATCAAACTAAGGCTAATTACCTGGAAGGCGAACAGAAAATTAAGTAAATCTCACTTAACATCCTTTTTTTCTCTATTTGCGGATCTTACAGACTTTTCTACGAGGTCATTCCTCTTAATGTTTTGTATAATTCTCTCATGAATTATCTTACAATGCTTTGTATAGTTCTCTCATAAACTATGTTTTCCCAAAAATAATTATTGAAGAATTTCATATCTGAGACTATATATAAATATTGACGTGATATTTTATGTGACTCCCTTAAACTTAAGAAAGCAACTACCAAAAAGTAAAGAAGCCTTAACTTCATGTATAAATCATCTATCTTTATTGTTTCATCAACATCATGATCATGTCATTTCTTAATTCTACTCTCCATATTTTTGAAAATCTCTATAAGCTGACCACATGTAACATTATCATTTCCTTTAAGCTAGTAATTCAAGAATTCAGCATTTTTCCTAATTTCGACCGATAAAGAGGCCAGTATTTTATAACATCTTAATCCGATAATAAAATCAAACTCTTTTATCGAATAACCATTTATAATATACCATGACTCATACTTTTTTTAA
This sequence comes from Coriaria nepalensis, assembly GCA_027186245.1. Classification (NCBI taxonomy): domain Eukaryota; kingdom Viridiplantae; phylum Streptophyta; class Magnoliopsida; order Cucurbitales; family Coriariaceae; genus Coriaria; species Coriaria nepalensis. The sequence goes on from CP114486.1 coordinate 3,479,268, forward strand.
TTGAGTTTAACGGACAATCAAAGAATTAACTATTTATGCAAAGAATATAAGTCTCATCAATTTTTAAGAAATGTCTGAAGTATGATTTCTTAAATATTTCTCACTCTCTATAATTAAATTTTTTCTTAATCATACCAAAAATATCATGTAATTTTGATTGAACGGTAATGGACGATAAAAAATGATCCTCAGATCTAAGCACGTGAGAATGTCTAACTAAGTGCCCACTCTAAAAATAATAAATAAAAAAATAATTTCAATTTATTTATATATTTCCAATAGAATTTCACAAAAATCAGAATTTCACAGACCGAGTATAAGATGTCAGTACGTGGTCTTAGACCGACATCCATTTTTCAAATTCAAAATATACTGTCTGATTTTCATATTCTCCGGAGCAATTATTATCTATGGCCATAAAAGAATGAGAGCGTGAAAGAAGAGGAGAGCAAGAAGATTTCGATTAGAGTGAAATAAAGAGAAAATGAGAGAAGAGTAAGATGTCGATTTGTAAGTTTAGGGATTTAGGTTTTGAAGAAAATAAATAAAAGAAATATCGATAATTTGGTTAATTAGTAATTTTTATATTTTTTATATTTTTTATATTTTTTATATTTTTAATTTCAAAATGATAAAAAGTAAAAAAAAAAATGAGAACAAAAGGTATTTAATAAAAACAATATCGAGAGAAATGTAATTTTTAAAATAATTTCAAATATAATACTATAGTTTGTGTAATATCTCCTTCGCCCTGATAACCTCACACGTGTCATTCATAGAAAAATCCAACAATAATGTACAAATTAAATTCCGAATTTTCTCACTCTAAGAACCCACAATCCTCCCTTGCCCTTCCATAATTACTCGAAGCAGAAAAGAAAACAAACTGCTTTAACCAACACGACCGTCTTCTTACTGAAAATATCAGAAGATGACTCGTCTGCCTCAAGCGGAGGGTAAAACCCTCCCAGATGCTTGGGATTATAAGGGCCTCCCCGCCCACCGGGCCTCCACCGGCGGGTGGAAAGCCGCCGCCATGATTCTAGGTCCCTACGCTTATGTAAATACTTCATGGGTTTCTTTCTTCTTCTTTTCTACCTTTCTTTCTAAAATCATTTTGGGTTTGTTTGAGCAGGTGGTGAGGCTATGGAGAGGCTAACGACTCTAGGTATAGCTGTAAATCTGGTTACGTATTTGACCGGAACGATGCATTTGGGAAATGCGAGCTCTGCTAACACTGTCACCAACTTTCTCGGAACTTCATTCATGCTCTGTTTACTTGGTGGTTTTGTTGCTGATACTTTTCTTGGCAGGTAGTTCTTCTTCATCGTCCTCTTCTTCTTCTTCCATTTCCTATTAGTTTGTTTTTTTTTTAGACACGTCTTTTTCACATACAGGTACTTAACTATTGCCATTTTCGCCTCTGTTCAAGCAATTGTAAGAACACTTTTTTCAACCTTTCATATGACTCAATATTTGATCTTTTTTTTTTTAAATATAGCACTTCAATTGTATCGATCGTTCATTTTTTTTTTTTTTTTCCATTTAGGGTGTTGCAATCCTGACTATTTCGACCATAATTCCGAGCCTAAGGCCCCCAAAATGTGGGCCCGAAACGGGCAAATCATGCATACCAGCAAACAATCTTCAATTCACAGTTCTTTACCTAGCTCTATACGTTACAGCCCTTGGAACAGGGGGTCTAAAATCGAGCGTTTCCGGGTTTGGTTCGGACCAGTTTGATGATTCGGACCCGACGGAAAGGACCCAGATGACGAATTTCTTTAACTGGTTCTTTTTTTTCATAAGCATAGGCTCTTTAGCTGCAGTGACGGTTCTTGTTTACATTCAAGACAACATAGGTAGAGAATGGGGTTATGGAATATGTGCTTGCTGTATAGTGTTTGCTCTGTTTGTGTTTTTGGCCGGGACAAAGCGGTACCGGTTTAAGAAACTGGTAGGCAGCCCTTTAACGCAGATCGCCGTCGTTTTTATTGCTGCCTGGAAAAAACGGCATTTAGATTTGCCGTCCGATCCATCTATGCTGTTCAGTCTTGATGACATTGCTGAAGAAGGGAGTGTGAAGAAGAAGCAGAGGTTGCCTCATAGCAAGCAATTCTGGTTAGTCTTCTTATGATTTCTTTTGTTACATACTTTTTCGTAGTTTGTTCTTGTCCTTTTTCGTTATGATTACTTGATGAGTTAGAAAGAATACGAGAATCCAGCTAAACTTTTTGAGGCGGAAGAATCAAAGTGTCCCAAAAATCTTAACCCTTTTTGCAGGGCCATGACTGAAATAATTGAAGGATTGGTGTAAATTGGCTGTGTATTGGCTAAAGTACAAAACATGTCTAGAAAATAGACACCCGAAAGATACTTCAAAACGTGGTATGAAAAAATTATTGATTCTTGAGTTAATAACAGTAGAGCGAGGATCAAGGAAAAAGGATTAACTTAATCTCAAAGAGAATCTTCTAAACAAATATCAAAATGGATCTCGAGGAAGTGGAGTTGTCTGTCCTAACCCAAACGGATCTATGCATTTCTGGGTTGTCTTCATGCATCTTCAGTATAGACCTTCCCAAGTTGACGACTCACTGTGGCTTTTTCTTTCACAGCCCCTTAATCTCCTTACCTTCCTCCTTCCCTATCTTATCCTGTTTGAAAACACTAAAAAGAGATAATATAAACTTATAGTTCTGGCCTTAATATAACATTATATAATTCATTTTCTAAGATTTTTGCCCATTTCTCTGTTTTACAGTTTCTTGGATAAGGCAGCAATCAAGGAACCAGAAATGGAGACTGGTGTTGCTGTCATAAACAAGTGGGAGCTATCAACTCTAACTGACGTTGAAGAGGTGAAACAGGTGATCCGAATGCTACCCATTTGGGCCACGACCATTATGTTTTGGACCGTTTATGCCCAAATGACAACCTTCTCCGTCTCACAAGCCACCACCATGGACCGCCACATCACCAAATCATTCCAAATCCCACCCGCTTCCCTAACAGTTTTCTTCGTGGGCAGCATTCTTTTAACTGTCCCCGTCTATGACCGAATCATCGTCCCCATAGCCCAAAAATTCCTAAAGAACCCTCAAGGCTTGACCCCACTCCAGAGGATAGGAGTCGGTTTAGTCCTTTCAATCTTTGCAATGGTTGCAGCCGCCTTAACCGAAATAAAGCGGCTGAGAGCCGCACACTCGCAAGGCCTAACGAATGATCCAACAGCCGAGATATCATTGAGCGTTTTCTGGCTGGTCCCGCAGTTTTTCTTTGTGGGGTCAGGTGAGGCTTTTACTTACATTGGCCAACTTGATTTCTTCCTGAGGGAGTGTCCTAAAGGGATGAAGACAATGAGCACAGGGCTGTTTCTGAGCGCGCTCTCATTAGGCTTCTTTTTTAGCTCTTTGTTGGTGACAATAGTGCATAAAGTGACCGATCAGCAGAAGCCATGGCTGGCTGATAATCTGAATGAAGGGAGGCTTTATGATTTTTACTGGTTACTATCGATTTTCAGCGGTTTGAATGTTATGATTTATTTGGTGTGTGCGCAATGGTATGTGTACAAGGACAAGAGGCTTGCAGAAGAGGGGATTGAAATGGAAGAATCAGGGCCAACCCGCCGTTGATTATGAATTATGACGATGATGATAAATTTATAGAATATTATATTGTTTATATTTTTCTCTTTTTAGGGAGTGGGGGGTTGCTTTTTGGGTGATTTATTAGAAGTTTGGCAACTTTTTCTTTCTTTTCAACGTACAAAAGCTTGGAAAAAGTACGAATCACTTGGAAAAGTTTTGCAAAGTCAATTTGTTGTCACTTTGGGTTATGTTAATAATTATTAACGTGGAAATCCATTCGTGAGAAGAGCTCTACAGTTAGCAACGTGTTATAAGATTGACTGTGTTTATACAAGTGAACAAGGTGTGGCCGGTCAATCCCGTCCAATAATCAAGTTAGATTCTAGTTTTAGCAGACAAGAGGGAGATATAGTGTTGTATTCAAAAATTGGGATTACCTCTCATTTAAGATAAAGTTTAGAATATATATCGTCCTTCTGGGGAACCAAAACTTTAGCGACTTTCCATGTATCTCACTCTTTGATTAATGTTATGCCCGCACTTTGATCATGCTTCACTACATGGTAGTGGCTCGACCTCTGCTTGTCAGGTATTTCCCCCTCCCTCTTCAAGCACATCATCAGTAATTGTCTTATCCATAAGGGAGTTGATCATTATTGTAGCCTTGATACCTCAATTCAGTCTACTCAGAGAGAAGTTGGCACTAGGAGTAAACTTTGTCGTCCCAACTCAGCCGAGGATATCTCCCCGACCTATCCCCCACTCCTGCATCAACATAGGTCGACATATATTGACAAGCTGAAGCTAAAAGTCAATTTGAGGTCCGAACACATCTCAATGGCATATATTCCTCGGCCCAACAGTTAGCCCTTTGTCACATGCGCTAAGTCAAGAAAGAGCAAGTGGCATCCCATCACATATCTGCCATCTTGAAGTACTGATATCGACAATCATGCCCATGCCATTCTAACACCCTCAAAAGATGAGAAATGATCATTAATGTGATGCACACCTACATCTTTTTAAGCATCGCATCAACTCCTACTTGACACATATTTCTTTCTCATTCCCGACTGGCCCATATATTTTTATTATCATTTTATTTTTCTTAACCATCTGACTTCCCTTTCCTTTTCTTGATTTCTTATTCATTTCAATCAAACAAACTCCCTTTTATCTCTCGCTTCCTGTTTCTCTCTCTAGATTTCCCCTTTTTTTTAGAATGTCGACTGACGTGGAAGTTTTTACCGAATCTTATTCGATAAATCACTACACCACCATCTTCTGACCTCGACTACAGTTTTCAAATTTATGATCCGACGAATCATGTCTGACAAATCAAGTAAGCTCTCTCTCTTTCATGTTACATATTGTTTAGCGTGTTCTTTATTTTTTGAACTTCGCGCCACTTCAAATCTTTCAAATCTCTCGTTTCTCTCGTTTGGTCCATGCAAACTTGTAAATGTAGAGATCCTAGTGTTTGTGTCCCTAGTTAACCCTTAGTACTCCCCTCTAGAGTTTGGTGACCATAGAAATGCAAAAACCTTAGGGTTTTCTAGATATCTGACACAAACACTTAGCAAAATGGTCAGGTTTGGTAAGCACAACTGAACAAAAAGGGGCGGCTCGATATTTAACGATCAAAAGAGCCGAGAAAGCGGGTCGATCTAGACCCTCAGAACATTATGAGGAGGTCGTGTAATCTTCAACGATGAGGATCGGTACTTGATGCTAAGCCAATATGATATTCCTCACATTCTTAATATCAGAGCTCTAGGGGTCTGGGAAAGGATTCCCTATATTGGAATTGAAGACTCATCTAAGACTGTGGTGTACATGGAGATGTACCTTAGTGGATTTCATGCCCTTTTACACTCACTGCTTCAGCCTTACTTTATTCTTGGAAGCTTCCCCCAGATCAGCTGGTACCCAACACATAGAGAACCATTCTACGCCCGTTTATGCTCTATTATGTAGAAGTTAAGCGTCCACCAAGTGCATCTTTCTTCATGTCCCTTATGGAACTTAGTCGTGGCACCTATTGATGGTTTTATGCTACTATAAACTGAGGCAACCCCATCAATAAACTCCCACAAGCCAACAAGCATTTGAAAGAAAGTGGTTCATTATAACTGGTGTTTGGCATGTTGTTTAAAGTGAATACTTAGTTTGCTCCGAATGCCAACAGAGATGTAAGGCTCCATCAACTTCTTTTCCCCTTAGGTTACTTCCTTTTAATTATATCTTGACCCTAGATCTTATCTAACAGACACTCCCAAAGCCAATCTCCGGCTATTTGAGGCCAACGAGGTTATGTGGAATTCCATAATAAACCTCCCTGACAAAGACAGGCACTTCAGAGTGATCCTGGCCACCGACCGCCTAACACAGTGTGGTCTCATCTAGGGAGATCCACCTCTAGAAGTTGATCCTCTCAATATCATCCCTAATTCCCCATTCAACATATTGACAAGGGTACATATCGTTGTAGACTGATTAATCTCCTAACACTAGTACTCAATGTCTTAACACTGACTCTTGTTTCTTTGCAAAGAGAGTGAGTAAGGCTCAAGTAGACAAGGTTGCCAAGTAGGATTATCAAGATTTGTTGAGGTGTAGGGAGGAGGCCAATGGCCTTATAGCCTCGGTTCAATCTGCTCAGAGATAAGTTAGCACTGGGAGTAAGTTTTGTCTGTCTCAGCTAAGCCGAGGGTATCTCCTCGGCTCATCCCCCACTCTTGCATCAACATAGGTCGACATAAATTGATTAAGGTCAAAGGTAAATGCCAGTTTGAGATCCGAACATATCCCAAGGGAAGATATTTCTCGACTCAACAATAATGTTATAAAAACCAATGATAGAAGTGAAGGGTCCAACAAACAGATCTCAATTATTACATGATACCAAATTCATTGGAACCATTGATTTGATAGATGAATGAATGAGAGCCCTAATTTTTCATACAGATTTAGTTGCTGTAAAGTATAAAGGCCTACCAGATAACACCTGTAAACCACATGAAAATAGGGACGAGCATGCATGTCATTAAATGGATCGTATGTTACTTTTCACGATCCCATGATGCAATCCTTTGCTCACATGTATCTTGTTTTTCTTAATTAGTACCAGATATTTTGTCTTATATAAAGTTTTTTTTTTTTTTTTCCAAATCCCTAACTAACTCCAAAAGTATTAGCATTTGAAGCTAGAATAAAAGACTAAATACTAACACACAGGCTACATAAACGGTATGAAAATTCTAACATAAATAGAAGGAACACTAGTCTTGACTTTAAAGGAACCCTCTTGCAAACACACATATTTGCCTTTTTTTTAAACTCAATTCTCAAATTAACTTAGAAGGTACCAACTTTTTAATCTAGAATAGAAAACTAAATGCTAACACTCACGGCTACATATACGGCGTGGGAATTCCAACCTCGGGAGAAACATTGTCTTATATATAGTTCAGCTAATACAATATACTCGTGTCTCTTCCTCGCACAATAATGCAACAAAAACTCAAATGATTTCAGGGGCTGTGTTATTGGAGGGGCACCGCCATACATCAATCATGCATAGAAAGTAAACCATCTGAACATATGAAGTTGAATCATTATTCAGATTGATTTGGAGTCGAATGAAAATAACAAGCTGTGGTTTGAAAAAAGAGGCTTCTAATTTTTTTTGGTCGGAAAAGAGCGAAGGATAAGTCCATTGCCATTTCTCATTAATTTGTCCAACCAATCGAAAGCTCCTTCGGCTTCAACGAGCAAAATTTAAGATTATGACGTCCCATATGGATATGTTAATGGAACCCCCACTTCTCTTCGCCGCCAAGGATTACTTTAGGCATGTCCCAGAGAAGGGGAGGAGACCACATAGCAGAAGCAGAACACATTTTGATTGATAAAAATTAACATTATAATGGCTTGAATTTGAGCGTAGGGTTTTAGACAATGAAAATGACATCTGTGGTGACAAGAAGATAATCAACATCTATTATTAGCATAGTAGTGAAACCGCTTGCATGATCAAATGATGGCGAATCGTTACATTTTTGGTTCCTTCAACCTAAGAATGGAAGAACAGAGAAAAGAAAATAATATGCACAACTTGCGGGCCACGAAGAAGAGGGAAAAGGAATCTCCTCTCATCGTGTATGCAAGAATTTCTCAACTAAATGTAGAACCTGTAGACGCGATGGTGGGGCCCGTCTAAGAGCATTTATGATTTTCCATCATGATACATCTTTCTGCTTAGTGTAGAAATGGCATTACCTAGAGGACCCAACTTCAGAATAATCAAATTATTGTAACAGTTTCAAATCATACATGGGAATGAGGGCTAGAATAATGTTCCATCAAGATGAGATTTATTTATCTTAATCTTTAAAACAAAATATGCAGTATGCAACGAACCTGATAATCAAGATAGGCTGCCGACCTCATCGTTTAGTTCACCAAATATATCGGGGCATCCATCCCATTGTCCTTTCTCCCTTGCTTCCCAATACCCGCCTGCATAATGATAAGGTCCATCTTCACTCACTTTCTCAAACCACCTTGGCTTCCATCCGTTTTCTTGGAGCTTTCTTGACTATGAAAACAGGTTAAATAACACATCACTAAATGTTATTTATTAGGCGAGTTTTAAGAAAGATGTACAGAAAGTCGCTTTGACATACAATTCGTTGCCTTCTTTCCAACCGTTGTTTCTCTGCATTTGCCTTCTCATATTCACCATTTTCCAAATGCCGTTGGTCCGGTCTAAGTCTTGAATCTGTTGGGGGTAGCCTTGCCTTAATCCATAATAAAATACCCATAATCAGACCAAGACGTGAAACAAAACAAAAAAATATCATGAGGAAAGCACAAATAGAGGGAGACCAAAAAATCACAGTTACTGGGATCTTTCCACCTTAAGTCCGAATGTCAATTCATTGAGTGTGATTGCAAATGAGGTCAAGTTGTAACGAGTAATATTTGGAGGAGGTTTAGTGCATTTCCACAACAAAGAGGCATCAGATGAATGAACACCCCCTATTTGCTTATGAATCTCATCACCTGGAATGTAATATATGCTTTCATTCCACTTTCCAAAAACCATGGCAACTTTTTCTCCAGTGCCATCTTCTACATATCCATCAACCTGAGATGTAACATAATAGGTATAGAGGAAGAAAACACAAAACAGAGTTCGAGTTTTCTAGAAACAACATCAAATCAGTACTAAACTAACCCGGTGAGGATTTCGGTCAAGAATTGACTGCTCTTTGAACTTGAGCTTGCATGAATATTGCCTATTACCACGGATGTTCATTATGCCATGGTGATCACAGTACACTCTTCCAAATAAGAGATTATAAATATTTGTTGTCACCTAAGAATAAGATGAATATATTTTAGGAGATAAATAATAAAAAGCAAGAAGAGCAGAAGACAATTTAAGGGAGAAAGCAAAATCACCTTGCTCCACTGAAAAATTTCTCCATCATCAAATTCCAAGTTAAGAACTCCTATAGGATCAAGCTGGATGGAATGGCCCCAAAACTTGGAGCGGAGGTTGCTATCACCCCATAATTTCCACCCTCTACCCTCACAATGACAAGCAATCAGAGTCGGATGGTGACTCACCTGTAAATTTAAACCAAGGAGTATAAGCATAAATAATGCGATATTAAAATTCTTAACTATTTTCCATCTGCTCTGACCTTCTCAGAGAAGAAATGAATTCCTTTCTCAGGAAATTCAGCTTCATAAGTTTCGCCTAACATTGGGTTGAAGGGTTTGCAGTTCCGCCCTTCAGATGAAGCATATCCTGAAACCGCAAAGGCTGCAACGTAGAGAGCTCTTTGAAGGCTGTTCCCCTGGGGACAAAAATGTTAAGAGTCAATAAGATTCATGATAGCCATATTACAACGAGAGAGCATATGAATATTTCAACCTCACCTCTTTGCCATGCTGGTATGCTTGATCTAACAGATAAGAATATTCCAAGTCCTCGCAACATTTCTGAAGGGAAGATATGGGCTCGTTAAAGTAAACAGGGAGACAGACACGGGAGAGATCTTTTCCAACATTGTCTTTTATCAAAGACCAAAGGCTGACCCTTTTCTCTTTCTCGACTGGATCGGGTAGTTTTTTCCTCCCTTGAATGTTTGAATTTCTGGATATAAGGATTTTCTTCTCTGTTTGCATATTCTCTATATCATCATGGTGATGCTCAGATTGGCTACTTTTATCAATAGACTCAGAACTAAGAACAAGTTCGGTAAAAGAGTCTTTTGTATTGTGAAAGGATGTCTCATCTTCACCTGAAAACACATCCTCTAACTCTTGTTTCTCAATATCATCAGATGTTTCAGCAGCGCTACATTCTGAAAAAAAAAACAAAAAACAGCCTTGAAATTATGATATGCATTCTATCATGTATCTCTTAGGCTCTTATCTATCATGCATACTATCATATACCGCTAAATTTTCTATGTTGTTCAGAGGAAAACTCGGGTTTTGTCAATGGGTACTCCCCACCATGAATCCCATGAGCTTCAACCTCAACATTAGCTGCCTGTACAAGGAATTACAAGAGCTTGATAATGCATATTGCGTAAGGTAAGAAGCTACTCGAGTACAAGTTTATGAGATGATATGTATCTTGCTTACAGCAATAACAGAAAAAAATACACAGAAATCTAACTCCAAAGCACAATCTATAGATACCTCCAATTGCCTTATGGTATCAAGCATATCAGATCGTTCTCGCAGAGTAATTTAAGCTGGTCCTGAATTTCCGAGAATTCAGAGAGCACTCTCTTCACAATCCCTTGCAACTGTCTCACTTATTCCCTCTTCAACTAACCGCTTCTTAAGCTTTTCGATGGATACAGAAACATCACTGGATACTGTAAAAAGCTTATCATTCAATGATGTTCTTAATGGAAATAAGTTATAGGTTGAAACTAAAGCTTGTATCCAAGCAACTCCGTCCCTCGTCGTATCAGTCCTTAAATGAAGAGTCTTTGTCGCCGTGAATATACAAAACTGTAGCTTATCGGAATTGCTCTCGCGAAATGATGAGACCTATAACATGGACAAAAAGGGAAATTGTATAATTCGTTGATATTTACAAGAACATATCAAAGTTACAAAAATAATGAGTCAGCTGATGAGTGATGTTCTAAAAATTAACCATTAAGAAAGAAAAAAAAACAACAACAGCAGCAGCAGCAGCAGCAGCAGTAAGTTAAGGAGCAAAGCTGTGACTCCATAAATGACCCACCCACGTAAGAAAAACCATTAGAAATGGGAGCATAATTACAAAGATAACAATCAAGTTAACATCTTTTTTTACCTAAATCTCCAGAATTTCCGGATTTCTGGAGCGAAGTAGACGAGCTTCATCATGGTAGCAAGTAGTAACGATTACCCTCTTCCTTGTGTTTTCTTATTCCCTTCTCTCAGCTATATCTGAACAGGGAGCCTAAAAAATCTAGTTCCGAGAGAGAAGACCCATTTATAAAATTAATTTTTCAAGTCCCCTCATTTTTGTGGCCAAAAAAGAAAAGTCTTCTCATTTTGTTGCACATATCCATCCACAAGCAAAAGATATTTTAAGCTATAAGATAATGGCCGTTCGGCAAACGACGCGGGCACTTTCCAGTCAAAGCAATTTTATGTCATCAAACCCAAAAAGGAAAAGAAATTAAACAGTGAAAATAAAATGATAAGATTAAATTACTCGCAAGGCCGGAAAATCTGGGCTATCTGCTAGTGTGACCCATTTAGTATCATTAGCCACAAGCCCACCTTCTAGTTATACGATAAAACAGAGAGAGGGGGGGGTGGAACATATAGAAGAATAGATTCAAGTTGTTTCTTCCGCTTAAAGGATTTCGTTCTTGAAACTTTGTCTAGATAGGATTATTATAACGAAGGAACCTTTTTTTCATTTTAAAGAACCTTTTTCAGTTCTTTTGCTGTGCCTAAAGAACAAATGCAGAGCACATATCATTATACCCATGTAATTGATCTTTTAGCATGTAATAAAGTTAAAGCATGGCTCATTATTTTTCTCATTATACCCAAACCTTCAAGCAAAGAAGATGAATACACAAACAAATTCATGAACATCCCATATATGAAAGATTCAATAACTCATTCATAACTTCCCAACCAAACTTTGTGCCTCACTAAATTCAATTGAGCAAACAATTTACATATATAGTGGAGGGATTTTCCTGAAAAAGGAGACCTTTAACTTTGTCGAAGAAGGGATCTTCATATACTATATATTGACTATCATATGTGGTACAAAATCCTACAAAAATGATATTAATAACAATTTGAATAGATCAAAATAAAGAACAAATAAATGACATGCTATGAAAGAAGAAAATAAGAGACGAAATTTAAAAAAAGAAGATTTGTAGGGAATTTTTAGTAGAGAAAATAAGAGATAGTAAGAAAAAAAAATCTTACCATTCTAAAAGTCATAACTTTTCATAATTTGACTATTATTCTAAAAGTCATTATAATTTTTCATAATTTTTGTTGTAATTTAAATAAACTAAGAATCCATTCCAAAATAAATGCTGCAAAATTAGATAATATATGAAGAATTAATTACGCTTATAAAATATTTAAACTCAATTTTTATAGTATATATTATATGATATACACGAAACAGTTCCATTCTCGTATTCTCACTCGTGTGAATCGCTGACTTATAACTAATTCAACGTTTCACACAAAGAAAGAAATCACACAGCCGTTAGACAATGGGCAACTCCAATTCCAAGGTTTTGTGTAATAAATAATTAAATGTAAACAAAGGGTCTCTTAAACTTTGAAATGTAGAACCAACAAGGTCTCTTCAACACTCAAAAATAATGTTGGGGGGGGGGGGGGGGCATGGGGGTGCAAAAACGCAAGTGATATGTGGGTAGAGGGAAACAGAGAAGGGGATGATGATTATAAGGGCGCAGCGAATGTCCTCTAAATGTACGACTTTTGGCGACATTCTTACAATCTGCCACGATTAGTGATACTCCACGAGCACATACAACGGCTTCCCGTTCAATCTATCTCGGCCCTGCACCATCCAACCAAAAACACAATCACCAATAGCGAACTCAGGAACTTCAATTATTACAGAAAAGATCACCGAAAGTTCAAGAGATTGCATAAATACCTTCAAGTCTGGCAATTCAATCACGCAGGCGCATTCAACAACTTCTGCTCCAACACGTTCTGAAAACAACACAAACATATAGCACAATAACATATAACATGTTATCTTAGAATATACAAGTTTGATGTGTTCGAAAGTTGTAACTGGTATGAGCTTAATTATACCTAGTAAATTCATAGCGGCACAGAGAGTGCCACCTGTCGCAATCAAATCATCGACCACCAAAGCTTGTTCGCCCGATTGCACAGCTCCGACATGCATCTCGAGACAATCCCTTCCGTATTCCAATTCATACTCTTCAAATAGTACTTCACCTACCAAACATAGTAGCCAGATACTATATGTTATTTCAATACTGGTGTGTAAATATGGAAGAACATGTATAGATACATTTACAATATGAACGCACCGGACAGAGTAAAAAATCATCAGACAAGTACAAGAACATGAGAATTTACCAGGCAACTTCCTTGGTTTTCTCAAGGGAACAAATTTTGCGCCTATTGCCAACGCAATTGGAGGGCCAAATATAAAACCCCGTGCTTCAATTCCTGCAAAAAAGGAAAAAGAAAAGAAAATATAATATTAGTGAGAACAAGCTAGCCTTGTATTTTAGAATACAGTATGTGAATACGACCAATATGGTTCAAGCTAAGCTTACTTTGACACAAACAACTCAAAGTTAAGGCACAATTCCACAAAAATAGAAGAACCATTATCAAAACCAATTAATATTAACGAAGAAGAGGAACCACAGTTTCAAATTGTCATATTTCATCATGTAAAATCATTCTTGATAGGTGAAGGTATAGCGGGAGCAAGGGGGCGCAACAATATTACAAGAGGGCACCTTATATTGATTGCTGAGAAATTAAGTACAACATTTCCCTGTCTTCCAGTCAAAAAATGGGGCCACTCAATGATCAAACTTTACTAGAACATGATCACAAAAATAAAGTACAATAAAAATCATGTTACTCTCCTTCTTTCAAGAGAAATGTAAAGGGTTACCCAAGCAGTCGGGCAGAAGAGACTCCCTCAGTTTGGTCCGAGTTCAAGCCCCCAGCACAACACTTGAAATTATACGGTAGACTTACATGATGATATTATGGGTCCGACCGCTCCCCCGGATTTGCAACCTATCACCAAAGGTGCATGGAGGAGTTCCCCGGGTTTCCAAAAAAGAAATGTAAAGGGGATAAAAAAAAACATATCTTATTCATTTAATCCTATATATAGGTGTGGAGAAACAACAACATTCAGAATCAAGTCATCCAAGTCCATCAGATCAGTGTGGAGACCCACATTATCATGGATCCAAAAAAAAAACCCATATAAAGTCCGGCCCACATTCAGTGGCAGGTGGGTTCACATACAACAACATGTTATGGAATATGGATCCATGCAAATTCGACCCGAGCACATGCCCATGGAAAGAGAGAGTAAACAAGAACCGCACAAAGAAGTTGGTCGCAGATAGCAATTAATGGCAGAACCCACCAAGGCAAAACAATAGTCAAAGAAAATATCACATCTTTTGGAAAATTACAGTCATTTCCATTTCCAAATTTTCTCAAAAAGCATTCATAGAGAAGACACGCAGAAACTGAAGAAAACTAGGACTGTTAAAGAGCATTTCTGCATAGATAATCCCCACCACCTTCTTCAACCTAATCAACAGTGAGCAAAGTTTTTCCACAGCTTTGAAGTAATATCATATTCTTCCTCTTTTATCATAATCTTAAAAAGTTAAGATTTTTTTTTGTTTTTTCTTATCCTTTTTACCTGCAACAACTGAAATGTTTTTTCCTTTGTATCTCTCAACGAACATATCGATTGTGTCTTTAAACGCTTTTGGGTCGAGTAGCAGAGTGGTTATGTCTTGGAACATAATTCCTGCAATTCACAGCCATCAAAGAAGAAAAACTACCAATCTACGCCAGTTTCTCGGCAACCAAACAGCTAAGGAAAGAAGAAACCATAGTGAAAAGAGCTAAAGGGGAGAGAAGAAAACCTGGTTTGGGGAAATTCGGTACGACGCGAATATTACTTTTTATGCCATGAATGCGAGGATCTTCATCTCTGTAAGCCGACATTGTCGAAAATTAATCAAATCCAGAACCGAGAAAAAAAAAAAGAAAAGAAATTATAGACCCTCCTTTCCCTTGTGAAATCGGAAGAAGGGGGGGAGGACGGAGCAGTCCTAAAGCTATCAGCTACAACAGAGTGAAAGGAACAGGGGAAGAGACGATAGCTATGGACGAGAGAGAGAGAGAGAGAGAGAGAGAGAGAAAAAAAAAAAGAAATAAAGAGAGGCTCTAGTGAGTAAGACCGTAAGATATAGAGACGAGGAGAGAGAGAGAGATATAGAAAGAAATGGCGCTATTTATTTATAGAATAAAGCCATAGAGGAGGGAGGGAAGCGGGCTCTTCTCTCTTTTGCACCAGATTTTTTTTTTCTATTTTTACTTTCTGTCTTTTTGTTTTTTATTTTTTATTTTTCGGTTGGTGTGATAAAAAATAAAAAAATAAAAAATAAAAGGAGGGGTCGTTTGGAAAATAATTATGAAAATGAATCTCCCCTTGCTAAACATGCGTATTGCAATATATATATATATATCTATATATATATCTATATATTATATGGATAATATTATGGGACATACGTTATATAAATTTAGATGATTTTGACAATAAATAATAATTTATATGGATTGTTGTGAAATTACTTATTTTATTTATAATATATATATATATATGCTAATAAATTATAATTCTTAGAGTATTTAAATTAATTATTTTTAAAAAAATATTAATAAAATTTTGGAAATATACATCCCACCCCAAATTAATTATATATAACCCTAAATTTAACTTTTTTAAAACAATTCTTCATATTTAAAAAAAAAAATCATTTTAACAAATTTACTTATTTTAAACTTACTTTATTTCTCCCCTTAATTTGTTTACTGAAAAATAATTATCTAAATAATAGTATTTAATTGATTTAAATAAAGTAATATATTACATTTTTTTTATTGATTTATAAATTATTAATTATGTAAACTTTTATTAATTAAAGTAATATATTCGCTAAGTTAAAAAATTAAAAATTTTGATAAAAAAAAATTAACTACTCCCATGACCCTCCCACCGAAATAAAAAGAAAAAAAAAAATCAAAATTTAAAGGAACTAGTCAAGCCTAGACGAGCCCAAGCCGACCGAACCGAGCTATAGCTCATTCGGACTCAAACAATAAGGCAACTTGTACATAAGGGGATGAGCCATACTTTTTTGACTATCATGAGTCGGAGCCAAAAAACAAACTCATTTAAATTGTTATATATATAAATTAATAAATTAATAAATAATTTATATAAAATAATTATCAAATGACTTATTTTATTTTATTTTAATCTCTATTATATTTTATATATAAATCAATAAAGTTTAGATAAAAATAATAATAATAAATTATTAAACGGTCCTCACACAACAAAAGTCAACACTATCATAATATCCTCTTTCAAAAATATCTCACACATACATATATATATATATATATATATATATATTCGGATCGATGGTTTTATTAAATACATTATCTTGAGCCGGAATAGTATATCGTAAATTTGTAGGCTTTTAATTTTGTATTAAGTAAAGACAATAAGAGTATGATACTGATATAATATTGCCACGAATGTGTCTGTTTAGTGTTTAATAATATTAGATAAACGTCATTGTATTTTGTTACTCATTATTATATCACTTTAGCCATGTTTAGTTAAGATAGCTACCCCTTTGTTACTCATTATATCACTTGTCGCTTTCTTTCTTAACCATCTTTTGTTACCAACTCAACCACTGTAAGCATCCATATTGAATGTGGTAGTACAGCCTTAAAGCAAATATTGATGAGAATATATCACTATCTAGTTTTCATGAATAAGTAAAAGCATATATAACTGTACGTGATGATCTATCTTAGCCATTTTAGATAAGTTTATCTATGCCTGCCAGCTTTGGTCTACATCATCTCGCATGATGTAAGAAAGTGATATATATACACTTACAAAAACATGACATGAACACTATATATATATATATATATATATATGTAATGGTGTACGTATCGTACTGAATCAATCTATAAGTCTGTGTATCACGGTATCAGGAGTTGCTTTCGAATCTGTATAGTGTGATATTCTGTGGGCAATGGGTAAGTCATTTTCACATTTAACCAAAATATCCTTTCATTATTTTTTATTTTTATTTTTCCATTTCCTTTATTGCATGCAAAACACTACACCTACCTAGCTAACAGGCCAGCTTCGGCTTGTACTATTACCATGTCATTTACTATACATCAATATTAGATACAATGCATAGCATCTGCGAATTTTGTGTTACCCTTCAATTTAGGGACAGTGACTTTGATTAGGACATTCTTTTGTTGGTTCCAGTATTTGGGCACAGTTCTATCTAATGTTATCATCGTTTACAGCTAATATTTTTTTTTTCTTAAATGACTTTATAATATTTATAAAGATTATTTTTATTAGCACATGCCAGAATTTCGGTTATAAAATAATAAAAATTATAATATATAAATAATATTAATACTCAAATTACTCCAAATGAACGAACCAATATGTATAGTATAGATAGAAATTGATTGGTGTAATTTAACTTAGTTTTAAAGTTGGAAGATAGAACGGAAGGAGGAGTGCCCCAATAAAGTTTATTCTTATATGCACGCACCTTTTCAGAAGAAATCTTACTTGGGTTTTGCAAAGACAAAACATTTTGGATTTTGGGACACAGATAGTCGAATCTCATTCAATGACCTTTTTTCTCCCACTTTACACCGTTACATTCAAAGTTTTCGTACACATGTACAACAACGTGCATGCGGATCAATTACTTTTTTCTCCCTATCTTAAAAGCATGAGAAAAATCAACCCCCTTTTTTTTTTTTTTTTTTTTTTTTTTTACTTTTCTATAGATTATGGAACTATATAATTTTTGTATTAAGTATAGAATCTTTTGAATATAATTTTTGTTCTTTACGAGGTCTTGTTGTTTGATCATTTATGTGAAAATTTTTATTTGTTAATCTATTACATATAAGAATATTGTGAATTAAAATGTCGACATTAATATATTAAAAATGAACTGATTTATTTTAATTATATATCAAATTTTATATGTATTATATATTATTTTAATATATAATACGTGTTCGATAAATTATTTCATCATTTATGCAATTTATTGAAAAATTTTATAAAATATTTTACATGCATGAGTAATATAATTTATAATAAATTTTGTTGACAATTTTGTTCTTTTATATTATACATTAACTTTATATACAATTAAAATAAAATTTTTTACTATAAATTTATGATCCGCCTAAATATATATATTATGCTTATCGTATACACGAACAAGATAGCAAATATTGCTAACAACAATTACTAATGGAATTATAGCTTAAGTTAATTAATATTTAAGCTAACGGCCAACGTAAAGTTGCACTAACATGTGGATCTAAGCAAGGTTGTACAGACAAAAGAGGATCATTTCAATCACTTTTACTGTTCGAAACAATGAACATGCATGACAGTGCATGCCTTAACATGGAAGATAACTCATGTATCTACTACACTTTTAAGATTTGAAGAGATCTCATTAATGGGATGTTTCACCATTTTTGGTCCAAGCAAGGAGATCTTTCACATCTTAGATTAAGGATTAGATAAGATCATATGCACTCATGCCCAGTCTGCTTTAATTCTGTCAAATCCGAGCTCGATGGCTGTTCCATACTGAAAAAACATCGTAACATGATATTTTCCTCTCTCTCTCTCTCTCTCTCTCTCTCATTCTTATCAACCATCAATTTCAAGTTTGATAATCACATTGATTTGAGTGACAGAAGAAGTCATCGCAAAGTGATCTCTCATCAACAAAATTTTCCGAGATTTCAATTACAAATTACAACCAGGCAACCAGCTTTGCTTGGAAAACATCAAACAGTGTGGGAGGCAGTGTGGGAGAGATATCCAATCAGCCTATTCGGGACTGTTCAGATCCAGACAAGAGAAGGTGGGTCCCGGAACAGAAACACATTCTCTTCGAAGGACGGGGATTTCACTTGCGAGTGAGTGAGCAAGGATTTTGGATCTTATAAGATATATTTTTTACATATTTAATAGGAGAGATGAGGTGAGATTTATCATCCACTCTCATAAAAAAATATATATATAAACACGTTTAATAAGATAATTTTTTTAGGGTGAGCCGCAATAACTACATAAAGAGGAGTGGGACGGACTATGCTCGTGTGGATCACGCGCGAAAAACCATCTGGTCTGAAGGTGACGTGGCCAGATTCGATCACCACGGGCGATGATGATCTGGTCGATGCGCGTCTACCTGTCATTCTTCTATTTTTGTACGGTCAGATCTTCTCCCTTGTCCGATTACCAACAAGATTGACAATTGGGCTCCAAATTTGCACACTTTACAGTCCCCTCCCTTCATTAGAACCGTAACTACTAATATGTCCCTGCTTCTGTATTTAATTTATAACTTGAAAAAAAGATGGACATTTCTGATTTTCAGGACCATTAGTAATGGAATATGAAGTTCAAAATTGATTCCTGAAAATAACAGGAAAGAGTCATCCATGTCATGACATGCAGGTTGGTCGTTGTCCATGTGTTGTAGTAAGATGCTTGTCTTATGCATTGGCTTGCATATATATGCCAGGTTCATGTAATAATTTTATTAATTATATTTCAAGCAAGAAACATAGGAAAAATGACAGAAAGGCCTGGTTATAATAAAACAAGTAATTTGTCACGAGCTTGGACCAACACTATACTGTAAATTATTTATAAGATTTAAATAAAATCAACGACTTATTAATTATTTAAACTAAATATTTACTGATTGATTAATATGAATAATTATTAAATAATATCGATCATATATTATATTTATAATTTTTCATAAAATTATATATTTTGTAAATTTTTTAAAATTTACATAATGGACTAAAAAGCTAAGATGCTCGTGTATATGGACCATGTGGGGGTAGCCTTTAAATAGGGTAGGGTGTCCTATGACCCTAAGAAAACGATTGTACTTAAATTGATCTTGCTGGAAGATTGACCAACGATCTTGTTGTCCCTACTTTCCCCATCCGGTTCAATTCCTCATTAATTTCCCTTCAGGCCTGTCACTTCTTCAATCTCCCCCTATAACCAAGCCCCCATCAGCCTGCTCGTGCTTCCTTCCATCCTCTCCCTCTCTATGCCCTACGGATTGATATCTTCTCTGATTTATGGCAAAAGCAGGTCCAACACCAGCTTGACGTCGATCCACAAATGAAGGCCCTCTTTTTATTTATTTATTTATTTTTTATTTTTTAAAGTAAAATTGGTACTCGTGTTGATTAGGTAACTGTGTATAAAGAAGGGTGATGATGGCAGTAGAAAGTAAGAAGTTTGTCCTCTGATAATAATATATGGAAACATTGAAACCATACAAATTAAATATTACATATGAGAAAATTTTCAAATAATTATATTTTTAATAAATTAATTAATTTTAATTAATATATATATATATATAATTTTTTTTTTTTTTTACTTACGATTAAGTGATGAATGAGTGATATCATAATTAACGACCCTTTTATTTATTAAAAATAAAAATAATAATTATCTTATTCAAAGTGTAATCATGAATGGCAATCATGTTAACTATATAAGCTAGGTAGGAAAATTATTTATTTTTTATAATTAATCATCACCCCATTAGGGTAGGAAGAGGTAATTAATATCATTATTATTATTTTGTCATATATCATGATATGAGATGTTCATCCACTCATGCGTGCATTACATCTAGACTCCTCATTACTCAAAAGACATTTATGGTACAAATGTATGATATAATCATGAGAATATCAGAATATATCAAACATTGTTAGATGTCGTGCGGGGTTTTGTACTTTATGATCGATTAAATTTCTCATCTATTTTGAATTTTTAAGATAATTAAGAGTAATCTAAAACTCTTAATATTGATTATCTAATTTATTAAAGATCTAAACCTCAAAAAATAAGCTTCAAATTCACCAAATTTGAACTTCAAATTACATTTTTTTTTTTAATGAATAATTTAAGACATTCAATAATTTGGGGACCGAATCTCCATCCATCTTCATAATCTTTAAATTTCATTTGAGCGAAAGGCATTCAAAATGGGCCCAAAGCTTTAGCTATAAAGTGGGGAAATTGGGCCTATGTATGTTTAACATAGTAACTAAAACTAGCCCACAATGAAAAATAGTGATTTTTTTTTATTTTTCCTTCTAAATCAATATATATTCATCTATGATGGAGGCAGATAAAATATGTTACAAACAACATCTTCTTCCTTTTTTTCCTCGCGTTTCCGTTCTGCTCTCCGCTTGTCGTCAACGGGGAGATCCTATCCTCATCATCTTCATTTGCTGCTTAATATCAATTAATAAAGAAAAAGAAGAAGCTGAAGGAAGAACATTGCGGCAATAAGGACAAAGAAACGTTCCCTTCTGTATTTTACTCCTTATACGTCTACATCATTT
Organism: Coriaria nepalensis; assembly: GCA_027186245.1. Classification (NCBI taxonomy): domain Eukaryota; kingdom Viridiplantae; phylum Streptophyta; class Magnoliopsida; order Cucurbitales; family Coriariaceae; genus Coriaria; species Coriaria nepalensis. The sequence goes on from CP114486.1 coordinate 3,500,696, forward strand.
GTTTTACTTGCCCATAAATGGAGGCCTAGGCTATAAAATTTTCATTCATTCAGTGTAGCAGAGTTTTCTATTTCACATGTCTATTCCGACTATTACGACCTTGCCCGTGCCACCCACTACCCCCTCAACCATCTCCCGCCATGTAGCAGTAATCGGCGCCGGCGCGGCTGGCTTAGTCGCTGCCCGTGAGCTCCGGCGGGAAGGCCACAAAGTGGTGGTCTACGAACGCGACGATCAAGTGGGCGGAACCTGGAACTACACACCGAAAGTAGAGTCCGATTTACTTGGGCTCGATCCAAACAGGTCCCTAATACATTCCAGCCTCTACCAATCTCTAAGAACAAATCTGCCCAGAGAGGTAATGGGTTTTCTAGACTACCCTTTTGTGGCCCGGGTCGAGAAAGGTAGAGATCAGAGAAGGTTTCCGGGTCATAAAGAGGTGCTGATGTATTTAAAAGAATTTGAAAGGGCTTTTGGGGTAGGTGAATTGGTGAGATTTGAAACGGAGGTTGTGTTTGTTGGATTGGAGGACTTTGGGAGGTGGAAAGTCCGGTCGAGAAGCAGAGGAGGTGAAGTGTGTCAGGAAGAGATTTTCGATGCTGTGGTTATCTGTAATGGCCATCATTCAAAGCCTAATCTACCTGTAATTCCTGGTAAATCTCTCTTCTTCTTGTTCTTTACCAAGATGTTTGTTTAGGATTGAGTATAATTGCATAATGATGATACAATTGAATGGTCATCTGATTCTATGAGAATTTGAAATGCAAAATGCAATTTGAAGTTAGCTGTGATGTACCAAGATGTTTGTTTAGGATTGAGTATAATTGCATAATGATGATACAATTGAATGGTCATCTGATTCTGTGAGAATTTGAAATGCAAAATGCAATTTGAAGTTAGTTGTGATGAGAAAGAGGGGAAAAGTTTTGATTTTGATTAGTATTTATACTCTGTTCAGGAATAGATGCTTGGCCAGGAAAGCAAATGCATAGTCACAATTACCGTGTTCCCAATCCATTTCGAGGCCAGGTATGTGACAGGTTTCTGCTTTACCCCTTTTCGCCTAAATGCTTTAGTTTTTTGCATTGGATTTGTGTCTCATTCTTAACTACAACTCAAGCCTAATGCTTTCGCTCATTTTATACCATATTTTGTGATCTTGGACTGGGAAGGTGGTGGCATTGATAGGGAGTGCTGCAAGTGCTGCTGACATTTCTCGGGATATAGCTCAAGTTGCTAAACAAGTGCACATTGCTGCTAGATCAGTTACTGAGGGTGCGATTGGGAAGCTCCCTGGCCATGATAATATATGGCAACATCCTATGGTAAAGTACAAATTTCTTCCCAATGGTGGATGAAAATGAGTTTTTTTTCCTCTCTTTTTAGTCGTACTTTTTTTGAATATAAGAATCTAATGCCAGATAGAAACCGTCCATGAAGATGGTAGCGTGGTTTTTCAAGACAGAAGCATTGTATTTGCTGATATCATTGTTCATTGCACGGGGTATGTATGTATATGTATATATATATATATATGCGTGTGTGTACCATACAACTTAATTTTGCCTAAAACTGAATTAAGTACTTTATTTTACTTTCGTTTTAAAGGTACAAGTATCATTTCCCATTTCTTGAAACCAATGGCATTGTGAATGTAGAAGACAACTGTGTGGGCCCCCTATACAAACATGTGTTCCCTCCGGCATTGGCCCCTTCCCTTTCCTTTGTTGGGTTACCGTGGAAGGTGTTAATCTATTGAAGAACTCATATACGAACTTTATTCTTTGAATCCTTTTCAGAACATGGATTGAGTTTACTGTCTGGTTTTTGTAGGTTGTTCCTTTCCCGTTGGTTGAATTACAGAGCAAGTGGATAGCTGGGATTTTGTCCAATAAACTTGAGCTTCCGTCCACAGAGGAGATGATCAAAGATGTTGAAGCCTTTTATCTTAAGCTTGAATCTCTGAGTAGACCTAAGCGATACACTCATAATATAGGGGACCATCAGGTAAAAACTTAATCTTTGTTGATACTGCTGTTAATGAGTCAACTATTTGATTTTAACGTCTAAGATTTGTTTGGGGCAGTTTGATTACGATGATTGGCTTGCTAGTCAATGTGGTTACCGTTTAATAGAACAATGGAGAAAGGAAATGTATTCAATGACTTCCAAGAATAGGCAGGACAGGCCAGAGACGTACCGTGATGAGTGGGATGATCATGACCTTTTGGTGCCGGCTTATGAAGATTTCAAACAACACATCTAAAATCAAATTTTAAAGTCTATGAAATTGTGATTAAAAAAAAAATGGTGTATAGAAATAAGACAGAAAAAAATCTTGGTTATTAGGGTTAGCAGTGCATTGTGACTGTAAGTTGTAACCTTCTTTTAATAATGCATTCATGATGTAAGACTGGAGTTTGTAAGGCTTTTAGGGTTACTTGAATTTGAAAATTTCTTAAGGTTTATGATAAATGTTATGGTGTGAAATTAAGTTATGATTAATGATACTTTGTCTTCGTAATTGGCCCCCTTCCCCTGCTCATCCACGCTATAAGCTTGTCCATCAAAACACGCGGGAAAATGGAGATCTATCAAGAGTCAAGACTCCAGATTGGTTTGACTTTGTTGGTATTTTATTTCAAACATAATCGAGATGAAAATAATAATACCTTTATTTTACCAGTTAGTAGCGCCATTATGGCATTATGTGCTCAGAGAAATGGCTTGGTTTTAAGATCTTAAACAACCCTATTAACTACGAACTTGAGATATGAGGAGTCTTCACCTTTTTCTCTACAAAATTAGGAATTTGGGATCATCAGAAGAGACCGAATAAACCTATCGAACCGGAAAAGTCAGTACATAGGGGACCTCCGAGGAACACACTTCCGCCGGTTCACAACGTCGGAGACTTCAACCGCCTGCGATGAACATCTCGGCTCGGACAAATCTTGAGGATTAGTACTACTACACTTGAGCACTTGTGTAATTCCACTACTTGTCGACCCAGATGGTGAACCGGATGAGCCATGGACGAGTTCACATTCCGTAATGTTCTCAGATATTGTTTCGCTTTCTAGTTGAAGAAATTCGTTACCATCAAACTGCTTTTGGATCCTCACCACGTAGTGAACCTAAAAATAACAATAAAAAATATGAACTCGATTGAAATGGTGTAAAAAAGAAACAAACATTGAAGTATAAAGATGAATCAAGACCTTGCAATAGAGGGAGCAGAAGAGGAAAGGGTCTTGAAGGCTACGATCACAAGTAATGCAGAATTTTCCAGACCCTCTAACTGATCTTGAAATTGGCCTTTGCTTTAGAAACGCCACTTTTGCACTATTTGTTGTGTATGGCTGTCCCCACCAAAATTAAATAAAATAAAAAAATAAAAAAAAAACGTCAACTTAGTTATTGATACTTACTTGAACAAGTGAACAGTTGATGAGTTTATGGGCATCACACAACCTTATAACATCATTGTAAACATACCTTCTTATCTGAAAACCAAAAGAGGAAAGTTAATTAGATACTAATTTGGATTAAACAATGTTTAAGGAAACTAATTAATGAAGTTAAGTACCTGTAGGATATGATGATGAGGAGGGTGAGAGGGTAAGCAGTGAGTGCACATGGTAGTGCAACAATCCAAGCAGAAGATGTTCTTCTCATTCTTCTTAGTGTTCTCATGAATTTCACAAGGATTGAAGAATTTACTGTCTTCACCTAGAAGAATTTCAAGCCATTGAGGGATAATAACATTACATGAAGAATTGCTGCAACTTTTCTGACTCATAATTCGATCCTGTGGGGGAAAAAACTACAAATTAAGAAACATGAATAAAGGAAAACAAAGATGCAGATCGTTGCAGAAAATTAAAGTAACTTACCATATTCTCTACTTTTATTCTCATGAGAACGTTTTCTTCTGTGTCTTTTTGTAAGGTAAAAGTGAGAGGGAGAGGAAGATGGTACGGCGGTGACCGTTTGCTGCAGCAGCAGCCGCAGCTACTTAGGTTAGTGTCACGTTACCAATGTTAGATTGATTGCTTAAAAATGGAGGTTGGTTTTCATTTAATAACAAAGCAGTAAAAACAAACAGCAAAAGGCAGGTGGGATCGCTGATGTATTGAAACTTGATATATATATATATATATATACATAATTTAAAGACATTATTATACGAGTATAATTCAAACACTATCTAACTCTGTCTACTTCATTTTTAAGAGACTTCCATAACTCACATTCAGTATTAGAACGGTAAACGAAGCTGACTTTCTTCCCCAGATTTTCAGGCACAAAATACTATCAAAATCAAATACCTCACAGCACGATGGTGAGCAGCTGTAGTATAATTATTGATCTCGACCTACATACTCTGAACGGGCCCACGTTTGTCCTACTTGATTACATCATGTCATGTTACATATAAGCACGTGTAGGTATAAATAAAGGGTGATAAAAAGAGGTGTACATTTTAGTCAGAGAAAGGTGCTCGATGAGCTCACAATTTCAGAGTTGATGTCGCCCTCACAAAAACATCGCTCCTTAATTAGCCGCCTTTGCTTTCAATGCAAATACTCTCACCGTTCAACCTTTGGATTGTCATGCTAAACAGCCCTTTCAGGCCCGTTCATTTCGACTTGGGCTTCTTATCAGGCCTACTAGCGACTTGCCAGGCCCAACTTAAGTTTTTTACCCACCAACTACGTTTTTAAAAAAATTTTTAAATTACGTTTTTAATGAAACAAAACATTTCAATTTGGACAAAAACTTGAAACAGAGTTAGGGTTTAGTTTTACGATTTCATCTCTACTTCTTCTATGCCTCGATCATGGTGTCCATCTTCCAATTTCGAGCCAACGTAAAAAGATATTCCCAATTCTGTTTGAAGTTCAGTTCGACCTTCTTCTTCTTACCTACAGTTCAAGAGTTGTTGACGCGAATATACCTTAAACAAGAAGATACGTGGGCACAAGGAAGGAATAGAGATAGGTGGTCCAAGTGGTGAATCGATGGAGGAAAGAAAATGAAAGAGATGAGGGTGGAGGAGGGAGGGGGATATGAGAATATGAACTATATGATGTTTGCAATTATAATTACAAAAAATGAGTTCTAAAACACAAAAATCAAGTGAAATCTTGATTTCTAAAATATATATATAAATATATTTAATTTTAATTTATAAATATACAGACCAATTCAAACCTAATTGCATATTAAAAAAACGATCGTCTCTGTTTTTCTCGCATGAAAAACCTCACAACATTTTTCTTCTCTCTTTTGGCCAAAAGAAAAAAAAAAGAAACATTTGTTCTTTCTTTTTCATGGCAACAAAACCTCACAAAATCAAAAGGTTCTCATCTTCTCTTTCTCGATCTTTCTTTCTCTCCAAACAGATAGAACAGACAACAAAACCGGATTTTTCATTTCATGAAATAAAAGAAATAAATGCTGATTAATTTGCTCGTCATTTATGTTGAAGTTAATTTCATGATACGGTATTTTTCAAGGTCTAAAACGGTCGAACCCAGAAAAATCATTTCCCAAGTGAGCCATGTCGATCCTTCTCTCTCTCTCTCAAGGCTCAAGCGGCCATGAAAAAGAGAATATATGTTTTTCTTTTTTTTTGGTTGAAATGACAAAGTTTTGATTTATTACTTTGTGGGTCCTTTAAGTTTTTTTTTTTCACCCCGATTTCTTATAACCGTTGGATCTATTTAAATAAGATCTAACGGTCATAAATAGAAAAGATGAGGCTCCTCTGCTCAACGAGCCCCACCTCTCCCCCCCTTCAAACGGGAAAGCCCACTTGGATGTGCTGTCAAACCTCAAATATAGTTGTATTGAAAAGACGCAAGGAATGCATGCTGCCTGATTGCCTCCCTACTTCACCATTGGCGTAATCGCCCATTGATTTACTCCAGCCTACCCTCCGAAGTTCGAATAGGATAAACCCAGAAAGCCCCTTTTCTTCTTTTTATCATTCTCTAATGGGCTCTGTATACCTTTTTTCACTCTCATTCTTCTCAACCCATCTATATATGAGCTGAAAAACTTCAATTCGGAGAAAGGTTTTTCTTTTCCTCTGTTTGGAGTGGAAAAAATGTCAAATTCGAGTGGTTTTTTCGCGCCTTCTGTTCCGAGCTTGAGGGGTAGGATTAAGCCTTCATTACGCACTTCCCGATCTGGGTTTTACTCGCCTGAGGGCTCGTCCAAGACGATATTCTGTTGCAGCAGCGCCATTAAAGGTGAAGATAAGCTCTCCTCTAGAGTTTCCCCTTCTGTAAATCGGGTCCACAGGTGAGTTTCATTTCCATTTTCTTTTGCATATGCGTTTGTTAATAAACCTTAATCAGAATGACTGGTAACAGAAGCAGGATTTCTGATTTACGGATCGGTTTTCTGTTTAAAAAAAAGCTTTTTAGTTGAGCTAGTTTATTGGTCAATTAAGATCTAAAAGTTGAGCTTTGTGAGAGAGATTACTTATTAGCTAATGGGAAGAGTGGATTTACAGGCTAGTCAATAAAGGGTGCAAATTAGTAGGTTGTGGATCAGCAGTACCCACTCTTCAAATCTCCAATTGCGATCTTGCAGAGATAGTCGATACTAATGATGAATGGATTTCTGTCCGTACTGGGATTAGAAATCGACGAATTCTCTCTGGTACAGCTTTTCAGGAAGGGACATGTTTAATCTGTCTTGAGTGTTTTTGCATAGAACCAACATCTGAACTATCATACAAGGTAACCTTCTGTCTGAATGTTTTTGTGTTCCAGGGAAAGATAATGGTTTGACCGCATTGGCAGCAGAGGCTGCTAGGAAAGCTCTTCAAATGGCAGAGGTACATCCAGATGATGTAGACCTTGTTCTCATGTGCACTTCTACGCCTGAAGATCTTTTTGGTAGCGCTCCTCAGGTATCATTTTACAATTCAGCAATCATGTTGTGGCATTGCGAATATGGTCAAATTTGTTATTTTCTTTAATAATGTTTTGTGATGAATTGTTAGATTCAAAAAGCACTTGGCTGCAAGAGAAATCCCCTGTCCTATGATATTACGGCGGCTTGTAGCGGATTTGTCTTGGGTCTAGTCTCGGCTGCTTGTCATATTAGGGGTAAGGGATTTTGTTGGCTTTTCGGCTCTTCAAGATATATAGATGAATATATACCAATTAAATTTGTTATGCTGTTAAATGGACTACAACTTGGTGGTACTATACAGGAGGTGGATTTCAAAATGTGCTAGTTATTGGGGCCGATTCGCTTTCTCGATATGTTGATTGGAGGGATAGAGGCACTTGTATTCTCTTTGGAGATGCTGCTGGTGCTGTATTAGTACAGGTGGAATGGTGTTATTATCTTTTCGTTCTGACGTTGCTGAAATCTATATTATATTGTAAATGTTTTGTTTTCTTATTCTCGACATTAGTTGATATTTGACAATTTTGAGCAGGCTTGTGATGTTGAGGATGATGGTTTATTCGGTTTCGACGTACATAGTGATGGAGACGGTCAAAGGTATATTCTTGTATATATATAATATACAAATTCTAATTTTGCATGAGGGTAATTTGACTTAACATCTAATCTGTGTTGATTAAGCAGACATTTAAATGCTGGGATCAAGGAAAATGAAACAGACCAAGAAGCGTTAGGTTCTAATGGTTCGGTTGTAGACTTTCCTCCAAGACACTCTTCATATTCATGCATTCAAATGAACGGAAAAGAGGTTTTCCGGTTTGCTGTAAGATGTGTGCCCCAGTCAATTGAGTCCGCTCTAAAAAACGCCGGCCTCTCTAGCTCTAGCATTGATTGGTTACTTCTCCATCAGGTATTGTACTCTTACACCATCTATGAATAAGATCCAAACGTCCTAATAAAAATTCTTACAATGAAATTTGATAAATGCATGCAGGCAAACCAGAGGATAATTGATGCAGTTGCTACTCGTTTAGAAGTCCCATCCGAAAGGGTCATATCAAATTTGGCTAATTATGGGAATACAAGCGCTGCTTCTATTCCTTTAGCTCTTGACGAAGCTGTTAGAAGTGGTAGGGTAAAGGCCAGTGATACTATTGCTGCAGCTGGTTTTGGAGCTGGTCTAACATGGGGCTCCGCAATTATCCGATGGGGATGATCGTATCCTATAGTAATAAAAACGACGATTATTATGAGCTCTCGGTTTTTAATAATCTTAATTCTTTATCTTTTAGTCTAATAATTTCTTATTTCTCTTTTTTTTAAGACATTGGTGGTGGGGATTTGGATTCAGTTTACTGTATGGGTCTTAGACGGAAGACTCATGATTGGAATTGTATAAAACTCAATTCCCACCATTCTTGTTTTGGCATATCAGTAGATCATTTTATAAAAGAATAAAAACAATTCGTTTGGGATATAATATATTTGTGATTAAAGTCTGGACCGAATCCAAACCGATTGATGTGGTTGCTTTTAGGCTAGCCAGAATGTTGTGGGCTCAAGTAATAGTGGGTGGATTGGGAACATTGTAACAAAGAATGAAAGCTTTTGACATTACTTTGCTGATTTCTATGCTTTTTTACATACAAGTGCTGCCTCTCTTCTAACCGTGGGCCGAATTTTGTTCTCTTTGAGGGCCCATGAGTAGCATATGCATCCTTTCCCCCATTCCCCCCCTAAATTCAATCAACCCCCCCCCCCCCCCCTCTCTCTCTCTCTCACTCAAATGTGGATCCCATATTTATATCTGCAATGTCTATTTCCAATAATTTATATAGTTTTTGATGTATTTTATTCACCGGAGACTATAAATTGATCTGAATAATTATAACATATAGTTTGATGCATATATAAAAGTATAATTGAGCTAGTTATTTTATTTAGTTTATTCATTTCCCCAAGTTGGAAATGTTGATTAAAACTTTGATTCCAATATTATTGTTTCAAATAATTGAAACTAATGACATGAGGTAGAAAAAAGAAGATAATGAATGGTAGGTTTATATCGAAATTTGAAATACGTAATAATTATGTTTTTTTAAAAGTAATATTTTTTTGCTTACAGATTATTATGAAAATAACTTTCAAGATATAATAAGCGTTCGAGAATTTTTCGCTAAGTAAGAGAAAAACTTAGCACTGAATATATGAACTAGTTTTGACAGTGGAGGAAGAAGTAGAGAATTAAATGATATTCTCTTCTACTACATATTCCCCTTATTTATATACAAAATGATATATTTAGCACAATAGTCACTGTTTCATCAATAGTATATTGTTTGGCGAAAACAATTAAACAAATTTTCAATAGCAATAATTTTAAATTATATGAAGTCAAACTTTAATGGTATTTAATAAATTTAAATATCAACCACTAAAGTCAAAGGTCAAAAAACTAAATCATTTAGCTACCACTTGTGGTGGCTCATGGCTGGATATAATCTAGCCTTAAATATTTGAAACAGTCGATATTTTTATTTTATCTAAAACCTTTGATTATTAATCTAGTTTTAAATGTTTGAAGAGTTATACCGGTATAATATTTTCTCCTAAATACCCATTTACATTTTATTAGTTTTGAATCGGATTGTAAATAAACTATTTCCTAAGTATTGTTATATATAATTGAATCAATCTCGTTATTTATTGTTTTTTTCTAGAAAGCAAAATTTATAGAATACATAACTTCCTTATATATTTTAGGATCATCTTCAATTTGAAAAACTATAGAAATTTTCATAATAATCTCTTCTTTATTTGATTTTCTTCCTTTTCATATTTCATGGGTAAATTTTACTCTTCTTCAAATGAATCGTGTTAAGAATATGACATGCAATTAAAATAGTTTCTCCTCACAAATTGTTAGATAATTTTGTATTCAACAACATAACATTTGTCATTGCAAGAAATGTAATATTTTTTTTTTCGGCTAAGCCATTTTGTTGAGGTGTAAAAGAGGTTAAACATTGGTGTATTATACCATGTTTTTCACAATATGCAAAAAATTCATATGAGAAATATTTTTCACCTCTATCATTTCTTAAAATTTGAATATTTCTTTCTAATTGATTTTCAACTTCGGCCTTTTAATTTTAAAATGTATTAAATGTCACATCTTCATATTTAAGCAAGTAAATATAAGTATATTTAAAACAATCATATATAAAAGTGACAAAGTATCTTTTACCTCATTTTGTTAAGATACAATTCAATCACATAAATCACTATGTATTATATATAATAGTTGAGATGATTTTTCAACGCTATGAAAAGATATCTTAATCATTTTGATTTAGTACATATTTTACATTTTTCTAATTTGCTAGTATCACATGACAATATATCACATTTAATAACTATATTAATTGTACTAATCCCTATATGTGTAAGTATACTATGTCATAATGAAGCATAATTCAAGTCAATTATATAAATAGAACTACTAGCATTCTTATTAATAACATCATTATGAACATTTTATAATTTTACCATTTCGTCACTTTAATAACACTTTTCAATGAAATAGTTATTTTTTGACAAAATTAAAAACATATAGCACATTGGCTAGGATGATCTTTCTAAATATATTTGATTCCGGGTTTGCCTAATAAATTTACAATTAATTAGGTTCATATTCATATCATAAACCTATAACATATTGGCTAGGGTGATCTTTCTACCATAAATGAACACAATTTCAATGCTATCAATTCCAAGTACCTTAGAATGATCCTCGTTTCTCATTTAAATCTTTTATTTATTTCCGACTTCTTCAAAAACCTTGAACAATGATTTGTTTATTATATGAAATGTGCATAATTGCACAAGTATCATATCACCAACTTTGAACTTTTCATTGGACAATATTGATCTCGATCATAATAGCGATAATCCCTCTTCTATGACATTCACTTTAACATCATTATTTTATTTCTTTCATACTATAAAATCACAAGCAAAATGCCTGATTTTTTTACAAACAAAACAATTATAATTTATCTTGATTTATTTTTTTTACCAAAAATATTCATTTTTTGATTTTTATTTTTGAGACGCTATATTTTTCTATAATATCGGTCTTTGAAGTATCAATATTGACTTTTTTCATTTTATTATCATGTGTTATAAATTCTTATTTAATATGAAATATCGAGTGCGCCTACCTGATAGGCACATTAAACCCGTCACACCTTGCAATTACATGCATGTATGAATCTCCTTAAATTATCATTTATCTTTAAATATATTATCATTTTCTAATATGAGATATATTTTTTCCTTATGAAGTATATTTTACATTTGAAACTTTATTTACTCCTTAATTCAAATAAAGTCCAACATAGGATTGTCATTATTGTAAGAAAATTAAGATTAAAAATGTAGAACACGCAAAAATGTGTGGCGAAGAAAATCTAGAGTCGTAAGAGAAATTCGGGTAGATGATGACCCACTTTCACGACTTTTTCTGTTCACGACTTAAGCAAACAAAGGTCCTCGTCAGCTCCGACTCAGGCTCTTGCTGTTACATCATTACCACGTCATGCGACAGCTCCTCCTCGTAGTTCTCGTCTCCGTGGACCCGCTAACAGGGAAAGTTCCCAACAACTTCCAGATTTAGTACGTTTGTGATCTCCCACTCATACCCACGTCAGCGTAGTGCCCTATAATTAAAAGCACCCAAAAATAATAATTAGCCTTGTTCCCCCGGGAAAAAATAAATGTAACACCCAAACATGTACTTGTCAGTAGGTCCCACACCGGCTTGTTCTAATCAATCAAGACGAGCTTCTGCCTCGTGTATCTGATGAGTACCTGGGTAGATTTGACCGTACCATCTATGTTTTTTTTTGTTTTAATTTAGTTTTTTTTAGTTTTTTGTTCTCTCTTAGTTGACATGAAGAATGAAATCAGAAGGGTCTTTAAACCTTAATTAATACCAGACTAATCCTCATAATTAATTTATTGATCGACAGATTAATAGTTGAAAAGCAAGGTGCTAATTAGATGATTTTATGGTGAATAATAATTGTTACAATTAAATACATGCCATATGATTCAAGTGAGGGCTTGTCCCATTGGCTTCATGTTCGTTTTGATTGATCAATAATGCAAACTTAATTGTATTTCTACTATGAAAATGACATGACATGACAGAAATCTTCTTAATGGGTAGGAATCCATACATTTGATTGATATCTTCTTAATTTTGTTTGGTCTTCTCCTTATTTTAAAAGAAAATTTGAAATACTAATTTATTTCTTGCGAGATTATGATGTTAATATGGTATCTTTCTCGTAGATATTCTTGTATTAATACATACAATTCATTATTGGTATTATTTAAACAACGTTTGGTCGAACCTTATAAAAAAAAAATGTAAAATAGTAATAATAATGGGTAAACTATGATGTCTATACTTATGATAAAGTGATTGGTTTGTATTAAACGACTCTACATAATTAAATATAACGGTCTACTTCAATCAAAGATGAGTAAAATTAAGGTTGAAGAACAGGGAATAGTGGATTATCTGACCTGCTAATCCGTCGTATTCGTTATCATTCAAGTTGTGATATGCCGATCTTGAACCAAATGCTCCATTATTCCCCATTACCCATAGGAAAGATATTCACTTTTATTCTCATCCAAGATAAAAAAAAAGGGGTGGATATTATGAGAAATTTTTAGATGAAATATTCTTACCATATCATTTGTGAAAAGAACCAATCAAAAGCAGATATGTTTAGCCAAATTCATAAAATAAATTATTATTGTTATTATTTTCAGATTAATGGTCGGAAATGTGATTTTCTTCTTGATGTGTATTGGTATTGTGATTGATTGCTGGTTTGGTGATGGGGGTTTAATGAAAAATCCGAAGCTTAGTTCCAACTTCAAGATCTGATGACGGCGATGGAGGTGTGAATTTTCGATGTCGAAGCTTCTTGGTTTGTTTTTAATGGTATTTTTTTTATAGATGTACTTCGATCTGAGCTTCAAATCTCCAGATCCGAGAGGGAGAGAGAGACGATGGGAAGACAGCAGTTGCGGTGGTGGCGATAGAGGTGGAGACGGTAGTAATTGTGGCGGTTGTTGGATTGGGTAAACATGAAATAAACAAATAATTTTATTTTATTATGAGTTTAGCTACATGGCTGCTTCCTACTAACTATTTTAAGAGTATTAAAGAATTTCTGTGTTCATCCCACTAACACAATCATGCTCGAAAGTCAAGTAGAGCAAACGACCGGAACCTTCCCATGCACGTAGTTATTAAAATTTTATTTAACAATACTTTTTAAACGCATTATTTTATGTATACTTTTCCTTAGAGCCAATTGAAAAACACAATAATGTACCATCACACAGTCGTTGAAAATATGGTCTCATATCATCACATTTTTTAGAAATGAAAAATGAAATCTTCACGATGGTGAATCAATTATTGAGAGATTTCCATAATATATGTTAAGCTACAAAATCATAAACCCTAGGCAGTACCTATAGCTACCATTTCAATTTCAATTTCTATTCCTATACATTTAATTATTAAATATGATGATATGAAAGTAATGATGTAAAACGACACTTGAAAGCAACGGAAATTATATAACAAATTCATCTAAGCCACTCTCCATTAATTTAAGTGGCCTAATTTTTAAAAATTAATTTTCCTATTTATAAAATTATTATTATTATTTATAAATATAACAAAATTATTTCTAAGTACAATTTTTTGTATATTTATAAATGAGAAAAAGGAAGAAAGTTTACTTAATTTTTTATATATTAAAATTTTTAAGTTTTTTTATTCGAGATAAATTATTTTTATTGGACTTTTAATTTAAATAATTTGATCTATTTTTCTTATATAAATATATATAAGATATATTATTCTCTTCAATCAAATTCAATCAAGCATTGCCCTCTCGAGACGTTCTAACGTTATAAATTTTATATTTGACTAGTTAATCTTTAAGGACAAAATATTCCTTATTTATTTATTATAAAATATTTAATTATAATTTATATTTAAAATGATATATTATTTTATACTTGTTAAAAATATATTAACCCGAATTTAAATTATATATATAATATTTAAATTTTATTTAATAATATTATAAATCTAATTATTTTCTTAAAATTTACAACATAAGAATTCACCGAGTTAAATAAAAAAAATAAATAAATAAAGGATGGTAAGAAAGTAAAGAGAGGAGGGCACGATTTGACAAGTGAAGCAAGCACACGAGTCACGACAAAAATGAACAGAGCTATGGAAATTAGAAACAAAATTAGTAATAAAAAAAGGGGGAAAAAAAAGGAGTGTCTCGCGGGACCCACTCACTAAGGGTATCGAAGGTAAAAAAAGTCCAAATTTATATATATATATATATATTTTTTTGCCCTAACTGGTCGAGAATACACCGCTACGATTGTAGCTCACAGATTCATTGACTTTTCCTTCCTTCGTGAATATAGTAGAAGATTCCGTCGAAACCGCCCGAGGTTAAATAAAACTCACCAACTGTTTCTGGGCCCACCATAAATAAATAAATAAATAAATAATTCAATAATTCCGTCACATTTTTTTAAAAATTAATTTTGATTTTTTCATAACCCGTAATCAATGTCTGACCGGGAAAAAAGGAAAAGAACCCAAAAAATTAATAATAATTAATTAACTAAAAAGCCGATTTTCCAGCTAGGATCCTGTGGGCCGCGTGACCCCACCTCTTTCAAACACGAGATTCCTGAGGCTCTGGGAAGTAGAAAAAAAAAAAAACGAGCCGACTTCTACGGAGAAACGCCGATTCTCGCGGCTGGACACTCTCCCAGCTTCTTCGGTTGCCACGTCGCCTTACGTTCTAGAATCTAAAATAATTTTAAAAAATATACAAATTTAGTGGAAACGCCAGCTGTGTAAGGAACCAACCGGAGATCGAAATCCAGCCGTCCATTCCCGGCAGGCTAGGTGACACGTGACCACGTCAAGTCTAATACTCTCTTATGTGTCGTCGACTAGATCCTCCCTCCCTAGTCTAGTTCCTATGATAAAACGAAAGACACAAAACCTTTTTGGCCTTTTTAAATATAAATAAATAAATAGCCTCCATCGCTGGCGCCTGGCGGCAAGCTGCTAAATATATTAAATATTTTTTTAAAAAAAATTAGCAGATGAATATCAGTTTCGAGCTTCAAACTCCCGTTTCAAAGCGTGAAATCTGTTCTTAAACTTCCGTTTCGACTTTACAGCTGTTTGCCTAGTCACGTATTGGTAATATTTATTGCACTTTTTATTTCTTATATATTTTTTTAACTATTCTTTTTTAATAAACGGAAAAATAAATAAATAAAAACTGTTGAAGCTAGCTACCTTGTCAAGCACGTCTCCTATTTCCAATGAAACGCTATAAAAACCCGATAACTGCTCGCCTTGAAAACCTTCCCCGCGTTCTAGTTGGCGTTAACGCACATCTCGCATTTTGCGTCTCGCCTTCTCTTCTCCCCTCCCTCTGTGTTAGGGTTTTCCTTCACCTCTTTCTTTGTTCCCTTTTTTTTTTTTCGCTTCTCTTCTTCTCTGGATCACTTCTATTTTATTTTTCGTGCAATATTCTCTACGTCCGCATTATCACTGATTACCTTTTCTGCTGTTGGGATTGGTTCTCGAATTTTTCAATCCGGTTTCTACAATTTTCTCCAGGCCGGGTTTTGGTGTTTGGTTGCTCGGAAAAAAAAAATAAACGAGAAAGAAATAATCACAGGTGCGTTTTCTCGGATTATGCTTGAGCCTTTTTCTTTTTCCAGCGATTCGGATTTTTGGAATTTATCCGGTGTATTCTGTCTCTCTTTTTTTTTTTTTTATCTGCTGTTGCTAGATTGCGTGGAGATCCTTTTTCTCTGAGTTTTTCTTTTGCTTTATAGATTTTCAAAAGTAATGGAGTTAATGACTGAAGCTAATTTGTCTGGTATGAATATGGCTCATGGCATGGGTATGGTCGCTTTTTTTGAACCCAGAATGCTCCTGGCCGTAAAAATGTATCTAATGATAGTAAACGTATACATTTAAAACTATTAAGAATCATTCTTTCTAAAAGCTAGTTTAAACAGTGATTAATGCCAATTAACTATTGATTCTAGTTGACACATAGGATGCTTATTTTAATGTCACGCATAAACAAATGATCATGACAGCCTTTTTAAATTTTTTTTTTCGATTTATATATTCAGTACAAGTTTCTATTTTGTCGGTTGCTGAACAGGAGATATAAAGTATGTGAAGTTTCACGTGTTTTAAGTTGAAATGCATTTCCTTGACTTTTAACCCGAAGGAAAAGTAGAAAAAAATGTGAAAAGGGAAAAAAGAATGAATCTTTTCCATTAATAGATTCAATATAAACACGAAAAGGTGGCCACCAGTTTTCCACTGGATGTTGAGTTTACTGTCTGGCTCCAATTTTCTACAAGGATGTTCTAGATCATGCTGTGAAATTTCTTTTTGACTGTGTGAAAACCTGGGATCTCTTGATCTAGATTGGTATGATCTAGGTGGTGGATTCATGGCGGGGTTTAATTTGTTTTGGTAGTTGTACTGTCTTGTCAAGTTTGAAATATTTTATTCAATATATATTAATCTCTCTAAATCTTAGGAGAAAAGGTGTTAGATCTACATGTGAAAGCTCTTTCGCTTTAGAGAGACTACATGTTTTTCCTGTGAAATTCTGACAAGTGGTTCCAGTATTCTGTACACCAAACTTCCCATCTTCCCATCGTATTTTCTTTGATACATGAATTGATTCATAAACCTCGTTTAAGTTTTAAGCAAATCCATAAAAACAAAAAAGTAAAAGTAAAAGAGGAATGAGACAGGTACTTGTTCTGTTTGACCAGTACTGAAATTACTTCCAATTGGGGAAGTTCATCAGCTATTATTTGATATGTTATTCGTTGGAGTTATTTGGCCTCTGCTGTTTAAATCTAAATGACATGAACCCACTTGATAGTTAGTCAAATACAAGGAAAGTCGTCTTCCGTCATGCGTCAACATCTTTCAACATGTCATAGATCTGCCAAACAGAGTTTCTTATTTTCCTTTTGATTGTTGTTCTTTCAGCATATAGTTTCTTATTTTCCTTTTGATCGCTGTTCTGTCAGAATTTGGAACACTGCTTGCTATTTGGGATCATCATAACGACGTTAATTTCTGGAAAATAATGTCGGACAACCCTTTGTAAATGCTCTTTTCGTTAGGAAATGAGAAGGTATTACTGCCTTTGGAAACTTTTCTTATTTTCTTTTGCATTCACTATTTTACCTTATTTTTTATCTACTGCAATCTTGATCTCATCCACAGCAATCAGGAAACCTGCTCTTGATGGAATGCTCACCAACTAGTTGTGACAAGAAAACATTGAAGAGGTGGTTTTTCATTGATAAAAGGGTTGGGTAAAAGTATATTGGATATTAGCTATATCTTAATAGCCTTGGTAAATTTAGAGAAACTTAACCATCAATCAATCTGGATTCAATGGACTTGAAGTCCAAAACTTCTCCTGTCATTGCCGATTCTACCACCCCAATGAAAGGGTCAAGGCTAGGCATCCATGCTGCTCTGTTGCCTTGTGCCCAGCAGGGTGCATCCTTCTCTTCAGGTAAATGTATCAAAATTCCGAGGAAAAAGCCGGGAATGTTTGATGATGTTTGGTCTAGTGGCTGGCTGGATGCGATGAAATCCTCTTCGCCTCCTCGAAAGAAGCTAAACAAGGATGCCACCATTGATGTTGCTTTGGATGATACTGACACTGCTTACAGCTCCTGGATGGTATTGCTTAATGCTTAGAAACTTTTCTAACTTAATTTGTATATGTAACTTATTCTTTTTTCCCCTTACTCTTTACTTTTTTGGTGGTGTAGCTCAAGCATCCATCAGCGCTGAAGTCTTTTGAACAAATTTCAAATCATGCAAAGAACAAGAGAATAGCGATGTTCCTTGATTATGATGGGACTCTTTCTCCCATCGTGGATGACCCAGATCGTGCTCTTATTTCTAATTCTGTAAGAATAACTTCTTAGTTCATATGTATTTTATAAGAAGCAACTTTCTTCCGCCTTCTAGGCTTTACTGACTGAATATGGTAATCAAACCAACTGTTACCAGATGCATGCTGCTGTCACAGATGTTGCCAAGTATTTTCCAACTGCGATTATAAGTGGAAGAAGCCGTGACAAGGTGGGTTTAAAGAGATCCTTGTGGGAGATGATGAAATTCTTTTGTGATCTCGACTGTCTATTTAGTATTTATTTAGTCTTGGTTATTGGTCTCATCTGAACCTTGCAAAACTTTTCAGGTTTTTGAGTTGGTAGGACTAACTGAACTATATTATGCTGGTAGCCATGGGATGGACATTATGGGGCCTGTATCTCATGCAGCACCCAACCATCATCCAGACAGTACAAATTGTACTGACCAACAGGTAGGTGAATGCATAAAATTGTTTTGCTTATCAGTCCCATGTCTCACCATACCTTACTATTTCTTTGATTTATTTTCCAGGGCAAGGAGTTTAATCTATTCCAGCCTGCTCGGGAATTTTTACCTATGATTGACGAGGTGAATGGTTGTTTGCTGCATACGGGCCATTTATATCATTTCATATAGATGATGTTCAGAACATAATTGGGTTGATTCTTACATGCAGGTTTTTAAAATCCTTGTCGAAAATACTAAAGTAATCAATGGTGCAAAAGTTGAAAACCACAAGTTTTGTACCTCCGTACATTATCGAAACATAGATGAGAAGGTGAAACACTTTCTTGAAACTTGACCCTTCTTCCATTACTTTGTTCTATTAGATTATTGACAAGTGCATCCCTCTTTTGTTTTTCGTTTCCAGAATTGGCCAACAGTAGCAAAATGTGTTCATGAAGTTCTAAAAGATTACCCTCGTTTGCGACTAACTCACGGTCGGAAGGTATTAGAGGTCCGGCCCGTGATTGACTGGAACAAGGGAAAAGCGGTTGAGTTTCTGCTTGAATCCCTCGGTAATGAATCCCTCTTCACCTTTTCTCAATGAACGTATTTATTTTATTTTACCCGGTATTCTTAACTCCAGAATCAAAACTAACTCTGCAGGGCTAAATACAAGTGATGACGTTCTTCCTATCTTCATTGGGGATGACAGGACCGATGAAGATGCATTCAAGGTCTCCCTATTTTCTTTTTCCTGTTCTCAAGAACCTACAGCATTTATGTAAAACTTTCATATTGATCTAATTATCATAAAATGTAACATTTCATCAGGTTTTAAAAGAAAGAAATCAAGGTTATGGAATCTTGGTATCTCCGGTCCCAAAGGAAACCAATGCATTATATTCTCTTAAGGATCCATCCGAGGTAAAAAGAAGAAACTTATCCCATCTTCGTACTTTGAATTCTATTTGTCTGAATTGTTGGAAAAACAATATGCAGGTACAGGAATTTCTCAAGCGGTTGGTGAGATGGAAGAAGGAAGAAGTCGAAGCAACAACATAATTATTACTCAGATAGAAGGATGCGAAGAAGAGTATAGATCTTGATGTTAAACAATTTTTACCCCTATATTTAGTGAAAATTGAATGCCCTCTTTGAGTGACATTTTTTTCTTTTAAACCCAAAATGATGGGTAAATTTATTGATTAGCATGAAGAAGTTTTTAATTTATTTTTAATTTTTATTTTATTTCATTTCATTTATTGATGTTTTCATTTGCCCTCTTGTCAAAAGCCCTTCCCTCTATTATAAATAGAATGGGTCTCTACTGATATCATGATGTAGCTACTACTACTACGTTTGTGTTTATCAGCAATGGTACTTCTGTATTGCTAATGGAGTTGCTTAATTCTACATATATATTATTGATAAATTTTAATTATATATATTATTGATAGATGATTTTTACCTTAAAATAAGACAAGAATTCTATAGACACTCAAGCTTAGTTGATGTATTGTCATCTTACTTAATTTGACCTCATGTTTTTAATCAATTTTCATAACATCAATCAGCTGTCGAGTGTGATTATGTATAATGTAAGAAACTTAGGTACACACTTGTGTTTAGATCTCTGGCTTAGTAACAACCTTAGTTATTCTGCTCCGTCTTATCTTATAACCCATTATCAAACTCTTATATACTAATCGGGGGTATTGAGCGAATCGGTTTTTAGACCACAACTGCTTAACAGAGCTCTTTCTCAAACGCTGAATCGAAATGTCGCTCTCACTGCGAACTCCGCCTTCTGCAACTCTGCCTTCGTCGTCCTCTCTGCAGGTCCTCTCTGTCTATCTGTTTCTCAGAGTACAAATTTACATGTATGTAGCTACAGCTGCTGGAGCTAGCTGACACTGTTATTGCTTATTGCATTTGGAAAGCAGGGAAGCTTGAGGTCCTCAGCTGGATCCAGAGCTTCCAGTATTATCTTCAACTTCAAGATATCCTTCTCTCCGATTCGTGTTACTTCTGATTTCTCCTCCTCCATTGACGCTGGTTCGTTCCTTTTTTTTCTCCATTTCTTCTCGTCTCTAGAGATCGCAACTTTCTGTTCTTTCCTTTCTGTAATTGTTTTAATAACAATTTCAAGCCTCTTTCAGGTGCGACTACTGAATTGGACGCAGTGTCTAGCTTCAGTGAAATCGTTCCAGACATCGTCATTTTTGATGATTTCGAGAGGTATGCGGTGTTTTCAATTCGTTAAAATTACTGCATCTGAACTTTGATTTGAAGTTTTCTTGTAGATCCTAATGCTCTATTCGTTGCTAAGATATTTGTTAAAACTGGTTATGCCAGATTCAGAATTTCAGATACCATGCAATATCAATTACAATTGCATTGTCAAATTATTTCACAAATCCATTGTTATCTTTATTATAAAAAAAAAAAATTAGGAGTATTTATTGTTTTAAGTTTCTAACTACAGTCTTATGTGTTATTTGAAATTGTAGATTTCCTCCGACTGCAGCTACTGTCAGCTCTGCCCTGTTGTTGGGAATATGTGGCCTTCCTGATACCATATTTAGAGTGAGTATTTGTTATTGTTTATCAAACAAAACAGGGGATTGGCGTTAATTTGTATTCTCCCTCGACTTTCATGTAGAATGCTATTGAGATGGCATTGGCAGATGGTGAGTGTTTTGACTTAGAGAACTCTGACTTGAAATTGTCATGTTTCGTTAACAAGGTTAGTTTTGTTACACATAATGGTTCCAAATGTGAATCCAGTTTTGAATTTTGATCAAAATTTTCATGGCTAGTTGACCATGTGTAGGCTCTAGTGAATGTCGGGTATGATTTGGCGAAGCTTGTCCCCGGTCAAGTTTCAACCGAGGTTGATGCACGTCTTGCTACGATGCACATGGAATTATAAGAAAGGTTTGGGTTTTTTCGTTTCGTTTTAAAATAATTGCATAAATTATCAGATTTTCCATCAATAATGCTTGCTGGTTTCTTTATCAGGAACCTGAATTTGTTGATTCACCAAAACATGTAGGTACATGACCTGTTGAGGTTGTACAATGAAAATGATGTTCCTTCTGAGCGCTTGCTTTTTAAAATTCCAGCAACTTGGCCGGTTAGTATTGATCACAGATACGTTTATCATCAGGAATCTAAACAATCTTATTATAAGCTTACGATGTAATATTGGGATGGTTTTCATTATCTCTCTGAGGCTCATGTTTTCTATTTTTGGTGTTGGGGGGTTGCTCCCAGAGAATTGAAGCCTCACGGTTATTGGAATCTGAGGGCATATGAACACATCTAACTTTCGTATACAGGTGATTAATCTCAGTAAACAAGGATCATCTTTCATCCCATCTGTGAAGATCAAATTACGATATGTTCAGAAATATCTTCAGATTGTCTCTAATATAATTATCAGAAATCTTTTAGTAATGATAATATCAATTATTTGATGGATACTAAGACTTTGTTAGGTAGTATTTCTGTTACTTGCAAGACATAACCATGTCGTTTATATATGATAATGCACGGACTATGGAAATGCATTCGTCCATCCTATGTTCTGTGATATTCAATCACTTGTAATTTTATTGTCACCTGCTAATCTTGTTGACTAAAATTAAATTTTAGTATTCAGTATATTTAATCATTTATGGCTTGCAATCTTTTGTTAGCTTTGCTCAAGCTGCAGCTGCAGCACAAGCTGGGCCGTGTCAGGGTAGGCACTTACCTTTGTGAGTGATTTCCTTCATTTGCAAGCTGGATTCGCCATATCAATGGTGGTTATAACTCTTTTACAGGACTGGTCTCGCAATCATTCTGGGGACTCAGAGATAGAAGCTGCTATCAAAAGAGGAGAGGATCCTGGACTAGCTTTGGTCAGTTATGAGATACGTTGAATGTCTTATCCTAATTTCACATTAACAGCATAACTCAGTAGTTAATATAATACCAACCATGTTGTAGGTGACAAAGGCTTATAGCTACATACGCAAATATGGACATAAATCAAAATTGATGGCAGCTGCGGTTAGGAACAAGCAGGATTTATTCAGTCTCTTGGGGTAAACACTCTAATTCCACTCCGATTACATGCTCCTGAAAATACAAGCATCTAATTTTGACTTCTTCAACATTTAAAATCAGCTATTCTTATCGCATTCCACTTCTTGTTTAGGGTTGACTACATTATTGCACCAGTAAAAGTATTGCAGTCTCTCAAAGAATCCACCACTGCTCCTGATGATAAGTACTCTTTCATTAGGAGGCTATCCACTGAATCTGCTGCTAATTACAATTTCAGTGATGAAGAGGTTTGCCACTCTTTCTACATTTCTTATTCTTTATCACTGAAATTAATTTAGAGGCTCACTGCTTGATCTATAAGATATCTGGACAGAATACACCAATTATATGACGTGGGATTACTCTTTATTGTCAGCTTAAAAGGTGGGACCAACTAAGCCTTGCATCGGCAATGGGTCCTGGAGCTATGCAGCTCCTGGCTAATGGACTGGAAGGTTATACTAATCAAGCCAAGAGAGTCGAGAAACTATTCAGTAAGATCTGGCCACCTCCAAACGTTTGAAACTGGTTTTGTAAAAGTATGGACTCTTCTTTCTCTGATTAATAATAAGATTCCTATGGAAAAAGCATTTCTATTTTTCTTTGGTACTAGCTTTGTTCTTGTAAACAGTGTTAATTAGTTTTCAAATCCTTTCCCAACCATGATGGACCAATGGATGTGCTTGCGCCCTCTTCTCTGCTTGATGCCTATTCTAGTATTTTGTTCCTTACGTGGGATTTATCACGTATCCGGTATCCACCAGATTGGAGTGGTGTACGAATCTGTTCATAAAAAGTTCTTCCGTGCCAGGTATATATCCCGAGCGAGGGAAAGAACTTGACCACTCTTCGGCTGCTCAAATTGGGACGACCCCGTTTGTTTTCATCTGTTGCTGGTGTTTTGCATTCATAGCAATCTTGACCACTCTTGAGTGTTCCCACTGAGTTGGATATCTTATATCCATCCAGCTCTTATCATATTCATCCCATCTCAGATTGCTAATGTGAAAGTGTGACTAATGTTGTATCAGGGCTTTAGAGTCATGCGCTTTAAGGTTTAATATGGGTTTTAGAGTATGAATATATATTCAAAACTAATATTATCTGCTTATAAAAAGGACATGTAGAAAACTTTGAGAGGGAGAAAAGAAGAAAAAGAAAATAATGAGATTCATAGAAAGAGAGGTTATGAGAAGATGCAGCACATGATCGAAGGAAGTCTGAACTAGTTAAAAATCTTATGTTTTTCTTACTTCTTTCTCTATTTTGAATTTACTGTTAATTTTTCGAATTCCAATATAATTACTCGATTAATTATTATTCGATTTCTTGAATACGTTATCGCCACAGCAAATACCAACTTCCAGTCCTTAACATGTTGCTAATAGATTCTAGATCTCTCTTGCTTGCGTTGACTCTAATTTGCTGGATGTTATCTCAGACTGGTCTCAAATCACAAATATTCTTTACCGTCTTGGTCCACAAAAAATGCACATGCTTATCTGAGAGAAAAACATGTGGTCTTAGAAGCATGTGGGAATGGGACAACATGAATAATTCAGATCCACATTATTTAATGCAATTTCAACGACATTATTAGATGTGATTATAGTTTTTATTAGTTTTGTTTCCCCCTCAATTATGAGACTTTGTGAAGAAGACGACAAATCACTCGCAGCCTCCAGAATTGGATTGAGCCAGCATATGCAAACGTGTCCAATCCTAATTATCTCCACCAAATATTTTATTATAAGAAATTATATATATATATATAATATTAACAGCAAAGAAAATGCATTAAATACGTTTGGCGACAAAATCATATGAAACTTTATTTTCCAACACATAAAATTTTTCTAACATTCATATACATAAAAACCGGTCCAACCACGTTTCCCAGTAAAAAGTAACTGAGTAAATATTTTCACTATATATAGCCGTAGGGATTAGGAATTTTTCTTCCCCACATAATCTCCCTCTCATCTGCCTCTCTGTCTCTCTTTTCTCTCCTGCCAAACAGGAAAAAGCAACCAATTAAAGTCGAGATATAGCTTAATTTGTATGTTACCATTATATCCATATGGTCATGAATTTTAGCCAGTACTTTTCCTCTTCTACTCCGATTCCTCATCATGATCGCGAGGATCCTCCACTTCCTTCCTCCTCCTACATTCCTCTCCCCCATGGAGGCGAGACCGCCGGAAATGATCCGGCCACGCCGCCACCAAAACAGGCCCTGCTGAGAAATATCCTTCTGTGCATTTTCGGGCTTCTGATGCTCGGTTTGGTGGTCGCCATCGCCGGTAAAAATGGCCAGGTGGGCAATGCAGACGTGCAAACTGGATCATCTTCTAAGTCAACATATCAGAATCCGATACCATCGGAGAACTTGGGCTCGGTATCGCGTGGGATCTCAGCCGGAGTATCGGAGAAGGCCAACTGGGAATTTCTCCGGTCGAATAGTGCCCCGTATTTTCCATGGACAAATAGCATGCTGTCCTGGCAAAGAACATCTTTCCATTTCCAGCCTGAAAAGAATTGGATGAATGGTTAATATATTTCTTTTTTACCCTTTTTCTTATTCTTCTTTCCTTAATTACCTCTTCACTTTGTTATGTAGTCCCGGACAGAACACGTGGTTGTTGGAATTTTCTTAATGATAGTTGGTGGTTGGTCTTTGGTCGTAAAAGTGTTCCAACTTTACAAGGAAGCTAATCAATAATTTAGAAATACAAATCCCATACGCATGTACATATTAGGAATTCTAATTACTGTTCATATTATTTTTCTTGTACTGAATTTCTCTTGTTTATGCTTTTTGCATGCAACCATCAATACATCCATTTGATTGATTGGGGAATCTCCTTCACTGTACTTCAGATCCCAACGGTAAGAACATGTTTTTTTATTTTATTTTAATGAATTAATTGCCTAATCATGTTTTATTTCTTTACTAAATTTAGATAAAATTTAAATAAATCATCCAAAATTTGTTTAAATTTAATCTTTTTATCGTTTTCTTGAATTATTTTCAAATGACATGAAAAAAAAAAAAATTTGAAATAAGAGTTAGAATCCATGTAAATGATGTTTAAACTAGATTGATTCATAGTTAAAATAAAATATTTACAATACAATGGAGGAATAAGATCATATATATTTCAAGAACCAATCTTTTTTTTGGGTTTTAAATTGTACAACAGGTCCATTATTTTACAAGGGATGGTACCACTTCTTCTACCAGTACAACCCAAACGGCGCCGTATGGGGGGACATAGTGTGGGGCCATGCTGTCTCGATCGATCTAATCCACTGGCTCCACTTGCCACTTGCCATGATTGCGGACCAATGGTACGACTCAGACGGCGTCTGGTCCGGTTCCGCCACCATCCTCCCCGACGGCCAAATCGTCATGCTCTACACCGGTTCCACCAACTCCGCCGTCCAGGTCCAGAATCTTGCTTACCCGGAAGACCCGTCGGACCCGCTACTCATCAACTGGGTCAAATATCCAGGCAACCCGGTCCTCACCCCGCCTCCAGGGATCCATTTCAAGGACTTCCGTGACCCGACAACCGCTTGGTTAACGTCCGAAGGGAAATGGAGGATCATAATCGGGTCAAAGGTGAATAAAACGGGCATTGCTTTGGTCTACGACACAAAAGATTTCAAGACTTACCAGCTTTTGAGTGGTGTCCTTCATGGTGTTCCTGGGACCGGGATGTGGGAATGTGTCGACTTTTTCCCTGTCTCGAAAGAAGGTGCAATTGGGCTGGACACTTCGGTCAATGGGCCTCAGGTGAAGCATGTAGTGAAGGCCAGCCTTGATGATGATAGACATGATTACTATGCAATTGGGGATTATGATGATAAAACAGGTAAATGGGTCCCAGATGACCCGACGATTGATGTGGGTATTGGGTTAAGGTATGATTATGGGGTGTTTTATGCGTCTAAGACCTTTTATGATCACAACAAGGGAAGGAGAATCTTGTGGGGTTGGATTGGAGAATCTGACAGCGAATTTGCTGACATCAAGAAGGGTTGGGCTTCTGTTCAGGTACTTGGACACCTAAATTATAAGATTAGTTACAACTTAGTGTACTCGCTTGAATGGTTATTCAGTTTATTCCCTGAAAAATCAAAATGCAGTTTTTGAAAGTTGAATTTAACACTTACTAATGAGAGCTATGTGTAACTAATTAACTAATTATTGTTGTGTGGAATATAAAAATGGGAATGATTTTGGGGCAGAGCATTCCAAGAACAGTGGGATTGGACAAGAAGACAGGAACCCATTTACTACAATGGCCAGTTGACGAGGTGGAGAGTTTGAGACTAAGCAACAACGCATTTGAAAAGGTTGAGGTCAAAGCAGGATCAATAGTGCCTCTTCACGTTGGAACAGCAACGCAGCTTGATATCTTGGCTGAGTTTGAGATAGACAGGGAAGTCTTGAAAAGCATGAAATCTGCAGAAAATGCACTAGGCAGCATAGAATTCAGCTGTGGAAACAGTAAAGGAGCGGCCGAACGTGGAGCTTTCGGGCCATTTGGTCTTCTTGTTCTTGCTGATGAAACCTTGTCCGAGCAGACTCCTGTTTATTTCTACATTGCTCAAGGGAATGATAGCAATTTTAAGACCTTCTTTTGCACTGATCAATCAAGGTAACTTTTGTCATAATCTGATAGATTCATTTGCTCTGATTTGGTTTAAATGCATTTTTAATACATGCCAATAATTCCTTGAAGGTCTTCTAAAGCGACCGATGTTAATAAGCAAATTTACGGCAGCTTGGTTCCAGTACTTGAAGGCGAAAAGCTTTCCGTAAGGATACTGGTGAGTTTTAAACAATTGAAGAGATGTTTATTAATATATATGTTAAGTGAAAACTAATTAGAAGGTTTTGAAGCTGATCATGGGGAATGATGTTGTATATGCAGGTGGATCATTCAATAGTAGAAAGTTATAGTCAGGGTGGGAGAGTATGCATAACATCACGGGTATATCCGACAAAGGCCCTATATGGAGCGGCTCGGGTTTTTGTATTTAACAATGCTACTGAAACTAGCATCACCGCTTCGATCAAAGTATGGCAGATGAATTCTGCATTTATACACCCATATGATGAGAACTATCACGTGAACAAGAGAAGAAGAAATTGATCGTGTTCTTCAATTTTTTTAGGCCTCTTGATTATTATACAGTGCGGTCACTATTTGATCAGTTGCAGTATGGAAAAATATGATGCCTGTATATGGACTAATGCAGAATTGTTGCATTGATTTTTCTTCATGAATGCTGTATTATCAAAATTTTCATTGTTTTATAAAAATTGAAACAGCTGGAGTTGTTCCCATACACTTAGGACACTGTCCAGTAACCACTGGCTCTCTATTGCTGTTTAGGCTTGCTAATAAAGTTTAGACCTAGGCCAACTTTCAGAAACACTGTTAACTACCCGATTCCGGGAAGTGTAAGAGTTTCGAACATGACGGTTTGTTTGCAGCATCCATAAGCTGTATAGATTGGATAATTAATTATATGATCTACATTAAATATATGGTGATTATTCATCAAAATAATGGTAGAAGGTAGTCTCATAATTTTGTGATTACCTTTCCTTTGCAATTGGATCGATCGCAAGACAAGACATACATTCATCTGTCTTTGGTCAACATTGACACTACAGCCGCTGCACAATATGTATCGTGAATGAGACAGAGATATGTACGTAACGAGCATTTTGTGAATGTCTTATGCATTCAAACGAGTAACAACAAGTAACACCATATACTAACAACAAGCATTGTTACTAACAAGTAACAAGTACTTTATGTGTGTAACATTCAAACGAGTCAATATGTGTTCCTCCTACTATTTTAAAACCTCTTGGGATTTCTGCTAATAGGTGCTAGGGCCTCTCTAAATTAAGTCTGTGATTTATAAGATTTGGTGGAAAGTTGAGCTATTAGATGATATATGTCCCCCTATATGTCTCTCTAACCCGGATGAGCTAATGTGGCCGCTATGGAGGGAGGCTGTTTACTAAGGTCAAGTTGGGTTACAGACACATCATCAAAAAGCAATATTTTCAGAAACAATACCAGATTTCAGCTCCTTCTAAACCTTCTACGTCCCAGTATACAAAGGATGGTAATCTGAAATTTAATTTCTCGATAAAAATTATAACTCTTTTTAGAAGGTAGTTAATTTTTAATTTATTAAATATTAATTATTTAAAATAATTAATAATATATAAATAAATTAAATATTAAAATAATATATTTAAATTTAATAATAAAATTTTAAATTCTAAAATAATACATTATACTTCTTATAGTTTTTATTCGCTATTTTATAACTTCATTTTACTTCATTCTTATTAAATTAATGTCCCTTAAATCTCTTATATATTATTAATATATTTTTATTTATTTAATTATATTACTTATGTATTATATTAAATTAATTATATATTATATTGTTAATATTTTATTAATCATTTTTAAAATTTATTTTATTTAAAATTAGATAAATAATAAGTTCGATCTAGTATATTTATATTTTATAACTCATTCCATATCTCATCCTTATTTTTTACCCTTTAGACACAGACACGTATACATGGACCAACCCGTACCCAATCTATGCCGGGCCGGCCCGTTCTGCCACGTCTAATCAACATTGGGGTTACAGAGTTTATTCATCATGAAGAAAATTCTCTCTTAGCAAAAAGTAACCCAAAAAGTAAATTGTGACGCCACTTTTCTTGATTCTGGTTCTTTGGTTTGGTGTGGGGGATGTGGTTAGAAATCATCTTGGTTGCTTGTTAGGGATTGCAGGAAAGTCTTGTCTGGCTTCTTCAGTGGGAGTGGCTGAAGCTCTTACCCTTGGTGAAGGTATTCGGCTTGCTAGGGCTTTGGGTCTTAAAAAAGTTACCTTTGAGGGTGACTCAACTATGATATATGGGAATTCAGTGCTTGGGCGTGTTGTGTCAGATTAGCAAGCTGAAGCTGTGGTCTCTGAACTTAGGTCTTTGTTTCATAGTTTTGATGATTCAAAACTCGTACAGATCAGGAGATCAGCAAATCGCGCCGCCGATTGGGTCGCGTCCAGTGCCAGGCGGGGGATGTGCCCTGATGCTCCACTTTTTTTTTTTTTTTTTGGTGATCTGGTGCTCTCTTCTTCTTCGCCGTCGGTGGAAAAAGATGCTGTGGGTATGGGCTGATTCTTCCTGTCCCTTTCTTTTTGGTCTTCATATTGTCAATTTAAAGAGCTTCATGGATCTCCATCTTGGTTTCACGGTTGGCATCTGATAGGGTTTCACTGTTCGAAGTTGGTTTTAGCTTGGATATGCTCTTGGGCGTTTAGTTTGGTCGAAGATGTGTCTGGTTTCTTGATTGGGTCAGCTTTGTCCCCCTCATTTTTCTCTTTCTTTTTGGGTTTTGGGCGTGCTTTGTTTTTTGCGGGGCCGGTGGATTGTGGTGGTTGTGGGCCTTTGCGGTGGTTGTTGGGCTGGTTTGAGTTGTGTTGTTTTCTTATTTTTCGAATTTTATTGTCGGTTTCATTTTTGTTTTTTTTTTCTTCTTTTTAGGTCGGAATTTGTTTTTACGAAATTATCCGCTTTTCTCTCGTAATAAAATCCATATTTTTTATATTAAAAAAAGATACATATAATTTCACTTCATTATGAGCCCATTCATTTATCTCAAATGGGGAAGAACATCACCACTTTTGAAGTTATGCTCGGAGAGTGTTTATAGGCCATATATTTTATATTTGGCGGATATAACTAATTAGTAGAAATGCAAATTCAAGATTATGTTATGATTAGACATTTTATAAACATTATTGATAGAAGACCTTAAATGATTAACTGATACTTAATTAAAAGCAGTAATTGAATTTCGAGGAAATTTAGAAGTTATATATAAATTATACATTAAGTATTAAGTAATATTCAAGCTTTCTAACAAGCTAAAATGCATTTGGACCTGATGATCATCCAGAAATCATATCAAGGCTAGCTGCCTCCATCCGAACTCGATCCAGTTGCTAATTAATGGGGGAGATACCCAAATGATTAGCTGAATTGAAAATTCCATCCCTCATAAGCATACCGTCCTCTCCTTCCTACACAAATCCATTACAAAAACCAAACAATAAACCATACAGCGCCTAGAACTTGTACAAATCATGATACAACATATATATATATATATATATATATATATATATATATATATATATATATATATATATATATATAAATATATTTATTTATATATAAATGAAGGATCAATCCTGATTAGTGCAGGGAATAGCTAAGTAGAGTACCTGGAGCATAGTTGTCTTCTTGGCAGCAACCTGGTCAGGCATGAGACCAAAGTGAATGTGTGGGAAGTGAGCCCACTGCAACCCAACGTAGAAACAAAACATTGTAAACAGCCTTATTTATCGGATTACAATATCTAAATAAATATTATTATATTATATGTAATACATTAAAAAGAAGTGAAATAAAACCCCTAATTAGTTCAATATTACAGATTCGTATATATTATTACATTCTTAGCTGCGGCGCTAAAAGCTTCCCGGTGGGATATATCGGGATTCACAGCCTTGATGCGTTGGATCTCGTCCCTGAAATAATAATAATAATAATAATAATAATAATAATATTGTAATGTTTAGCTATCTCCAATGTTTTAGTAAGAACATTATTGAGCTTTAGACATTATAATGTAATTGTAATGTTTAGCTGCCTCCAAGGTTTTAGTAAGAACATTATTGAGCTCTAGACATTAGAATGTACGTATTTAAGTCAATCATTGATTGATTACTCACTTGATGAAGCGGTTGTATGCAGAGGGAACTCGCTGTCTTTTCTCCGGAGCTGAACATTTATATATGGAAACATAAAATAGATACATCATACATACATGCATACTAACATTGATATAAGCTTATATAACAGTATATATATATATATATCAAAACGTACATAAAGGATCAAAAGAAGTCAAAAGCAAAAATGGGTGCCTGATTAGTAAAATTAAAAAAGATTAGAGATTAATCTGCGGAGAATTGAGGGGATCGATCACATAATTAATTTCCAAAATCATGTAAATCCAACAGGCAACAGCTTCCGTCCCTTGGATTTTGCCTGTGTTCTTTTCACCATAAGCGTTCTAGCTAGATCCCTAAATGCCAATGTATATCTTTCTGCCTCCATCAGAAACAAATCAAAATTAGGGTCATAGCTAGAAATATATATATGATTCAGTACCCCCCTTTTAATCATTATTATTACTTTTTTGTTTTTATGTTTTAGATGGATTCAAGAGGATCAGGTGCATGCTGTCAACACCTACCTGGTTTTGGTGCAAGACAATCGCAAATCTTTTAGCTAGGGTTCTTGCTAAAGAAAAACCTAGGCAACCGGCATGGTGAGTACTGAGGATCGCATGTTTACTTCAAATTAACGCATAAACGGCTAGAAAATTCATAGAACAACTCAGTAGTTGGAAAATCTGGATGTCAGTTAGGGCATCCTAGCCATGTAAGTACTCAGGGCCCTTTTAAAAAAGAAAAAAAGTAGTCAAACTGTATTAATGCATGTAACATAAAACATATTAAGAGAGATAAGATCGACAAAATATGGAACAATTTAGTAATTCATGAGTCTCACGTCTGTTTATGACTGGAGGTGATCGCGGGAGCTCTTGATGATGATCTGCTACTCCTCCACGAGGCGGCATTGTGAAATTATTTGCAGTCATCTGGCTCAACAGAAAGTTGGGTACTACTGGGTTTGTGATCATATACTGATCTTCCTGCAATATATTACAATCATACATCAAATTAATTTCACTAAACACTGCAAGGGAAAATCAAATTCAAGCATTAGAAACCAGAACAAGTTTTTCTATGAATTAATCTAAGTGGCTCTAATATAGGTGTACACATGAATTTTTATATAGATGAAGAAGTAAATACCAGGAGGTTATGCGAGTTAGGAGAGAAGAAATTAGAGTGGCCAAGCGGGTGAAATTGATTAGTTGGAGAAGGCAGAAGAAGACCGCGCATGTTCACCGGAAGTAAATTGGAGCAGTGGCCGCATCGGACAGTCACGGTCTTGAACAAGCTGCTGCAAGGCACGCTCACCTGAAGCAAAATAAAATTAGAAACCCTAATTTAGTAAAGATTTCATACTGTAGAGAAAAAGAAGCTAGGAGAGAAATGAAATTCGACAAGAAAATGATGGTGAAGTAAATTATAATACAGCAAGGACAGTGTCACAGATGGTGCAATGGACATAACAGAGCTGCTCGGTGGGAGGTGGAGGCAGGTGGTGGTGGTCCAGTTGAGACAAGGTGGGAGCTGAAGAAGAAGAGGATGAAGATGACATTTTTTTTTTCTTTCTTTCTTTCTTTATGGGATTCAACGATCTCTAGATTTTTCGTGAGTGATAGATGATTGGTTTGGATTTGATTGACTGATTGATGGGATTGATAGATTAACTTCCACCTTGAATCTGCTTTTTGAGTCCTCGATTATTATGTGTGAAAGAAAGGAGCTGAGAGAGAGAGAGAGACAGGGTGGTCACAAGGCAATCTGTTTGGTCCGTATATATACAATAATAATAATAATATAGCATAAATCAGCGAAAGGCCCAGAGAAGAAGCTCTCTCTTTTCTTTTATCTGTGACTTTTATTAGACTTATTTACATGTCAAGTACACATACGCATGTATGCATCGTATATCGTATAGTACTATACCATATCGTACATACTTGTTAGTCAATACTCCATTAGAGCATAATATAAGATTGTTTTCCTAAGCTTAAGCTTTTTGATGTACAAATGACCATATAGCTTTTACGAGATCGTATATATCTGAATGTGTGAGTGGATGCATGTATGAATATGATATGTAAAACATGTTTTAGCCCATGTTCATCGTATCAATACGTGCGGTTGGCATTCCCAATGCTTAAGAGAGAGATGAGTTGTAGCGAGAGAGGCGGTAGATGTGGGAGAGAGGAGCAAGAAAGGGACGTTTGCATGGGAGTGACATAGCTTTCACACTCTCACCTGTTGCTTTCACACGTTGTGGAGTAATAGAGGCCTTTGTCTTGTGCTCTCTCTCAACGTGGTTTAACGCCCCTTCCCCGTTACAGTTTCACTCTACTTCCAAAACCCCACTAAATTGATTCCTCCCTATGATTCTCCCTTTTACCTCCCGGGCAATAAGCCCCTAGATCACATGCATGCAGGCCCTTCCCCCACCTCTTCCTCCTCCTCCCGCTTCCGCCTCCTTAGGGCGCCTCTCCAGTCTCCACCACCTGTTAACTTGACATCCCAACACCATCATAACCTAATCATTCCAACTTTTTGATCGTTTTCTATTTCATGACAAAAAATGTATATACCTATTACTTACACTTTTTTTTTTTATAAATATTTTCTTCTATATATAATTTAACTTATTGGGCGATTTGACCACTCATTCTCTTCCCCACTTCTCTTTCACATCAGAGATATTGATCAGATACATAAATCAAAGTGATCAGTAAAAACTGCCCTTTCTTACCACCTTTGTCCTTTCCTAAACATGTAACCTGCTTTAACATATGTTAACTAATTAGGTTACAAGTCTTACACCACACTGTCACATGTACACACCATGACTAGCTAGCTCTAATCCAAAAGCTCTATCTCCAGCGTTTTCTTCACAAATATTGAAACCCTAGCTACCCCTAACTTACATGAAAAGGATGGTTTTGATCAAACCCCTTCATATTTATCGAATTAATTTTATGTTTCAGCATGGGGCAATAAAGCCTGCTTGCTTGCTGGGCTTTGGCATCACTTTTCCCCAAAAAATAAAATAAGTAGCTACCTCTATCTCATTCACACTTCTTCATTAATAGCCGAATGGGGGAAAAAAAAAATTTGGGATCATGTGTAACGACTCGTATGCAAAAACTATTTAAAGTAGTTGATAAATGGGGGGAAAAAGTTATAAAAGTCCTCGTAGGCCTTTTACAGACCATCAATTGTGTGTCATATTCAAAATTTAAACCATAACCCATTTATAAACTTGTTGAAAATGAGAGTAAGCCTGGGAATCGGAGAAGCACAATTTGAATGATTCTGTGCCTTAAAAGATTTTGATGGAATTGAGATAAGAGTGTAATATATAAGGACAAAGATGGTAGATAAACCAAAGAGCCCTAGACTATTAGATAGACTTGATTGACTAAAAGTTGATCAAATACGACCGTAAATGATCTATCACTTATCATGTGATTGATCGATCTGATAAACTAGATTACTACAAAATTCCTTGAGAAGGTAATTTATTCAGGATTGAGTGCAAGAATGCCAGATCATTGAATTGGAATCCTAGAAAAAAATAAAAAGATAATTATTTGCAACCCATAAGAGATAAATAAAACCCCATCTCTTGTAACTTTAATGAATCTGGTGGTACGAACGTATGGTTGCACTGAATATTGATGGATGCATGCATACCATTTAATTAAATAAATCCAATTTTTTGTCCTGCTCGTACGAATTAACGAAGAAAGAGCTCTATGACTGTAAAAAAAAAAAAAAAAAAAGCCTGCTATGAGCTATTTGCTGGCATTGGTGGGGATCAATGAATCATATGAATATCTTAAATATTATAATATACATTTTTTGGGTGGAAATCGATAAAGTAGGAAAGCTTGAATGGTACTATCTCTCTGATCATGTCTGATTAGCCCTTCAATTTTTGAACAGATCAATGCTTCCTAAGTCCTACCTAGATCTCAACCCAGCTTCCCAGATTCTAATCACGTACGTACAAGTTTTTTTAAAAAGGAAGGGCGGTGGTGATTCCGGATAGGCAATTTATATAGTCCTTAGCCATTAGGACATGGAGAAGTGTAGTGTGTAGCTGACCATAAGAGTTGTCCGATCTATTAAATAATAGTAACTTTTTGAGCTTGATTTAAGTTCAAATTCTTTATATAATATTTGAAATTATATTTGAAATTTATTAATAATATTATAAATCCAATCATTCATCTCAAAATTAATAATTCATCATTAATAATATATAGAAAAATTCATCAAATTAAAAAAAAAAAAAAAAAATATATATATATATAGATAGATGATCCATAAAAGAGGAGATAGAGTGTAGAGCCAAGGGAACAGTGCTACCCTACAACTTTAATCAATCAATTTTACTAGTACTCATTGATCAACCCTCTTTACATCATATAGGTCAATTTGTTTCGATTAGCGAGGGCATTTATATAGGACAAATATTCATACAACTTGAATTGGATTGATTCGTTCGTTGACATGGGCTCTATTTTAACCTGTACTACTCTTGGTGCTTTTGTTGTCTACTTTGTTGTTGTTGTTGTTGTTGTTGTTGTTTTTTTTTTTTTTTTTTTTTTCTGTCTTGTCGATAGAGTAGTCGATTTGGTATCTTGTTTCATTGACACTCTGACTATATGATATGTATGTATGTATGTATGTATGTATGTATGTATGTATGTATGTATGTATGTATGTATGTATGTAAAGGGATGTTATATTTTGAGATTTAATTTTATTGCATAAAGGCTAAGACACCCAAAAAGGTTAGAATAAACCTTTTATTGCCTTTGTTTATTTTACAGCAGTTTTCCGACCCCAACACAATACTGACAAATAACAAAACACAAAGCCATTCTATTTATCTGATTATAAAAGAACAAACATTTTCTGTACACAAAACTCCACAGTCACGGATTAGTTTTTGATTTGTTGGAATTTGAGATAATCCCAAAAAACAAAAGATGGGATAAGAAACAATGAATAAGCAACACGCAATGTTAGAACTCAGCTGGGCCTATTTGTTTTGTTAGAACGCCCCTTCGGCTTCATACCGCCCATCTCTGTCTTACAGGCGATGCTTATATATGTCATGAAATTTGTTTGCGGAAATCGATGATCATTTTATTACAAATTACATTTATTTACTTAATTAGAATATAAAAATATTATTAGATGAACATGTCCACGTTAAACTGCGGTTAAAAGTTAACGGAAACGAACTACATATTTATAAATTGATTTTATATATATAACTAATTTCTATCGTAACAATTCAACCAAAAATCTCTCCATAATATATTCTACAGCTTTACGCAATGCAACTTCTATGATCAGTCCATGCATGCATGAAAACACGTCCAATCATTATGTCTGCTTGGGTGTTGTAATTTCGTGAAAGATAATTTCAATCTTTACTTGAGGATCGGTTAATTCGATTTTTTGATGGGAAGATAATGATTTTTATTTTATTTTATTTTATTACTTAGTTTTAAAATGATGAATTATAGATTTAAAAAAATCATTTTATTTTAATAGGAAATTTTTTTTTTATCAAAATATATATTTTTAGTAAAAATTATTTTAATTATAAATTTTATTGTGTTATTAGAGTAAATTTTAAAAAAATTTCAAGTTTAAACTATTATATTTTGATATATTCTTATTTTTATTTCTTATAAAACTAAATAATTACAAATAAAATTCTCATTCTCATTCAATTTCAACTTAATCAGTTTCATTATGTACATCAACCCGGATTGATATATACTTACTGTGTCTTTTTCTTAATTAAAAATCGCACTAACTAGTAATTAGTGTGCCAATGACATGTCAAACAATCAGAACAAGTTTGATTTGATCACTTCCAGATCAGATCAATTTGGGAACTCGACGTAGACGTCAAGAGATCAAATTCCCGACCAATTTCTTGCCTTTTTGATGATTCGTGATTCTCAAGCATGTTGGTCAGATAACTTCATTATCATGATCACGACGATGATCATTTAATTGATCGATGTTATTGCTGAGTTGAGATGCCACATATTTGTCCATGACTTGCCAATCTGTAACTTGATGATCATCGACAGATTCGTGAGCAAGTTTAGGGCTTTCTAGATGAGGAAGATCGTTAGGGAAACTAGAATCACCGAGGGGTGCTGCATGATAATCGTATTGCAACTGAAGCTCTTGCTTGCAGGGGTGATTCTGGTTCAGTAGTGATGCATTGTCAAATGCTGGCGAAATTCTCGCTGAGGAATGATGATTATGATGATGATGGATCAGTTCAGGAATGAGGTTCGAGATGTTGTCATGGCCGTGATCATACGAAAATGGTGTCCCGTAGTAGTCATCGAATCTGCACGCTGCTGTCGGCATCCGCTTCTTGAAAACCTTACACACAACCCATCCTTCTTCCTGCTACATATATGAAGTTCAACAATTAACACTTGAGCCTAAATTAAGATGGCATGGAAAATAGCCAGAAAAGGTGACATATTACTTACGGAAGTAAAAACACAAATAAATTTAGAAATGGTTCTAATCACTCTTCTAAAACTTGCATTTTGGCGACTCAGAAACGCATGTAAAGAGTTGTAGGTAATGATAATATAAATCATTCATTAGCTATTACAACAAGTTGTATACAGGATAAAGAACTAACGGATTGATTAATTGTACTTGCCTGAGAGGTTCCACTTTCAATTGTTTCTAGGCGATATTCATGCATGATCCAATCAGATTTTTGTCCATTGGGTGCTCTTCCTTTATAAAAGACCAAGGTTTTCCTCATTCCTATCAAGATATGTCTTGCGTAAATGGCCTTGTCTCTACCAGTAGCTTTCCAAAACCCGGCTTTCGTAGCTCGGTTCGTCCGAGTTCCGGTTGGGTACTTCTTGTCTTTGTGGCTAAAGAAATACCATTCACTCTGCCCTTCACTTCCTATTCTGCACAATTCTGACAAAACAATTTACCGAGCACGACAAACTTCTGTCAAGACCGAAAGTATATATGTAATTTAATTAACCTAGTTCGTACTTATTAAAAGAAAAAAATGTTATTAATTATGATAGGGGAAACAAACATTATGTATTTGACACATACCTAGAAGATCCCATGGCTCAATTCTATAAAGATTAACATCTCTTATGACATCAAGGTCAATCTTTTTGGCTGCAATTTTTTTTCGCAGGTAATAATCAACGAGTTCTTCATCTGTTGGATGAAATCTAAAACCTGGTGGTACATGCGGAAACATATTCATCTTCTGATCTCAATCTGTGTATTATATATGGATCCTGCATTAATGCCTCTACATTTCAGCTACATATAATCTGTGATTAGTTCTCTCAATTAATAATGATCTTCACAAAAACATAGTTAAGCCCGAACAGATAATATTGCATGTGTCGGCCGGGATTCTATGACTTTGAATTGGGATTTCCAGCACTTGCAATAGATGCAAATAAAAATCAGAAACCTTAAATCAATACGGCTCATGATTTGGTAGAAGATCATGAGTCTGATAACTTGAAATAAACTTAGCCTAAAGGAAGCAAGCTAGCTATCTATCATTTCTTAGATATATAATTATTAGTGTTAACTTGTCTCAAAAAAGAAGCATCGTCTAGATAGATCCATGATTTAATGAAAGTTAGCACATGAGATCAGATTATCCACAAATATATCAAAACATATGCACCTGTCCCAACAACTTGATTGATATTATTACACAAACAAAAAAGAGAGGGTTGATTCATGAAGAAGATCAAGAAGAAGAAGAAGATGTTTAATGATCGTGTTAAAAGAAGTGCAGTCAACCTTAAGATATGAGAAGTTGATTCTCTAGCTAGCTAGTGAGCAACCTAACCAACGTACGTACGTACATAAATCTCCCTCTCTATGATCAGATCCAGTCGAACACAATCAACCTCGTATCTACCCACCGATCCGATCCCGATGAGAAGAAAAGAATGAAATGAAATGGAAGAGAGAATGAAAAACGGAGAAGAGAAGTGAGAGAGGTTTGGATAATAATATATAAGAAGAAGAAGAAGAAGAGACACATGCTCTAATAATTATCAATCACTCTCATATTTGGAAGTGGAAGCTTGATTATTGCAAAAGCTCTGCGGGCGGAAAAGAAGGGGTGTGCTGATTAAAATGGCCTCTCTATCTAGCTAGAGAGAGAACGAGAGAGAGAGAGAGAGATCAAGGGCGAGACTTCACCATACCTGCCCGGGCACCAGCAATTGATTGAGATATGAAGATCGGAATTATTAGTGTTGTGCTATTGAACGAGAAAGAGAAAGAGAGGAACGATGTAATAATGAGACACAGACGGTCCTAAGAGTACTTGGATCAGTTCTTAAGCACCTAAAAATTAATACTTTTAGGACGGTTCAATTTCTTAAAGATAATGAAATTAATTATTATTTAAGGAATGAGAATGAATGTAAATGAAATCAATTATTTTAATTACATCGATTTGATTATATTAAAGAGTAATAAATAATAATTTTAATTTATTATGTTAATCTGTTTTATATATTCTGTGAGAATAAATTTGAATAATTATATATAAACTCAATAAAATTTAAATAATATATAAAAATATATCACGTAAGTTAATGTAAAATTTGATTTTAGTAGAGAAATTTTCCATATTAGAGATAAATAAATTAATATGGTTCTCTTGATTTTGATAAAATTCAATTAAGAAGATGAAAGTTATAATTAATTTTGATATTCTATTCCTATTTAGAAATCAAACTAGGTGCCCTCTAATATTTATTTATTTATTTATTTAATTATTTAATTATTTAATTATTTATTATTAGTTTTTCATCTCTTTGTTTAGGATGATGTTTTTATACATGTATATTAATGTATTCAAGTATTCATTCAACCATTGTTTCTTTCTTTCCAAACACCCTAATTAAGGCCAACTATATCCGAACCCTAATCAAACTTGTATACAAATTATCATCCATAATCAAGTAATTAACATAATTCCTTCACAGCCTGTATATATCTAGCTCAAGAGCAAGTATTGTTTTTTATCATCTTTGTCAATGAGAGTGAGAGTCCGTTGTAATGGACAGTGGACCCAACAGAACGGAATGATGTTTAGAGACAGTACGTGGCGGCTGATGGTCCGGCGTGGGCTACCCCCATGATCATTGAACTCACCCTTTGGGTGCAGTCACCGTTTGAGATCTGGGGCCCACCCCGTTATTTCTTTTCTCCTAGGCCCCACAACTCCATTGAAGCTACGGAAACACGTATCCCTCTCTGGTTGGTGGATGTCTGATGACTTGCACAAGAAATACGTATCAAGATTTCACACATGTATTAAATAAAAAGGCTGTAAGAGAAAACATTATAATAAATGATTAGAAAAACAAAATCGTGGCTTACTTTGTGCTTCCACTGCTTTGTCTCTACTTTTAATTTGGAGGACGTAGTAAGTATAGAAGTGAAGCAAAAGGTTAACACGTGAGCTAGTTGTCACTTGTGGTCCCCATCTCCTGCTTCCGTGGCACAATGAGGTAAGAAATAAATCTTTTCATCATCCAATTTTTCATAATTATCAGAATACAACATCAGTGAATTCAAGAGGTTGTCGAGTGCTAATGTCCAAGATCGGTTAGGTGAAATTTACTTTGAAATTTTGAGTTTAATATTATATAAAATTATCAGTTAATTTTAAAGAATTAAATATTATATAAATGATTAATTAAGTGTTATCATTTGAAACTACAGCTCATCTAAATATAGTGGTTTTGATCTTGACACTTCAATATTTAGGTGTCACTGTAATTTTGTAATTTAGAAAGAAAATGTAATTTTGAATTTTAACAATCAAAGGAGAGAAAGGTTGATAGGGGTCGAAATGCTAAAGGAAGATCTTATATGCAAACTCCTCAGAAAGGCATATAGGGAAAGAGGTCATAATCATGCAACTTGAAGTGGGGTAATTTTATTGATTCATGCGATATATATTGTGGAGTAACGATTGGGCAAACATGAGTACTACACGTAGGCCATAAGTTAAATCAATTGGCTCACATCTAAGATCATGTAGAAACTTATGTGACTGCTGACCATGTTTTTCATAGTACATATTGATATTATATATATGTCTTAATACATCATACATATTATACATATTATTTAACATCATCACTTCCACAAAGCATTTAATATCGCCACTTCCACGAGGTGAAAGTCAAAGACAGAACATGCTCGATCAATGCTCACCAGTTCCCGGCCAACATTTGCAGATGAACTTCACGTTAACTCAGATTCCTGCATGCATGCACTAATAATCCACTCAATTAGAAGACGGACAAGCTTTGAAAATGGATTCCGCCTTTAATTAACTCTTAACAAATTTGTACCACCGTCTCCGTCTGTATATACTAATACGCGGCGCCATGGAATCAACCTGGCAGCCATCTTCAGTGTCACGGCTCAACGTCATTGATTCTTCCTTAAAGCAATCATTACAAACCTAGCTAGCTAGCGAGAATTGCGATAGGTTGCTGAATGCTGGTCCATACGTAGAAACTAAGATACAGTAGAGGATTATACATTACGAGCTCTCTCTAGCTACTCTCTACATATATATATTTTATAAAGTAAAAAAAAAAAACACAATTATAGTATGTTGAAAAAAGTTCCACGAGTTGGGAGAGACAAGCTATACAACAACTGATTCGTCTTGGAGAAGTTACTTTGATTAATTTGAGGTGGTCCTGAAACTATCTATATGTACTACGCAATAACGGTTGCTCACATGCACATGCTACAGCAGC
Source organism: Coriaria nepalensis (assembly GCA_027186245.1). NCBI lineage: Eukaryota > Viridiplantae > Streptophyta > Magnoliopsida > Cucurbitales > Coriariaceae > Coriaria > Coriaria nepalensis. The sequence goes on from CP114486.1 coordinate 3,542,957, forward strand.
CTAAGATAAAGTAGCATAAACAAGGCTTCAGGCCCATTTTCTGTCATGACTGAAGCAGGTAGTAGTTAACTGCAGTTAGAAATACTAAAATAAGGCCCAGATTACAGTTTGAGTTCAGGTGCAAGCCCTGGTAAGGCCCAAACAACTGTTCTGCATCATGGTGTTGACTTTGTCACCAGTGAAGTAATGGTAGGTAGCCGGTGCACGCCACTACAGTAATGCCATAAGTATAGAAGCAAAGTGTTATAACTTTCCATGCATGTCGTTGTCATATTAACATTTTGGCAAAATACCACTTTTTTTTAATCGTTTTGTCATGAAATTTCACGTCATAAACATTCCTTTTACCTTCATATGCTCAAATTCAGCATGCTCACCTGTTTTCCAACCGCAGCTACGTGTGTGGCTGACTTTTATAGAGAGTCTGATATGATATCCGTCTTCGCCAAATGGTCCCACCATTAATTAATGTCTTAGATTTTGTTTTTGACTTTTCAGACGACGTGATCAAATGTAATTTCTCATCTTTCTAACAGTCAAAGTCCGTAGCACTGTCCGTACTTGTATGGGTAAGAAAAATTCAAGCAAATGACTTGTAGATGGGGATGATGGTCAACTTTCTCGAACTTTGATATTATTAAATAAATATGTAACGTTAATGGTGGAGTTATACGATACGTAGACATTAGTATCTCAACTCGATTTGCTAATTCCTATTATCAAATTTGTTTCAATCACAGGTAACCTTAACAAGTAATTAAAAGCCAGATTAAGAATTTAATCAAAGCGAAGAAGATTAATTAACTAATAAATAATGACACTTACGTCCTTAGCCCTAAAATCCCCTTATTCACAATCTCTTTCATCGTAAGCCACTACTACTGCCCAATTTCAATATTTTAATAAGACCAGTTTAAATAAAATCATTTACCGTAAAATTAAAGTTATTTAGTTGAATATTTTAAAATTTATTGTAATAATATATCGTGATTTTAAAAAAGAGATAATTTATATTTATTTTTTATTTTTTAAATTAATTTTTAATAATTATAAACATATTTTTAAAATTTTTAAAATTATATTTTTAATTTCTTTTTTTAATTTTTGACCGTCGCTTTGCTGTCACGGCTGGAAATTTTTTTTTTCAAAAGACAGAGATTAATTATTAAGAAATAAATTAAAAATATATTTTTTTAATATTTAATAATAGTTTTTTTATAATTATTATAAAATAAATTATTTTATTATAAAATATTAAATTATCTCTATGACAAAATTATTTTTTTCAAAACACGTTTTCCAAATTATAGACAAACAGCGCCGTTCATTTCGAATAAACCGCGTGACAAGTGCCGACCATATCCTTATTCTCTCTTCCACTTTCTGCCTTTTCTTTTTTTTTTTTTTTTTTTTTTTTAAATTTTTATTTTAAGAACCTCATTCCTTATGCCCAAATCCATGTCCCTTCCCCCTCTTATAAAAACCCATCACGAACATATTTTTAACTTACTGTACATTTTAATCAATCAGTTAAACTAAGCTCAACCCATCTCAGAATTAACACAGATTTTTGTTTTCTATACTAAGATGCTAAGAAACAGAGGTGTTAGGCTGCGACACAAGCTGGTCAAGATCTCGACATGGGTTCTGAATCAACCCAGAAGAAAATGCTTGAATCCATTGGCCAAGTTCTTTACATTAGCACGGTCTCTGCAAAATGGAGCTAAGAGACTCTGTTCTTCTTCTTCTTCTTCTTCTTATTCCAAACGGGTTGGTTATGTCCGGGTGGGTAATGACCACTTTGAAACCGAAGTGATAAAGGCACCAAAGGGGCACTTAGCTGTATACGTCGGAGAATCAGAGGATGAAACGCATAGATATGTAATGCCTGTTTTATACTTCAATCATCCCCTGTTTGGGAAGCTGTTGAAAGAGGCAGAGAAGGCATACGGGTTCAATCATCAGGGTCGAATCGTTATACCGTGTGAAGTTTCCGAGTTTGAGACGGTGAAGAAGAAAATTGCAGCGTCTGAACGTAATCACCGGCGAAGTTGGAGGCATCGTCGGCGTCGGTTAATCTCTAGCGACGGGTTTGGAGATAGAGACTAGCAGTGAAGGCTAGAAGTGAAAATTTGGTCAAAAACCATCAAAAAGTTTAAAGCTTTTCTTCTTTCATGTGCGTTGTTTACTTTTACAAACACGTTAGTGATTAGAATTCTATAGGAAATGGAAAGAGGGCTTTAATGAAAATATAGGGGCCCCTTCCATGATCATATTGATAAGTAGTTTCATGAGCTAAAACTTGTACGTTAAATGAATGGATTCACTGACGATAGGAAAAGATTGTAACTTGAATTGACTCGTGATATTCCAACATTCAAATACGAAATCAGATGATTTGTGAAAGTATAATTCTTCTACCTGTTTGATATGAATTGTTGAACTTGTCTATCTGACATGAAGTGTTGAACTAGAGTCAACGATTGTGTTTTTTTTTTCTTTCTTCTTTTTAATTAATGAAAGAAGAATCCCAAATTAAACGGAATGATGGAAATCTGGAAGAATCCCAAGTAAGAATAATTGGCAATGCATCTTAAGATGTGGTGGCTCCAGCCATGGAGAATTGAGATAAGCAAGTGGAATAAATCACTTCCAATGGGAGAGCATCAGAAACCTCTGTTCTTGTATCTTGTCTTAGAAATCATGTTTTGGGAATAAACCCCATAACATTCCTCTATACCTTGCACCTACTTGGAGATGAAAGAATCTTACCAAATATATTCCCAATCCTCCACATATTCTTTAAGAATGATATGCTTTCGTTTCTGGGTTTCAAGCAAATTCACTTGGTTAAAGTGGAGAGGAAGAAAAAAGATTTAACTTTAAACAGAGCATCCAATTTGCATATGCATGTATACATAATTTCTTTTGGTAACTAAACAGAGGACAACAGTTGGTTCCTAGTTCTTACTACAATCTAGGATTTTGCATAATGACAGAATTGAACATTAATTATTTATGTCCTCCTATCCTATATAGCAAACATTTTATACAGATTTTCCCAATTTTTTGTTTGCATAATCAAGCACTGAATCCTTGATTTGAAGGGTGTAAAAGGCCAGCATCATGGCCTTTACAAGCTTCCTTGCAAGCTTCTTCCATGGAGTCCTGGGAGATGCCGGCATTGCAAATGTTCCCGAATGCCCGCATATGTTTCATACCGTACTGTGTAAGGGACCCGCAATGCATCTCAAATACTCGAACCTGGTCCATTAGAAAAAAAAAGTTGATTTTGATCGAACCAATTGACTTTTAATCTGAAGTACAGAAGAGAAGAAGATTATCTATGAAGCTTTGTCGGTTACCATTGATTTAAGGCATTTCCAATCATCAACAAGGGGTAAACCGGGCCTTCTTACAGAAGCAAGAATGGAGTGAGATTTTCCTGGGCCAAACAGGATCGTTCCTATCAATCTTATGCTGCTGTCTAAATGATCTCTGTGCCTCACTGTCTCCATTATCTGGTCCATGATATGTGTCTTCTTTTCTGATTCGTCTTCGGCTTTTTCATACTGAAGCAACAACCGTAAAGAAAATATTTACAAATTAGAGCCAAGAACGAATGAGGAAACTGAAGAGTGAATCTCACCATTTGCCAGAGGAACCAAAGCTCTGCATCTCTCTGGTTAACAACGTCCATTTGCTCGTAAAGATGGCCATTGAAAGGAGGGAAATTAGCCGAAGCTGGGTCAAAGCCTTGGTACAAGTAGAGCTTCTCAGCTGTTATGCTTATGTTCCCGTATTCCATCACATGGGACCCCATACTCTGGCCATTCACCCTTGATGTCCGATTTTTAACCTGCACATGATTGTTAAACACTTGCATTTCATTCCATCTTTCTTCTGAGGAATACATATAATAATTATAATAGTAAGAATAAATATTCGGATCTTGCCGTCTTGTACTGTTGTTTAATTGTTTCTCTCTTCAAATTGTGGGTCTCACTGCAATGTACATTAAGGTTCAGAAGGCAATTGAATGGCCATAGGCTTAAACTCATATCTAAGTAGCAATGAGCTAAGAGGAATGAATACCTATCCTCCATCCAAGCAACGCTATAGAGATCACCTAAGCATGTAATATATTCGGCTGGGGGAGAAGGTTCCATTCCGGGACAGTAAGTTCCGAAGCTACTCTCTTGCGCATTTGATGCGGTTGTCACGTAAATGTCTAGATCTTTAGGCATTATGCCCTCGAAAACACTCCCACTTTCGCATGCTTCTATATATAAAACCTGCATAATGGACATTTAAAAAAAAAAAATTTTTATTTTACATCACAAACATACATTCTAGACATCATAAAAAGAACAAATCGTGGCATCATAAAATATTTACCATCTCTTTGTAGCCCTTGGCCTCATGTTTCTTCTTCAATACCTTAATGAAATCGGAAGCGTAAACATAAGGCAGATTTGGCATTCCTGTAATTAATATAAGCTCAATCTTCTTCCGAAAACATTGTTTAGATACTCTGTCTAATTAGATGCCATCACAATACTATACATATCACAGTGGGGGGAAAAAAGACATGACTGACCAAGAACTCCAGGCCCTCCATGATCAGAATAAAAGAAAAAAATCCGGTCGTTCACTTTGCTACTTACGACTTTGCCACTTCCGCCCTTGACAGCACTCTTGTTACCAAGCAATACAGCATAGAGATTTTCGGCCGTTACACTCGCTCCCGTATAATCCTACAATTGGGTAAGTAATTAACTAATTCTAACTAATTAACAGTCCATTACTTCCTACATACAAACAGTTAGCATAACAACATTCAAATTGAATTGGTAATAAAACTGTAGGTACCTTGGGAACACCAGCATAAACATCATCGCCTTTCGGGTGGTTGATTATGGTTCCGGGCCTCGGATTTAACTCACTGCCAGCAATATCATCGTACATAAAGACCACTATGTTTTCCTCCTTCAATCCACCCTTTTTAAGCACCTGATATGCATGGCAAACATCCGCCTATATGTATTTGCCAAGTTTAATTTAACTACCTCGATTACAAAATTATCTTCGATCTTCATTAAGAAATTAATTCATCCAATAAGACCCATCTTGGTCATATTAATAATGTTCATCAGTAAATTAACTTCTGCTCACCTGGTGCCTATAATTGCCAAAGCCAGAAGAACCGGAAACCAGGACGGCCCATCTTATAGCAGGTTCGGTGTCAAGGTCTTCCGGTTTGTTCTTCTCCGTAGGCAAACGGATAGTCTTCTCCCCCCAGTCCAGCCGGGCTGCTTTGGTACATGGAGCTTGTATTGCGGCTTGGAGAAACAATAGTACAAGTATGAGACGGGAAGCCATAGTAAGAAGAGAGTTGGTGATCGAAATAGAGCCACGGACCCCCATAGAGACTGAACCAGTTCACGAGAGAGAGAGGAAAGAAGAGAGAGCCAGCTACAGCCTTGAAAAAGGAGAGTGGAGAGAGGTGGTGTAGTGGGAAGGAGAGTATGTAAAGGTGGAGGGTTCGAGCAGTGTGACTTGTTGCCATGCAAAATCAGAAGTTGACACGCTAAGTAGATTATTAACATTAGTAGGCCCCGCAGTTTACAGGTGGACGGACCTTTGTTTCTTTCTTTTCTTCTTCGGTACGCTAACGGCTAAAATGGGTTTTGCTTTCTGTTGTTATCCGTCTCTTTTTCTTTCTATCCGCCTCCTTTTCCGTGTAATTTCCCGGGAAAGTGCTCTGTAACTGTGACTGGGGAAAAACTATCGTGAGGTAAAAGTAACGGACGATCCGATCGATGCTTAAACGTCTCCTTAAATGACATCTTATGAGTAAAGTGAAAAAACCGTTTCATGATGTGTTATGATTAACCATGATCAATCGATAGACTTACACCTCTCAATCTCATTGCTCGCGAATTGGATTAGGATCATACCTGTGCTTAATGGGCCATCTGTTAAACTGCATCGTATGGACATGGTTCCCGCCAACTCAAGAAAAAGCGGCACAGAAGCCTACTAGACTTCAAAGCACCATGCATTTCATTTCATATATATGGGATCTTTAGAGATCAACACACGATTTCATATCATCTATTTTACATTGCTCAATTTGAGCTTAGGATATATGCCGCCCACATGAGATGTTTGATATTTGTATTCATTTCAAACTGAGCCGACACATGTGGACGTGATTTCTGCAGTTGCATTTGTGATGGACGGCTCGAATTATAGTGTCGGCAGCGTGGACACTGAATCCGGACTCCGCTCTAACGACTTCATTGGAGATAAGATAGTATCAAACCTTACAGGCTCGTTCAGCATTGAAAAGTAAGAAAAGGTAGTTTATCTGAACGGAGCTTTATGTGACTCTCTTCGACTTTAACCTCCGGCCAGTTCCTTTCAATCACAAGGTTCCTATCAAACCTGACATTCTCCCAACCGGTCACCATGTGAATCCAAAGGTCAAGGTGATCTTTCCTTTGTACGCAGTGGGAAGGATGAGATCTTACCTTTGACATTTGACTTAAGATATTTGCATCCTCAATCATTCATAACTACAACACTGAAGTATTGGAAGGGCACCCGTCGGTTGCAAGTTCTTCTATTGTTCTTCAGATGAAGCATGGGTTAACATTTTAATCCAGCAATCAATCCGATCTTTAAGAGTTGGTATCGAGGATTAATGAAGAGCTTGCTTTGTCAGTTCATTGTAATTTACGTCTAAGATAACTCAAGCCTTTCATATCCCATTTCATATCTTATTCACAGTGATCTTTGAGAAGCCAAGTATAAGTCAACTATCAATCATCATTTATAAAACTGGTAAAAATGGGAAATAACACAATAGAATTGGCTCATTCACAGCTAATTGAATGGCTCAGAAAATTATAAGGGGAAAAAAAGTGAAGGCTATACCGGTGCTAGCTTCTTCTAACATAGCTCATGAAATGGAGACTAGGCAGTAACTTCTTGCTCCTTAGAAGCAAGCTGGTTCTGGATGTGTTGTGGGACAACATCAAATTTGGCTAATTGCATGGTGTAAGATGCTCTCCCTTTTGTCATTCCCCTTAGCGTGCTCACATATTGAAACATCTCAGCCAAAGGAACAAGAGAATCGACTACCTGCACTCATCACAAAAATAATCCATTCAGAAAAAGAAAGAAACAAATAAACAATATTTCCATTTATTTTTCATCTATTTTTATAGTTTTGATTTATTACTAACATTGTTCTAAATTCTAATACCTTGAGACCGCCCGGTTTATCACCAAAGCTATTGATCTGTCCTCTCCTTGAATTTAGATCACCGATCACATCCCCCAAATGCTCTTCCGGAGTAACAACCTCAACTTTCATTATCGGTTCCAACATCCTCGGACCTGCTTTCCTCATCCCTTCCCTGAAAGCTCCTCTTGCTGCCAGCTGGAAAGCCAAGACACTCGAATCCACATCATGGTAGGACCCATCCGTTAGCACGGCCCTCACATCAACAACAGGAAATCCCGCAAGCACACCATTGCTCATACATTCTTCAAGCCCTTTCATAACACCTGGAATATACTCCCTTGGAACTGCCCCTCCCTTGATCTCACTCTTGAACTCATACCCACTTCCAGCTTCCAAGGGCTCGAACCGGACTGTGATATCCGCAAATTGCCCTTGCCCACCTGACTGCTTCTTGTGCACATATTTCACTTCAGAAAGTTTCGAAATGCTTTCGCGATAGTTCACTTGGGGTGCACCCACATTAGCCTCCACCTTAAACTCCCTCTTGAGTCGATCCACTATGATCTCAAGGTGGAGTTCGCCCATTCCTTCTATCACCGTTTGATTGATCTCTTCATCACGTGAGAAATGGAAAGAAGGGTCTTCCTGAGCCAGCTTGATCAACCCATTTGCCATCTTATCAACATCAGCTTTAGTTTTGGGTTCAATTGCAACTTTTATAACAGGGTCGGGGAAATCCATGCGTTCTAGTACAATAGTGTTCTCTGGATCACTTAACGTTTCACCTGTTATGGTGTCTTTGAGACCCGCTAGAGCTATGATATCGCCCGTTAAAGCTACCTTTACATCCTCTCTACTATTGGCATGCATTTCTAGTAGTCTACCAATCCTCTCTTTTTTGCCTTTGTTTGCATTTAAGACATATGAACCAGCAGTTAACTTTCCGGAGTAGATTCTAACAAATGTCAGAGAACCCACAAAAGGGTCGCTCATGATCTTAAAAGCCAGTCCGGAAAAGGGCTCATCATCACTTGCAGCCCTTTCAATAGTCACTTCCGGGTTTTCCGGGTCAGTTCCCTTCATAGGAGGCAAGTCAACTGGTGAAGGTAAATAATCCACAACAGCATCAAGCAATGGTTGAACCCCTTTGTTCTTAAAAGCCGAACCACATAAAACAGGCACGAAATTTCCCCCTATTGTTCCCTTCCTAATCAATATCTTAACTGTCTCTTCATCAGGCTCAACCCCTTCTAAATAACCCTCCATAGCTTGATCATCCAACTCCACTACAGTCTCTATCATCAGAGCGTGATACTCTTCAGCCAAGTCCTGAAGATCTTCCGGAATATCCTCGTAAGCAAACTTTGCACCTAATTCTTCTCCGGACCAAACTATAGCTTTCATCTTCACAAGATCAACAACTCCCTTAAAGCTATCTTCTGCTCCAATCGGGATTTGAATCACAAGAGGCTTAGCTCCCAAGTTTGACACTATCATATCTCTTGTTCGGAAAAAGTTGGCTCCAAGTCGGTCCATTTTATTTACAAAACAAATTCTAGGCACCCCATATTTATCAGCTTGCCTCCAAACGGTTTCGGATTGAGGCTCTACCCCAGCCACACTATCAAACAAGCATATTGCACCGTCCAAAACCCTAAGAGCACGTTCAACTTCAAGGGTGAAGTCAACATGGCCAGGAGTGTCTATGATGTTTATGCGGTGTTTGTTCCAGAAAGTGGTAGTTGCAGCGGAAGTTATGGTGATCCCTCGTTCTTGTTCTTGTTCCATCCAATCCATGGTGGCTGTTCCTTCATGGACTTCGCCTATTTTATAGTTTCGTCCGGTGTAGTAAAGGATTCGTTCAGTTGTTGTGGTTTTTCCGGCATCTATGTGGGCCATGATTCCTATGTTTCGATAGTCATACAAAGGGACAGCACGTTTGCCTTCTGCTGTGGTGGGAGGAGGAGGAGGAGGGGGGGTGGAAAGCATAAGAGTTGTGATTAAAGAAATTATATAGCTTAAGCTTGAAAGTTTCACAAAATGTGAAACTTGCCAAATGAACCCATTCAACAACCAAAATTTGAGCATGAATTTTCACAAGAAAACATCTCATCCCGAACCTAAAAGATAGACTGCAAAATTCTAAATTTGACTTAATAAGATTTCAGTGCTTTTGTTACTACTGAGAAATGAGAACTTAGAGAAAAATGAATTCGATAAATTTGAAGAGAAAGGAGACATGAAAAATCCAAGCAAAGAGACACAGAAGCCAAAAACAAAAAATGAAATGAAAAAGAGGGCACACCTTCAGCGGCCATGGCGAAGACAGAGACGTTTGGCCTGTTCTGTTGGCGTAAAGTGGAAAGCTTGGAGGCATATGAGCTCAAACGCAAGCTTCCAAAGAAGTGAGAAAGCGCAGAAGAAGCAGAATTAGAAGAGGGTCGAGGAGGACGAAGACCCAGAAATCGTGTTGGACAGATAGGAATAATCGGCCTCCTCTGAGACCCATTTAAACTGCATACAGATGAAGCTACTCTCAGTGATTCAGCCGCCATTTCTTTCCTTCTTTTTCTTTTTGGCTATTGCCTATTTGGGTCACTCACACTCTCTCTCTCTCTCTCTCTGCCTGAGGGATGCAGAAAACTTTCCCACTCTGTAGTTTTGAGGGGATAACGAAAAAACTATGAGGTGACTGAGTTTTATGTATGAGCTTCTAAGTCACTGTGGCCTTGCTTTTTTCTGGACCAAAAGATGATAAAGTTTTGTTTGTGAATTTCAATATTCAATTCTTAAAGGAAAATAAAAGGAAGGAATTATTCAGAAAATGAATATCAAATGTGTGAAATGTTTCTAATACCCCTACATTTGGGAAGAAAGGCACTGGAAAATCGAAAGCAATTCTTCTAGATTGATGATGGTATTTGTGTAATATTTATAAGTTTTTATGGGTAGAAGAGTCCAAAAGTGACCAGATTATTAATTTTCGACAAGAGATAATTATTACTCCTTTTTTGAGTAAAGGGACTGGAAACTGCCACATGTATAAGAATTTCTGCACTTCTGGGTACATCAAAAGGTGGGGTATGTCTGGTCCACTTCTGCTTAATCTATGGTTCGACTAGCTAGTGGGCTTTACAGCAGGCCAGGCCCATTAATTTTTTTTAAGGCTAGCAAATTAGCACTACCCAAACAATATTACCTTTCTGTCTCATTATTCATAAACAGCTCTCTTCTCGTTGCAGCTTACCACGGTATGACAAATTGCATCAAGATCTTCGATATGTATTTGAATCCTTATCAACATGTAAAGATATAATTTTATCCCAAGAAGGAAACTTGTAAAAGAACAATATTACCTTTCTGTCTCATAACAATACTAAAGATATTCTTTCAGACAATTCAATTTCTTGGAACAATTAATAATAATGTATTTGTTTTACGAGCAAATCGACCGACCGAAAATTTTTATATTAGTCGTGTTGTTGATACTAGAATTTTTATGACATGTGGTAGAATATGATTGGATCGGAAATTTAAATTATATGCAAGTCAATTAATAGTAATTAAAACTGATAAATTAATATTATTAATTAAAGTAATCAATTAAAATGTTGAATTTAATTATATAGTAATTAATTTGATCAATCGAATACAATTTAAATAATTTAATTAGTTTAAGTATGAAAACTTTCGCAAAATAATAAGTAGTCACATGGATTGATGTGATGAAAATAAGATAGTCATAGATTAAGGGTATAATGATTGTGGTAGAATCGATCTGAAATGTGCGAACAAATGACAAAAAACAAGCAACACATCAAGTATTTCAATCTGATAAAAAAGCAACTTTGATGATCCTCACCTATAGAGTTTAGCCAGCCAAATGGGAAGCCAATCATGAGAAAATCGGTCTGTCGAATAGTAAAGAATAATGTCAATTTGACTTACCTCGAGTCGAATTCCAACGCTCAATCAAAGGTCAAACTATTTTTCCCAAAAAGTGAAGATTTGGTTGCCAACTCTCAACTAAGAAAGAGTTCGACCGAAATTTAGTAAAAAGAGAAAATTTGTTATAATGAATTTAGATCAAAAGTTAACGTGATTTAATTGGGAGTTCAACCAACAACTAATCTACTAAAAAGGTATTGGGACACACGAATTGGACGGTGGCATCAGAAAAGGGGAAGAATGGGTTAATTGATCAACTTTATTATGAATATGTCATTTAAAAATTGCCTATAAATAACATGCTTTGATAAAGGCAAAAATCATCACCGACGATTAATAAAAAACTGAATAATATTTGTAAATCCTCATTATGCTCAGAAAAAATTTATCTTAAAGTTCTGCACTACATTTAATTTTTTTATTCTTCCAAGAATTATGTCTTTCATTAAATGTTTTTCAGAACTGGTAATTAAAGCATCGAGTTATTACTTAAGTGATAGTCTCAATTTATCGATCATGAATTGAATATTTTCGTCTTTTTCATTGTTCATTTAACTTTGTATTTATTACTTTTATAATAATATAGTTAATTTAAAGTTAAATTATTATCATAAATTAAATATGTTGTTTTTAACTCCGTCATCTTATTAAAATGCCTTTTACTTTCTTATTTATTTCCGTCTTTTAATCTTTAATTCACTTTTTATTTATTACCATTTTACTTTGTTAACATTAGTTCAATCTATTCGTCCGTAAATATATTTAAAAAAATTGAATTTATATTAATTTTAATAATTTCATCTAATTAGAAATCATATTAATGTTCTTAACATATATTTCTTTTATTTCATTTTATCCTTATAATAAATAAAAAAAACGCTTTAATATTTCTGTACGCCCAGTTTTCTTACATTTTTCATCACAATTTATCAAAAATTAGGTCCAACAAACCTTAATCTCGATATTTAAATCTTTTAAATTTTTTTAATTTTTTAACGGCGAATTTTCCAGAGGTCGACGCCTCTATATATGTACACATTCGTAACACACTTGCATGTGGGAGTGGTCCCGACAACGTAGCTTGTTTTGGAACCCTGAGTAGATTTTCCAACTGTCTAAATCTTTTTGCTCACGTTGCATACAAATTGACAAGGGCCAAGGCATTGCTAAACAAATGTTCAACTTTAACTACATGTCGTCGAACCATCCTAACTAGAGTTCCTGTCCGTCTAACCTCGTCAAATCCATCATACAAGTATCTTCATCTGTTAAGACTGCACTTACCTAAGTCTGGATATCACTCATTTGAAACACAAATTCATAACTTTCAGGCCGACCCATTTCTCCAATAGACTTCTCCAGCTCATCGACAGTCTTCAACCTCCTCCACACAGTCTTCAAACGTCGTGATTTCCTTCCGGCATAGTCCGCGAGTTTTTGGCCAGTTCTTTATTATGATTAATGAGGATCGAGGGCGGCTAAGCTCACGTTTACAGTCCATACGTGTTGGGTCATTTTAATTACTTAATGTGTAGAGTAAAACTGAGGTGGAACTGACCATGGCCTGACCTGCTAGTTAAGTGGAGAAAGGAGCAGGTGGTTTTTTGTGGGGGAGAAGACTCAGGTTGGAGACCATTATATATATAGATGAAGTTCTAGTCTTAACGTATGAATTAGACGACTTCTATTACTTCTGAATTGCTAATATTTGGACTTATCTATTTCCATGGAAATGGAATCAGATAGCTCGAATAAAGGAAGTTGATAATTAATGGACAGCCATTACATCTTATTTAACCTAATCATGCATCCAAATAATGAGCCATAATAGATGGTTTGTTTATATATGTAATGTAATCATCACACACTTGCATTAATATCTTAATATCAAAAAAATAGTAAGACCAGTTGAGAAAACTCCAGTGGATAATATCTTAATATTACACTAGTTTTATATCTATAGAAGATTCTACTCACGATCACAACTTGCCTAAAAAGTCAAGACCTTTCATATATATATATATTCCAATCATGCACAAGTTCGGTATAAGTGCACCTCTAAGCTAGTCAAGGAATAGCAAGAGCAGTATTTGATATAAACTAAAATGTGAGACAAGTTCGGTAAATCGATGACGATGAGGATGAGGTGGTGGTGATGATGGTGGTAGTGGCGCTTACAGGCTTTGCGAGGGCATAATACTCTCCACCTGCGGCCTGATCGGACCCGTTGGATGCGTGTATTCCATTTTTGAATCGGACAAAACTGGTGACTCCCGCTTGTTGTAACCCAATGGCAAAGATGGTACAAAATGAAATGTATTGCTTTTGTCTTCTCTTCTTTGGTATTCCTGGGTGCTATGGAGTCTTTGGGATCCAATTCCGCTCAGGGCGTACAACTTGTCAAGGATTGTGTTCCCACCGCCGATTTCACCGTATGCGGAGGTGCCATTCCCGACTCTAACCAAATTTTGTGTGTACATATATACAATATAGTGACATTTGAGCTGCTTTTGTGTTTGAGTAGCTTGCTTATAAAATTGACAATACACTCGTATATCATGCTAAAAAGGGAAACTCTTACTAATATTATGCAACTAATTTTGCTTTCTCAGTTCCATCTCCCGGCCGGTAAAACCTCTATAGCTCTCCGTGTATGTATAATGATTTATGTTTTCATATTTTGGATAAACAGATCCCATCTCTACCGATGTTGAATATAATCATAAGTTCTTCCTCAGTTCCTGTTAATAAGTTTTGTGGTCAAATTGCAATGGCAGTTGCCGGAAAGAAGATCAAAGGTGATGCAGACAGGTTGACTATATATATATATATATATATATATATATGTCATGGAGTGGAATCACATCGTTACTCTTGATTTGGGCTTCAATATCGATAGATTATTAACGAAGGAATCATAAAATTTTCAAAACTTACATATTTAGTTATTGAATCACACTCTTTTTAATATTAACATTTTATACCTTAATAAAGTCATATTATTTAATGAAATTGAATGATTATAATTAATCAATTTTATTCTTATAATAAAATCGATATAAAAAATTATATGGAATATTTTATCGCCTACAAATTGTGAGACATTTTATTTGACATTTTGATTAGAAAATAAATTAGTAAATTAAGAATGAAAACTGTCTGAAGGAAAGTTGAGAAAAGTTGTACATACAATTCGACCTTCATGGAATGAGTTATTATTATTGGTTTCGAGAAGGATTTTAATAGTCAAAATGAAAAAAAAAGAAAAATTTGATGAAATACAACTTCATTTTGAATCACACAAAACATTTACTGATCATTTTGGATAAGAAGATTCAGCATGTATCTTATCTATCCTCTACCAAATTTCACACGAAGCATACATAACAAATGAATAAACACTATCATTTAAAAAAAAATTAAAAAAAATTAAAAAAAATTAAAAAAAATTAAAAAAAATTAAAAAAAAAATTAAAAAGAGTTAATTATACTAATTATTTATTTTTTATGTTTTTAAAAATTTAAAATTTATTTTCAAAATAATTATTAAACACACTCAAAATCTGAAAAATTAACTAAATCTAAAATAACCCGTAACTTATAATAATAATAATAATAATAATAAATTAATTTTATTTCAAATTAGGAAGAGAAGGAAAAGATAAAAAAGGAAGAGTTAAATTCAATAATTCCAAGTTGATGACTAGTCTTGTCTTTTTTTTTCTTTTTTTTTTTTTTTTTTGAATATTTATAAAATCCTTCGAGACGGACTCGTTCCTTGAAACTTGAAAGTCGAAATCCTGAGGTAGAACTTTCCTCCTCCACTTTTTCCTTTCTTAAACTTAAATAATAATTAAATATTTATATAACTTAGTCATACAGTCAAAGAACACGTTTGACAACTTTTAGACGGTGTAGCCGACCACATCTCTATTCTGTCACACCTGTAGCCGTACGTGAAATCAACGCACCGTTAACTTCGCGTGTGTTTGGGCATTTATTTCCCATCTAAATTTCACAGTTTCACACGAGCGTAATGAATAAAGAAACACTTTCCCTTTCTATATAAACGCAAGAAGATAAGACGGAAAAGAAAGGAAGACAGAAAGAAAGGCTTAGATCCAGGAAATTAGAATGAAGAACAGCAGCATAATTTCAATCCTGGTGGCTTTGGTAATGGTTTTGGGGATATCAAGGTTGTCTGAAGCACAAGACACTGATTGTGCTCAGAACCTGATTTCATGCGCCAATGACCTAAATACAACCACGCCTTCAACTACATGCTGTAACTCGATCAAGCAAGCAGTCGCAACCCAACTAACCTGCCTCTGTAATCTCTACAAAACTCCTGGACTCTTGGCTTCTTTTGGTGTTAATGTCACTCAGGCGCTCGGTCTCACTACGGCTTGTGGGGTCCCTGTCTCTCTCAACAAGTGCGATTGTAATGTCTTCTTCTTCTTCTTCTTAAAACAAATCTGATTTTTATTTGTTGTTTAACTTTTCTTGTGTGATTCTGCAGAAATTCTGAATACCCAGTTGGGGTGTTTGGAAAAGTTTTTGGTTGATCTTTATAAAAATACCCTGTTTTGAATTTTAATTTAGGACCCATATG
The DNA here is from genome assembly GCA_027186245.1 of Coriaria nepalensis. Classification (NCBI taxonomy): domain Eukaryota; kingdom Viridiplantae; phylum Streptophyta; class Magnoliopsida; order Cucurbitales; family Coriariaceae; genus Coriaria; species Coriaria nepalensis. The sequence continues at coordinate 3,558,772 of CP114486.1, forward strand.
AAAATTTCATTCTTAATTTGTCATGGAATGCGGATGATTAAGGTCTAATTATCAGTTCTAAATTACTTTTATGTAACTTTTGCAGCCACAGCTCCATCTCCATCCGGCTCTAACTCTACTCCCCCAGCCGGTAACTTCTACCCCTCTCATTTTTCATTTCCTTTGTCCAACAGCAATTATTACTTTTATCATTTTTTTTATAAAAAACTTTAAAATCACGTGACAATTATACAGACATATTGGCTAAGTTGTCCACCTAATTTGTTTAGGTGAATTTTGTCCTAAAGTGTGTAGAAGAACAACCACCCATTGAACTTTCTCCACTATATTAGTGTTTTCATATTCTTTCTTTTACTAATTAGGTCATTAGTGCGGTCCTTTAGACTAATTACAGCAAGTTAGGTTTGATTAGATCAATTTATGATATACATGTTACAAGTTTCCATATTAATAATTGGACATAAAACACTAGGTGAACATGAATGCCAGCTATCATGTATTTTATTGTACTCATACAGCATGGCAGTATATTCATGGATAAGGAATGGCTCCGGCTTTATGAAAAACATCATGTGTCAAAGTTTAAACATCCTCTTGATTAAGACATTATGTTCTTTTCTTTTTAAAGTTCCAGGAAATGATAAAGATGGAGCAGACAGGATGATGGCATGGACTGGAATCACAACCTTCCTCTTGTTCTGGGCTTCTACCATGATCTATTAGTGCCCTTCATTAATCAATACCTCTTTATATACATACGATCTATTTATGTTTTGTGGTGGCGAATCTCCAGATTGGAGAATTTGTTTTGTATTTCTTATAATCTTTTTCTGTTGAGATATGTATTTTGATCTGAGTTCCGTTGACGGTGCTTCTGTTTATCACCAACACTCAGTCTGAGATATATATATATGGACGTATTTTATGTTTCACATACTACTATTCTATATAGAAATTCTTCTTTATTACAATCAGTCTGAGATTTGTTTTCTTTGGCTAAAGACTAAAAGTAAGACTTTAATTATGCAATTTTTGCAGCCAAAGATCCAGCTCCAGCCACGTCAGCACCCCCAGCTGGTAACCTCTAGCTAGAGTCTGCACATTTTGTAATCATTTTTTCAATGTTGATCTGGTCAAACGTCACGTTTACACTGTACGTGAGCCTCGAGTCTTCGTTGACTCCCATAGTTATCACCTTAGCTTTACAACAACAACAATTTGAATTCCTTCACGACCAGTAATGGGACAAAGTCTATTACGTTCACACACATTTTTCTGGGCAATAGTGCAGCAGACAGGATGATGGCATGGACTGGAATCACATCCTTACTCTTTTTCTCGGCATTTAGTTGTGTTGTTAATCAATTTTGTCCTATAATGTTTTCCAGATTCATGTAACATAGACACCTCATACTAATAAACAGCCACACTTTCGATTTTTCAAGAGTTGCTTTGCCTGGTTCGATAAGTCGTTTGGCAAAGTATATACGACCAAAAGGATACGGTTCAGGTTCCGGTTAATGCTTGCATTTGGATCTAAATCGAAGAGAAAGTGATTCGTCTTGTGGACACTAAATGGGTCTAATCTACTCATCTACTATATATAGCCCACTAACCCAGCCCGGAACGAGTGAGTCATTTCCTAAAAACAGACCAATGGGCTGATAGCCTCATAACATCAGAACGACAGCTGTTGGAACTATCCAACCTACGACGACAAAAGGCTCCCACAAAATTATCTTAATTACTTCTAATCACAACACCACACCTAGTTATACTAGAAGATTTAAATTTCAAACAACCTTGAGAGGGAACAATCTAGGCACATATAATAGGAACACGAGAGTGATTAAACTTAATATTGCAACCCAAATCCAAGAGAATAAACCTATCTGGAGGAGGATAAAGTTGGGCTCCTAATCTTACACTGGTTAAGCTCCAGGATCTAAGTCAAAACTTTTTGCCTATAACATGATAAGAAATAAGAGTGTTACAAATTACTTACTATAATCTTTACGTGAAAATAATCACAACAAAACTGTACAATTTCGTATGATAAAGAATTGCACCGCATAGCGGAACACTACCAAAAAAAAAAAAGAGGTTCCGAAATATTTGTTTTATTTGTCGACACAACTCTAAGACTACGTTTTATCCACAAGCTTTATTACTTGGGAATCCCTTAATGACGACTGCATTACTAGTTAATTACGTAATTAGGTTCTCTATCTAACCTTACGATTGGCTTTTCAACTCTAGATTATATTATAATTATCGTATAGATTATATTATATCGTATAAGATAATATTTAAAAAATCAAAATCGGTAGCTAAAGTGTCGCTTTTAGGCGAGCTTAATGGTATCTAAAGCCATGATGAAGTCACTTCCCTCCGTTGAAACTTTTGAAATGCTCAGCATCGACAAGTGGGGATGGTGGGTACTGGGTGCAACGTTGTAAGCAAACGTTAATCGAGTCTCAAACTGAATGATTAATTAAGTAATTAAGATTAGTATTGAGTTAATCACGCTGTAATTAGCCTGATCAGCTCTATATATATATATATGGAAACTTGTAGCAAGTTGATTGTCTAACCGGACATAAGAGAAGAGAAGGAAGAGAAAACGACATGACGTATGGTGGTTTTAAGACCAAAAGTCAATCAAACTCTGGTCTGAATTTTAATATACGGTAAACAAGGGCAGTTCATTATAATTTCACCAAAACGGATCCTATGTATCTATACTTTCCCTAGTCAAACAATAACAGTTTGCAATATAATGAATTAAATTGTTAATTATTATAATTTATTTAATATATTAGTGCTTTAAAAACAGTGTTATACTAGTAAGATAACTCGATTAAACTCTTAATTACTTCATTTCAATCTTAACGTTGCTAGAGTTAAGTTTTTAACTAAGACACTAAATTCGTGATCATTTTGCTTACAAGGGAAACTTTAGTTATTACAATTTACATCATGCCTTATAAAAAGTAGAAAACTATTACAACCTTTTACATACATAAAATGGAAGTTCACCAAACCAAGTTTGAAGTCTACTTACAATATAGGGTAGTTGAGGTGATCACGAACTCTCAACTGCTACAGCAAGGACTCGTAGACTACTTGTGGATATATTAGTAGACAGTTTCCAATCCTTGTAAGCAATCTCACGTAGTACCCTTTGCTCCCTCGCTACATAATCCACTTCACAATCATCAATAAATTCTATACATATATATATAATTTTAATAAATTAATAATCTCATATAAAATATTTTTGATGAGACTTAATTTATGAATAACACCTAAATTTATAAGATTAAATATATTATAAAAAATTATTTAAGTCTCTTATAATATATAAATTAATAATTTACTAATACATAATATGTATGATTTATTTAGTTATAAAATCTTCTTAACATATGACAGAATTATTTATGGTTTGTTCTTGAAATTAATATCACTTAAATATCATCTCTAACTTTTCTTTATATTATTTAAATTTAAGAATTACATTACTAGAATTGAAATATAGTGAACTTGACAAATTAATGAATTATATTAATTATAAGACTATTAATTTACTCAGATTTAAAAATATATATAATAATACAAGATCATGATATTGAGGTTACCCATCTACGTGAAAATCCAGAATGCGAGAACTTGTACGTGGTTTGCATAATGTAGTTGGAAGAACACGAGTCCATAATCAAAGTAAACAAAGTACATGCATGCAAGTGTCCTTAATATATAAACATGTTTTGTTTTGTTTTGTTTTGTTTTGTTTTGTATTAGATACGTTGATCGATATTGGGGGAAAGTACGTGCTTCTTACAAGTGTCTCGTCAAATTATTAATAAAAACTTAAATAAACAGAAAAGGAACAGACACACTGAAATTTTTGATCTGCGGTGTAGTGCCTTGCAAGAAAGTTAATCTATCAATGTTTTAGTTAATGAACACTTGGCAATATTAATACATCAGATTATCAATTAATACAATCAAACGTGTACATAGGTATTTCTAGTACAAGACGGTTGCATAAAACTAATGGCGATTAGGGACTCATGATTAGTATGTACATGATTAGATTTCGTAGGTTTCTGTTTGTTTGTTTTTTTAATTATTATTATTAATAACAATGGTCGAACATACTCGCCTAAGCCATTTGAGATACAAGTCAAAGACCAACAAGTTGGGTTAATTAAGAGCCACCAATTAATAGAGGATTGATCAGAAACTAGATTCGTCATATATCTATAAAAAGTGAATTCAACACGTAGAGTTCCTAGTGAGATGACAGTTGTAATCAAACCCTAAACCCATTTAGCGATTACAGTGCTACGTACTCACACATGTCTACCAAGTTATGTGAAACTTGTGGTAGATGATCAAACTAATCAAATAGAACATGAATCTACCTAGAATGTTGCAAGAGTCAACAGATCACACGACAAAGATCATGTTTCATGACATAATTGATGACACTATGATTTGTAGTTTGTACGCACGTATAGTTCGTCTAAATAGTTAATGAAGTATATGCATTAACTCATTCACAGCCTAGCTAACTAGTTAATTAAGCTGCGATTAAAATATATCACTTAAAATTGAACGACAGTACTGCAAGTAGCCAAAGCAATGGTATAACATCCGGTCCCCTTCAAATATATAAACACCAGCCTTATAAGATCGAACTCAACAATACGGTGGAGGGATCTCATAATTAATTAATTATGAATAAATTAGTTCTTCGAATATATTCCATAGTTATCTGTCGAAAACTTGAAGACAAAGAGTTTTTATTTATTTATTTATTTATTTATTTATTTATTTATTTATTATCAAACATCCAATATTCAGACGTTGATTAAGAACATGGGTCATATGTTTTCGTGTTCCGGTGAGCAAGAATTGGACATTAAATTTAAATTAAAAGCAATAACCACTATTAATCTCGTCCTCTTAATTCACTCTCTCATTGAACAATGACACGTGCGTAAACGTGGTGATGACGGAATGATAGAGTAAGAGTGAAATCAGGTGCTGCAGTGCGTTTGTGTACAAATACGGGAAACAAAAAAGAAAAAAAAAAGAATTAAAATCTTATATCGTAAAAGTAGTGTTCGATATACGTACTTACCCATTTTCACCATGAATATAGGTATTTTTCATGTAATCCAGGCACCCTTCTAGGTCCCATGTCATGTCAATACACTGGCCCTGGCCCACGCATGGTGGTCCTCACTGTACTGTCCTTGTTTTTTTTGTCTTTTTTTTTTTTTTTTCTTTCTCCCTAAATAAAAACTATTTAACTGAGGGAGGCAGCCAGGTAGGGACTTTATATAAAGGTGGGTGTTGGGTCTTTTGTGTCTTTAATTAACAGGTAGGCTAGTCATCACTACTAGTGCTTGGTGCAGGCTATTTGATCATAATTTATAATCATAATAAGAATAATGGGAAGGCAACCTTGTTGTGACAAACTTGGGGTGAAGAAAGGGCCGTGGACGGCGGAGGAAGATAAGAAGCTAATCAATTTCATAATCACAAATGGGCAGTGTTGCTGGCGAGCTGTGCCCAAGCTAGCAGGGCTCCGACGCTGCGGTAAGAGTTGCCGTCTTCGTTGGACTAATTACCTCCGCCCTGACCTCAAGAGAGGTCTCCTTTCTGCAGATGAAGAACAACTTGTTATTGATCTTCATGCTCGTCTTGGAAATAGGTTGGTTAATCAATTTATTTATTTACCTTCTTTTCCTTTAATTTTAGTTTAACGCAATTAGAGGAGACATGATATATATATATATATATATATATTGGTGCTTCAATACTATTCCTTGCCTTTACTTTAAAAATGAGTCAAGTGCATATATATATATATATATATATATATATATATATTGGTGCTTCAATACTATTCCTTGCCTTTACTTTAAAAATGAGTCAAGTGCTTATATAACTTATTCGCATATTAAGTAAGCATGACTCATCTACTTAATGATTAGTATAGCTTTATTACATATTTTTATTGTTTGATTATAATACACATACAGGTGGTCCAAGATTGCAGCTAGACTACCGGGAAGAACTGATAATGAAATTAAGAATCATTGGAACACCCATATCAAGAAAAAACTGATCAAAAAAGGCATTGATCCAGTAACCCATGAACCTATTCAAAAACAAGAGCACAAACAACCGGTTAAGGCTCCTAATAATCAAGCCGAAACCGATCCATCTGTCTGTGATAATATATCAGAATCGGGCCACAATTTCACTCCGAACACACCAGCTGATCATCAAACCGCTCTCAACTCAAGCTCGCCCATAGAAATCAATCATTGTTATAGTACTTCTTCTAGCAGTACTACTACTACTCATGATGATGCTGACAATCTTTTAATAGATAACATGATGATTTGCAGCAATGAGTTGCTATTAATGAATGATTACTTATTAGCTGAGGCAGCAGAGGCCACGGCGGCACCACCACTAATCGATACATCATGGAAGCACCAATTACCGCCAAGAGAAGACAAAATTATCAATAGCTTCGGTTTACCGTCGATCTGGGAAGAAACTTGTTCATGGCTATTGGATTGTGAGGATCTTGGAGTTAATGACGCCGGGTTCGATAATTGCCTCCTCGATAATTTTGATTTAAACTCGCTGATGAACATGATATAGATAAAAAAAAAGAATGGATGATGATGAGTAGCGTGGAAATGAATTAACAAAGTAATTAAAGAAGAAGAGTAATTATATTATTAAAGGACCGGGTTAAGTTAATTAGTCATGTTCAAGCTTTTAATTAAATTAATTAAAGGATTTGCGCATGATGTATACAAAGAAGTAGCATATCATGCATGCTTATGTAATATTTGAAGTAGCTAGGTTTCTTAAGTATATTATGTTAAGTTTGTTGGTGGGTCAAGAGTTGAACCTGCTTCTTTACAGGGTTTCTAATTCTTACCAAACACAAAAAGAAAGAACCAAAGTGATGATGTGTATAGTAGTTGATTAAGTACAGCTCATGTTATTTATCTTACAAAATTAGGATACGTCGAACACACATATACATACATATTATATACATATTATATTATATATGATGAGAGCTGCTCGGGTACTTTACCCGGTGAGTACTACGGCGTATCCAAAAACATACTCAGAACTATTGCAACTCAAATATAGTATAGTTGTGCTTCATAGAGTACTACCACATTGATACGTTATTATCGGCCCTAATTAATTAAGGAATCGATTAATTTATACTTAATATGAGTCGATCGGTAGCTAATTAGACACTAGCAAATGTTTCTACTTCCAGATTCTACCAAACAAATTCGTTATGATGAAAGGTATTTAGGATCTTCTAAAAGAGAATGAGAGTAAAAACAAACATTCGGCTGGATGTTTTTTCGTCTTTAACCCCAATAAAGATTACACACTTATCGACATTGTGATCACTTAATGGGTTGGGCTTGAACTTTAAAGAACCGGCCCATGAAGATCCTCCATTTCTATTGAATATCATCCCACCGCCAATTGTAACTCCTACGGCCCACTTCATTATCCATATTCCATAGTTTATTTACATCCCTGCCATCTCCTTGTAGCTCGGTTACTACCCGGACAAGAAAAAGCTTCGCAGATACAAATCCTGCTCTCTACCTTCTACCCAACAGCCCGTTCTGCAGCGTCTTCGATCTGGAAATCGGTACTCCTTCTTCTCGTCTTTCTTCTTGTAATAGGAGAGCAAGGAAGCAAGTGAACCCAACAGAGAAGTCAGAATTTTGAAATGAATTTCAGGTAAAAGGCTACGAATGTAATTTCTGAGTTTTGAGGGGGTAAAAGGAAAAACCTTGGATATTTGGAACACAAGTAAAACAAACGGTACTTGGTTACTCCCATATTCTACATTTGTCTTGTTTTCTTAACCTCGTTACATTGTCTCATCTTTCAAGATTTGGTCTGTTTGGCCAAATATTTGAAAATCAGTTTTCGGATTTATAAAGCTATTTTCGTATTTGTAAATGCAAAAAATTATTTTTAAACAATGTTTTCTACATTTATAAATGAAAAAATAATTTCATAAACACGAAAATTAATTTTTAAAATTTTGGCCAGATTTCTACCACTGATGATTATGTTTGAAATACACATAATAGTAATATCCTAGACATCAGTTCAGCCTCTGATAAAGACCAAAAGTACAACATAGTCAGTTCTTAACTAGACAAGTGTTTGAATTTGCTCTTGAAAGGGAGAATCCCAAAAAGGAGATCTCACTATTTTCATACAAATGTATTAGTATAGAGTGTAGAAACGCTCAACACGGCTCTGTTTCTGTGTGGCTGTCTGTAGCCATGTTCTGTTAAATCTTTTAACAAAGGGAACATGCCACACCATATAATACCATATATAGTATTGTAACGTGGATAAAATCGATAGAATTGACCTTTTAAGAGCTGCGCCTGCACCACCAATCCATGACGTTCGTTATTTATGCCTTCCTTTTATTTTTGGTTGAGCAAAATGATGCCGTTTTGTCTACTACTAGTAAGCAGCATCATGTGGTAGTCATGATATTATCTATAAATAAGATATTATATAAAACTCCCACCTTGTTCCTCCTCCCTGTAAAGTCAGACCCACCTTCCAAATCTCTCTCTCAGCTCCAACCACACTATGGGTTTCTATCCTAATTTCCTTTCAACCTTGTGGATCAAACATGAAGACGATGGATACGAGTATGTCAGTTTGCTTCTCACTCTCTCTGCAATCTTTGCAGCTTTTTGGTACACCTGGTTGCTTTTCAAGTCTAAGAGGGGTCATGCTCCGCCGCTACCACCGGGCCCACGCGGCGTTCCGTTGCTTGGAAGCCTTCCTTTTCTTGATCCCGAGCTTCACACCTACTTCGCCGGCCTGTGTCGGACCTATGGGCCAGTCGTGAAACTCCAATTGGGACAGAAGATCGGAATTATCGTGGGTTCACCTTCCTTGGCTCGTGAAGTGCTCAAGGATCATGACATCACTTTCGCCAATCGTGACGTTCCTGCTGCCGGGCGATTTGCGACATACGGAGGTTCCGACATAGTGTGGACCCCGTACGGGCCAGAATGGAGAATGTTAAGGAAAATTTGTGTGCTTAAGATGCTTAGCAACACCACTTTGGATTCTGTCTACCCGCTCCGTTTGAGGGAGGTCAAAAACACTGTCAAGTACATATATAGTCGGGTGGGGTCGCCTGTCAATATTGGAGAGCAAGTGTTCTTGACCGTACTTAACGTGATTACAAATATGATGTGGGGTGGGACCGTAGAGGGCGAAGAGCGGGCTAGTTTGGGGGCTGAATTCAGGGGGGTGGTTTCCGAAATGACAGCACTTTTCGGTATGCCCAATGTTTCGGATTTTTTCCCGGGTTTGGCGCGGTTCGATTTGCAAGGTATTGAGAAACAGATGACTGGGATGGCAAGGCAGTTTGATAAGATATTCGATAAGATGATTGAACAACGGTTGAAGATTGATAAGGTGACCGGGAATGTTAATAGTGAAGAGAACAAGGATTTCTTGCAGTTTTTGTTGCGGCTAAAAGAAGAAGGTGGTGATTCTAAGACACCTTTCACTATTACTCACCTTAAAGCGTTGCTCATGGTATGTTGTGTGTTTTTTGTTTCTTCAATGAGTTCCATTATTTGACATGCCCTTTTCATATATGCAATATAAGCGACCAGTTTACATTGCAGGCCTCTTTAAACAAATCATAACAATGTACTTTTCTAGTTATCATCATCAATTAGATAATCACTTTGTTCAGGACATGGTGGTGGGTGGGAGCGACACATCATCAAACATAATCGAGTTTGCATTAGCTGAGGTTATGAACAAGCCGGAAGTGATGAAGAAGCTCCAACGAGAATTACAAGACACTGTTGGTAAAGACAATAATGTAGAGGAATCTCACATTCAAAATTTACCATATTTACAAGCTATAATGAAAGAAACTTTGCGGTTACATCCGGCTCTGCCACTTCTAGTACCTCATTGCCCGAGCGAGACCGTTCATGTGGGTGGCTACACAATTCCAAAAGGCGCTCGGGTGTTTGTTAATGTGTGGGCCATCCAGAGGGACCCTGCTTATTGGGAAAATCCTTTAGAGTTTGATCCTGAAAGGTTCTTGAATAATAAGTGGGATTATAGTGGAAACGACTTCACTTATTTTCCGTTCGGATCAGGAAGAAGAATATGTGCAGGGATAGCCATGGCAGAGAGGACTGTTATGTATATGATTGCTACCCTTTTGCATTCTTTCAATTGGAAAGCTCCAGAAGGTGAGGAACTTGATGTTTCTGAGAAGTTTGGGATTGTGTTGAAGAAGAGGACTCCTCTTGTTGCCATCCCAGTTCCTAGGTTTTCAAGTCCATCCCTTTATGAATAATTAACAAGCCTTTTTTGGCTTTGAAGCCATATTTACTTGATATTCGTACAAATCGCTATAATAATGCAGTTAATGTCATGCTTGTTAGAAGTTTAAGATACATGTAATGGTTTGAGAGCAAGAGAGGTAAACAACCAGAATAATGAACAACCCTTTTTTTTCTTTTTCTTTTTTTCCTGGGAAAAATATGTGGGCCATATAGAGGGATCCAACATATTGGGAAAACCCATTGGAGGTTCTTGAATAGAAAAGTGGGATTACATTGAAGAAGAAGAGACCTCTAGTGTTCACTTGACTTGTTGTCATACATCAAGCACCCCACCTAGTGAAAAGCATATCACTCAGTCTTTTCAATCATTAAATTGTTTGAAAGCTCTTCGAACCAATTCTATTTTTGTATTTAAAACACGACTTTCATACATAACTTGTTCTGATAAGTTTGTCCTATGTAACACTATAATCTCTTACAACCTGACTTATTACGAACGGATGGATGTTGTGAGAACCCAATTTAAAAAAAATTAAAAAAATAAAATAAAAAAATAAAAAGAAGGTTGAAAAGTTAACGATGGTTAAATAATAATAAAAAAATTAATCATAATTTTTGAAATTAAAGTTATTTTTGTTCTCTTGCTCCTCAAAAAGGAAGAGAAGACAAAAACGAAAAATTTCTTTCTTATTCTTTCATCTTCCCTCGCGGCACCTCTCTCTATTCTTCTTTTTCTTTCTAAATCGATGACTATATTTTTTTAATCCATAACAACTCCTTCAACATATCAACTCACTTAGTTAAGTTCTCTTTTATTTTTGAGATAAGAACCATAATCCTCAAATTTTCAAAAATTTTCTTTTTAACTTAAGTAGAGGTGATTATTGATATTAATATGGTTTGATAATATTAGGAAAATAATAGATGATGAGTTGTTTAATTTATTTGAGATAATTATGGTTATTGAAGGTATTTGATAATACTTGATTAAGAAATATCACAATAAAATAAAGAGATGAAGATGATGATTTGAGTGTGGGTTTATTAAGTATTTGATGAGTATAATAAATCTAAAATGTTGTTAGGTTAATTGTAGATATTAGATGTTGAATTGGGTTTGAAAAAATTAAGGATTTATTTAAAGTGCTAAGGTTTATGAAGAAATCATGTAGTATGAATTGACCCAGTTTATTGAAATCGGAAGAGTTGAGAATTTATTAATATAATTGGTATATGTGAAGTTGAGTTGAGTTTTATGATAAAATTGGTATAAGAAAAATGAAGAAGATAATATTTTATATATGATTTATGGTGAAAATTGAGTTTAATCAGAATTGAGGTATACTAATTGAAAAAACTAAGTTGAAGGTGAGAATAATGAAAAAGTTTAAATAAATAAATTTGATATCTTAGGATTTATGATTCTTTTTTTTTTTAATTTATGTGCATCGACGACCATTCTATCTGAATCTTTGTGAATCAGTTATGTTTATGATCTTTTGGCTTATCTCATAGTAAGTAAATATTATATGGTTGTGTAAAATATTCAAATACTTCATGCATGATAAATTTGCTCATTTGATATAAGTGATTAGAATTGATTGTGCATCATATTTATGATTTTAGGAAAAATTTGGTTTTAAATTGGTTATTTGAAAGGGTATACAATAAGCGGGATAAACCTATAGGAATCTAAGTTTTATATTAATTTTAAAGTATATTCATGTTTCATGACATATACATAAATTTTTGGTAAATGCATGATTGTCTTAAGTATAATGATCATGAATGAATTATATGTCTAATGAGTGTATTTATGCATATGGATTTGATTGCGATATGAATGAGTATTGTTTGATTGATTGGCAAGTCATCAAGATAATTGTAGCTATCAACAATATTGATAGTCTTGGTGCACTTCAATCTGTTATATATATGACATCTGCAGAGTCACACGGATATATTATTATTATAACATTATATGACAGAATAATATATAGTTCTCACGACTTGTGTTTGATTATGTAAATTGCTTGTATGGTTACATTGTGATATTTTATTTGCATTGAGTTGTCGATTTATTCTTGCATGTTCTTTGGTACAATTGGTATATGAAATTGTATATTTTCTTGGTATGAATTCGTTATGGCTTATCATGTAGTTGATATGGTTGATATAGGTGATGAGATTTGATATAAGTATAATTATTGATGACATTTTGTTGTTGTTTTAATTGTGAATTTCCTTAGTGTGAAGTTGATATATTATATTAGAACTTTGATAATTATTTATTTCATGATCTTATATATTTAAATAAAACTTGTCCCGAAAATATAACTATTTAATATTTATTCACCGAGTTTCGACTCATTTCTTTTTCGTTAAATTTTTTCCTTCTTAAAATAGTTGATCGTACTTAATTTAATAATTTAGATACCTCGTTTCTTTTGTCTAAGTTTCTTTTGATTTTTGTATAGTCAACTTTTAAAATATAAATAAGGTTTAATGAATTAATAGGTAATTCCATCGAATATATTTAATTTGTACAAATATCTTAATAATTAATAAAAGATATTTCATGTTATTTATTTACAATTTTAATATATATTACTAAATTTATAAGATCATACTCTGTAGTTATGAGATTTATTTATAAGATTTCACTCGAAGGCTTACGTTAAGTTTAGATCAGACGGATGAATTTTAGAAATACTTATTTTATGATGTCTGGTCTAGACGTCTAGAATTAACTAATTAAGATAGAGCGAGATCTGCTAGCTTAAACTTCATCAATTTAATGGCGCCTCCAACCTCCTTCCTTTCTTCACTTCACTTCAAGGTCCCGCCATGAGTTATCACTACAAGATTCTGCGTCTGCTTCTCAGCCTCTCTGCTATCTTCGTTACCTTTTTGTGCACTGGCTGCTTATCAGGTTCAAGAAGAAGCCCACTCGACCACTTCCACCAGGTCCACGCGGCGTTCCGCTCCTCCGCAACCTCCCCTTTCTAGACCCATAGCTTCACACATACTTCGCAGGCCTGTGCGGTGCCTACGGTCCAATTGTCAACTCCAGCTGGGCCAGAAGGTCGGCATTATCATCGGCTCCCCATCCATGGCCCGGGAAGTGCTAACAGACCAGGACATCACTTTTTCCAATCGTGATGTTCCCGCTGCCGGCAGGGTTGCCACTTATGGCGGGTACGATATTGTCTGGACTCAATATGGGCCGGAGTGGAGAATGTTAAGGAAAGTTTGCGTGCTTAAGATGCTCTCTAACACCACTTTGGAGTTGGTTTACCCGCTACGTCGCAGGGAGGTCCGGGACATGGTCAGGTTCATGTATAATCAGGCTGGTTCGCCGGTCAATTTAGGAGAGCAGGCGTTTTTAACCGTGCTCAATGTGATAACGAGCACAATGTGGGGTGGGACCGCGGAGGGAGAAGAGCGCCCCAGACTGGGAGCAGAGTTCAGGGAGGTGGTGTCGAAGATAACCGAGCTTTTGGGGAAGCCCAATATTTCGGACTTTTTCCGGTTTGTGGATGAAACTGTTCGATAGAGTATTCGATTCCATGATTGATCAAAGGATGAGGATTGAGAAGGCGGGAGGAAGAAGTAAGAAGGAGAAGATGGATTTGTTGCAGTATTTGTCGGAGCAGAAAGAAGAGGTTGGAGATGCTAAGACACCTTTCACCATTACCCATCTCAAAGCTGTGCTTATGGTAATAGAACAACCAGCAAATTGAAACTCAACCCACTTCAATTTATTTTGTATCAATAACCTTAGTTTACATGTGGAACAGGATATGGTGGTCGGAGGGAGCGACACATCATCAAACACGATCGAGTTTGTGATGGCTGAAATTATAAACAAACCGGAAATAATAAGGAAGTTGCAACAGGAATTAGAAGACATAGTTGGCAAAGAGAATGTAGTCGAAGAATCTCATATTCAAAATCTACCATATTTACAAGCTGTAATGAAAGAAACTCTACGTTTGCATCCCATCACACCATTATTTGTTCCACATTGTCCGAGCCAAACTTGCAATGTGGGTGGCTACACAATTCCGAAAGGCTCTCTGGTGTTCATTAACGCATGGGCCATACATAGGGACCCGGCTTACTGGGAAGATCCTTTAAAGTTTGATCCTGAAAGGTTCTTGAATGGTAAGTGGGATTACAGTGGAAACAACTTTAGTTAACTTCCGTTTGGGCCTGGAAGAAGAATATGTGCGGGAATAGCCATGGCGGAGAGGACCGTGATGTATTCACTTGCTAACCTTCTACTCTTTTGATTGGAAACTACCAGAAGGAGAGACGATGGATTTTACAGAGAAGTTTGGTATCGTAGTAAATAAGTAGATACATCTTGTTGTGATCCCAACACCTCGGTTGTCGGATCCAAAACTCTATGGTTAAGTGTAATTTTGTTAATGCTTATAATGCAGCCTATAGGATGTGATAAGCGAATTGTCAGATTTGTGTCCGAAATAAAGGTTACAAGGCAAGTGTGTTTAAGGTCTTTGATCAAAAGACCAGATTTAACAGAACACGGAAATGATCGACAAACTAGTAATAACCAATGTCGTTATAGATGTCAGGCTAAAAGATTGAACCAGTAAACAATGGTTAGAAAACCAAAACAGCCATTGATTTCTAAAGTGAAAAGAACAAAAAGACACAACATTTTGACTTTAGTTTCTATCTGTTCTTAAGCAATAGCAGACTCTAACAGCCACATAAAATTTCAGAGATCAATCTTAGTAGATCAATCTTTGGCTTCTTTTCAGAAATTATGCAACCAGGGTGCTTGCAGTAGTCGACTCACTGCACGCAGAGGTAAAGCATTAGATGAATGCAAAAAAAGTTGAGAAGTATAAAAAGCTACACCAGAGAGTATAATAAAAGATGAGGGTCCACAAAGAGTGAGAGACATTATATCAATGAGCTGAGAAGTATTTTATAGCTCAATCCCAAACTAGTCAGAATCACCTCATGGAAACCTTTTCAATCATTCTTTTCGGACAAGGGTCAAACTCATCGATTCATTACGATATCAAAATTTTTTAGCACTTGAGGAGCTCTTAAGTCAGTGTCGGTCTTACTTTCTAGGAATTTTATTCCTTCTACCTTGATCAACTTGCTCTTACTACCAGACAGAATCAGAAACATATGAAAGAAGTAATTTAATGAATTAGGAGAACTCACTATTTCCAGACAGGTGGAAGCTTCTTAGTTTTCTTGTAGTAGCGAGCAAGCCGATGAATTCTGCTCTCCACAAGAATCAACCGGAACTTGGAGTCCTTATCCTTCCTATTCCTCTCCAAATGCTTGCGGATCGAGACAGCTTTCTTAATCAAATGGTAAAGGTCCTCAGGAATCTCAGGCGCAAGCCCTAATTCAACAAAATCCAAAACATCAGAAATCAAAGAACTTCAATCTATTAGAAAAAGCAATACAAGTACGGAGAGAAAAAAAGTACCATGAGCTTTGAGAATCCGCAAGATCTTGCTACCAGTGACGCTCTTGACCTGAGTAATTCCATGAGAATCACGAAGAATAACACCGATCTGAGAAGGAGTCAGACCTTTCTTCGCAAACTTGCAGATGTTCTCCTCCACCTAAGTATCGCAATAAGAAAATTGCCTTAACGAGCTCAAACTTGTTTCTACCATTCTCTAGGCAGCCAAACAAATGTGACAGCTGAAAATGAAACTTACATCTGGAGAAGAGATCTTAAGCCAGCTTGGAGGAGTCCTCTTGTAAGGCAATGCAGAGGCTGAGATACCTTTACTGTTATTAACAGAGTGAAAAGACAAGTACTTGAGGTTTATGGAGAGTAGAAAACGTGGAAAGAATGAAAGCAGTAGATTAAGGAAAAGAAAGGGAGAGTAATACAGACCCGCGACTGTGCATTCGACCCATGGTTCACGGCTATGGAAGCTGCAGTTGCAGTTAATCTCTCGATGACGATGCCAAAGAGGAGAGGATGGGTCACAAAACCCTACTGTTCCCGGTGGCCTGTGTATCTCTATATTCGCCAAAGGATAGAAAAACGACGACGTTTCATAGCAGTCATGGCTGCCTCTTAACTTAAACGACGACGCTTCAAGATAGTCATAACACTCTGAACTCTGATTTTCTTTATTTTTTTTCTTATTTGTCACTAGCATGTGCTCACATGGAGATAAAAGAACTCAACAATTTTCTTCGATGACCATGCGTGTGTATATAACTTGTAATGGTAGGTGGATTTCATGTATAATTCTGATTTTTCTTCTATATTCCATATTCGTTAGGGTGTATTTTGAGTAGATAGTAAATATGAAGTATCAATAAGCATTTGATGTATGGAAAGGAAGCAAAGAGCTCAAGAATGCCATCTAAAGGAGATGAGGAAGAAGCAGTAGGAGGTTTGATTGATGCATTTGGTTCTACATTTTCTCTTCAAGATTATTTACTTCATGGTATATATTTTCTTTATCAATAACTAAACTTCTTGGTTTCAACCTCATATAATCAACCATTCACTGTTGATTATATGCCTTCTTTGATGACTGATATATTCTAAATCATGGGTGATTTGTGTTACAATAATCTTATTGACCTTAGATTTATAAATCCTTTGACCTTAGTTGATTTCTGTGAGGTCATGTTTCTAAAGGAAATAAAGAAGATATGATAGAAACTGTTTGCAAAGTTAAATTCTGTGAGCTTAAATTTATAAATCCTTTGACCTTAGAATGTCTAATGTGCAACATCCTAATTTAAAACAATGCATGCAAATGTTATAGATAAGGAATTCCGAGAAATATATGAAAATGTTTCTAACAGAATGAATCCCAGGTAGTTAAAATTAGAACAAGATGAACAACCACTCTTATACCGATGCTGAGGGAACACTCGACATGTATTTGTTCGCTAACTAAACAAGTTATGAAGCCAAAGAATCTGATGAAAACCCACATCTAAGTGCTGTGATTCAGATTAAATTTTTTTTTTTCCTCAAATTATGATTTCTACTCCGTAGCTAAAGATTAGACTGAAAAACAAACCTACATACAATCTATGACCAGGGTAGAGACGACTTTAAAGTCATTATTAAAACCTAACACTATCTACAAAGATAGTTTCTCGATAAGGATTCTCATAAGAGTTTGAGTATGTATACCACTATCTCTTACCTTGTTTTGATCCACATCAGTTTATTACCTAATAAACATACACATCATATCACTTCAATTGGGGACCGGAAATGGGATTGAAAAGGTGTAAATATCAGGTAACAAAGAGCCTAATTTGGCAACAAATAAAGAGTAGCAATTACCCATTTCTGCATGCTATATCTTAAATGCAATCAATACATACATTGTAACTAGAAGCACATATCTAAGTATAAAGAGCAGCAAACTCCAGATTAGCCTGAAATTGATAATCACTGCAAAGGAAATTAGCATTTCTTGGTAAAGTAATCCAACATACACCAGCATTAACCACAAGAAAGAAATATCCAAACAACCAAACTGAAGAAGATGAAGAAGATGAAGAGAGAAAAAACAAACACATCCCCAAATTACTTTTTCACAAAACGTTTCCCGAAAAATAAATAGATAAAAATTCCTAATACTTCCCTCTCTCTCTCTCTCTCACTTAGCTACCATTCTGGCGATGAAATCCTCGTACCGGATCTTTCCATCCGACCCCACGTCCACCTCTCGGATCCACTCATCGAACTCGGAAGGCTCCAGCTTCTCCCCAATACTCGTCAAAATGTGCCGGAGATCCGACACGGCGACGAAACCGGTGGAATCCTTGTCGAGGACCTTGAAAGCATCACGCAGCTGGCGATCGAACGGCTCAGGCTTCATATGCTTGGCCATGAGCTGGAGAAATCGAGGGAAATCGAACGGCGCGGTGAGTTTCTCCTCGGTGACGATGGATTTGAGCTGAGCTTGGGTCGGGTTGCCTCCGAGAGATCGCATTAGGATCCCGAGCTCGGACGGCGCGATCTTGCCGTCGTTATCGGTGTCGAAGAGAGTGAAGGCCTCCTTCATGGAAGAAACTTGATCGTCGCTCAGATCTTTGCCCATTTTCGTTTTTCTTCGCTCTGGAACAGAATATTTTTTCCTCTCGACCTAGACAGCGGTCTCTCTCTCTCTCTCTCTCTCACACAATGAATCAATGATAATAGAGCAGAAATTTTTTTCATTCCTTTTATATATTCATTTATTCATTTATTTTTTATCATTTTCCATTTTCAGCGGTGAAGCGCGATGAGAGAGATGGTCAGATGGAGGGATACAACGACGCCGTATTGTAAACATACGGGCTGGGCTGTTAACGGATAGTTTGGGCTTATCGTAGGAACCCTCGAAGCAGATCCAAATCAATCGGGTTCAAGATGGTTGGGCTGATTTCATTGTTTTCTTATAGCACTGGACCAAACCGACAAACGAAACCGATATGTCGTATTTCCAGGTGATGATGTCGTGACTCTGATTCCGATTTAATCCCATACCCCATACCCCATACCCCATACATTGCAATCACGCCGCGAATGGTGGAAGGCTTTTCAAAATTCTCATTGTTTATTACACATCGCATTCGTATTCGTGTATAGTAAACTAAAAAGCATGCGATTTGAAAAATATTAGTCCCATACTTTATAGTTAAAAAGTGACCCCATACTACTTTTTGTTCTTGTCCACCCACCATTATTGGTTTTCACTTTTCACATTTATGGAGATTCAGATCCATGAAAACAGTTTTTATATTTTTACCTTATATACTACGTCATGATTACGTAACTTCTAACTAATATAAATATATAAGTTTAATGGTCCAATGTATTATAATGCATTGCAGACGCTTAAAATTCAAAACAAAAAAGCTTATCTTATCGGAATCCAAGACATGATAAGAAGAGTCTTGGACAAGACAGAGACGCAACTTTGACTTGATGAAGTTAGGTGTATTTATTATAGTTTAATATATAGATTAATTATAGTAAAGTAGTGATTATAATTGAATTAAATAACATGACGCACTTAATCATAGTACTGGAATATAATTTGTAATCATAATTTAATCGAAATGAATAATAATTAATATCATCTTATTTAATAAGATCATATGCTTATATGATTAAAATATATAATCTAAATTATATTTGGAAAAAATATAATTATTTTATTGGATAAGGTGTTCAATTTTTAAATAATGTTAGACTTTTTAAAATAATGGTTAAAGTCTAAATGAGTTAAAAGTAGAAAATTAAAAAAATATTTCATAAATATTATTAAATGTATTTTATATTGAAAATAGAGAAAGTTCTGAAAATATTTATAAGTAAATGTAAATAATTAGTATTTATAATAATAAATAAAGGTTAGAGAATGACTGGAACTCACACACGCGCGTGTGGCGTGCGCGTAAGATGCTTTTGACACTTATTAATTTTACCGCTTTTGGTGCTTTTGTCGCCACGAGCTGTGGTTGACCGATTTACTTTTATTATTTTAATTAAACGGTTGATAGTTAAAATTATTAGTTACCGTTGGAATTTGAATTCCGAGAATTTAAATATTTTTTTTAAAGTGTATGACTGTTCATGAATTCGTGAATTAAAATTATTACTAATTTCATCTATAAATATGAGTGATCCAGAGAGAATAAAAATATTTTTTCTTCTACTCATTTTTCTCACTATCACAAACTATACATATACCTATATTGTAGATTAAAGTTTTACTGTTACTTGTGAGATTTTATAAAAACTTATCATATTTCAAAAATTATTTTCATAATAAATTAAAATAATTTGAAAAGATAAAAATATTATTTAAAAAAATATATATTTATTACATATTTCAAATCTCAATTATCAAAATACTACCGACACAAAATTTATTATTTATTATTTATAAAATTAGAATAGGAAGGACAAGAGTCAATCGACTGAACCATGCGAAGGGCACGTTGTAGCGCACCATAAATACATGTTAGGTCGCCTACTTATTGACCCTTAAAACCGTTGTCACTGTCTCACAGAGTAAAATAGAAATCCAGAACAACATGTTCGTAAATTGAAAACTTGATGTCGGATTTACCATTTTGAGTCCAATAGGTATAGTTTGAAATTTAAATGGAACAGTAAGCCACATTAAATGTAGGGTCCACACACCACCACATCATAAAGTTTTTTTAACTTTCGAAATCTACGATAAAAAAACACACCCAAGAAAGTCACAGCCACAGGCATGGCGGCCAGCTGTAACGGTAGCCTTTTTCCCTCCCAAAAATCTAAAATCCAGAGTCCGAAGTCCAAATCCGAATCCAAATGTGAACCGAAACCTGTCGGCGGCAGCCTTAGAACAACTGCCTTACTACTTAATTCGAGTCCTCTGTTTTGAAAAACGCTACACACTCTTCCTATCTTCTTCTCTTTTAATCCCAGAAAATCCAATCGACAATGTCTTAAAAAGGGCCTGAGTGAAAGATTCTGAGCTCAAATTTCCAAATGGGTTCCGACCATTTCGTCACCTCTCTCTTTCTTAATCTTCTTCTTCTGACACTTTACAGTAGTCCGCTACCTGTTCGTGGAAATGCGGAGCTCCGATCTTTAATGGAAGTGAAATCTTCGCTCGACCCAGAAAACAAATTGCTGAGTTCGTGGACTGAAAACGGCGACCCCTGTACCGCCGGCTCATTCGAGGGCGTGGCTTGCAATGAAGATCGCAAGGTAGTTAGCATTTCGCTTCAGGGAAAAGGTCTCTCCGGCAAGGTCTCGCCGGCGTTGGCGGAGCTTAAATGCCTGTCAGGCCTCTACCTCCACTACAACAATCTCTACGGCGAAATACCCACAGAGATTTTCACACTCACTGAGCTCACCGATCTCTATCTCGACTTCAATTCTCTTTCTGGACCCATTCCTGTTGAAATCGGAAACATGGAAAACCTTCAAGGTAATTTATCTCAATCTGGATTTCTGTAACCGACCCTTTTCTTGTTTTAACATTTTATTAATTGGGTCTCTCTGTTTTTCTTTTTCTCTTGGGCAGTTCTACAGATTTGTTGTAATCAGTTGACTGGAAATATACCACCAAAAATGGGGTCATCGTTGAAGAGGCTAACTGCTCTTGCTCTGCAACATAATAAACTTACTGGCTCTATTCCTGCAAATTTGGGAGATTTGGAGATGCTAAGAAGTCTTGATCTAAGCTTCAATGGCTTCTTTGGACCTATCCCTATAACTATAGCGTCCATTCCACAGCTAAAAGCTCTAGACGTTCAAAACAATTCACTCTCTGGAATCGTCCCTTCTGGTGAGTCTTCTTCTTCCATTAAAATAATAATAATAATAATAATAATTTTCTTTGCTAATTTACGACTTTTTTGGATGAATGAAATGAAGGTTTGAAGAGATTGAATGAAGGTTTCCATGGAGAGAACAATCCAAGTTTATGTGGAGTAGGATTTTCTACAGTGAGAATTTGTGCTGCATTTGATTCTGAAAATGTAAACACCAATCAATTCGAACCACCCAGCAACAAAACTGGTCAAAAGAACATCCCTGAATCTGTTAATATAATTCAGCCACACTGCACCAGCAATCAAACCCACTGCTCAAAACCCACAAAAAGATTCTCTCAAACTGAAGTTATCATTGGAGTTTCAATCCTCACTTTTCTACTGACCGGAGTTCTCATCCTAACCTTCTTTTGGTACCGTCGCCGAAAACAAAAAATGGGGAGCACATCCGATTCATCCGATGACCGGCTCAGCACCGATCGGACAAAGGATATTTACTCGAAAAATGTGTCCCCACTGGTAAGCCTCGAGTACTCAAATGGATGGGACTCACTAGCTGATAGATCCGGAAATATTAGCAGATTCTTCTTCCAAGATGATGATGATAATAATAATAATAATAGTAATCTTAGCACCTTCAGATTTAATGTAGAAGAGGTTGAATCTGCTACACAGTACTTCTCTGAAATGAATTTATTGGGGAAGACCAAGACCGGTTTTTCTTCTGTGTATAGAGGGATTCTAAGAGACGGATCAGTTGTAGCGATCAGAAGCATTAACATGACGAGTTGTAAATCGGAAGAGGCCGAGTTTCTTAAAGGGTTGAAGTTCTTGACTTCTTTGAGACATGACAACCTCGTAAGGTTAAGAGGTTTCTGTTGCTCAAGAGGTAGAGGTGAGTTCTATCTCATCTATGATTACGCTTCAAAAAGGAACTTATCTTGCTATCTCGACAATGAAGATGGAAAAACCAACCAAGTTCTCGAATGGCCCAACCGGGTTTCCATAATCAACGACATTGCAAACGGTCAGTTTAGAAATATAAATCTACTTGAAGGTAGAAAGGACATTATACTTATTTGTTTATTTTTCTTTCTTTGTAGGTATTGCATATTTGCATAGAAGTGAAGAAAACAAACCTGCCATGGTGCATCAAAATATATCGGTCGAGAAGATTCTGATTGACGAGCAATTTAAGCCGTTGATTTCTGATTCGGGTCTACCAAGGCTTGTAGCGGATGATATCGTCTTTTCTGCCCTTAAAGTGAGTGCAGCCATGGGATACTTGGCTCCGGAATACATTACAACGGGTCGGTTTACGGAGAAGAGTGATGTATATGCATTTGGGGTTATCGTGCTTCAGATTCTATCTGGGATGCAGAGAATTACTACCTCGATCCGTTCTTCGGCTGAAAGTTGCAGAGTTACAGATGTTGTGGATAAGAAGCTGAAAGGAATATTCTCGGAATCTGAGGCGGAAAGGTTGATCAAAGTCGCTGCGTTGTGTACACATGAACTTCCTACTGAGAGGCCATTAATGGAGGATGTGATACAGGATTTGAGCAGTATTAGTAGAAGTTAGAACGAAACAATATCTTTGTTTCTTTTGCTCGATATAATAACATAAATTAGTATTTTAAAAATTAAAAATAAATTAATACATTACCAGTACACTCTTTGTCAGCAAAACATACCTAAAACTAAGACACACGAGGGCTTACAATTTTGCCAAGCACAAAAAGAAAGAAAGAAAGGGATGACAAAGGAAACGTTATTTATGCAGCTTCAGTGCGTTGTTGATGATCTTGAAACCACTCAGAAGGCCACCAATCTGGTCTAACAGCCTCAACCTTCACATCATCAACACCTTGTAAAACTAGGGACCCCAATCCCGATCCTTTGAATGTGTCTTCCAAGCGCAGGAGGCCCAGTCCGCGACACCCGAGAGCAGTTGTCACGGTACCGGCTTTCTTGCCCAATGAAGTGTTGATCACTTCTGACCCCGGAATCACTTTCTGCTCCACTTCTGGAAAAAAAAAAAGCATACAAAGGAACAAGGGTTAATATAGTACGGCATGACGTCAATTGTGTCAAATCAATAGATGCTATTTTTACCTTCTCCTTTGGTATTTAGGAACCTTAGAGGAATTAATCTCTTGCGAATGACCCCTCTGTGGTGCGTTCGAGCTACAAGTTCTTGGCCCACATAGCATCCTTTATCAAAACTTACTGCATTTAGAGCCACCAAATTGTACTCAAGAAGAACCGCCTCGCCTAGAAAAAGAGAAGAAAAGTTCATAGGCTAAGGGTCAGAAGAAACACATGCAATTACTTCACAGAAGAGGAATAAAGAAAAATGAGAATTTTTCCTTCACCAAATACCCTTTGGAATCTCGGTTGAACCTTCTGCAACTCCTTTCTCTAATCTCCATAAAAGATAATTTTCTTCATCTGTTTCTTTATCAGCCTCGACTAGAGGCGCTTTAAAAGCAAAAAGAGGGTGTTAGTTTAACTATTGCTGTAAAAACCGATATGGAAGCATTAACGGGTATAGAAAACTCACGAACAGTATTAGATGGGAAGACTCCTCTGAATCCAAGAGATTCCAGTCTTGGGTCTTTAAACCATTGCCATCCGAGACTTTCTCCATGAGAGGCTGACATGGCAGCTTGGTCAGCACCAGCACCCCAACCAACACTAGAAGCCTCTGGTTCTTCAGTAGTTGAAGATTTTTTGGAAACTTTCTTACCATAGCGTTGCCAACAAGAAAAGTCTCTTGCCACATTCTCAATCTCAACCTTAGACCTCAATCGATATCTGTGACAAATATAAAGAAATTACACTTAAAAAGGAGATTTTGTTGCTAAGAAAAACCCCTCCCGCCTGCGTATATATGCTCTGGCTCTTTAGTTTCGTGGGTGCTTCTCTCAGCTCTACATCATCACCCAACAAAAATCTCTAAGACATCTATCACAGTGTCGAGATTTCACAAGCATCGTTCCAAATAAACTATATTACAAATTGGGGATAGATAACTCTAGTAACCAGCAACGAGTAGAATTCACCGTACTGTATTAAAGAAATGCTGCCAGTAAGGAAATTGTAACAGAAGCTGGATACTGTGACATTACTGTTTTTAGTTTCACTGATCTCATAACCTCTATCTACCTTCATCAAATGACTATCACACTAAAGCCCTTAGGTGCTCATTAACAACGAACCTTCTCATTATAATTTTCCGGTCTAAAACTTAAAACAAGTCCATCTGGTACACTGATGAAAACATCAAGCTATATTCATCCACTGCCTACATTCTGAATGAAATTTTCTACGTTAAATACTTCGTTTCAGAAATTAGAAGTGTCAAAATCTTAGCCAATTGCTAAAGTGGCTAAATCCCAAATGCATGTAAAAAATCAAAACCCAGCAGAAATTCAAAACAGCAATGAATACAAACCACAGAATCAGACCCACTTCAAAAATATTGCCCAATAGATGAAACACAGAAAGAGAAGATTTAATGAAAAAGCTCACTTTTTGAGGGTCTCTAAGAGCTCATCCAAAACCGAAGCATCCACATCAGCAAACAGCTCCATGGATTCATCCGGGTCGGACCCAGGTGCAGTCCCAGTCCGATCAAGCTTCTCCTCTGCTCTTGGCGGCCTATACAAGAAAAAGTCATACAGAAACCTTCCCTGAGGCGTCAACATCGCAGCATACATAGGCGGAGCAGACACGGTGGTCCGATTCGGTGTCGGCAAGGTTGATGTTGTCTCACTCGGTGGTTCACTTAACCGCCGCACATCGTTGGTTAATAGTCCCTGAAGAAACTTCACCGTATCTGGGCCACGAAATCTTATTACGGATCGTGATATTAGCTGCGAAGCAAGAAAACCGGCATTCTTAAGGTGGGTATGGTAGTCGGAGAAGTGCTTGATAGAGGTGGAGTGAACCGGTTTGAGGAACTTAAGAGACTGTCGCAGATATTTCATTCTGTGCTCTTTGCTTCCAATGGAGATTGAGAAGAAGAAGAAGAAGAAGAAGGGGAGGGAGGGGAAGAGGGAGAAGGAGCTACTGTTGTGGCCCTTGTGGGCAGGTGAAAGAAGGCAAGCGACACGTGTGGGGTGGAGGGTTTTTGGTTTTTCGCCACGTATACTGTTGAATGAAGCTTAGGTGTTTGATGAAAATCCTCTAAGAAGCTTCCTAAAAATATTTGGCGTAGTTGATGACATGTAGACTGATGCGGCTTTACTATTGGGCTTAAAGCCGTAAGGCACAGAAAGAATGTTAAAAGACTAGTCTAACGTCCTAGAAATTTCTTCATGGTGAGAATTTGACTTATAGTTGCGACATGAATCATATGGGAAGGTCTAAAAGTCAATCCCGTGCATGACGATTGACCAAACTTCGACGAAAAAGAAGATGGGAATGTGAAAACGAGTGCTTTCGCAAACACGAGTCGGCTGCCTTTTATTAGAAGACAAGACAACAACCCCAAATATGAACATCATATCTCAACATCTCTGGGCGAAAGGAGTTTATGGAATAAGACCAACAAAAAGTGACATGAAGCAACCTTATTAACGATGGGCATCCCACGGGTTTTCTTTCCCTTTCTGTATTTTTTTTTTTTTTCAAAAATAATGCCCAAAAAGAAAAAGGTCGGGTATCTAGAAAAGAGTCACCAAAACCAAGTTGGCTTATCAACACTAGACAAATTGGTAATGAAAATATTGCAGGTCAATCCACAACTGGATCCGGGCAGTCAACGGTCAAGCTATACTGCTTTCACATAAATCCCATGCCTATATAAAAGCTGATACACCCTACCAACCTGTTAGTTTTTTTGCTACTTATAGAAAAGAAAAAAACACCCTACTTGCAGAACCAGAAGAAGAAAGAGGGGAAAAGAGAGCTAAAGAGGAAATGAAGCCGGTTTGGTCTCCTGAAACAGCATTAAAAGCATACATAGATACAGTTAAATTGGTAAGCAACTACGAATCTCAGAAAATAATTTCTTATGCATGGTGGGCTCTTAGCTCTGTTTCCTTAGATGACGATAAATTCATTCTCTTTTCTGGTTATAGTGTAACCTACCTCATATAGAATCAAGTGTAGCAGAGCTAGTTTCAGCCATAGCTGCAGGCTGGAATGCCCGATTCATCGTGGAGACTTGGTCATCAAGCAGTGGAGATATGGATACGAGCATCGGTTTAGAAATTGCAAGGACCAATACAAGTGGAAGACATTTATGCATAGTCCCAGATGAAAAGTTAAGGTTAGAATATGTTAAAGCCATGCAAGAAAAGATTAGAATATCCCCAGAAGTCACCGTTGGACAGCCAGCAGAAATAATGGAGGGGTTGACAGGGATAGATTTTATGGTGGTGGATTGTACGGTAAAGGACTTTGATAGAACATTGAGGCTGGCAAGTTTGAGCCAAAGAGGAGCAGTTTTGGTCCGTAAGAATGTTGCTTGCTCGGAAACTAAGACGGGTTTCAAGTGGCAAAGTGCTGTAGGAGAATCACATCATGTTGTTCGCTCGGTGCTTTTACCGGTAGGGAGGGGTCTAGATATTGCATATGTAGTAGCAGGGAGGGGAATTTCAGGTTTGAGGAAAGGAGAGGGAAGATGGACTAGGTATGTCGATCAATATTCCGGTGAGGTGAATATCATCAAAAAGTAACTCTCAAAGGAAAGGACACCACATTGAGTTGAACTGTTTTTTCTTGTTCTGTTTTCCTGATTAAAGGATACTTACCTGTACAGATTTGTTCACAAAGGGGGAAAACACTACAATACTAGTCATTTGTTATTTCTATATATGTTTGCAAGCTTTGGAAACCATGAGAAGAAATATTTATCCTTTTATAGGTTAAAGAAAATTTATTAAACACTAATGTTGTTTCACAATCTACAAAACAAAGATCTCACAGCCACAGAAGTAACTTTGAAATAGTTAACTATTAATTTTGTCTGTGTAAGCACCACATCATTAAATCCAGATGGAAAAGGGGATAGTTATATCATACCAATGGTAGTAGTATGTAAGTAATTTGGTGATTGCCATGGACAAACTAGTTTCAAACTTGGTTGCTTGATGTCTGCGGGGATTCCTTGGTGTACAATCTATGATTTTAATTTCTTTTCTGTATCTCATCGCTGAATTATAACTCTTTCCTGCATCAATCATCCTTTTGAAAAGCAAGCATAAGTGCCAATGGTCGAGAGAGAGAGAGGGGGGAGCAAAAGAAATTTTGAGAAGGGAGTGAGTTACATATTTGATTACTTGTAATGCTGTCTCAAGCAACTTTGCAGGTCAATCCCAGCTGTCTCGACTTCTTCTAAATGCCTTTTTATTTGAAAGCACCTTCTTGCTTTGAAGGCGTTTCTGCTCTCCAATTGCAGCCCTTGAGAGTGCAAAATATAGCAAAGTGTCAAAGAGGTCCCATTGATAATCCAAGAAAACAAAAGAAAAATTCAGTAGAGATGTCAGATATCACCCACAAACTTGAGAAAATCAATATCAGCTAAGTGAAAGAGCAGGTGGGATGGTAAAAATAGTCATCTCACATCTTCGCAATTTTCTTCTTTTGCTCTTCTGAGGGAGGTGGTGGGACATAAGAAGCAGCATCAATTATTGCCTGTTGTTTAAATAGGGGAGGAAATGAGGCTTAAACAATATGCATGTTGTCTAAAAAATGACGCATGTTCGTGCTGTTTTGAAACATTTACAATAATAACACAAACAACATTCAGCTAAGACATGCATTTAGTAATACCTGAAGTTTTGCCAAGGCATCCTCGATGTTACCCCTAAGAAAGAACAGTAACATCAAACGATTATTCCAATATTTAAAGAATACTAATCGAAGAAATGAGAACAGGAAAGAAGTTCACTTCTGTGTTCTTGTCTTTGTGGAAGAGATCACTAGTTCCCCATCTTTGTTGATCCGATTCTTCTCCTGTTCAATAGCGGTATCAAAATGAAGAAAATAATAGAAAAGAACACTACCAATAAGAAAAGAAAATGATTAATGGAGGAGAGGATAAATCAGATCGATTTTAAACTGAGAATGGAATAAGGGATTTCTACCGGCCATCATAATTGAAAAACTAGTATTGCCAGGAACACGATGAAAAAATAGGTCCAGGGGCATATTTTGAACATTAGCAGTATTATCTCATAAAATCAAGAATGTATTCATCGATACAATCATATCTAACCTACGCATTGGGTAGCAATTTTCAACATAAATTATCTTAAGTTGATCTCACAAGTTCAAATTCCAAAATGTTGTTTCTAAGAAATTCACTTCTTTTTTACATGTTGTGATGAATACAAGAAACATGTATTACCAAATGGAAAAAACAAACCATTTGGATAATCTTCTCCCTGATCCTGTCATTTAGCCAATACGCACTTTTAACATTAAAGCGCATGTCAACCTTGGTGTTCACTGCAACCAATTCGATAAACAAAGCAATGAATAATATGAACTAGAGTTGTAAAACAAACACAAGGGTGAAAAGGTTGAAGTAACACAGACCTTTGTTAACGTTCTGACCCCCAGGCCCACCACTTCTCGCAAAACTCACAGTAACATGATCTAGATGAAAACAAATACAAATTCAAGGTCAGAAAAAACTGATATCAGTAAGAAGACAGAAGTAATGCAACACAACTTCCATTCAACCATGAAATACTTCCGGGAAAGAAGGTTTCTGAGCCCAGCATAACTGTTAATTGATTCACACCATTTACATATACTACTAGAAGGTCGAAACCAGCGATATTTAAAACCCAAAACAAATCGAACCCCTCACTCCACTCTCTCACGTTCGTATACTTGCGTTACAAATCAAGCACACAGGAAAAATGATATTCGTTTCCTGCTTCAGTTTCTGAATAGCCAGCCATACAGAGCTCAATCAAGAAATGGAACTACCGAGGGTGATTTTAGGGGCGGGCTCATTGTCATAAGACAGAGCACGGTCCTCCGCCGCTCTCATCAGCTGCTGAACTTGGGAGAGCCGAGAAGTTACCTTGCCGCCGCCGTCCCCGGAGTCAGATTCCGCGGACCGGATACGGCCGGAACTGATACCGACGAAGTTAAATGCTAAACTGTGTGGAGATGAAGCTGGAAAGGAAAATGACAGACGTGGTTGCAGAATTCGAAAGATCGAGTTCGCGGTGGTTCTGACAACCGCCATTTTCAGTTTCCCTGACGAAAAGAGTGCGCCACAGACTCGTATTACTCGTTTATCTCTCCGTTTTTAGTCTTTTAGACTTCCTGTTCTTTTTCTTTTCTTTTAGTTCCCACTTTTAATGAATTTTTGTTGTTGTTGTTGCTCTTTTAACTTGTTACCATAAATTGACCGAACCAAATTTCACTCGCGGCATATTTTGAGTGCAGGTGTCAAGCTCTCAAGATAATTCACACTAAAATGCAAACCGAAGACAGAATTGGGTGGTAACTGACTAACTGGGAAGGGAAATTTTTAGAACATGCTTTCTGGAGGTGATAATTTGGGTCAGGTCAGCTCGTCGAAGCCCAGCTCGAGCCCTAGTTAACAGTTTTGAGCCAAGTTTGGTTTGAAATTGGATTCGGGCAAGTTTATATATTAAGTTCATGAGTTAACCCGGTTTAATTTATTTTTAAATGGGCTTGCGAGTTTATGAGTGCCTTATAAGTTTGATTAAATTTTAATTTTAATTTATATAATATTAAAATTTAAAATTTAATTGATTTAAAATAAATAAGTGAATGAATTATAAATTTAAAGTTTATAATTCCTAAACCGATAATAATAAAACAGTATGTAAGTCTACATAAGTTTTTTACTATTTGTTTCTTTTAATTATCATCATTTTATATATTTTCTCATTCTCTCTATTTTTATATTCAACGTCCAAAATCTCAATTTTAAATTTTATTTTTATATTTTGTCAATTTTTATTTAAGTCAATAAAGAACTGTTTTTTTACGAATATATAAAAACAATTGAGAATTACTAATCTTAGTATCATATAGCTCAAATTAAATAGTGATGAGAATTTTGTATATAAGTATCTTTATTGATCTATATTGAAAATGAATATATAAACCGAACATATCGACTAAGTTTACAATAAATAATCTACATACTAACTTCATAATCGTATGTAGACTGTGTTAATAACAAGTTGGTAGATTAATCATGAGCCATTAGCCAGGGTTAATATATGCAACAAAATATTCATAATTATATGATAAATATATTATTTTTATATTATAAATTTCTTTATTATATTATCAAACTATATTATTAAACTATAAAAATTATTTATTATATCATGAGATAATTTTTTACACAAAAACATCAAAAATAAATTCCATTTTTTAGTCTATTTTTAATCAAACTAAGGCCAAGTTGAGAATTTTGAAGCCAAGCCAAGCCTACCTGACTTTAACGAGCTCGGGCCCAATGCCAGCCGAGTCGAGCCAGAATGCCACCCGAAATGCTTTCAATGTCGAATTTGGATCAGTCATGGTTAATAAGTGTGGTACATTCAGAGCTCGAAAACCCCCACATAATTCATAAACTAATGGAAACAGTTCGAGATGCGACATTAGAGAAGAGCCATGCACAAGCATACACGACAACATCCATAGAAGAGAACCAAAGCTATCCCAGCATTTGAGTGATAAGAGGCCAGAAGTAAATCTTGTAATGCAACAGACTACGGCATTACTCACTATTATAGGACATAGTACTAAGCTACAAGATATGGACATAAAGCGAGAATATTCGAGGGAAAGTGGGGGAAAAAATAAAAAGAGCCCATAAGGAGAGGGTCATTAGTTTTGTTCTTTCCTTGGTATAGCCACTACCATATCTAGCGTCTGTCTCTCTTCCTGTCCATGCCTGTTCCAACCCTACTATTTGGCATCTGCAGACCCCTCATTCTGTCCTCTGAGCGCTCGATGGAAGGAAGCGCTTGGATTACCCGACTAGTCTGCCCGTTCTGATTAGAGCTGCCAGAGAAATTCCCAGTCCAGCCAGGCAAAATTTCCCTAGTATTTCCATTCCATGCTTCTTCAAAACCAGCTATGTCATCTGTAAACCCACAATTTCAAAAACTCGGATCCAGTTGCTAATAAAAATTTGCAGAGAAAAGAAACATGCAATGCCTACGTACCTTCATTAAGGTTGTGCAAGGTTTGCATAGTATCCACCTTACCATCTGAATTAAGCTTCCTCGTCATAGAATGTCCCTGAAAAATAAGACACAGAGAACATATGTGTATAATTTGCAGCTAGAAAGAATAGACTAAAGATACAAAACAGCAATAATAATGTCGTGTTGCAAAATCCAAACAGCTAAGCATCTGCTATGACTCTATTGCAGGATACCTTATTGTAGAGTGCCCTTGAAACTCTATGGGTTGCTTGCCTAGTTGCAGTATCGGCCTCTTTACTTTCTTCAATAGTTACCTATTCATCACAAAGACAAAGTAAGCAACGTTACTTCAGAGAAAATCCAACTGGCAAATCACCTTTTGAATCTTACTCCATCACTCCCTGTCCTTTTCATCCTTGAAGATGTGTAATACTCTCCATTAGAACCACCATAAGTCACAGTGGAGCTGTGGAAAGTGAAGCAACGAGATTGAGGTCGAGATTGCACACTGTTCATCGTGTTATAGTCATCCATATACTGTAACTGTTTGCTCTTCTTATCTGCAATTACAAGATAGCAAACAAGCATTATTTTTTTAACTTTAACGCGACCACACCAATACAGAAAACGAAAAAAAAGAAAAGAAAAAAAAAAACCACACACACACAACAGAACACCCCATATAAAGGACAGATTCATTACCTTCAGCTTTTTCATCATCAGGGACTTCAACACAAGGCTCATTGCTTGACCCTGCATGCTTTCTATGATGTACTTTCTTCTTCTTCTTTTCCATGTCTGCATCTTCCTTTTCATCATCAGAGTTCAATTCCTCAATAATTGGCCCCCTAGATCGCTTAGGCTCCGGTGCTTGATGGTCGAGAAATCCAAATGGATGCATATTTGCGAAAGGAGTTCCATTAGAGCCAAAGAAGCTCGACTCTAACATACCTCCAAAAGGGCGTGTGAAGAAAGGATCATCAAACGGATCCCTTCCCCCAAAAAAGTTAGACAGTAAGCTTCCTGTACCACCAAAGCCACCTAGATGTCCAACCCCAAAACCAGAAAAAGGATCACCATGATCCAAAAAGGCGGACCGCCTTCCACTTCTATTTCGCTGCATTTTCAATTCCACTGTAAAAACTGCACACAGAAAAGGAGGAGGTATATTCGATCAACTCCCCTTTTTATATCCTAATCATATCTTTAATAGTCCCATCCTAAGCCTAAAATTATGAACCACAGGCTATATTTCAATATAATCTGAAATACCAACAATACCAAGCCCTAATTGCAGGAGAGAGAGAGAGGAACGGCGGGAAAGCCATACCTTGAACTGAAATGACATGCAGACGAAATCAAAACAAAACAGGAATCCCTAATAAGTTCTGAAAATAGACAAGATTTCTGCGCCAGAAATTTATGGAATTTGATACCAACGAACGAGGAAGGCGTATTGATCGGAGCCTTGTTTTAATTTTAGAGGGCTAAGGCCGTTAAGAAAAAATGCAAGGAATCATGGAAGGTTCTAGTGACACGGAACGGAAGAGAAACAGAAAAACGTGCTACGTGATACGGGATCGGGACGTACTCTCCCCTTTTTGTTAAATAAATTAAAATATATTATTATCTTAAATTAGAAAAAGTTAAAAATTTTAATTAAAATATATTAATAGAAAAATTATAATAAAATAATAATAAAATAAAATTTTTTATTTCCATTAAAATTATTAAATTTTTAGCATATATTTAAATTTTTAGCATTATTAAGTTTCGCTAAGGAAAATTAAGGAGAAAAATTATTTTAAAGTTATTTTTTAGTATTTGTATGTTTTTTTTAATATGGGAATAAAAATTTAATTTTCCTCTATTATTAAAAAGATAATTTAATAAAAGAGGAAAATAAAATATTTTAATACAATTATATTTATTAATAATATATTTAATCAATTAATATTATAAAAATATATTTTATTAAAAAACTTTCTTTTTCTCTTCTCTCTCAATTTCTTCAATTTTAAAGGGATCAAAATTTCTCCCCTCTCACTCTCCCTCTTAAAATCATATCCAAGTAAGGAGATGGAACATTAAAAAAATATATATCATTACATTAAAAAAAAAAAAAAAAACAGGATAGATAATAACTGAATTTTACATTGCAAAACCCAACCATCATTCCGACAAAGCTGACTCTGCCCAAATTACAAGAGGTATAGTACCCTTTTTTTTTTCTTTTTTTTTTTTTTGTGGCCAAAGAGGTATAGTATATAGTTCAATCCTTGCATATGTGTGCAACATCAACCAAAAAGGCAATCCCCATATTGATATTACAGTTTTCATCACGATGTGGGAAAACAGAATTCCAGGACAAAGACTCATCGTATGATGCTAACATACAAGATTTACACACAGAACGATGCCCCAGATCTGCCATGTCTGATAGATAGGGGTTTAAGGAAATGTACGGCTGTCAACTCGCAAAGAGTACTACAATTGCTCGAGATCTTCCATTTCCGGCCTTAGTGGATACTCAATTCCTTGAAGTGCTGGCATGCGTTTTAAATCCTCTTCCGAATATCCTGGGATTAGCCAGTAACTCCTATCCATACCAAATACCTGATCGTTTCAAGGAAAATCAGAATCATAGCATAGCGATGTCTATTTTAAAATACATGACGGTTTATGAGATTAATAAATGCACTTGAGCTTTTCTCTCCTGACCGGGAGGAGGAAATGAAAGATCTATATTACCTGCTCAAAGTTTTTCTTACGACCCAGATCATAATGCCATTTAGGTGTTGTTTTCTTTTCATATGCCTGATGAGAATAAAAACAGGCAGTCAAGAACACAACCTGTTGACTGTGTAGAAAAAATGAGTTAAAGTTTGACTAGGAAAAGGAAATACCTCAATAGTTGTTGTATTTGATGACACCATGGCTATGTGCATGATTAGAAAACCCATAACACTCAACGAAAATGTTAAATTCAAGACTGAAAAGAAACAAACAAAGGTTAGGGGCGTAATTTAATTCTTATAGACGTTGTAAAAGTATATATCAGGCATGTACTTACTGAATGTGATAAAAATGGATGCAAGGGTGCCTGGTGTTCCGGCTATCTCACCATCTCCGAAAAATGCTATGAAGTACGGCAGTAGCGATAGCGTGACAAGAGTTGTCTCAAGAAATGTGTAAAACTGCAACCACATCAGCAAATGTTCGCCAAAATCACATTTTATTTTCTCCTTTCATTTTACCTCCAAGTTTATCATGTGAATCTCAAGGAATAGAACTAAGAAAAAAAATAATACTGAAGCAATCAAAAGTAATGAAGAAACTGTTAGTTAAATTTGTTTCTATTGATATTAATGAATGACGCAAATGACCATAAAATCCACCAAATTTTCTATGTGATCCTCATTTCCAACAATATGAACACAAAAATTAGTTTTTGAGAAACCAAAGCTCATTGTGAACTGGCAATGAATAACCAAAGAAAGCAAAGTTATCACACTAAGATGAATGATAGCGTGCATATAGATGATATATGATAATAAGCTTAAGTTTCCATACCAGAAATAGAAGGAAATGCTTATAATTCAACGCCCCAACACAATTAACAACCCATACACAGTGATGGTCCATTTTAAGCACACACCTCCCACCTACAACCAACAGCCCAAAGGCAAAAATCAGCTTTTATTTCTTAATTAATTACACTAAAGTCTAAAGCCACTAGAGAACACAAAGAGCCGTGAGTTGAGGGAAATAACTTACAAACAGAGCAGTGATGGCAACGAGGTGGTTTAAACTGGTTGCACTTCCTACAGAACCGTATCTTTTGATTTGAAGCATCATGAAGCGTGCAGGCCTGGTATGGGTTTAGAGTAGGGCTCCCATATTCTGACCCCACCAGTGAGGCCATGTCACCCTTCTCCTCGTCCGAGGCAGGCCTCCAATTTCGTGGAACACCCCCAGGATCAGTAAGTACCACAGCAAAGTAGCTCCACAATAGCATCACTAACTACATATTCAATAATAACTTGGCAAACTTAGTTTATCTTAAGCGAAGTCCTATGAATGACGGTTCTCTTAAAATTGTCTCAGATAAGTAAATTAAATACACGAATTCTTGCCCTAAAAATGAACTTCATCTCAAATTTTTTTTTTCATTTAATTTCCCACTGTTCCCCGTTCCAATATATTCGTCTCGATTTTCCTCTCAGAAAAAACGCAATTCCTCAGTCAATTTTCACGTTACCTGAATTCGCACAGCCAGAGGATATAAATACTCAACAATGGAGGTAGATCCATAGCTTGAAATTTTTGACAATCCATTATCGAGGACAAACAAATTTCCTAAGAGGGAAAAGGAAGAAACGAAAATCGTAGAGAAAACAGGAACTAGAAAAATGATTTACCAGAGAATGAAAGAAAACCAGGATTACAATAGCTACGATCGAGTCGATGCCTCCCCGAAAGATCGCGGGACCGTAAATAGAGAGGACCAAAGCATAATAAGTGAGGCCGATTATGCCGAGGACCAAGAGGATCATGACGGATCCGAGAGCACGCAGGGCCGTACAGAACTTGAAGACATTCCACGCCATTGATCGCTCCTAATGTCTGCGCTGCGCTTTCCGACGCCGATGAAGAACACTATGGAGACGTGAAGAAGAGAGAAAATGGATCTTCTTCCGATGATAATCTAGAATAACTTTGATTTAGCTGGGGGATTTGGAATTCCCGGGAAATGGAAGTGGGAATTCCAATTCCCGGATTTGGTATTTGACGGAGGAAGTCAGATGAACAATTTGTTTTCTTAAAGATTTTTTTTTTTTCAACGCGCCTTATATTTTGGAAATTTGGAGGAAACCATAAAATTTTTAAGTCGTTTTTTTTTTTTTAATTTATATTTTGATTCAATTTTTGTAAATCCTTAATTTATTGGAGAAATTATCGTATACTTCAATCAAATCTATGAGATAAAATTACTTAATTTATATTAGAATAAAATATTTTCAAAATCAATTAAAATAAAATATGAAAAAAAAAAATTGTGAAAATTAAAATTAAATAAAATAGAGATTTAATAATTATTTTTATTTTAAAAGTAATTAATAATAAATTAAATAAATTTAAAATATTAATTAATTATTTATTTATTTTAAATATATAATATAATATTTTAAATATATTCGTATAATATTATTTTAAAATAATATAAATATTTTGATTGGATAATAAAATTATAAATATTTTAATTAAATAATATAAATATTTTAATCTTGAAATCATTACCCGACAATAAGACTATCGAGTTTAATAAAAGCTTCGGATTGGACAATACTAAGATTGACGTTGTCTTTAATGAGCTGAGGAAACTTCTAATATTTTTCTTTTTTAATCAATTCAAAAGCATTACGTCTTGAATTGGAACTTCAGACCGACGTGGAAAATTGAAAAAAAAAAATGGTATTTAATATTAACTGATAAATCTGTTTTTAATCTGATTTAGGAGCTACATAAAAGAAGTAGATAAGGTGACGTAATTGACATTCAAGTGCTTCGTGTTTTAAAGGCACAGCTGAGGAAGAAAGAAAGATTTGAACAATTTCCCGAACAACATCTTAGAACGCGGGAGAACGTTGGACCTGGCCTGGTCCTTTTCTTAGCACTGTCTTCTATCGGTCTGCATCGACCCGGTAAATGCCCCGGTTCAACCGTCTGGCAACTGCAAATATACAAACCTCCATTTTCAAGCTTCGATCTCACAGAGCTTCTCAAGCTTCGATCTACTCGCGTCGGATCTCTCTCTCCCTCTGATTTTCATTTCCGAGCGATCCGCGGAAAAGAGGAGAGAGAGAGAGAGAGAGAGAAGAGAGAGGAAGAGAATCAGAGTTCAGGACCATGTCGCTCTCTGGTTCTGATTCGTCCTCCTATGGCCGCGAGTACAAAAATTTCAGACAAGTCAGCCGTGACCGTAAGTCTTGTTTCTTTCTTCTCTAGTCTAAACTAGTCAATTTCTATTCAATTTGATTCGGTATCTCAACCATAGTTTTTATTTTGTTGATTGATTTGTTAAAACTTATGAATTAGGATTCAAATTTAAACAATTAGAGCCTTAATGAACAATCTAGCTTATCCGGATTAACTTTCCTAGGCACCTCTCCTCTCTCCTCCATGACTTCAATGCAGCTTTGTTCTGTGAATTTCACTACTTCTGTTTGGGGAATCTTTGTTGCGTTATCTCGCATAGCCATATTTAAGCTCTAGACTAGCTAAGAAACCTGAAACCCAATCACAAGGAGGAGTATTTTTAGTAGTTTTGTCCAGGCATCAGTGATTATATGACCTGAGGGATTCTCTGAGAGCTTGAGATTTCTTCGAGTAGAGATTATATGATTACAAGAATTTGATACACGACGGATTCATCTCTTAGTATATAGATACAAAAGGGCAGCTACGTTGGACTCGAGGAAAGTGCATTGCCCAAACTGCTTTCATCTTTGGGTGTAGTAACCATCTGCTAACTTGAGAAATTAAACAATTTCGTCGGCCATAGGTTACAGGGTTGTTTGATTAATAGGTTCTTACCAGTTCCTTGCCCTGAAAATGAACACTGATCGAGGGAACATGGAGTTGTCCACAAAATGCTCAAGAGTCTCCTCTTTAGCTTAGTGTCTAGAAAGTCAGGGAATGCCTGATGTCAACTTTGTTGATGTAGAATCATCAGTTGTTGATTGTGCTCTGATATTTTCATGGCTATTTTGCAGACTTATGGTGCTTATTAGATCATTAATTATTTACTGTAATTTATATGTGTTTTCAGGATTATTGCATGAGATGCTTCGTTCAGCCAAGACTGGGGATTCAAAATCAACATGGAAGGTACATGCATTCTGCTCACATGCTATCCTTAAAACTCTTTCGGATATGTGGTCCCTTATATTGTAAAAGTCGTGGAATTGATGTTACACATATGACTTGTGAAGTTTTCATCACAACTCTGAAGTTCCAATTGCAAAAGGAGTTCTATGATTAAATTGTTGGTTAAACCGATGTTTGTGTAAACAAAAAAGTACAGAGTGCTTATCTGGGGGGGAAAAAAGAAAAACAAATTTTTTATTTTGGGATGGAGTGGGGTTTGCACTAAATCCCTTAAAGTGGCTCGGAGGTGATAAAATGCTTGCATCCTGTTTTTAACCTTTTCACATGTTGAATAGCCATGTTGGCTCTGGGTCCCCAATTGTTGTGTCCTACAAGGGGCGAGTAACTGAACTTCTGTTCCATCAAGGGAGCTGTTCTTATTTTGTTAGCTCTCCTCATTGAATCAGTAACTACGATAGTTTTGTTTTTGACTAGTAATTCAGATTTTGTGGTCATAATCTCTCGCTGTAGGTTCTTATAATGGACAAACTTACCATCAAGATAATGTCCCACTCGTGTAAGATGGCTGATATCACGGATGAAGGTGTTTCATGTAAGAAGCATTCTCCAATAAGTCTTGATTTTACTTTTCCTCTTTAAATGTAGTATTAGCTGTTCTTGTCAATTAATGGTGATCCCTGATACCTCTTATTCTTTTCATAAAGCCTGTGATTGAACATTATTAACTGATCATTTCTTGTAATCACATTATCTGAGAACTTGAGAGTTACAGGTACTTTAAGGTGGTTTTATTGATTACAGTTTCTGGGATCTTTGTATCTAGTACACCTCATGCTTCAGTTTCTTGATATCTAATTATCTGTCAAATATTTGAAGAAGTCATAATTGTCGTGAGGGTAAAAAATATTAAAACCAAACGTTAAAACTTAGTATTGTTACCTGATTGTCTCATTGGTTAGTCTGCTAGAGTTATACTGGGACTATGTTCTTTTGAAGTTTGAATTGATTGGTTTCATGTTCTGAAGCTTTTTGGATTGATTTGACTGCAGTGGTTGAGGATATATACAAGCGTAGGCAGCCGTTGCCTTCCATGGATGCTATATACTTCTTCCAGCCTTCCCAAGAAAAGTAAAAGATTATTCATTATTTTTACTACTACCACTCCTACTTATCATAGTTTTTATTACTATTAGGATGGTTGTGCTGGTACTTTGATATGTATTAATCCTATCCTTCGTCTTGTGGATTTCTCATGTAACTGCAGTGTTATTATGTTCTTGTCTGACATGTCTGGAAGGTCTCCGTTGTATAGAAAGTATGTGAAATCTCTCTCTCTATCTCCAGAAGAGGGAAAAAAAAAAAACAATAACCAAAAAAAAAAACCAATAACATGTTTGGTCTATCTAGTTAAGCCTTTTGTTACCTAGGGCCTCACAAAACAATCTTTTTGTGTCTTTGAAGGGCATTTGTTTTCTTCAGTTCACCTATTTCGAGAGACTTGGTTAATCACATCAAGAAGGATGCAACTGTTTTACGTCGCATAAGTGCACTCAGAGAGGTTATAGTGCTTTCTTTTTAGAAAATTTTAATCTTCAATGTCAATTATTTAATAGCTAGTTTCGAAACTCAGTTCGGTTCACCCAATTTTTTTTTTAATATCAATAGACAATAATTTTCTCTCTTTGATGTGAATGAATATGCAGATGAATTTGGAGTATTTTGCAATAGACAGCCAGGTAAAAATAACAGTTTGAACTCTTAGCTCAGTTGCTATATGGAACTTTCTGGTCAGCTCCAGTTAGTAAATACACATGTATTGGGGAAAGAGAGAGAGAGAGAGAGGGAGGGGGTAGGGGGGGTTTGAAATGTTATACCCGCTTAACCGTTGATGTGGATAACTTAAATTGTCTCTTCTTCACTTTTCATTTGTTTCTTTTGTGCAGGGTTTTACGACCAGTAGTGAGAGAGCTTTAGAAGAACTTTATGGTGATGAGGAGAATCATCACAAAGCACATGCATCCTTGAATGTGATGGCTACTCGTATCGCTACAGTTTTTGCTTCATTAAGGGTATATTTTGATGCTTCTGAGAATTCTCTGCTCTGTATGTTACATATTCTCTTGCTCATTTATATTTTTGAAAAATAAAAACAGGAATTTCCTTCTGTTCGCTACCGAGCTGCCAGATCCCTTGATACAAACACAATGACTACTTTCCTCGACCTAATTCCTACAAAGCTTGCTGCTGGTGTCTTTGACAACCTTTCAAAGTATAAGAAGACAGTCCCCAATTTCCCTGAGCAAGAAACTTGCGAGTTGCTCATTCTTGATCGATCAATAGATCAGGTTTATAGGTGCATGTGTCAGTTATAACTTTATGATATTCTCTGCTTGCTTTTCTATGTTGTTTGTAAAGTATATCATTTATCTTGGTTTCTAGATTGCTCCTGTCATACATGAATGGACATATGATGCCATGTGTCATGATTTATTGAACATGGAGGGTATTAAATATGTACAAGAGGTAAGTTCTTTTGTCTAAGTTTTGTATTGGGTTTTCTGCTTCAGTTTTTTTGCTAAATATTAAGATACTGTTCAGGTTCCAAGTAAAACTGGTGGTCCACCTGAGAAAAAAGAGGTTCATTTGGAGGATCATGATCCTGTCTGGCTTGAACTTCGCCATGCACATATAGCAGATGTATATCTTCAACTGATACAGTCTTGTTGAAAGATTTCCCTTATGAATTTTTTCTGACAAAAACTGGTTTTTTCAGGCTATTGGACGGTTGCGTGAGAAGGCCAACTTCATATCAAAGAATAAGGCTGCACAAATTCAACATGGTTCAAGGTTGGTGCAAATGTGCTTTGTTAAAATTGTTACATCCCCAAATTTCAACCTCTATTTTGACCTTTTTCTTATACTCTTTCAGAAATGGCGGTGAACTGTCCACACAGGACTTGCAGAAGATGGTTCAAGCATTGCCACAATATAGTGAACAAATTGACAAGCTCTCCCTTCATGTAGAGGTTGGTTTTTTTAATACATACCTGAAGAAAAATTTTCCTGGGGCCATTGCCTGACCCAGGTTTAATCTTATTGGACAGATAGCAGGAAAAATTAACAACATTATCAGGGATCAGGGGCTTCGAGAATTGGGGCAGCTGGAGCAGGATCTTGTTTTTGGAGATGCTGGAATCAAAGATGTCATAAAATTTCTGACCACAAAAGAGGTGAAGATTGAAAGAATGTTATTGAAACCAAAGGAAAATAAGGATGCTATGTTTTCATGTTCTGGACTCCTTATCAATATTCTCATGTAATTGAAGTACCATTCTTTTGCAGGATACAACTCGGGAAAATAAGTTGCGTTTATTGATGATTTTTGCAGCAGTTCATCCTGAGAAATTTGAGGGTGAGAAGGGTCAAAATTTGATGAAGGTTGGTCACTTTGTTATCTACCAGCTAAATTTCACGTTTTTCATCTCCTGGATCAACTAGTGACCTATTGCTTATTATGTGCGTTGTTGATCTATATATTTTCATAATTCTTGTCATGCATGTCAGCTTGCAAAATTACCCCCTGACGATATGAATGCTGTGAATAATCTGAGATTTCTTGGGGGCGCATCAGACAGCAAGAAAAGCTCCACAACAGGTTTTTCTTTGAAGTTTGATATTCAGAAGGTAAATGTGCATGTCAGTTTCGATGCACCATTGTATTTTGTGGCTATATTTCTAACATGAAGTATTCAACCACCAGAAGAAGCGTGGGGCTAGGAAAGAACGTAATGATGAAGAATCGGCATGGCAGCTATCAAAGTTTTATCCCATAATAGAGGTAAAACTAAGATGAATGACATACTATTGTTCCATCACCTACTACTCCAATAACCCTATTGAGATATATGCTAATTATGAAACCTAAATTACATGGATGAATTATTTTGTTCACTAAACCAAGTTTCTGACATTTTTCAGGACCTAGTGGAAAAACTTAGTAAAGGCGAATTATCCAAAGATGAGTATCCATGTTTAAATGATCCTAGTCCGACTGTCCATGGGACATCCAACTCTGCATCAGTTCACCAATCTCCTGCTCATTCAATGAGATCAAGGCGGACCCCAACATGGGCAAAGCCTCCTAGCTCTGACGATGGGTATTCAAGGTATAATATCCATAACTACTTTAGATAAAGACGTAAAGATGTTTCATGACTAATGTGACTGTGTCTACAAGTTATTGATTGAGATTTTAATCATTAGTCCACTTCCCCACAGTGATTCTGTACTAAGACATGCATCCAGTGATTTCAAGAAGATGGGCCAGCGTATTTTTGTTTTTATTGCTGGTGGAG
The DNA here is from genome assembly GCA_027186245.1 of Coriaria nepalensis. Classification (NCBI taxonomy): domain Eukaryota; kingdom Viridiplantae; phylum Streptophyta; class Magnoliopsida; order Cucurbitales; family Coriariaceae; genus Coriaria; species Coriaria nepalensis. Next base: position 3,601,930 of record CP114486.1, read on the forward strand.
CTACTAGGTCCGAGGTAGGGATACAATTCCTGTGTCTTTAATTTGGGAAGACTGCTGGAGTTTTTTTCTTTTCCTGTAAAATTGATGCTGTCAAATATTATATCTTGCATTACAGCTTCGGGTCTGTCACAAACTTACGACCAGGCTGAAAAGAGAAGTTGTATTGGGCTCAACAAGTATTGATGATCCTCCACAATTTATCACGGTAGGGATTTTACAATTCTGTCTTATAGTATTATTTTTTCCATCATGCATGCTTCGATTTTGGTGTTCGTTTGTTTTGCAGAAGCTGAGGTTGTTGAATGCTGTTGATATTTCATTAGATGATCTTCAGATATAAATATACCGCTTCTCGTCCACTTTGTAATCATGGATCCATCCTTGCTTTTGTTTTGACTTCTTCCTTTATCATCCGATGTAAATTTTTGCTGTTCATGGACGTGGCTGTGATGTGCTGAAGCCAACAAGTGATACAGGGTGTATAATGTAATTTTACTAGATAGACCAATTATTACGACATTGAATTCTGTAATGGTGAACAAGAGTTTCAATTCATTCAAGAATAGGGTGTTTGTTTCAAGGTCTTTGTTATATTCATTTTGAAATTCTACAATGATGGATTATAAGCCCCCCCCCCCCCCCCCTTTTGTTCAAAACTCAGTGATGCTTTTTAATTTGGGGTACAAAACATTTTCACAAAGGGAGGGCTGTAGATTAACAAAAACTATGTCCCTTCACAATCATCATCATCTTCTTCCTGTTTACACCGAACCAAGAATCAGAAAACCTAAGAATTTATATAAAACTAGATCAAGAAGCCCGCTCGAACTAGCGACGGAGTTCCTTTGCCTTTCTATCTAGCAAGCTCTCAGCTTTTCTCTTCTTGATTTCACCCACAAGCCTCTTTACATAGTTAATATATCCGTCAACGTCAAATTTCCTCTTGCAGCCTGCATAATTCATATACCTTATCTTCCCAAATATTTTCCGCTCTTTCCACCCCTGAAAAAACCCGGATCCGATACCAGCAAAGCAGCAAATGTAAACAAGACATAATTTATGCCGATTCAAAAAATGTAAACTTCAATTTCAGCTAAAAAAAGCACAAAAACCTGGTCATGAACGCCACAAATCGACCACATGCAGCCAACATAACCACTTGGATCCCTCCCATCTATTTCATACTGCATTCCACAGCCTTGTATAATAATTCCTCATAAATCTCAAAGAGAAGCATATTTTGAAAGCGCAATTGTTACCTTGTCATTCAGATATATTGCTATTTCCAGGGCTTCTTCAGGTCCTCTTGTCCACTCTAGAATCTTTTTTGCCCAGTACATCCTGTACATGAATTTCAATTTTCTTTTAATCCAAAAAGTTGAAAAGAGAAGAGAAGAAGCATTGACACTTAACTTAGGAAAGCAAAATCTGAAAAAAGCAAGTAACTTGCCGCATAAAACCATGCATCTTCCCATAGTAAGCCATCTCCAACTGAGAAGCATTCCAGAGCTGAAAATAAATAATACAAAACATGAGAGAACTAACTACATAGGAGGTTGTCCAGAAAGAAACAGCCTCGGGAAATTTTGACTCACTGGATCAGCCGTCTGGGCCTTCTCCAGTTGCTCCCTCCTGAAAATTTAGTTATTAATAATTTTCTAATTCTACTCCAGCAGAAAATTAGCACTAACAATCAAAGAAACAAATGAAACCTTCACATACGTGTAATTATGTTCCCGCTTGTCGGAAGCATGGTCCATCAAAGTCTTCCGTGCCCACTCCCAAGCCCCGTCTAGTGAATCATAATGAGGCTGGTAATAGCAGTAGTTATCAGCAAGCTCTCTCCTCACAATCAGTTCCTCGAGAAATGAATCAACAGCCTTCATAATACCAGGTCAAAACAAAACCATACAACTACTTATCAATAACAAAATGAACACCAAAAAACATAACTTTTTCAAAGAAACAAAATGAACTATGCACCCGATTCTTAGAAAATTTACAAACCTGAGGAGATAAGTTACGGACTTTTTGTGCCTCTAAGGCACAGCGCTGTGCAGATATTTGCCCAAAATGGAGATAGGGAGAGAGACCAGACAGGGCCTTAGGCTTTAAAGGATTATTCCTATCTGTTGCATAACTCATCATTCTTTTCGTCAAGAAACCATTTTTGCTTCCCATCAATACGTCCATTCCTGCCCTTTCTCCAGGTTCACACCATTCAATTTCAGGAACTTCACCCCCTTTCCTTACATATATAAAAAAAAAAAAAAAAAAACATTCATAGTGTCAGAAATCACAGTGCCAGAGAACTTCACCTAATATGTAGAGTCATAAACCATTACAAGCGATATCTAAGAATTCTAACCTCAAAATTTTGGCAATGAGAGCATCCCAATCGATAAACCGATTTGTAGAAGGCCATTTGTTATTAGGCGATTGTAGAATGGGAAAATTGATGAGATATTCTGGAAGCTTTTTATTTATCTTGCCTCTTAAAGTCCTAGCACTATACTCCAACTTCTCAGAGGCAGCCCAAATGGGTACAACATTGTGGGCATCGACTTCATGTATGGCCAAGGAATCACTCACCTTCTTACTAATTTCATCCTTACATTTTCGAATTTCTCGTAATGGCGAGAAGTCTGTAACCAAAAGTGAAGCCCCACATTCTTTCAGAAAATTCGGTATGGTCTCTTCAGCTTCTCCCTAAGTGTATATAAGCTCACAAAACTATAAGTTTAAGGCATAATATAATCATTTTTAAAATGCATGAAAAGTTTTGCTCACAGAGACAAGAAAGAAGTTCAATTTTTTGGTAAGATGGGGATTGCAACATAGCCCTTGAAAAGAACAGTTCCCATTTATTCAAGACTAAATTGTTACCCCACTTTCATTTATTTTCCCTCAAAATTTCTAGGAAAGCAAACAGAAAGTGAAAGTCGAAACTGATCAAATAGGAGCTATTTAAGATAAACTCACCTGGAATAGAAAGAAGGGGACTTGAAGGGTTTCCTCAAGATCAGAATGCAATTGCCGCAAACCCCTCAACATAAACCCTAATTGCCGAGCTTTTGCACCCAAAAACTGATCGAACAGATTGAACGCCACAGCTACTGGAACACGGGCCAACTTAGCCTGATCAACGGCGTGGATTAAAGCCCAATTGTCTCTCAGCCTCTGATCCCTGAACATCCAGTAAACAACCGGCCCAACAACGTCTTTCTCCGACGATCTTAAACCTTCCTTTAAAACCCGGATCCGACCCGTCTGAAGAGAGGTGCAGTTGTTTGGCGTCGCTGCCTTTGAAGCCATGTATGATAGGTTGGAAAAGAGTGAAGTTTCCTAACTTCACAATGGGTGTAGGGTAGTGTGCGCGCAGGACAAAATCGCGAGCCCGGGTGCGGTGTGTTCGTTAAGAGGAGACCGAAAAGTAAAAAAATTGTCGGAACTTGGGATTTGATCGAAGGTCGACGAAGAGACTGGAAATAGCGGGAACTGACATAACTAAACTTATGGCTTTGAAGGCATATACGTGGATAAGTTTATACCAAGACACGTTTCGCACAGACGCTTTAACGGTTGAAGCGAGATTGTGGGTTAAAGAAAGAAGGCCTTGCCTCCTCACCTTCCTTTTTGAGGCCCATAATGTAAGAATAACGAATAGTGAGGCTAAAAAATGAGCGACATTACGTGGCCCGATCAAACTTTTTTTACATAATAAATTTATATTTATTATTATTTAAATTTTGATTGAACTGACTTTAAGAATATATTATATAAATAATATTTATAATTATAATAGATCAATATATAATAAATTAAATTAAATTAATATTAATAATATCTTCATGTGTAACACATACCCTCCTAATACAGATACACGTGACTTGCAATTGTAGTAACATATGGAAATTTTATTAAGAACATATGGGAGAGATCATGAAATAATATATCATGTAAGTATTAAAATGCTTTTATTTTCTTATTAAATGTAAATTAGGCACTCCACCCATCTTGCTTAGGTACTAAGCTACACTTCCGTTTTAACTGCAAATACATAACAACATATTATTACACCAACCAAATCTCACTTTGTAGATTCTGCGCATTCATCAAAATCATCCTGTCCTGTCTTTTTTTTTTTCTTTTTCTTTTTTTTTTTTTTTTTTTTTTCAATTTAACCTCAAAACTTTCTGTAAGATGTCCTATCAGAAAATATGATGATTTTTTTTTTATTTTTTTCATAATTGACCAAAAAAAAAAAAAAAAGAAGAAGAAAAAACTCATCCATAGAAAAATGACAGTCATTTTCATGATTACAGTTCATAAAAAGTGTAGGACATAAGTTTTGATTGTTGATTGGGAGTTAGAAGATAATTAATTTAATTAGTTATGTAACAACTTATGACTTATGAGATAAAATACAATGATTCTTTTTTTTTTTTTCTTTTTTTTTTTTTAATTGATTATGAAAGATAAGTTTTAACGGAAAATTATATATATATATATATATATATATGAAATAGGAAAGAGAGATATGATCGTTCTCCTCCTTTTCTAATTTTTTTTTTTTTTAATTTGAAATTTTTCTTTATGTATTTTTTATAATAAATAATAAATAATCAAAGCTTAAGATTAGGATGAAATATTTAGAGTAGATTTAGGTCTTAAGATTATAATTATAATCAATTTATACTAAATTTAGCTTTTATCTAATTTTCAGGGGTTTTTTTTTTTTGTAAGTGGAAAGATGAATTAAATATTAATAAAAAAGTTATATTTTCCCAAAGGAAAAAAAATGTACGTCACAAAGTGTACGGATATAGAAGTAGACAGTAGATAGATCCACATGAATCTATCTATCAATTTAGTTTAATTAAACATTTGCCAGCTGGACCACGTGACAATTACCTATTTATTGAACTTACTCGTGGATCAAGAACTCTATTGTGAGTGATCAGGCATGTTACTACTATTTTATTACTATTATTAAGATATTTAATTAATAATATAATATTCATATATGATTATCAACTATTAGCCAATATGTATTAATAATATGTCACGTTTGATTATTATCATTGGTTTCCTTCATGGGTGCCCACATCAATTTACACACCATAATTGCGACACGTACCTCGATTGCTGCTCCCTAATTTTCCGGAGAGTTCTCATTAGACTCACTGGCCTCGTTCAAGTAATATATATATCTATAAAATTAAATTTTGTAAAATATATATATAATTTCTTTATTATTTTAATTTTAATTTCTTTATTATTTTTCATATATATATACAGAAAAATAGATTGAGATTTTTAAAAAAATGTTTAATAATATTTAATTTATTAGATGATTTCTTAAATTTAAAAGTTTATTATAATAATTTAAATGAAATTATTATAATATTAATATTAACTATATTTTAAAATATTGTAAACATATTTTGTATAAAAGAAAACATTCCACGCCAACTTAACAATATTTAATTTAGATTTACCATCGTGATTTTTCAAAATTTAAAAAATAATTAAGCAAAATTAAATCTTATTTCAATATTATTTTTACTTTATTTCTCTTCTTTTAACCCGATAATAAAATAAATAATTATCAATAAAATGATTAGTTAAATTTAAAAATATATCATATTAATTATAACTAAACCGTATATGAATATTCTAAAATTAAATTGAACCCACCAAATTTTGTTTACATTCATAAACAAATCTAACTAATGCCAACTTTTAGCTAACTATATATGAATGAATGCTCTTAAAAGGCAACGACCAAATGAGTTGGAAGGGAATGACAGTTAGTATAGGACGAGTAGTGAAATATTTAGATAGTCATAAATTAAATTTAATATATTAATTAAAATAAATAAATATAATTAATTAATTAAGTTGGTCCAAATATTATTGTACAAGCATAGTCTAAGGAATAATTCTTGTATAATGGGGATGAGTGTTGTCTAATACTAATAATCATCATTAGAAAAATAAAAAATAAAAAAATAAAAATAAAAAAAAAAGGTGTAGAGAAAATTAGAGTAAGCTCCTTGCCGACAATAATTTCTATCTCTCCACTTCAAATAAAGAGGGGGGAGAGTGGTAATCAAAAGAGGTTAGTTAGATTGGTAAAATAATTTCATACTCTACTTTCCTACTCTATACCACTCATCAATCACCATAAAAGTGATATACCCACCACTCCATGTTCTTATAAATTTCTTTCACCTTTTCACTGTTTGTTTATGTGGGGTCAATCTGTCATCATCGGTGGGTGGTGAATCCCTAACCCATCATCAAAAGGGAGAGAGAAAGTGATGAGAGCAAGAAACAAGTTTGAAATGGCTTCATTTATGAATGAGAAGAGGGTGATGAAAAAGTTATTGTACATACATGAAGATGATTTGTTCTTCCAAATTAGGCAACTGTTTTTTTTTTTTTTTTTTTTTTTTTTTTTAAATGTACTAATTTTTTTGTTACTATATAAAATAAATCAATTGCTAACAAGGACCTAGCTATCATCAATGTAATAAAAACATACATTGAAGAAAAACTAAACTATACACACATAAAAATGAGGAACAAATAAATCCCACTAAACTCTTGTCAACAATTCCTAAACATTTCCTAAACTCAGAGATAAAGAAGCAGAAAGTAAGTCACAAAACTTATAGCTGCTTCTTAAGCCATCTTCCCTGCAATAATTTAGTAGGGAAAAACTCCTCCTTTCTGTTTCGAGTTGACCGACCCGCATAGCAGAAAGAACCCGTAAGTCCGAAACCGGTCAACCACATCTATTTGACTGATTCAGACAAAACTTTGGCATATAGGAAGAAGACAGCTTCTTCCAAATTGTCGAGTCAAAATGCTTCTTGGATCCTTCTGCGAAATGCTGCTTCAACAATCATGGTCGGTATAGTTCTACAGATAACCAACCCCCATATATATACACAAATAGATATATATAATATTATGGCGGTCTCTCCATTCCAGCAATGTCTTTATCAAAAGCTTCTGCCCCAAAACACATTAAAAGAAAAAAAAAAACTATAAAAAGGAGAGGAAAAAAAAAATTCTTCTTCTGATCATTTCAAAGTGACCAGAACTAAAATTCACTCATGATTAGATTTTCAGAATATGAAAGCCAAAAGTTGTAAAGCAAACAAGATTTATCATCTCTCTTTTTTTTTCTCCCAGTGATGGGAACATAATGACAGAAGAATTAAGGATTTGATCTCAACTAAAAGCAACGAGTTCTTGCAAAAAATTCAAGTACCATCTAAGACGTTTTCTTAAAACCGAAAAGCTTGAAAATCCGGTTATTTGCTTAAACCACGGATCCATGAACAATGAAGAAATATGGAATTCAATCTACACAAAAAAATGGGACACAGAAAATGTTACACATTAAGTGAATGCATCAAACGAGAACTTCATTAAGCATATAATCCTCACCATTTTCCAATGCAAATAACTCGGCATCTTTATCTTCATCACTAGAAAAATCCCGTCTTTCAAGCTTGGAATGAGCTGCAACAAAAATCAATTTCTGAGCCCTATCGATCCCTGCTCCAGATCGTCTATGGGAAGATACCCATTTCATAAAAGACCAATTGCATTTAAACCCACAAGAAGTAGCATGAAGGAAGATAAGCCTTACAGCAACTTTTCCCAAGGACTTGAACTCAGTAAGGTAAGTTTCCCAAACAAGTCTACTACTTTGAGGATTAACAACTTTCATTTTCCCACTAACTGGGTCCCTCTCCTTCATTTGTACAGCCCGAGCATAAACCGGATCGAGCCCTTCCGTCCTCCATTTCATTAGCTCCATTAGAGCAATATGGGCCTCTTCTCTTGAAACAAGCCGTGTTATAAGCTTATCAACATCCTTCTCTTGCTCAGGTGTTAAGCATTTGAATGGAGGAAGATACTTTCCACTAGAATCTCTAACTAAATGTAAAGGATCAAGTATAAATGCAGCTGCCCAAGCAGGATGATAATTCTTCTTAAACCTCTTTTCGATTATCTTCTCTATGAGTCCTTGAGCCATATTGAACTTAAAGCACCAATCTTTAACTTTCCTTCTAAGTTCATCCCAAAGTGAGAGGCATTTCCCTATTAAAGGCCTCTCTTTCTCAATCTCTTCCACCATATCCTTTATTAATTTCACTAAAGAATACACCGCCTCCACTTCACTCCAAAACCCGCCATCTTCAACCAAGTTAGCAATTTCTCTTGCAATTGGGTCCTCCATAGAAGCTATCTTATACAAGTCATCGACCAGAACTAACTGTAAGGCTCGAGCAGAACCAAGTATATCCTCAAGCATTGTATACAAGGCTAAAAAGTTAGGGTTTTCATAATTTTGCAATGGTGGGGGTGCTCGAATCAAACCAGCATGTCCTTGTTCTTGAATTTGATAGTTGTGGAAGCAATTGTTGATTCTAGACTTGTAGTTGATGAAATTTGCTAGCTTAGTACAATTTTCAGTGACCCTTCTGAACAATGGAACCTCCTTACTTAAGTCCTTAACCAAACTATTAAAAGCTTGAAATTGACACGAAAGATTAACCATCCAATGATTTTGATTCTCCAAATTCCTCAGTGCCTTATCTTTAAACTTGTCAGCTACTATACCTACACATTGTTGAGCAACATTCCCACAAATCTCTGTAATTGCTTCAGACAAAACATCCTCCGCATATTTAGAAGGAACCAAACCGGAAACAAACATCGCCTTTCTGTACAAGCTAGTCCCATTTGGAAGATTAACTGTCAGATTGACCAAACTCTCCTGCCCAAAAAATGCGCTGCTATGATCATTGGATTTCCATCCATTAGAGGCAATTTGGAAGAACATGGCGTCTCTGATTTTGAGTTCAGACTCTGTTTTGGCTTCTTCAAACTTGGAATCCAATCTAGCACCAGTAAACTCTAGCCTTGAAATTGGAGGCAAGCCAATTTGATTAAGGAAAGCTCTGAACTTAGGGCTCTCCAATCTGGTAAGAGAAACCGACCCACATGATTCATAGACCCAATCAGCTAAATAATCAAGAGCAGAATCAATCTGGGTCTTGCTAAGAGTTGGTCCAGGGGAAGTTTTTGGACTTTTAAGCTTCTTCACACTATCTTCAAGCCTTGCTAAAGCTCCCAAATCCTCTTTCCCACCTGATAACATTAAATGTGATTGTTGTGGCAGTAATAATCCGGCGCTTACAGTCATGGTCGGAGATGAAATCTCTCCGGAGTAGAACCGAGTCGGATCCAATATTGCAAGGGGTGGATCCGGGTATGCAGAACCCGACCCGGTTGCACCGGACGAGCTGCGTTTGCGATGGTTGTGGTGAACAGTGGAAACAGAGGAAGGCGAAACAGAGGAAATGGGATTCGGTGAAGAGCTGAAATTAGGGCAAGTGCCTCGTTTGAGATGCTCAGAAGCGGTTCTTGATGGGTTTGAAGCCGAGAAAACGGCGTCGCATAAGGAGCATTTAAGCTTCACAGCTTTGGGCAGACCTGTTTCGGAGTTTTGAACTAAGATGGGCTCTAAGTGGACCCAGTACCATGCTCCTTTACCTTTTATGGCTTTAGTTCGAACCATGACGAGCCCTTCGTAGCGCTTGCGCACCGCTTTGGCCGTGAGCTCGTCGGCGGAAGTGGTGGCGGAGGCGGTGATGATTGTGGAGTCTACGGAAGGTGGTGGTGATGGTGGTTGTTGTTGCTGTGTAGTTGTAGTGTTAGTAGACTCCATTGCTGAAAGGACTAAAATGAACAGTGAGTACGAAAGGTGGGGCGGTTTTGAGGAATTATGGGGTTTTGATGGGTTTTAATAAAACTTTCATCGTCATCCCCGACCTCATGGAAAAACGGTGGCGTTTTTAGGTTGCATTCAGCCTGGATGAGGGTGGAGGATGAACTTCCGGTGAGCTTCCATGCCGGAGTCCGGTGATCTGGGAAAAATTATGTTTCACTGATGGGTCAGTTGAGCTGTTTTTTTGTGACGAAGTTTCAAAGTGAGAGAAGGAGGAGAGAGAGAATTAGGAAACTAAAAAAAATGTGGAAGAAAAAATAGTAAGAAAGGTCTCAATCTGCTCCGCTTCAAGGAAAGAAGACGCGCGACACGAGCCGTTCAGTGCGGTTGGGGGAACGGGGGAGGAGCCATGTTGATGGTAACTGCTAACGTCGGAGACCCACGTGTGAGAACACAGCAACTGGCATTGGTCATCAACCTGCCCTCATTGGGGAGTGTAGATCACGCGCCGTGAGGTGTTCTTGCCAGTTTAGTGGGTACCCCTCCTCAACTAAAAATGCCTTCATGTTCCTTACTTTTATGTATTTTTTATGTCCCTTTTTTGTAATCCGTTGGGCCCTTCTGGACGTGGCGGGGCCCTTGCTTTGGAGGGCTTTCTGCCTTTTTCCTGTCTGTTTCTTTCTTTCTTTCTTTCTTTTTTTTTTTTTTTTTTAATTTAATTTTTATTTATCTTTATTTACTTGCTGTTCAGAAAAAAGAAAACAAAATTTGTGGAGGGAAGGGATTTTGTGTTGCAGAGCTTCGTGTCAAGACTCAAGACTTGTTGTTCGTGTGGTTTCTGTTTTTGTGTGAAGGTCATAAAAATGGTTACAGAGTCAGTGTTGACCAAGACTATTATTGTCATTATTTATTTATTTTCTAACTTCTCTTTAGGAAAAATGGTACATCTAGTGCCTAAATTAGGTGGGAATGTAGTTTTGATCGATGATTTTTTTATTTTTTTTTTATTTTTTGAATCCAATGTAAATTTCATCATTTAACTTTTATGGTAATTATTAAATTTATAAATATTTATATATATATATATATATATTAGCTATTAAAAAAGATATTAATTAATTTATCACTTCTTTTATAAATTATAATTATTACTGTTGTTTTTACTTCTTTTTTTGTTTATGAAGTGTATTGCATTATTTAATTTAATCCTTAAAAAAGTTTTTTGATAAACCGTTAATTAACTAGATATGAATTTTACAAGCTAATTTATGCTATTTATACAACAAATTTTTATTTTTATTTTTATTTTTTTTTAAATGATACACAAATTTAAAAACATAATTGTTCATTTGGATGAAGAGAATAAAGACAATTATGAGTTACAAGATCAAAGGAACCCCCAGCTTATTTTATGTTGGCATGCCACCAGGTAATTATCCCATGAACGGCGAGTCGCAATTCCCACGACAACCCTCAGCTTCATATGTACAGTCGAGGTCCACCGTTCAATAGGAGGTTAATATCAACAGATAAGTATAAAATAACTCGTTGATATCAACAGGTTCATAATCATTCACTTAAATCAGTAATAACATTTTCATTCGATATCAAAATAACAAACCGTTAATTGCATTGAAAACTAAACTTCTATAACTTCATATACATGTGTGGAACATTTTCTGGAGATCAGCGAGTGACACAAGATGAATAATGATGATCATGCACATACTCCACTTATTCTACCATAACTTTTTCATTTGAACTCGCAATTGTAAATGACTACTTACATATGAAACTAAACATTTAGAGCTTTCCAAGAGTATATGGCACGTCTCATAACTCCAAGTAAAATGCTCGAAATCATTAAAACAAGACGATGTTATTCTCAACCCGTTGATATATCTCATTGATATCAATGGGTCCATGACCATTTTCACTTAAATTTATAATAACTTTTTCATCCGATATCGAAATGACAAACAGTTAGTTGCATTGAAAACTAGACTTCTATGGCTTTCTATACATGTATAAAATGTTTTCTGGAGATTAATATATATCTCGTAGTGAGTGAGACAAGATAAATGTAATTTGAATTATGATGATCATGCACATACTCCACTTATTATACTATAACTCTTACATTTGAACTTGAAATTGTAAGCGACCACTTGAATATGAAATTAAATATCCAAAGCTTTCCAATAATATATGACATGTTTCATAATTTCAAATAAAACGATCGGAATCATTAAAATAAGATAATGTTGTTCTTGACCCGTTGATATCAACATGTAAATATAAAATGACCCGTGGATATCAATAGGTTAAAAACAACATCACGTCAGATCTATGATTATTGTCAGTTAAATCAATAATAACTTTTTCATTCGATTTCAGAATGACAAACCGTCAATTGTATTACAAACTATACTAAACTTCCAAAACTATCTATATATATATGGAATGTTTTTTTCACACTAATAAATCTCCCATAATTAATAAAACAAGATAAATACAAGTTACCATTTGCAGATCTAAATTGTTTTTTTTTCTTTTTTTTTTATATTTGTTATTATTTGCGAGTTATCATTTACGTATAGATAATCAAGAAAAAGAAGAACGATAATAATGAATACGAAGATTGATGATTTTTTGGATTCAAATTTTTTATTTTTGTGTAAAAGAAATGATGAGAGAAAAAAATAATTATAATCTCCGTTTTTTTTTCAAAATTCTTAAATAAATAAATAAATAAAATAAAATCAAAGAAATATTACCGGACATTTTTTAGATAAGCATGCCGATCATTTTTTTTCTCAAATTAGCCGAGTCTAGGAGTAAGAAAGTTTAAGTCAGAAAAGACACCCACTTGGGCCAGATCATAAGTGATGGGTTCAGTTCAAATTTCATTTGGGACTAGAGTATAATTTGAGAAAATATTATTAAATCTGATAAAATAAAGTAATTCATTAGTTGGTCCCTAGGGAGGACACTCATCATAAAATCCGAAGGCGGGAATTTCCATTCGATGCATCTGGAGCTGAAAAACTTCTGAGAACTCCTCAACCAAGGCTTTATGAGTGATTTCAATCAGCTGGTTATCATCTAAATGATGATGCACGTCAATCTCGTCACATCTTGGGCTCAACTGAAATTGTCCGAGCAGCTCCTTAATGCTTCCAACTTGGCGATTCCGTATTCCACACGGGATTATCCGATGGAAGGGACTTAGATCTGTAGTAACATTAAGAGCTAGCCCGTGACATGTTATCCATGATGATACTTTTATACCAATTGCTGCTAATTTCTGATTCCCTGCAAAAATGGAAGAGGGCAAATATCATGATGCATAGCTGTTGGAAGATGATTTTCTAAACCCGGGAAGCTTTAGTCAATTAAGAATCATTAGGCCTATCTGCAGATTTTTAAAAGAATCTTAAATATAAACAAGACATGTCACATCAACCATTAAATATGCATCTGGTTTGCAGTCTGAAACGCCAGTTAACTGTTAAATTACAGTTTGGATTCACAAAATGACAATTAGTTTCAATAATTCTATTATTTAAATTAAACTAACAAGAAAAAATATTTACTTACAAAAAATGCTAGGGTAAAACACTCAACCAAATGCTAGTTTACTGTTTATGGACCACAAACCAAAATTCACAAGAAGATTGATCTTGGCATTTAGTATAATAGCAGTTTGATTTCTTGAAGCATCCTAAGAGCTACGAAGAAGAAAAAAAAAAACCCCCCGTGGTAGCAAAACGACATAAACATCTCACTTTCCAAAAGGACAGATACCTTAAGCCATGAATGCACAAAGGTGCAAACACCACCAGTTAGGGAACTATCTCCCTCTAATCAAAAACCTTAAAGTGAAGATAAATAACTCGGCGATGAATTCTCTCATGTAAGTGTCCAAGTTCTGACCTTTATCATCTGATTAATTCCAATTAATTTGACACAGATTCAATGACTTAGTAGAGAACACTGTCTATGAGACTATGAGAGTGATAGAAAAAAAGGCTAAGATCTTCTCTCCTGATGTTCACAAACACAAAAGAATAAATATACCATTAAAAATGCAGAGGAGTCAAAAATGATAATGAAGCATACCCACCCAAACGCCTGTTAAACCATCAACCCGAGAAGCTTTGATCGAAAAAGTTGAGGAAAGAACCCTAATGACCACCTCCTCAAGTGATCTAAGATACCAATGAAGATCCATCTTGTGGTTTCTCAGATTCATAATTGGGTACACAACTAGCTACATCATATCAAGACACCTTTACATCAGCTACAAATGAAACAATTTTGAATTTTGATCCTCAGAATCAAAATGCAGAGGAGCAAAATTTTGGAGCGAGTACCTGACCAGGTCCGTGATACGTGACTTCACCCCCTCGTTCTGTACGGTAGATATCGTAAGGAGAATCCTTCATGTCAAAATTGAGGTACTCCTCTGAACTAGCAGCGCCCATTGTATAGACAGGGCGATGCTGAAGAACAATTAACGTATCTGGGAATTCTTCATTCTTTGCGATCAGAGCTTTCTTCTCTTTGACGATGCATTTTTGCCAAGACCAAGCGTCGCTATACGGAATTATCTCTTTGTGCAGATCGAAGCACTCACACCTGCACCAATAGGGAGAGTTTGAACAGAGTGCAGGCAAGGTGTTTGAGAACATGCGTCAGAGAGAAACTTACGTTTTTCGTGTTACTTGGGTTAGTGAAGTGGAGTCGGGCGCTTTGATACATGAAACGTAGTTGAATTCTGGGACGATGGGTAGAAGACGCTGCCGAAGTTGTTCCCTACGGTGATTGTGAGCTGGGCATAACGGAATTGAGGCGGCAAAGTGAGCCTCGACGACAACCATAGCTTCGTTAATGATTGTGGAAGATTACGAGAATCAAGTCATGCTGAATTTCGAAGAGGGTAAAACATTATCCTATCGTTCTGGGCATTTCCAGAATGTAAAGAGCGCTGAGGGCGGAATAGACGAAGCAGACAAGTCGCACACTCTTTCCTCTATATAAAAAAAAAAAAAAGAAATATATTCCAGATTTTAAAATTCAGGTTGAAGGTTGAAAATAGAAGCACAAGACTCACACATTTTCCCTCACTACTCAATAGTAATCTGTTTTTCATATATTTATGGTAGGGTTTGGAGGTTGATCTGAGATGATCTGGGATCACAATTTTTTTTAGTTATTAGAAAACTAAAATACATTAGAGGAGTGTAAATTCAATTCAAATTTATATACTCACATTTATGAGATAAAGCAAAACGGGCCAAATGATAATTGAGGTACATGCCATCCAATGGGCCAGACACAACGCCTTTAACTCAATCCATTGGGCCACTTTGTCACTTTAACTCAATATTTATCTTACTGGGCCACTTTGTCACTTTAACTCAATCCAATGGGCCAGACACAACGCCTTACAATATATATTTTTTTATTTAAAAAATAAAAAAAAGATAAAGAAAAGAAAAAGGATAATAGTGCCCTAAATTTGGAAATCTCATACATCTGTGTTGATACAACAAAACACACATATCCACTACACTACCACCGTCCCCAAAAGACAGTGCGACAAAAAAATGACAAGATTACAAACACAAGTTATACATAATCTCCATTGTAATAATCCCTTACAAAGATTCTACACTTAAAACACTTAATGGGATATTAATAGTACATGGACAAAACAAAAACAAATTCTCATAAATCTCCATGTCATCATCGATCTGTTTTGCTTTTCCTAGAGCGTGCAGTATGATGGAGTATGCATGTTATTAACCTAGGACTACATCTATTTACTTCCATTTCTTCAAGAATTTAATTCACTCTGCGAAAATCCTTTTCACTACAATAAGATTCGATGAGATGTGTAAGACACTACATTGGCATGAAATCCATGGTTCTTCATCCGCCCCTTATTTGAAGGTTGAGAATGGTGGAGGAGGAGCTGGTGGTGGTGATAATGGGGGTTGTGGGTAAGTTGTGTTTGAAGCTATGGGTGAGCAGAGAAAGAGTGTTCAATCTGGTGCGGCAATGTGTATGACTAAGATGGTGGAATGAGCTTCGAGCCCACCTGTTGCTGCATTCCAGAAGCTCTGCCCGAGGATCTGTAAGTTGCTTAACAATCCCAATTTCTTGGCCAGAGCTTCCATTTTGCAGTGGAGAGAGATAAAGAGATAGAGATTGTACCGAACGAGATTTTCTGAAGATAAGGAAGATGAGGAAATTAAGAGCTGGGTCGCACGGCCGTGATAGAAATGGAGCCCGAGAGATGAGTGGATTGCGCCGTCGTCGAAGGAGAAGAGAAGGAGAAGGGATTCGTCGGAAGAAGAAAATAGATTTATGAAGGGGAAGGATAAAAACAAAATAAATGAAACTTGAGAGGCTTAAAAATAATTAATCACCCAATTTAATTATGTGGCAACTTTAATGACATGAAGAATTGCCACACATGTAGATGTTCCCCAGTTTTTATTTTTTTTTTGTTTTTCTCTTTTTATCCTAATTTAATTAGTGAATTAAATACTGAAAAAAAAAAGATGTCTTTTTTTTTTGGTCTAATCGGACTTAAGATCTTGAGTTAGAAATGTAGCACGTGTCTCCACTCCTCCCCTGCTGCTTTTCATTCTTCTTTCATCTGAATCAGATCAATAAGGAGGATTGCTGAGTCAACAAACAAAAATGAATCAAAATTGCAATCTAGATAGATTAAAAGAGACGGAGATCTCACCTTGGCAAGAATCTTCTTCTGATACCTACTATAGCCCCCCTGAGTAAGTAAGTAAAAGAAAATGTACATACAATATCACTTGAAAGATCTACTTGTCCCAAATCCCAATATAACATGCTCGAGAATCATGACATGCTTTTTTTTTAATAGGGAGTTAACTGTTCGGAAATTGATTATTATTCTTATTAAATATTTTTTAGCTTATACAATTAAGATAAGAGTGTAAAAATCTTAAACTTTCCATGCGTTTAAATTGTTCAATGGTTTAATTATTTTATGTTCTCTCCCTTGATTTCGTAGGAATATACTTTTTAGTAAAATATTAGAATAAAATGATATAATCATCTTTTCTCTTCTTAGTACATATTCAATGGATATCCATTAACCTAAAGACAAGTAGCCAATAACTCGACTTAGTCTCAGGCTCAACTAGGCACTGTTCAACTATGCTCAGTTAATATGGCACCTTACGACGATGGTCTTCTCAGCTCATCAACCTCAGTTGTTCTCTGTACAACCTCAATAAATCCTTGTAACATACATTGAGATTGACCATCATCCTCATGTACCAGCCATCCCGAAGTCTTTAACCGAGGGTGAATAAAATCATGGTCTAGCTAGCTCTTTGGCACGTGGTTCGAACGAGTGAGAAATGTGTGGCACTTTATCTTCAATTCATGCTGACCTACTCCATCAATCAACCTAACCCAATAGATATGAAAAGACACGAAATGTATATTAATGACTCATTTGCATGCCATTATCATTTTGTGTGTCTCCCTAATAACAAGTGGCCACATGTCGATTTAGATAATACATTCAAATGTCATGTCTTTTTTTCTCCCTTCTTTTTTTTTTCTTGTGCTTCCTTTTCATTTTTATAAATATCATTCATCTTTTCTATAAATCTCTTTCAATCTTGTTCCCCATTCTTTCCTCCACTTCAAAATAATTTGTCCTCAAGTTATCACTTAAATATTGAAAATTTTCATCCCAAATAAAAATATATTTTAAGTATTTAGTGATCTTCAAAATATTGATAAAGTCAATTTCTATCTTCTTCCCAAATACGGTTTATTAAATCTTCAAGTGATTTACAATTTCAATTAAAAGCTATACGTTATAATTTAATTCAAAATTCACAACACCAATAAAATCAACATGCACAATATTTATGAATTTCAAATGATTTTCAAATTTAGGGATTTCATCAATGTTCTTTTCCCGTATTATTTTACTGATCTCAACTTCATGTATTTTGATATTTTCTTCAAGATCTTTATCTTGAATTCCAATTTTACTATCTTCCTACAATATTTTATTGATATTTCTATATTCATGTCTTTGATAAAATTTGATTTCTCTTGAATATTCATAATT
This sequence comes from Coriaria nepalensis, assembly GCA_027186245.1. NCBI lineage: Eukaryota > Viridiplantae > Streptophyta > Magnoliopsida > Cucurbitales > Coriariaceae > Coriaria > Coriaria nepalensis. The sequence continues at coordinate 3,619,830 of CP114486.1, forward strand.
TTTTATGAATCTTCATTTCTCTTGATTTTTTCATAAATCATAATTTAAATTCTCAAAATAATGTTTATCATAATTGCAGAAAAGAAGTTCATACCTAATTCCAAACTAGCACACATAAGATCACATTGATTAGAAAAAATATTTGTCGCCAAGATTGTAATGTTGTTTTCCATAAAATTATTTGAAGTTTTCCTTAACTTGTCCTGCAATGTTTTAATTTACTCCCCGACAAGTTACATATCCTCCAAGTTTTTCTTTCATAAGATCTATTATTTCTTCCTCAATAACAATAAGAAAATGATGTATTTATCTAAGTCCATCAACCAATCTGTAAAAATTATAGGAGTTAAACAACTAATCAAAAATTTGAATTTGATAATAATTGGAAATTCAATTACCAATAGACTTACCTTATTTCAAACTTCTCTACTAAGATCTAGTCTATTCATAGATTGGACCATGGCTTCAATCCGATCATTAGCTATAGTTCTGATACCATCTGATGCAACACGAAAGTGAAAAAAAAAAAAGTTTATGTTTATAACATACGAATTAGTATTTGTTTAATTACGGCTGAACGATCATAATAAATACTGGAATCTACCGACTACTGAAATCCATTTTAAATAAGAAAACTAATATTTTTATTGATTCAAAGATGTGACAAAAAATCACAAATTGGCTATTTAAAAGTACACAAAGAGATATGATTAAAATCCAAAAAAATTATAACAATTAAAGATTCCTAATGAATTAAAATATAATAATATAAAATCCTAATAATATAAAAAAAATCTAATAAATTATAATTCATAATTAAAATATAATAAAAATACAATGAAATTATAAAACACCCTTAAAAATAAAAAATAATAAAAAATAATAAAAAATAAAAAAAATATCACAAATCTCGTTCCCTATCAAAAAGCTAAAATTGTATTCAGAAGCTCGAGCGATATTAGCTTTGATGCCAAAAAAGAGGAGAAGACTAAGACTACTTAATTCTCTTGCAAATTAACGTTGGTTGAAAAGGTAAAAAGTATTCAAAATTTAGAGAGTTACCATCTTTTATTATACTTATTGTGAATATTCATATGTGACATTTTCTTATTGATTTTGATTCACCATGATGATATGAATACAGTTTATGCAAGTACTACTGTACAAAGAAAGGTGATGATCTTAGAAGTTTGTGAAGAAACATCTGATGAAAAAAATAATTTCATCAGTCAAGAAGTAGTTTAAAGACAAAGTAACATTTATCTCATTTTCCATAAGTAAAATAAGAGTTTTAAAAATAGGAGCACTCTCTAACTTTAAAGCTTGTGGAAAGCAAAGAAAGATATGTAGAGACAGAGCATTCTACAATTTTACGTGTACTTACGATGTCAACAAACAAACAATATTTTACATGTACTTAGTGTATGTATACATTATGCATTGAGGAATATGCTCACTCCATTTATGTCTTCTGTAAGAGACATATAACTCCTAAATTTAAAAATACTAAAATAAATAAATTAGACGGAATCTCATCTCATAAATGTACCGGATCTACCATGTCGGCCCAACAAAGTCGCTTACAATAATTGGGCCAGACCGATCTGCTTATCTGGGCCGGAAAACGTTTTTACTTTTACCAAAAAAGAATTTTATTTTAAAATTGCTTATCTGGGCAATCCGAAGCAACTGTCGGAACTTCCTGAAGTCCAAATTACTTCACACCTTCTGTCTCTCCCTCTCTCACGCAGACCATCAAGTCCAACTATCTGTTTCAACTTCCCTTCGGATCCCCGTTTTCCTGCCTCTTCCCCCAAATCCGAAACTACTTACATAGAATATAAAATAATCAATTTTTAAACCTAATCGATTTATGTCGGAAAGGAATTTACGGCGACGAGCTCCGGCGACGAGTGGCCGGAGAAGGAAGCTGACGAATCAATTCTCTTCTCATCATGAGAGGAGGACACCACCGCCTGCTTCTCGCCGATCGGCCAAGGTTTCTAAGCCTATTAAAATTTTTAATCGGTGCTCCTCTGATCCGACGATATTTCCAAGGACTGGACTACCCGGCGCCGATGAGGATCTCAGTAATTATAGGTCTGAGCGGGAAGGGATGCTCTCTAGGCCTCCGACTTATACGGACGTCTTCGCATCTTCTCCTTCTTTGATGGAATCTTCTCCTCCAAGCTTTCGGGTTAGACTCTAATAAATTGCACTAATTTTTTGCCTTTTCAATTTATAGTAATTGAATTTGTTTACTTGAAAAAACTTGGGTCTTTCTTGTCAGTTAAGCTTTACATCTACAATTTTCCATCAAAATAAGCTAACTCAAATTAGAATTAGATCATGTTATAGTAGAAATTAGGAAACACTATTTTATGATTATAAAATTTTAAAAGAACTTCTAAGAAAACAGAGCTAGCTATATATATTATGGCAGTCATGTGCGTTCTTGAGTGAAGCTGATTTGGGATTGAAGAAGAATTACAAGAAAGATGCAAAGGTGGTAGTAAACGTAACGGTTGAAGGAAGTCCCGGACCGGTTCGGACCATGGTCAAGTTAGGATCGAGCGTGGAGGAGACCATAAAGCTTGTTGTGGATAAATACTGGGAAGAAGGTCGGACTCCTAAGCTTCAAGGAGATGATGCATCTTCCTCATTTGAATTGCATAACTCTTATTTCAGCCTCCAATGTAAGTCTATAAAAGTTGACCATATTTCTAACTGTAAAATGTTTCTTTTATAACTCCTAATTACTGACAGTGTAAGATTCTCTGATTAGGTCTGGATAAATCGGAAGTGATTGGGGATGTTGGGAGTAGAAGCTTTTATCTTAGGAAGAGCGAGAGCAGTCGTAGTAGCGATGCTAATTCTGTTTTGGAGATCATTCCTGCAAGAGCAAGCGGTACGGTTCCTCCTCCACCTCCTCCAATTCCACCTCCTGTTTTCTTAATCCCGAGCTTTATTGCTCGGAAAATCAGAAAAATCGTAAGAAGGACCCGTAAACTATGGAAGATCTTGATTTGCATTGGATAATAATAATAATAATAATAATAATAATAATAATAATCTCACTCGCACCAGAGTTTTGAGTAACGCAACATATTACATACGTTACTCAGAACATGTAATGCAACTGTTTTCTATGGTATGTATTGGGTATTGTATGATGTATATTTATACTTAAACTGTAAATTGTTCTTTCTTGAATATACTTATTTGGAAAAAGCAAATGGCTTCATAGTATTATGCTTGTCACGAAACCATAGTATTCTGGTTGGTAGTTGGTACGACAATGAGGCAACATGTAATATTGATTGATAACTAATTCCAATTATCTTCGATAAATATAAAACCAAATTAAATATTTATTAATTTATTACCTTTAATCATTGAAATAAATACATGGAGTAGTAATTACTGATTTAAAAATATAAATAATAGATTCGTTGGAAAAAAAAAATTGGTACGAAATCTAAAAGAAAGAAGAAGAATAGTAAAATTGGCACCACTGTCAAATCCATTCCCCCTAACACTTGTTAGAAACAACTTTATAGCAGCTCAATCTTCAAGCTCGTTGCCGGCGATTGATTTCCAGCAGTACAGAGATCATCCGATTCATTGCGTGTATCCTAGTGCTTGTTTTTCGCATCTTTTGAGTCTTCCTTCTTTGTCGCTCATCTTTATCGTTGGGCATCGTCGAATTGAGCTAGAAGAGAAATCAGAGTGCGATAGAGAGAGTAGGAGGGGGGATCTTTATGCGTGGCTTGTATCCTTCTTCTTCCTCATTGCCCTTCTTGTTCTCGTCGTTTTTCAGTTTTTAAGAGAAATCAATTTTTTTCATGACGGTGGTCGGTGACGTTGACCGGAAAAAAGTGAAATTGTTTAGGAATTTTTTTATAAAAAAATTATGATAAAAATATAAATAAAATTAATTTATATAAATTAAGCGATTATTTAAAAAATAAAAATTTATGAAATAAGTCATACTATGTTAAATTGATAATTTAAAATTGGTCCGTATAAAAAAAATTATATATTATAATTAAATCATATTAAATTAGATTAAGGATATTAAATTAATTTATTATATTTATTACAAATTTTGATGGTTCGTCATAATTTATATAAAATTTTAAGATTATTATAATTTTCCAAACAAAAATACAGGCGTTATTTTAATTTTAAAAAAATATTAGAGACTGCATTCCAATTATTAAAATTATAAAAACTTTATATAAATTTAAAATTTTTTAAGGTAAATCCTAATTTGCCCTAAATAATAATATTTTCTTCCTCTATTAAAAAAGATGAAATTATCATCTTCGTCTTCATCTTCCTCCTTATAAAGCAGCAGGTTGATTTATCGATTCGAGAAAGCCCAGGCCTCCTTGTTCCTATCGTTTACCAGGTTATATTCCAACATCTAGTAGAATACCTTTCTCCCTTTCAATTATCTTTGCTTATATTCCATATATTATCGTTGATCTTTCATCGCGTTTGGATCGCTAATCTGTAAAGTTGAGATCTTTCCCATCGAATTTGATCTAGGTCGACTCAGTCTGTAGGCAAATAATCCCGATTGGATTATTTGAAGTAGTGTTTTCTTAATACTTCAGCCCCTTTCCAACTTTTTTCAAGCCCCAACTGTATAAGCATTTAGGTCTTATCTCGTCTGTTTTGGAACTGAACATGTTACCCAGTTCTTGTTTATATTATTTGTTGCAGTTCAAAAGGTTTCTGATACACAATGGTGAATGCCACTAAGGGGCTGTTTATTTCCTGGTAAACTGCTTTCATCCCAGCTTCAGACATGCATACTCGTGTTGTATCAGCTATCTATCCTCTATCTGTATCTGATAGAAACTGCTCTGTTTTTTTTTCCTTCGGGCAGTGATATACCAATGGCTCAATTCATCATCAACATGAATGCTTCATTGCCTGCTGCTCATAGGTTTATAATACACGTTTTGGATAATACTCACCTCTTTGTTCAACCCCATGCTGCTGAAATGATCAGAACTGCCATTTCCGAATTCAGAGAGCAGATTTCATATGAGAAGCCTGCTTGAATTCATCTTCCTCTCTGTTTTGATACTGCTCTCTTGTTTCTTCTTTAACTTTTAAGATTATTTTATGTATGAGAAAGATACTGTACTTTTAATTCAAATATCATTTTCTTGCAAGTTTTTCACTACTCTCACTCTAATCTACTAAAAAGATAAGAGAGAGAGAGAGAGAAGACAGAGTTGAAGGACTTGGAATAAAAATCATAATCTAACAGCAGTTCAAAGATACAACACAACAAATGCAGCAATCTGAGCTGCAAGAAACTAAAACTAATCTGCTCTGCTAACTGCTAAATTGCTAACCAAACAACTAATCTTAACACTACAACAACATTCTGGTACAGTGGTACTACTGCACGGTCAATTAGCCTTAAAAGGCATTAAAAAACAACAAATTAGCCAATCTGGTACGTAATAATTAGACGCTAAAAATTATAGCCCTTTATAAGATTATCATATTAACCGGCGGGTAAAGATACATTAATATCAGTTGGGTTACTCTTGGAATCCAGAGGCAATGAAGACCAACTATCCCCTCGGAAAGATGACGAAGTTGTAATACTGAACTTGGGATCAGCAGTTGAAATCGGAACAGCAGCAGTTGGCGTGGCAGTTGTAGATATGATGTCATGCTTCTGTTTCTTCGGTTTCTGCTCGTGTTGGTTTCCGGACAGAAAACTGCCCACCACAATCTGCAAAAGCAGTTGGGAGAGAAAAAAAAATCAGAGCTCAAGTTTTTTTTCCCATTTCTTTATAAATATTTAAAAAGAAAATGGGACCGTACCTGTATTGGACTTGCAGCGACTAAAAGACCGGCTACTCCACCACCTACTACTCGTCCATCTGGGCTCGCTAAAGAGACGCTCATTCCACCGGACCGGCTCCTAGTTTCACCACTATCGCTTGGCATGAATGACCCGGATAAGGATAATATTTCAAAACGGCCCTGTGAGGATATAACAGAATAACCATACTTTTGTAAAGATGTTGAGCATAGTCAGAAGTATTATATTGAGCAGAGAAAGATGTATGTTGTCTTAAAATGGTTAATACCTCGTAAGTCAATGTTCCTCCAGACGAATCGGGTTGACGGAGAGTGACGCTTGAGATGACGCCATTGGCTGAGAGTATGCATATGGCTCGATGGCCTTGTTGAGAAAAAGATATGATCTTCATTGTAACATCCTAAAAGAAAATGGCGTAATTAAGATAAAAACAAACGGATTGAAATTCCCTTAAACACTAGTATGAACATAATACTTTATTCAGAGGCATTGGTTGAATAATGAGGGAAGAAATACCTCTCCAGCATTGACATTGATGATATGAGGGGTGAAATTAGCACCAACAGAACAAGCAACCCATTCACCTGCCCAAAAAAAACTTACTGATGAGCAAGCAATTACAGTTGCAGTAACGCAGTTACAGTTTAGTAGGAGATGGTGAACTAGGGTTAGATATCCAGACTTCTATGAAAATAAGAAACAAACAAAATGATTCCTGAACAGGAAGACCAATGACTGCATTCTTCTGAAAAGCTTTCATACTGTAATAAGTTTGTTTCAAACAATAAAAAAGTATCAGAAAGTATATCTAATAAATCTGACCTGATAGTTAGAAGCCAATAATATGAAGAGGGCGTCTCATAAATCTATCTATGATGTAATCAAAGTTGGACCATCTTATTTTATAGAAGAAAACAACAACCAGTAACAAAAACTCTAAACCCTAACGACATCGAAGTTATATTTAGAACTAAAGAAGAAAAAAATATCAACACCTAATCGGCAAACATGTAGAAAGAAACAAATCATCAGATCTTCCTTCAGTTCGAATTGAATCATCAGAGCAGTCCAAATTCTATTTGGAAGGTACACGGTTCCCCAAACAAGTAATTAGGCATATATCTTGAATTCTTCTAGAAAGAAAAAGATGAGGAAGAATCTGCCGTCATTCTTATACCAATAACTAGCTACCAGAGCTCTCTTATCTTTTCAGAACTAACCACAGAATTTAAAGACCTCAAATCAGGCACATCCAATCAGAGGTCCCACATCTCGACCCAAACAAGAAGACTATACAGATCAAATTTAAATTTTTACCCCTTAAATTTGGAACCAATATAAGCTCAATTTTTTTTTTATAAGACTCAAATTTTGACCAAAAATCAAGCATAGACTCACTAAAAGCTCAAATGGGTATGCAAAAGAAAGGGGAGAAAAAAAAAACTATTTTCTATTACCTAAGTTCTCCACTTCATACTTGGTTTTACTCACTGAGCTCGCCGGCCGGATTTTTCCTCGCTTCTGGGCCGAGAAGTCGATCATGGGCGGAGGCACGGAGGACGATATGGGCTTGGGAGACAGGGCTGATTTAACTGGGCCGTCAGGTCCATACTTTCTCGGTCTTCCTCTCTTCTTCTTTCCCGGCACCGTGGACACCGCCGACGTTGGTGGTGCAATCACTAGCGCTCCCGGATGCAGCGGCGACGTTGATCCGGCTGTCTGGACCGGGTATTCGGTCCTCGGAGCGACATGGTAGTCCGACGGAGCATCTGATCCCACCACTGTAACCCCACTGCTTATTCCACCTTCCCTTCCCTCCATACTTAAACCCCAAAGAAGAAAAGAAAAATGAAAAAAACAATCTTTTGGGATATTTATGGATAACCCATTTATTTCCTAAGCTTATATTACCTCTTGAACTAAACTTAAAAGAGGTTTTCTGGGGAGAAATGAAAACCTGAACCCAGAAGATTCACTGATTCAGAACCCAGAAAAAAGAGAGGGAAAACAAGGATTGAAATTTTTTTTATTTTATTTGAAAGCTTGTCAAGGCTCAGAAGTGCTTGCAATTGAAGAAAAAAATAAGATTCAAAAGCCTTTTGCAGCAAGAAATTAGCAGCAAAAGTTGGACTTTCACTCAGATTTTAGCTAAAACAGCAACTAGAAAGCTCAGGAACTAGCTTGAAGGTTTTGCTAATCTATATTTTCCAGCCAAAAAAAAAAATATAGTTTTCTTTTTTCTCAAAATATGGGTGAAATTATGGAAAAGCAGAGATTGAATTATGGTTGTCTATGTAAAACTGATTTCTGTGATTAAAATGGGCAAATGAAAAAATAACAAAAAAAAAAAAAAAAAAGATACCTTTTTTTATGTTGCCTCAGCTAATTGGGTTTCTAACTTTAACAGGATTGTCCAGATTGAGATTTAAAAATTGTAATAACAATAATATCATAATAACTAAAGAAATGGAAAAAAGAAAAGAGAATATATTGAAATAAAGCCATTCAATATTTTATGTGTTGATTTTAATGCTTAAAATAATAGGGTTTTTTTTTTTTTTTTTTGGGGGGTTTTGATTGGAATCCAGTTGTGCTAAAACAATTGAAAACAAATAAATAAAGAAGAAATCGAAAATTGAAAGTGGTAGAGGATGGAGGAAGAAAAGGAGGAATGAATGACGGAAAGGTGAGAAATAATGTCAAAATAATTAATTTATTTTTTCTATTAATTATTGTTTTTATTTTTATTTTTATTTTTATTATTAAAATAATGTATATTTAGGTGAAGGGCAAGTAAATTTAGGTTGCCAAGAAGACTTAAAAGGAATTGTTTTAAGAAAAAAAAAAAAAAAAGACATGGGTGACCCGCATGCTACATTTTTCTTTTCTTTTGAAGAGGAAAAAATAAATAAAATAATATATAATATATATATATATATATATATATCAAATATATTGGTGGAACCTGCTACAAGCAAGATATACAAGCCAAAAGCATGTGCAAACCATTATGAAAAATAAATAATATTTATTTAAACTATAGAAAACTTTTTTATTATTTAATTTTATTATTTAAATTTATTATTTTTATTATTATTATTATTATTATTATTAAGTAAAGAAAGGCAAGTGGGAGTTTATCTTTTTATTTAAGTATTTTTAATTAGTATTAAAATGGAATAAAATATTGTGGTAATTAATAATATTATTACATTGAAAGAATTAGTTTATGTATTAATTGGACCAAAAGCATTGACCACCACAATTGCATTGATTCACATTATTTTAAATCACAAAAAAAAAAAAAAAAAAAAAACAAGAAAATACATTATAATAAATTATAGTAATTATTGATTATATACATTATAATCACAAAATAAAAAATATTAATAAAATATGAAGGAACTGTAATACTCTTGTTATGAAAATAAAAATGAAATCACCATATTACCTTTTTCTTGTTCTTCTTCTTTCCCCCCACACGTCATCACTCTCTCCCTCTCCTCTGCATCTTCTTTTCCCGTTCTTCGTCTTTGAAGACTAGAAATCCAAGAAGTGAGTTTTTTCAATCCGATTTCACTCTTCCGTGACTTATTATCCATTTTTAGGCTGTCATTTACAAGCTCTGACCGTTATTTTTAAGTTTCGGTTTCCATTCAAAAAAGAATATATATAAATATGAACTCCTTCAATCTATTTATCACATTTTAATGAATCACATTAAAAATTATAGCTTTATTTTTTACCGAATTTTCGTTTCGTTTTGCAAAAAAAATGATGAGATTTGAGTTTTGTTAATAGTTCTGAAAATCTAGATTCGAGTTGCAGAACTCGATAGATCTGATGCTCGATGGAAGACTACGACCATCAAACATCAAGTCCATCGAACAATAGTATGAAATTCTGCATTTTTCTCTTTACAATCAAATTTGTTGATCTAACTTCTTTTCTTTCTTTTTTTTCTTTTTTATTGTACAGAAATGAACACTCTTTTCATAATCATATGTTTCGATAGTGAATGAAAAGATAATTTGAACCGGTGCGAGAAACTGAAATCGTTGTATTATCATGAAAATAGGATGGATGGAACAACTGGAATCTCGATCGGATCTAATATTACGTATACTCAACTTGTAGAAATTGTGTATAATTCTATCTATGTTGACTGTAGAAGTTATGTATAATTCTATTAATATTGACCGTAATAAATTTAGTTTACAACTATCGTACAAGTTATTTAGTAAAATGGTGTCTACCTCCATATATATAAGAAACGGCAAAAACGTGAAGGAATTTTTATACCACTTGCAAACACAAGACGAAAAATCTCATATGTACGTGAAGTTGATTACGAAAACTCATGGAGATACACGTGGGAAAGAGAGTCATCAATTATATATCATTCCTAATCTTGATTATCTTTTTAGGAGTGTCATACATGATCTTGTTACGAATAAAGATGATGATATTTCTAGAAGAGTCATGCCCGATCATGTTGCTAATAATAATGATGACCGTTTTAGGAGAGATATGCTCGATCTATTGCTAATAATGATGAGGATCGTAGAAGTGACTTACCTATTTATGCTGCTAATAATCTTGAAAATTATGTGGATTATTATGATTATGATCGTGATAGTGACAAAATTTTTGATGAGGACGGCGATGGTAATGTTAGTTTTGATGATGAAGAGAATGTCAGTGATAACCGTGAAGAGAACGTGCTTGCATATATGTTGAGGATGGTGATGTCGATGAAGCGAACAATGAAGCCAATGTTGACATAGGTTATAAGGATGACTTATTTATGAGAGTAAGCTTTATTGGGAATTTAACCAACACTTTATTAGGTCAAAATAACTTACATCACGTACCAAATGACCATGAAGTGCTGCAATTATCATCATGTATACCGCATTCACCATACCCAAGAAATGTAAATGAAAATGAAATTCTTGAATCAGTATCCCCTCAGGATACTTTTGTTGCCTCCACTGCTTCTCGGCCCTCCGTACCCTCTAGGGATCAAACAAAAACTCTCCTGCATGGTTATAGTTATGTCCAAACTATTGATATTTTTTTTTCAAGCTAAACTTGTTAGGCTGCAATCTTGTAGTCAATGAATGGGAGGTCTTCCATTCTATAAGAGACTTCAATTTCACTCCCTCACTTATCTCTCTCTAGGGACTTATTCCCTCTTCAACACGCATCTCAGTTTCGGTTGTTTCTTCCTAATCGAGCGAAGGGGAGTTTTATATTAAATAGTATTTTACCTCGAAGAGGGAGCTAAAGAAAAGTCTACATATGTATGTGATTCGATGAAATTTTGAGTTAAAGGTTAAGAAGTCTAACAAAACTATATTTGTTGTCATATATATAAATCTAAATTGTAAATAGCGGATCAATGCAACAAAAAGAAAGAATTCTTCATTTTTCAAAATTTGAACTATGAAGATCGATACACCTGTAATCTCACATATAGGCAGATCAACCATCGATAGGCATCGGCATTTACTATTGGACTTCATGTAAGGGACAGGTACTAAGGATGTAACAAGGCTCCTAAAGTTCGAATGCTCATTGAAAATCTATGTAATGAGCTCATAATACAAATTAGTTATTGTAAGGCATAAGAATCAAGATATATCACAAATGATCTTATTCGGGTTATGATCGAGGAAGGTTACAAGGATTTACTGCTATATTCAAGCATGATGAAAAAGATTAATCTGGATTCTATGATTTCACTTGAGACAGATATGAACTACAAATTTCTTTAGTATTTCATGGCCTTTGGAGTAGCAATCAAGGTTTAGATTTTTTAGAAAGGTTATTGGGATTGATAGAATTTATTTGAAGTGCAAATACAAAGACATGATCCTATTGGTAATCACTTAAAATGGTAACAATCATTTTTGTCCAATTACTTGGGCTATAGTTGATTCAAAGAATGATCATCATGGAGAAGGTTCTTGACCTAGTTAAAGGGTGTGATTCCCGATGCTGTAAATTTATTCTTATATCATATCGGGTAAGAAGTATTAATAACGCTATATGAAGTTTTTACCCGAATGCAAAGCACATTGCATGCATGTGGTACCTCGGGAATAATATTAAAACCAATTTCAAGTGTGGTGGGGTTCTCAATATATTCTACAAGATAGCCAAAGTATACAAGGTTCGAGATTTAAACATATACTTCAATGAAATTAGATAAAGCCATCCCGGTGTGGCAACTTATCTAAAGTCTGCTAGATTTCAAAATTGGTCGAGAGCTTATTTTAATAGTGATCGATATGACATAATAACTAATTATATCTCAGAGTCTCTTAACAGTTCATTAAAGGATGTACGTGGATAGCCAATTATACCATTTCTCGATAGTGTCAGAAAGATAATAAGAACTTAGTTCTACAACTGGAAATGCATAGCAAATAATAAAAGCTGCCTACTAACTCTCGAGGTAGAGAAAGAGATAATGAACATGCATTCTGAGTCTTGGAGAATGAGGGTTAAGGGAGTGAACAACAATATCTTCGAAGTGCTCGATGGTTAGATAATTTAGGTTTAAGATAAATTATTATTCAACACATGATATTTGTATCGCTTAAGCAATGAGTAAAGACTTACGAAACTATCTTGATATCAATAACTAGCACTTCCTGTTTCGATATACACGTTATTCAAGCTTTGTATACATCATTTTCTTCAAGGATGCATGTAAGGTCATGATGGACTAGAACTTCTATATCCTAAATTAAACAAACCATAATTCAAAAATAGAGATCAATGTAGGGAATCCAAAAATAGAGAACAAAATACAATCTTGAAATTAATATATATATATCAACATGTAAATAAAATAAATTTAAATTTTAAAAACAAAGTAATAAAAGATTTGAAACAATCAGAGAGTTCAAATCTTGTTTCTTATGCTTAATGGGCCCTAAACATACTCATCGAGCATCAATAATATATCTCAAACCATTGAATACAGAGAATTCAAAAGCTCTGAGATACATAGCTCAAGTAATTGGAAACTTCATGCACACTTTATTTTTTACTCAATTTCACCCATTTTCACTCCGAACCAAGATTAATCAGTCAATCACACACATTTCAATTTTTTACACAAAAAATACTAAATTTTGACCCCAAAAAAAGAACCCTATAGTTTTTATGGGTATGAGATTTACCTTCGATGGTGGAAGTAAATTTGTTTTGGCCATTGATTCCAACGAAAGCTTTTCGTCACTTGTTGTCCGGCATGGCTTTCTTTGGCGGCTCCTCCGTCCGCTGCTTCTATAACTCTGAAATGCTTGAGTTTTTTATTCAAACCATTTTCAACTTCATTGTCTCGGTTTTGTTTTGAAAATGAGATTTTCAAATGAAAATCAATAAGATGAAGAAGATGAAAAATAAAGAAGCGGAAGATGAAGAAGAAACCGAATGGTCGGCGAAAATGGAGAAAGAGAAGGTGAGTGATTTTTTTTTCTGTTTTTTTTATTTTTAAACTTAACTGAAGAAATATTAAGTAATTGTATATTTGCTTTTAAATTTTTATTATAAAAGTAAAAAAAAAAAAAAAAATTTAGAGGCCGATTTTTCAAGATAAAATTTGTTGGATTAATATTTTGAATAAAATATTTTTGGGAGTTACTTTTACAAAAATTTTCTATATTTAATATATTATTTATTTATGGTGAGAATTTCAATATATATTATTTAATTTAAAACATGCTGTGTTTGTATTTTTCCGTTTAATTACATATATTAGCCTGCGAAAATGTCATTTTTTAAATATATATGAGGATGTAATTATTTGAAGTAATCTATAGAAATTTTATGAATATTGCATTTCCAAGAGATGAATTTGAATTTAAATTTATATGGTGTTTGGATAGTTAGAAAAAATATTTGATATAATTTAATATAATTTATGAAAAAAATGTTATTAAAAATGAAAAATGATTGATGCGGACTGTCCATATCATTAAATATCTTCGCTTGTGGGTATATATGTTTATATAAGCATGTTTAATTCTCTTAAAATCTTCACAGTAAATTATACCAAAAAAATATATAACAAAACAAATTACACCAAATAATTATATGTACTATAAAGTATACAGACATGTTGGATGTTTCGAGTGTCGGAATCTAATATATTATTTGGAGATAAAGTGTATTTGTATATGGGCCTGCAGAAACTTGAGGCAGTCCAGAGACCAGAGCCCAAAACTAGGTTTCCAAATAGCCCAACAACTATATTAGCTTGTGGATAATGATCAGACAATTACTAAGCGTAAGCCCAACAACACAAACCCGGTTTCTGACCCAAATTAGAATTGACAACAAACATATTCCTTGGTTTTAACCCAACTCCACACTTCCTCAATAAACCGAAAATGGAACACATCCATTTTGACATTTTTCTAAGAAGTTAGCTGAAATGCCAAAAACAGGCATCCTACCAAATTCACTTACAGATAGAAAAGAGCAATGACGAGCAGCAATAATAATTATTTATATATATATATATATATATATATATATATATATATATATATATATATATCAGATAAAAACAACATGAAACGCTCAATTTGTCGGATTCTCCAACTTTACAATCTTCATTACTTAAAACGGGAGAAAGAAAAAACGAAAGAAGAGATGAATTGGGTCAAGCTGTCATATGTATGCCCATGATAATAATTGTTGGAAGCAATTTTCACCCTTGTCCGGACATAATCAAAGAAGATATTGGTCAAACATACCAAAGTGACCGCCGGTTGTTGAAGAAGGCAAGCCACGTTCATGGAGTGAGGTATCGAGGTATGGGTGTGCCGACCAGGTCAAATCAGGACTTTAGTGTAGGATCTAGTCGAACATCTTTGTCTCAAAAGCTCAACTTAGGGGTTATGTAGAAGAGTATGTTGATCTATGTGGTCGGATTATTGAGCTATGCAGTAACAAAGATGAGGTCTAAAATTCTTACATGTCAGATACAATTAGGGAATATCAAAAGCACCAGGCCACTGCTAGTGCTAGTGTGTGTCAATTGGATCATGCCACTTGTAAAGACACATTTAGTATGATCTCCCATTAGGTAATACAAATATCAATATCAAAAATAGGTCAAAGGTTAAATCACTTTTCATATTGAAATATTTTCTCCATTTTTCTAAAAGATATTTTCTTTTTTAAAAGTTAATTTAAGTATCGGAGAGGATGTACCGGAAGCAACCCCGACATGCCCTTCTCTTTCACATGCAAGAGCAGAGACCTAACTGAATAACATATTATTATTATATGAACCGAATTTGTATATTAACAATAATAATAAGAGGTTTAATTAGATATATTTATTTTTATGCTAATGATCTTTTTGTTTTGGCTTATTTTATGTCGCTAGTTTGTGTATTTATAACGGTTAAGTCTAATTGATAAAAAAATATTATCAATCTATTTAATATCATAACATAACAATTAAAGAGATAGACATTTTAACTTCTGTAATAATTTTGTATTGACATTGATAGCATCGTTATATATTTTCGATAAGTTGTATAGTGACATAGCGTTGACAAAATTTAAATGAAATAAAATAATATAATGATTAAAGAAAGCGTTGACACTGTTTGTTAGATAGCAATCATGCACGCATGAAACACCAACTGGAAAAATGAGGAGAGGCAAGTCCTATACATAGAATGCCGGCCAAATTTCTAATTGATGCTGAGATTATAGTAAATGGGTTTGACTAAATTCTCGAATAGAGAGGAGACGAAGGAGTCTTTGAATTGACTAGCTACCTGCATCTAACATTCTAACCTCTAAAGCAGTGGCCTAATGAGTAGTCATTGCCAGCAGAAATTTTCATCAATTCAAACATTGCAATTGGCCATTCTGAACGTGATTCTCTTTTCCTCTTTGCTCTTCAAAATAAAAATAAAAATAAAAATAAAAAGTCAACATATCGTTAGTTGTCAACCGCCAATTTTACTTTTACTTGTTTATTTGTAATGTACCAAACCACCCCTCCCCCACATAGATGGAGATGGCATCACTTTCCCCCCCCCCCTTCAACTTCTTTTGTTACAGAACTTGAAAATGTCTCTCCTCCCTTTCATACGAACTCTAAAAAGAAGGTTACAACAATCACAAAATTAGAAAAAAAAAAGTTAAAACATTTTAGGATAAGATTTCATGTGTCGGCATCCGACAAGATCCAAACTTTATACATGGCTCCTGTGATCACTTTTGCAAGTAATTAAGAGATAATGTCGCGTGCGACATAATTAATTGAAATAACAAGTCAATTCCATTAGTTGTTGTGATGTTTTAAAAGTGATTATATACAAAAGCATAGCAATGATGTATATAGTACCAACACGCCAATTTTCTCTCACGACCACCACCTAATTAAACTATCCTCTCTTAATTCAAACCCATCTAACTAAAACAACCAATTAAACCAACCAAGCCAGCTAGGTAGAGTAATAATAACTACTATCACCCAATTCCACCTCTCTCTCTCTCTCTCTCACTCACTTGCCAAGAAAAACCAGACAACGCCTATGAATGTGATCCGATTAACCCCAACTGATAGAGATTCCGTCTCACTAAGCTGCCAAGGGATAACAACACCGCCCCACCAACTCCGACCGTTTGCTCCTCTTCCCTTTCTACTATTTGCATTTCCTTCACCGTCAAGTAACCCAACCCGATCTTTTCCCTAACCGATTCAATTATCTTTGGATCCGCTGCATTTCCCATTGAATCTGTCACATAGAAAATGTTCAAAGCAATGCCTCCATTAGTCGATGCCTCTGCCCTCGTCACATTAAGACCATTCTCCCTGAATGTTCTAGTAACATCCGCTAATAGACCCAGCCGATCTGTCGTGCATAATTCTAACTTCACACCCTGTAATAAGGCAAGCTAACAATATTAGACATAACCAATGAAAATTTTTAACAAGCTAATAATGTAAAAAACAAACCTCAGAGGTTCTTCTTTCAACAGCAGCCCTTAAGCACTGTATCACTCTTTGCCGCTCTGGTTCCGAGCTTATTGGAGTCCCATCCGTGTGTCTAATGTAAAATTCCTGAAACATAAAATTCGCAAACAGCAAGTCAGGAAAAAGAAAATTTAAAAAAATATATAAATAAAACCCTCACAAATTCCGTTTTCAGGGTATGATCGTACCAGATAGGCTATGTTTCGGGTAGTGTTAATAGTAGCATGGAACACGACATATTCCATGTCAGTCAACGTGCAAACAATGTCAAACAACAGTTTAGTTCGGTCCTTACACTGAACATTCAAAACCGAATAACCCCGTTCGGCCCAATTCTGAACCGTCACCACAGGGGAGACAATACCATTAAGCTGCAACATAGGTTTTCTTTCATAATCCCGGTCAGCAAACATCATTTGATGAAGCCTTCTTTCTGTATGGGTAACTGCCATAGAAATGGAGGTTTTAGCACTTCTAATGTCATTGTCTCCTTTAAGCACGTTTCTCAACCGAGGCATGATCATGTGAATTCTGTTAGAGTCTTCTATTGGGGAGCCCGAATTTCCATCCTTGATGTAAATTAAGGATGCAATGCGGCCATTGTGGGTCCACACCTTGGCGTCGACTATATCGCATTGGAGTTCAGTCAGGACAGCAAATACCTCAGAGAGAAGACCGACCCGGTCTGTTCCAGTAAGTTCTAAAGCGGTCAAGCCATAAAAGTCGTCGTTGGTACTACCGAAATGAATGGTACCTAGTGACTGTAAAATTACAAAAACTTACAATCAGTTCCCATTCAATTGGAATTAATACCTATGAATTTGTAATTAAAATAAGAAGCCTAATTATTAAATTACCTGCTCGAGGTAGCTTATAACACTCTCCTCAGTTAATTTCTTCCCGTTTTGATCAGTCACATGAAAAACTGAAAGGAGCAATTACAAGAACATGTTAACAAACATGAATTCTATAATTATTTCCCAGAAAAAAGGAAGAATAGTGAAAGCTGTGTTTAATTACCATCCATGAACCACCGTCCGTCGGAGGAAATGTAGGCCTTCTTGATTGAAAGATTCAGATCCGTTAGAATCTGTACTGCCCCAAGGAGGATTCCATGCCTTCTAGCACTATCAACCTGTAAATCCCATTAAAAATCAACGACTAAAGAACAGAACAAACCCGTATAAATGATTTTAAGCGGAGGATTTGAAGAGAAAATTTACCTTAACTACAGTAGCATTATTGCAGACGGCATTGTCGACAACCACCCTGCAAAATCAAGTGAGAGTTCGGTCGTGTCAGAGAGAAGAGATTTGTTGTCTTAATTTTCTGCGTATTTGAAAAGTTAGAAAAAGGGGGAAGAAAGAAAGTGTGAAGATTTGGCTAAAATTTACAAGGAGTGAGTGAAAGGGTGGAAAAAGCAGGTGATGTGAATCTACATGAAATTTATCGGGAAAATTGAAAGGCGAAGACGTCAAGCATAGACAGGTTGAATGAGCAAGATAAAATTAATCAGATAAAAACTAACCTGGGAGTGTTCATCCTACTAACAAGCTTTTCATATTCATCAATACAAGCAGGCCGCTCCATCTCAATCATCTTCTTCTCTTTCGTAGAGGAAGAAAACTTATTGAAAAACAGAAAGCCCAGATGAAATTGCTAAATACTCTCTGTGTTATTCACAGCTTAAACGACGAACAAATCGAGAGAAAAACTTTCCGCTTGCAACGCTAGAGATTGTACTCTCTCTATCCAAGAGTCCTTAACTTTGTTTGCGGTCAATTAGGTCTTCTTGGACCAAATCGCCATGAACAACCAACCTTCTCGCCAAACCTCGGTAGTAGCTGCTGCTTTCTCTCTCTAAAAAAGAGGAGCGAGAATTCTTTCTTCTCTTACCAAAAAAAAATTCGTTTTTTCTTCTTCTTTCTCGCAGAATCTTTGTGAGCACAAAGCACGCCTCGTCTCCTTCCCTTTAAACCCGGCGGCAGGAGGAGAGAGTCTGAGGTCTTATTTACATTTTCAAGCTATTAAAAATAATTTCATTTTATTATTGTTATTGTTATATATTTTTTATTTTTTATTTTTTAAATTTATTTACGAGGCTTTAGTGTTTCACGTGCTGACTACCGCCTGCCCAAAACGACTGCCCGTACTGACCTTACTCCTCCTCTTTTTACCTTTTTTTTTTTCTTTAAACCAACAACAAAACTATTTGTTAGCAATTCCTTCACATGCAATGATCTCAAAAGATGCAGCGGCCGATTCTTGACGAACGGGAAGGGCCAGCCCCGATCCCACATCCCTTCCTACTTAAAATTCTGAGATTTGCCGTCGCCAATTATGATAACTCATATGTCATTCCGGTCGTTAATTACATTGTCATTGTCTTAACCACAGTAAATTAATAAATTTCATACCTCTCTTAATTTCAAAATAATATAACATTAATTAATATATATATATATATATATATATATATTCGGATCTAGCGATTCTTACAAGTCAAATTTAGAAAACTCAAATTTGGATATTGGGAAAGAAGTAAAAAAGGAAAAAGAGTAGAGAATTTCTAAAATTTCTTATATTACGTTATCCTTTAATAATTACACACACACAAAAAAAAAAAAAAAAAGTTATATATATAGAGCAACCTAGCTGATAATAAATTTACATGTGTCGTATACAATAACAAATAAAAGAATAGTTATGTTAAGCTACTTACTTGTACAGAAAGAAAAGCTTTATATAATGTGTCGTGTTTTCCTCTTCGCATGTATAAGTAAAATTTATTATCATAACACAAGATATAATGTGCTAATCTTAAAGTGCCATAAAACATTAGATTCCTTAACAGTCATAGTAATCATAGATTGACGCATGTTTTTTTAATTAATAAAGTAAAATCTAACTCTTTAATCAAAAATTAATAAAGTCTATTTTCTTACTTCACTTTTCCTAATCGTCTTCCTAACTAAAAGATCATGTATAAAATAGTGAGAGGGAAAGAAAATAAGATAATAATTGTTTAGTCTCTGATAATTTTGTTGTTAAAATCAAATTGAATAAAATGGATGATACACACAAGACATTACGTAGAAGTAGAGATTTAGCTACTTTGATATTGCTTATATGAGTAACTCTGGTGCCATTTTCCCATCAAGTGGTTTAACAGAAAAGTTAGTTAGGAATATAATGAATGAACAAAGAAACATTGTAAATTATGTGATAGGTTGCTCTAGTATTAATGATCTATGGAATTTCCTGAGGTGTTCCTATAATGGATTTTCCCTTGAGAATAGCTAGGAATTTTTCATACTCTCCTTTACAAAGAGAAACTTGATCATTAGAACTTGTAGATAGAACCAGTAGGAGCCACCATTCCAGATACTTGATTTGCATTATAAAACTTTTGTGATTTGTGTCGATTAGAGTATCCATTTAGTTTGTAACACTTAGCGACCAATCATCTTGCAATGTTCACAAGTAGGAGCTTATGCATTTCCTACCTTGAATCATTTTTCTATAGTGTATCCTATAATCTTACAAAGGCTATAAACACAACTTCTGTTTCTTTACGTATTCCCATTGAATTTATTTACTGCCATGGCTGCTGCTGATTCTGTAACAACACTTTCTGAGGTAGATTGTTCATTAGTTCTCTCTTGATTGTTGATTTGGTTATAAACATTGTTACCAGCAGGTAATAAATATGTTTCTGGATTAGGTAATCTCCCATTTATAAAAATTAATTGTGATCTTTTCATGGATCTAGACCACAGTTCATAATTATCACGAGTTAGTAATTCAGTAATTAAGATATTCTGTGATTATGATCATGATCTAATTTATAAGGATTTTAAAGTTTATTAAAATTGATGAAAATATTATTTTCTCATTTTCCCTTTTCTCTCCCATTCGTAAATTAGGTTTAGAAAGTTTATCCCTTTGTGCAAACCAGAATCCTTCCCATGCAGAGATAAAATTTACTGACTAAGCTTGCCTACTTTCACTTGCGATCAGAGAAGATGAAGGTTTGCTTCTCTCGGTGAAGAAAATAGTATCGGAAAAGAATGATTCTGAAGACCGTGTCAATAATAACTAGCGATGCTTTAGGGATTCTTAAAAGTCAAACCTGTCAATGTGAATATAAACAAATTCATGATCGAGGATCTGAAAGGATATACTACTCATTCAAACTACTCAAATAGGCTTAGAAGTACGTTTGCTTATACTAGAAAGGCAATGTCTCATTGATTGGAAGTACGTTTTTGGTTTGTAGCTGTAGAAATGACGTTGTTAGGGAGGCACATTGTCGGACTGCATATTTTTGGGTCTGAATAGCTATTGTATCGACACGTGTCAGACAAATAAGTTGTCTCACAAGCTCTTGGGTCCCACGGCCAGGCCTCTTGGTCTGCGTGTCACGTGCAGGAGCATCAGAAAACACGTTCGACTGTTGGTTGCTGTCTCAGCAACCGACCCTACTACGTGGCACGGCCCAAAAAGCCCTTAAACAACGTTTTACCGTTACTGTTTCTAAATAAATTCCCTCCGTTACATTTAACGGTTTAACAGTTTAGATAACCAGACCGTTGGATATGGAGGGACACTGCGGCGGCTGGCGGGAAGATCTCCATATTTCCCACCAAACACGTCTGCGGTGGTGGGGTCCATGACACCATGTCATCACGGATATATCACATCCATTGGGTAATGTGGGGTCCGCAATATTGAGCGGCTTTTGGAAACGCGGTAGAGCCGTGTAACTAGTATAGGCAAAATAGTACGGACACGTGGGGTCACGTGATAGGCTGGAAACTTGGTCCTCCTCACTCTGACATTTTGAAAATCGCGCTCTTTTTTCTTGGGTTTCCATGATAATAGCTTTATGAGTCGTACATAAATGTGGCGCCAAATTCGAAAAACGGAGAGAGAATTTCGCGTGATTACTGATTAGATGAGATTCAGAGGAGAGAGAGAGAGAGTTTTTGTCATACAGCGGCGCCGTGGATTTCTCCGTCAGACACTACACCATGTTTTCCTCTCGGTGATTTTTTATTTTTTATTTTTTATTTTCCTCTTCAAATCATTTCAGTTTATATATATTTTTGTACATTACTTAGAATCATAAGCACAAAAGTCTCAATCAAATCCTGGCGTATCTGATTTATTTTGACCAGAAAATATAGACGGTTTGACTAAGGGATTAAATGTCTCTTTGCCCAACAGCTTCTGGGATTTTTCTTGTTCATATAAAGACGGCAGAGGGTAACAGGTGTTTACTTTCTAAGTAGTACAAACAGAGCTAAGCAAAGTAGATGTTGATGCGACATGTCGTCCGATCACTATCAGGATGGGCTGGAGTTTCTACAAAAGAGTAAGCAGTAGGTGATAGGAAAGAAGAGTCACATGGCATGCCAAGCAAACGTTTCAACGTACATGCGACCAAAAGCAAGGGGAGATTTGTTTGCTTGCCTTACAAGTTCAGGTTTTCCTTTATTTTTTGTTTACTAATTAAAAGTAGAATATGATGCATACGGATTACGACTCACTCTGCACCTAACCAACCATTCTGAATTCAAACATGCATATAGATTTGATATTTTTCCTCATGGTTAATTATGTTTAGTTATTATAGAGAAAATTTTGTAACTTTAGGTATAGTTTAGATGGTTTAAAATTGAGCATTATATTTAATTCAAAATAATTGTTTAAAATTTGTAAATATATATATATATATATATTTTTTTTTTTTTTTTATTTATCGACGTCAGAAAAATTCATCATCGAAAAATTTGAAAAATTAAGAGGATTTAAATATTGGGATTGAGCTTTGACAATTTAACCTTTGGCAAAATATAATTAGAAATATGAGTAATGCACGCGTGCTAGAAAGTTAAAATAGTTTTCGCATTAAAAAATAAAATGAAACAAAAAAAAATAAATGCTACATAAATTAATGTGACTTCTAACTATGTGGGAGTATTAAAATTAATATAGGTTTAACTTTCTTTTCGACGTATTTACTGACGAGCGGACTAAACTAACTCTAACAAAGTAAAATAATAATAAATGGAAGTTAAATTAAATGTTGAAAGAATCAAATTAATGAATAAGTAAATAAAATTTTAGTAAGATGATAGAATTAAAAACAATAGATCTAAACTATGACAAAAAATTAACTTTAAATTAAATATATTCATATGAAAGTGATAAATGAAAATTTAAATGAATAAAAGAGGGACAAAGGTGTCTAATCCATAATCAATAAATTAAGACTATCACTCATGTAAGAACTCAGTATTCTAATTCTTAATTCCAAATAATATATCTAAAGAAATACATAATTCTCGGATGAATCGAAAAAAATAAGTGTCGAAAGACTGAAAGAATTTTGCTAGAGCTATATTTAATGATGGAGTTTTGGGTGCGTTAATATCGGTTGATGCTCCATTTACTTTTACCAATGCTTTTTTATTTATAGACAAACAACTTGATAGAATAATCGTAAATAAGTCGAAGTAAACTTCTCACTCCCTCATCCACTTTGTGGGCCGCATCCTTCTTTTTTAGTGGATGATTGTGTGATTCAAATTATAGTCATATCCAATCAACTTTTAATCTAAGTTCATTGAAATAAAATTCTCCTCACATTTTCTATTATTTCGGCTGAAACAATAGAAAATGAAGGAAAGAGAGAGGAGAGGATCAGAAATCTATAGACATATATTCCGAAACAATAAAAACTGAAGGGGAGAGAGGGGAGAGGATCGAAAATCTATAGACACTAGAATATATGTCATTATCATAAAACATAATGTTTATTTGATTGTGAAGAATAAATACGTGAAATAATAGTTTGTATATATTCGTGAGTAGAATACGAAACAAACATATACATATATAAGAAATAAGTAAGATAACAACATTTATTTGATTGTGAAGAAGAATATGAAATTATGCTTTGTATGTATAAATGGTTTATCACATTTTTTTAAAGAAATTTTTGGATGAATTATATTCACGACGAAATTTTTTATCTATCAATTAAAAAAAAAATCAATTGTATATATAAATTTTATATTATTATATTATATATATTATTAATTATATATATATATATATAATTAATACGATCAATTTTAAAAAAAAAAATTTAATTTTATTATTATTAATAATTTTTAGCCCGTAAGAAAATCAAAATTTACTTATTAATTTAATTAATCTTGAGTCCAAGGTACTGTTAAAACACCTCTACCGATGAAGGGGGATAACACGGCGTATAAAAGTTGAGACATAAACCAATTAAACAAACATCGAAGATATAACAAGTCCGTGAATCTAGAGCAAGCGTTTAGGTTGCTGTACGTACTACTCAAGATTGCCTGTTTCGTCATTCATGGGGTCAAAGAAAAATTAATGATAACTTGTCAACGATGTAATTTGGAAAAAGCAGCTTATAAACCACTTTTTGACTTTCTAATTGATGGGAACATTCAAATTATGATTTAGTAATATATATTAAAATAATAATAAAACAATAAAACTATATGGTTATAATCTTAAGTGGACCAATTATGTTTGGTCTGGGAATTAATATGTGACGACCATATTGCATGTAGATAGCTAGACAGGTGCAACTAATCGCATTATTAAACCTACCTGACCTTTTTCGAGACAGTAGAATCTTAGATTTGAGATTTAGTTGGTTGCTAGGGACAGTGTGGTACTTACTTTGTATATATACGTATTAAAAAAAAAAAAAAAAAACTTAAAACTTAAATCAAATCTAAAATATCATCCCAACCAAAGGTTAGAACTTTAATTTAAGCTGGTTAACGGTAATAGATAGGATAATGGGGGGAGGGAGGGAAGAATACAAAGATTTTTAAGTACGAAAAGGTGAGAGAAGATTAGTTATGTCGGAAAGATTTGATTGGATTGACGGCATCACCTGCTTCTCAATTGCTTGTCCACGCATGTTACTCGCCAGCTGGACTTTCCATTTGGCGTTGGGTCCCACTTTATACGATAACACCGTCGCCTCCTCCAGATTCTCCCATAAGACGGGCTAGTTGGCCACAGGCATTGCTTCTTTTTTTTTTACTGCTTTCAAGTTTCAAATCTTGCTTTCATTTGGCCCCAAAAAAAAAAACTTGCTTTCACAGCTGTGAAGTTTTGTAGGTTAAAATGTTGACTTTATTTACGGTTAGATAGGTCATAATGAGTTAACAGTTAAAATAAACGAGTGAATAATTATTTTAATAAACATGTCACATTTTATTATATTATTTTCAGTAAAAAAATATTTATTTTATTCAACATTTGTACTGTAATAATGCATAGAGGTATCAAAATAGATCGAATTTTTCGGCCGGCCCATAGCTTAAGGGAAAAATTCGATCCTAAGTTTGGTCCAGCTCGTTTTTAATATGAGCTGGGCTGGTTCGGCCTATATACGAGCTCATACTTAGATAAATTTTCAAGCTTATTAGCCCGGCTCGGTACATAAATCCGGTTGACCTCGGCTAGACAAATTTTTGTTATTATTATTTTTTTGTTTATATCTTCATTATAAGGTCTATTTTTTCCTCCTTAAAGTCGAGATATTTTTTTGACGAACCTATTATTTAATAATATACAATTAAGTCATTATTTGACCAAAAGTTTATTTTTTATTTGAGATGCTACTAGTTATTTAGTATAAATTTTGATGATATAATTTAATAATTTTATTTCGATTTTTCTTTGGATCTCTTGTTAATTGGATTATTTTCAAGATTCAAAATCTCAAATAATCTCACTTACTTTAATAATAATTTATTATAAATAATTTATTTTAAAAGGGCCGGATCTATTTTAGGCTTGGTAGAATCCGGCTCATTTTAAGCCTGGATAGGCTTAGGATAAACCCAAAGGTCAAGCCCAGACCGACCCATTTTTTTCCGAGCTCAGTCCAACCCGATCCTAATAGTGAAAAGCCCTTATGAGACCGAGTTGAGTGGCCTGTTTTGACACCTCTAACCATCCTTGAACTTTATTGGCAGGGAGCTGGTGGGCTTGAGGAGTTATATGGAATCATGTCCTACCCACATTGCCAAACCCAAAGGGCCTAAGAAAAAAGGGCCACTGATTTGGGCTTCAACACCAATTCGGAATACCAAGCCCACATCAAGGCCTGGAATCTCAAAAAACCCAAAACGACGCCACTTCTCACAGTTTTATCGTCATCAACAACATTCCAATTTCCAACCCCTTTCTTTCGTCAAACTTAGTTTCATCGAATTCATAGATGGCTACTTACACTCTTACAAAGCTTCCTATGACCCACCCATTTTCAAAACCCGACTCGTATTTGATTCGGACTCTCAAACCGCAATGGTTACGGAATCAATGGCTGGGTGCGAAAACGACGCTGCTTCATTGCTCGAGTCTCAGACTCACTGCCCCAAAGCGCCGGCCGGCCGCTGCAACAGTAGTCTCCATGAGCCTTCCTACTGCGTAAGTAACCTACTCAGATAAAGCCTTAAGACTTCCTTAGCGTTGATTTTGTTCTCCTTTCCATTTCTGGATGACCCGGCTGTTGTTTCAGATGCTTCTGATTTGGTAAAAATTTGCAGAAACCCAGTGAGTTCTTCAGCCTCCTCCGAGAAGCTTCCCAAGTGAGTCTTCTTAACATGTTGGTAATTTGTTTTTCTTATTATCTACGTATTTGTTGAGGTTGGAAAATTGGAATTTTGATTGGAAAATTAGTTGGTCTTGGCGAGCTATAAAGGCATTTTCTATGGGTAAATTGGAAGCGAGGAAGCTCAAGTACCCTACTGCTGGAAGTGAAGCAATTCTCATGGGGATTCTTATCGAGGGTAATCCATTTTTTCCATTATATGTTTAAAGTTGTAAATTTGCTACAATATTTGTTAATTCTTAGTCTGTTCAATTAGGTGGAACTTATGTGATTTGAAGTCGAGTTAAAAGGAATTAAGATTCTGCGATTAGCATTGTAACTTACAATGGTTTTGAGTTCATAGGACTATGATGATTTCTCAATTTCGAGAAATCATCAAAGCGAAGATTAATGATGATATCATTATAAGAAGCAGTTGTCTACAATGAGTATGATATATAATAATGTTGTATCCTATCATTTCCTATAGTTATTTGAATTCCAAGAGCAGAAGTATTCCACCTTTTCCATAAAAAAAAAATGTAATCTTTATTTCTGTGTAATTAATAGGAACTAGTCTCGCCTCGAAGTTTTTGAGGGCAAATGGAATTACTCTATTCAAGGTGAGGGAAGAAACTGTCAAGTTACTTGGGAAAGCTGACAGGTATTTTTTCAGTCCCGAGCATCCGCCATTGACTGAAGATGCACAAAGGGTCCTTGATTGGGCCGTTGATCAAAAAATTAAATCAGGTGAGTTTCCATTCCATTCCTTATCCCAATAGCAGCTGTTTTTGTTAATTCCTTATAAATTTGCAATGCTAGAATTTCTTCCTGATTTTTCTGGTTGACATTGCTGCAAAATTTCTAGGGTTCCTTATCTTGAACAACCAAAAAACTACATAACGGGTTAGTAAATTGATAATTGTTATCAAAAGGGAAAGACAATGTTCACAGAGTATAGCTAACAGGGCAAGTGAAAAAGTGAAGGTGTATTCTTGTTTCTTGTAATTAACTAGATATCCTTGAGCAATATTTGTTAGTAATTCTTTTTCGTTTTTTTTTTTTTTTCCCCATATTTACTCCTTGATTCTCAATACTTTTCACGGCCACAAGTTGAAGCCTCAATTATACTACATCTAAGAATTATCCATGAATTCCAGGCAGTGCGGGGGAAATTATGACGAGCCATCTGCTGCTTGGAATATGGGCGGAGGCGGAATCACCAGGTCACAAAATATTGGCCACTCTCGGTTTTGACGATGAAAAAGCTAAGGAGTTGAAGTCTTTAAGCTCTGATCCAGGATCTATAGATGATTAGTTTACCTTCTACGTTTTCATTGTAGCTCGATTGATGTATTCTCAACTTTTCAAATCCTTCACCGAAAGCCGTTCTTCCATAATGGAAGTTTTACGGATTGTGATTGCTTGATTGTGTTCAAAATTGGATTAGATTTAAATATGAACAAGAATTTGAACGCAACATGGAAGCCAGTTATCTGGGACGGGTTTTACATGAGCATTAATATAATTTGAAGGAATATAAACAAAATTTCTCACTTTAAACGAAATATCAATGTAGTTTCTTTATAATTTATAGAATTAACATCAGTTTTCTGTTCTATTATTTATAATAATTAAATATTATTTTTAAATCAATTTTTTTATTTAAATTAATGAGTGTTGGTTGAAAAATGAAAGAAAAAAATAATAATGAGTATCAGTTAAAAATTCATAATAATAAAATATGAGAGAAGATATAAAATATTACTAAAATAATTTGAGTTTTTGCTACATTGGAGGAGAAGCACTTTAAGCCAAAGTTAAATCAAAAGTTAAATTTAGAATTTTGGATGTGAAATTTTTATTTTACAATATTTGTTTAAATTATTTAAAATTATAGCTAATTGGGGTTTTTAAGAGAATCGGGTGTTAATACTTACTTAAATTATGTTAAGTTTGAAGAATTTTATGAAAAACCGATTGTGAATATATATATATAAAGAGAAGGTGTATATGATTGCTCTTCAATATGTTTCTATACCTGATTTTAATCAACAGTCTTGATCGAGAGACCGACAAAGAGCATCTTTATAAGCTGGTGACTGGGTTTTCGACCCGGATAACATATATATATATATATATATATATATGTATGCATATGCTTCTCATTATCTTCGTTTCTTTCTGAAACTAGTTACGAAGATGTTCATAGGTTATGCAGTTTGTCAGCGAGAACCTCGCTTCCTTAATGTACATATAGTACTCGTATACTACGAACCACTTTACATGCACGATATGAATATAAGCACATCTGTGTCTGTTTGGGAAAAATCCTAATGCGAAGCTTGTGATCAGTTAGGACTGATGTCGAGGTCGGAAAAAGGTTGTTAGGCAATTGAAATCAAAATGTTGGTATGATAAAGTCCGATCCTTGATGTATGTCCGATCTTAAAGCTGAACAGATTCTACGTACTGACAAAGATTCAAGACTATATTTGGTTCATAACCGTTGAACAGTTACGAAGAGAATGATATAAATTGCTCTTAAATATTGAGAAACTGAAGATGATATTCACTAAGGGAATAAGGTTCCAAAAATTATGAATGACCAATGAAGAGGAATATAAATAAAGATGATTGATTCAGGAAAAGATACACAATCATGACCTAAGATTATTGCAATCACAAGTTCAATATTCTCTAAATTCTAATTTGATCGTCGGAAAGATATTATCGGAATATAATTCCGGCGATATCTTTTTTATTTTGCAGGCGTGAGGTCGAAAAGCATACTGTTAAAGCCGACCTAAGATTAACATTATCTATATATATAAACTGCAGTCTGCAATATCTCAGCCAAAACATACGCCCATATTTTCTCGTTTGAAATCTTTACTGTGGATTATATGCGACCAAACTGACTTCTCTCTCTCTCGCAGTACTGAGCAGTAAGCAATAGTGAATGTCAAACTTTAAGCATGAAAGGGCAAACGTAATTATTTGACCGTTTGGCTTGACACGACCGTTATTTGGATGTAGCTATAGTAAACTAATTACGTGTTATGCCTATATATAAACAACTATCGTGAGATGTAAATTGGCTAAGACATGATTAGTTAATTATTTTCTAAGGAAATGTGGAGTGCGACAAGCTAACCAACTTCAAGGAACGGGCCTATCCATCATTAACAGTCGATCGATCGCACATTCTTTCTTGGAAAAAAAAAAATTCAAAATTAGTAATAAATGCATAAAAGAATCGATTCATCTTAAGTACGAATATCAGATAATCTCGTAATCATAGTTCAACAATAAACTTTCAATCATAGTCTTATAGATGATCTCGTATATCCATTCTTCAATCTTTCAAACTTTGTTCGAATATGGGATCGGCCTAATTCCCAGAATCAGGCTTTCTACAATACATTGTCATCACACCAACTTTATAATTAGAGGTGTTAAAACGAGCTGCCAGGCCTAGCCCGGCCTGGCCCTTTCATGTCTTTTCACTATTTAGGGCCGGGCCCGAAAAAAAATAGGTCGGGCTGAGTTTGACCCGTTTTGAAAATGTAAATCCGAGCCCAGCTCGGAAAGCCCTTTGGGTTTATCCCAAGCCCATCTGGGCTTAAAATAGGCCGAGTTCGATCGAGCCTAAAATTAGCTCAGCCCGAAAAGCCTCTTAAGTTTATCCCGAGCCCATCCGGACTTAAAATAAGCCAGGTTCGATTGAGCCTTACCGAGCCTAAAATAGGCTTGACTCTTTTTAAATAAAGTATTCATAATAAAATATTATTAAAATAAGAGAGATTATTTGAGATTAAGGAATAAATATAAGAGAGATAACAATGAATA
The DNA here is from genome assembly GCA_027186245.1 of Coriaria nepalensis. Lineage (NCBI taxonomy): Eukaryota > Viridiplantae > Streptophyta > Magnoliopsida > Cucurbitales > Coriariaceae > Coriaria > Coriaria nepalensis. The sequence continues at coordinate 3,650,226 of CP114486.1, forward strand.
AAGATAAGAGATTGAAATTAATGATAAAAAAATTATGGATTATAGAAGAATGGATATTAATTATAAATTAGACTATTAGAAAATTAGATAAGAGATTGAGAAAGAGAGTGTGTGAGAAAATATAAGGAAAAATTATAATGAAAGAATAAATATTTATATGAAAAATTATAATGAAAAAATGAATATTTATAGAAAAAATTTTGATAAAAAGAAAATTTAAAAACTATTTTTATAAGGATAGTAAAAAAAAAAATTTAAGAATTTTTTTTTTAATTTCTTCAAGTATGGCCCAACCGGCTCAGCAAGGCTCAATTAAGCTAGGCTCAGCAGAGCCCAACCAGGCCAAGCCCAACCCTCAGAGTTTGGAAATTTATTCAAGTCCCGGCATATGGCTAAGTCAAACTACGGGCCGGGCCAAAAAAACCATCATATTTGGAAACTTTTATCTATAACACACCTAGATTTCTACGATCCATTCGGGTTTCAAGCACTTTTTCCAAGCCCTGTTTTTAATCAAAAACAGATTTTCTAACCTAATCAACCTAGAAAAACAAACGTGACCATTATTTTATTATAATTATTTTTTTCTTTTCAAATTCTTTGCTTCGGAACCTCTGGAGCTTATCGGACTTGACTAGAGGATTAGCCTTGGTGTCCCACAGAAGGTATTACCGCACCTGCAGCTAAACCCAGTCAGCCGTACTTTCTTATTACAGCTCCAGCACCGGTTCGGAGCCCTTGGAGGAGACGCCTCTGACCCATCCCCACAGTAGCCGAACAACATCTTCGACGGTCCAGCGGTGGAGGAAGAGGCAGAGGAGGGGGCGAAGTTGAAGATCTTCTCCCCCCCAAATACACTGAAACCGCCGCAAATAGTTTCTGATTATAAAACTTTCGATCCAAATCGAAAGGCTTCGGTTTCGATTTAGAAGGAAAACTAATCGATTTTCCCATAGCGGATCTGGCTAAAGCCGCTTGTTCTTCTTCGATCAGAACGTCTCGGAGCAGCGGTTCTTCGTTCCTGCAGAGCCGAAGAAGCTGCAGTTGTTCTCGCAGGGCTTCGACTCCAACGGCTGGTAGCTTGTGCTACCGTTCTGGTTCGATCCCATCTCCGTCATCCGCTATCTGTCAAACACGAAAAAGAGAGAAAAACAAAAAAGATGAAAAAGAATATATATGACCAAATAAATAAATTAATTTAGAACAGAATCAGAAGGAAGGACGCAGAGTAATTTATAAGGGAGCCGTCATTTTCTCGTTGTCATCTTTATACATTAATTTATATTAATATATAAATTTATAATTTATATATAAATTATATAAAATAGATTGATAATTTTTTTTAATATAAAATTAATTTTTAGATCTGAATTCTTAACTCATATTAAATTTTAAGTTTAAATTTTCGATCCAAAACGAGTTTTGGATCTGAGTTTTCGGTTCAGATCGAATATTAAGTATGAGTTATTAGTCTAAACTAAGTTATAAATCTGAGTTCTCGATATAAACCGAGTACTGAATTTGAGTTATTGGTCTAGACTGAATATTAGTATGAATTCTTAGTTCAAATCGAGTTTTAGGTATGAGTTATCGATCTGGTCTAGATCGAATTTTATATTTGAGTTCTTGGTTTATGTCGAATTCTAGATATGAGTTTTCGATCCAGATCGAATTCTAAATTTAAGTTTTCGATCCAAATTGAGTTCTAGGTCTAAGTTCCTGATCCAGACCAAGTTATAGGTCTGAATTATCGATTCAAATTGAGTTCTTGGTTTGCATTATTGGTTTAAATTCTTAATCAGAAGAGAACTCAATCATTTATATTATTTATATTATTTTTGTATTTCCAAATTTTAAAAATATAAATAATTGGATTAAAAAATTATATGCTCTATTCGTTTTAAGAAAAAAAAAAATAATAATAAATTCTTATTAGTTGTCTAAGAAAAAGAAAGTATTATTTTTTATCTATTCGTATTCGATTTTTATATAAAAATAATATATAATATATAATATATATATTTATTTTTTAACGTGATAATCATAAGTCTGTTAAATGAAAATAAATAATTAAGATTTATGGATATAGACGGATAGGGAGAAACAACGGATGAAATTGGGTTTAGAAAGTAAGAACATTCCGAAAAGGAATTTAAGGTGCGTGCCAGACGATAAATACTACAATCAAATCGTATCAGTGTCGTCCAGATATATATTTGAATTTTTTTTTTAAACTTTTAAAAAGTAATTAAATAAATAAGAGAACCCGTACAAATTTCCGATAGGAGAGAACCGAAAAAACGAAAACGAAAATGAAAATTCTAATTGATAATAATTTCCACTCTGGATCTGATTCATGCGAGAGGGAAACTAATCAAGAACAGGAATAACATAATCAATCTTCTCGGAAAATAGGATTGAAAGGAACAGAAATGGATCAAGAAAAAGGAAAAGATGGCGGCGATGGCGAAATTTACCTGCTTAGTCTGTTCGATCGTCCGGATGAGAAGATTGATTACAGTAGAACTATGGAAGTAGGAGTAACATGAAGGATTTTTCTGACGGAGAACTCAGAAATGGAAGATTGATAAGGAAGAAATCCAGGAAAGGAGAAGAACCAAAGAGATGATATAACCCCTTGTATGATGGCGTTTCCTACGGGCACCCCCGCTTTTATTCCCATGTGCCTTCCAATTTCTGCCAGGCGATTGCATCGTGACTTCGTAATTTTTTAGATCAGACGGTCATCTACAGTTTTTGATTGGTATTTTCAAAAAGTTCAACCACGCGCGCTCTTGGTTCTGAAGGGTAGAGGAGGGAAGTCCGGTTCGAGCCGGGTTTTGTATGCTGGTAATTGTGGCGGGTCAATTGCATGATCTGGCTGTGGGTCCCACAAAGGAATCCCACGCGCATACACGGCTGTGTCCGTTTTATTGTGAGGCACGCCACAAGATTCAGAGCAAGTGCGCTAAAGAATCAAAACTGTAGAGAGCGCGTCGAGATGTGGAGTAAAAGTTACCGACATAAGGTAAAGGAGGTTTTCCATGTCACTCTGATTATTGTTACAACTAAATAAATTTGAAATGTCCATTCTACCCCGACCCCAGTAGTCATGGATCGATGAAGTCAATTCGGAATCACACTGACTCAGTGACTACTAAAAGCAACCACGACACGTAACGATATCCTACGCCTAAACGTAAACCAATCCCATTACGCCACGTTTTATGGAGAGCTTCCCACAGCTCTGAAACCGAATGGCTCTTTATAATGAGAAAGAGAAACTATAGAGTTTAACTGCAAAGCAAAGATATAAATTACAATGAATTAATTTGTTAATAAATAAATAATTTTATTTTTCTCTCGTTCCCATCAAAACTTTTTATTTTTTCATCGCATCTCTACCGATCTACCGTCCTCTTCTTGGTCCCTATCCTTCTCTTTGTCAGGGCCCGGATTCAAGTTCTTTCCTTGCTTGCTAATGAATCTATTTTAAAGGTGGTAAGAAGGATCTGTGAAGGGTTGTTAAGGTTTTTCTATGACTTATTACGAGAAGGATTGTGGCGGAGGAGAAGGAGGAGGAGAGGTGGTGCCGGAGCTAACGCCAAGAAACGGAGGAGAAGATGATAAAGGTGATTACGTGAAGTTGAGGCAGAGGCCTGACGAATACCTGGCGGAGGAGGAGGGTTTATGTGAGGTGGTGGTTGAACCTGAGCCTGAGCCCAAGCATTTTTCTCCTTTTAGAGGATGTGGCTCGCTGTGGATTTGGGCTAAGTTTGTGGTGGTGTCTGTATTCATAGGGTTATTTGCTCTGGTTTTTATCAAATGGGTCGCCCCTTTTTTCATGGATAAGGTCAGTTTTCGTGTAATTACATTATTGTGTTTGTGTTAAGTGATTGAATCTGTATGGATATGTATATATATTTTATAAATTGGTCAGGTTTTGGTTTTTGGGTTTTTGCTGAATTGCAACTTGGGTTGAGTTATTGCTGAATTTATGATCAATTGGTAAAAAGGAACTCGTTTAGGCAATTTTATGACAACCTGCTTAAAATATGGTCAGTATTTTCTGATCAAGGAAGTACCACTTCTAGGGATAGAATTAGGCATGATGTTTTATTCAGGTGCCAGGGAGAAATTGTGTTACCACTGAGTGGGTGTGCGATTCCTGTTCTTTACATTGTTGAATTAAGGAGGATCATTTGTCCGAAACTGATATTGGTAACGACCACTGATGTTGTCTTGTAAGCATTAATATAATTAGGAAGTTTACTTGTTTTGAGATGTGAGCTTGGGAAAGATCTTGTATATTCCAGGTGTGAGTAAGGATTGGTGGTGGGTCCCACATCTGTATCTTACACCTGGAATAGGAGGTACTTTCTTGTGGTATTATTCTCCGTTAGAGTGTCTTATCTATTAGCTTGGTGGGCTTCTTCTTAAGTTTCTGATTAAAGCTCTAGTTGTTCGCCTTTTGAATGCATCATTCTAAGCTTAAGGGGCATTAGGAAGACTGAATTGAACCTCTGATTGTTTGGACCAAAGTGATATAAACACTATTACCCGTTTTGCAGGAAATTATACCAATCATAAACTGGGAACTATCCACATTTAGTATCCCCCAGCTAGCATTTCTCGTTTTCGGATCCGTCGCATTATTCCCTAGCATTCTCCTACCATCTTCACCCTCTATGTGGCTTGCGGGAATGACTTTCGGTTACGGGTTTGGCTTTCTACTCATTTTTTCAGGGGTAATTGTGGGAGTATCACTTCCATATTTCATTGGCTCCCTGTTCCATCATAAAATTCAAGTAAGTCGTGTTTCCTCAAACTTCTCTCTCTCCCCCTCTCCGTCACTTTGGTGATTAAACAAAATTTGTATTTGGTTTCAGGGTTGCTTAGAGAAATATCCCAAGAAGGCATCGATTTTAAGACTAGCAGGTGAAGGAAATTGGTTTCATCAGTTTCGAGCTGTTACGCTTATTCGGGTTTCTCCATTCCCTTACATCATCTACAACTATTGTGCTGTAGCAACAAATGTTAAATATGGTCCTTATATCATGGGCTCAATGGCGGGGATGATCCCAGAAATATTTGCTGCAATCTACACGTATGATCTCTCTCCCTCACTCTCACCCTTCCTTCTTGGTGCATCCATATTTTTCTCTCTACATGCCTATACTGCTGTATAGGTTATCTAGGAGTTATTTGAGTGTATCAACTGCACAGATCCCACTTTAACCTCTAATAATGTTATTATCACTGCCAGTTAACGCCATTAAAAGGACATCCTTTGTGGTGATTAAAAAAACAGAGGACTCTTTCTTCCGCTTTATTTTCCTACCATTTAGCTATTGACTAAATAACTCAAATCACTTCAAAAACCACAATCCTTTATTGTTATTATTGTGCTCATGAAAAAAAAAAAAAAATCAAAATTCTACCCATCTATTGTGTGTTTCTTTATCTATCTGCTCATGAAATCTAGAGATTGAAACTATTGAAACTCACTATGTCCACACTATGTTCATGTTTTTCACTGCAGTGGAATTCTAATTAAGACCTTGGCAGATGCTTCACATGACCGGCACTCTCTCTCTGCTCCTCAGATTGTGTTCACCGTAGTCGGGTTCTGTGTAACAGCTGGTACCACGGTTTTCTTCACCATTTATGCAAAAAGGCAGCTTGATAACTTGAAGAAGGAAGATGAGCAATTACTGTGCTGATCTAACCAGTTCGTAATCGGGTTCAAGGTCGCACAATGAACAAGAATCTAACTCAACTGACATCTACCTATTCAGCATTTTTTTCCCTTATTTCCTTTTATATTCTCAAGTACAGTAGTATTGCTTGTATATGATTGGGACCGACTGGTTTAGAATTTAGGTTGAATTGAATTTGTACAGAATTCTAGACGTTATATTAAAATCAATTCAAGTGCTGTTTTTCTGCAATAAGAAAAACATGTCTGTCTTTGAGATTCTTTGCTTAAAACCCAACAAACAAATATGTCCGGGAAATTAAGGAAAAAAAAAAGCACTTCTGAAAAGTGAAAAGAGAGACAGCAGGAGAAACCACCATACTCTAAAGCTAACATGCACAAGACAATTACATGGAGACAACGGTTACATGGAGACAACGGCTACATGTAATATATATGTAGATGTTGTAATATACCTATAATGCATAACTGTTGAACAATGGACCCACCTGCCAGCTGTTATCTTACTTTCTTGGGTTTGATTAGGTCCCAACGTAACCATCCATTTGCTCTGCCTTATGAACACGGAATAGAAAAAGACTCTAATTTTTCGGTCCATTTAATATTACAAAAACCTTAATTAATTAAGGGTTAATCAAACTCTTTAATCTTTATCCTTTAATAGCAAGTAAGTATATAAACCTTATGGTCCTACCGGCCTACCCCTACGATTAGTCCAACAGATCTTAAAGGAGTAAAAGTAATTAACGTTGTGAAAAGAAACAAGAGTACTTGGTCTAATCATTGGATAGAATTAGAGGAAGCTTGTAATAATAATGTAATTAATCAGCATAATCTTAATGCCATTGGGTGAAAATTAAGGAAAGCTTGATACGGACATTACACATGTCATGATGTCAATACATGTATAGTAACAATAAGAGTTATAAACAGTCCTTAATTATTCGGTTCCGGCAAGAAAAGTACTGTTCAATCGACTAATTACTGGTTTGACCAAAAACAAAACAAAACCCAATTATTTATTCATTTTCTTTGTCTGTTTCTAGAGAAGTTGATGCAGTCAAAAAAGTAATGTACATACAAGAACAGTACAGCTTTCTTTATTATTAGACCCAAATCTTCCTCTTCATTCTTCTTCTCCTTCTTCTCCTTCTTCTCCGTGGAGGATTCTTTCTTTTTCAAGTCAATTATAATTTGTGGTGATGAGCGATGAGAGATAATGATGATGGGGGTGAAGGCTTGGTTGGTAAGGGAGAATAAATGTTGCCATTAATGACAGACAGAGCCCCCACCCCCCCCTCGCTTAATTCATATAATTTCTCAGAAGAGGGAGAGAGGAACAGATTACTCTTCTGGGAAGAGAGAGAAAGTTGAAACCTTTCTCAGTTTCTCACATGCACGTGGTTGAAGCTTCAAATGGGTTCCAACCGCTAATTTTTTATTTCTGTAAGCAAAGAAAAAAGTTATTTATTAAATAAAATTGTGGGAAAAGAAGGGGGCCTCACCTGCGCTGCAACTTTCGCTTCCATCTCTTGCTTCGTTGCCATTTACTCTCTCTCTCTCTCTCTCGCTCTCTCTCATGCTCTTCTGTTCTCCATTGTTTCTCCCTCTTAAGCTCAGTGTTTAGTCCTTATTTCAATTTCAGGAGAAACAGAGTCCTGTTTCTGGATCTGAGATAAACTCGGAGCTTTTAGAAATCAATCCCAGATGAGATGTTTTCTTCTTCACTGAAATCATAATGTCAAACGGGTAAGATTTTGAGGTGGGAACATTTTTGGATACTTTGAGCATGAGAAGGCTGTGTTTGTTTCGTCTCTCTCATGCTCTTCTGTGCTTCATTTATGTCTTTCTTCTTAGTAGAATCGTAATGGTATCACCTCAAACAGAGAAGGAGATTTTGCTCCAATTCAAAGGTAATATCACAAATGATCCATATGATAGCTTGAAAACATGGGTTTTAAATGAAGATCCTTGCCTAGATTACAAAGGTGTGTTCTGCAACTCTGCCAGATTTGTCGAAAAGATAGTTCTATGGAACACTAGCTTGGCCGGAGTTTTATCCCCTTCTTTATCAAAGTTAAAGTCTTTACGGATTTTGACATTGTTCGGAAACCAATTTTCAGGCAATATACCTAATGAGTATACTGATCTTAAAACACTTTGGAAAATCAATGTGAGCTCCAATGCTTTATCTGGGTCAATCCCAGATTTCATTGGCGATTTGCTTAGCATTCGTTTTCTGGATTTGTCAAAGAATAGCTTTACTGGAGAAATACCTTCCAGTTTGTTTAAGTACTGTGAAAAAACCAGATATGTTTCATTGTCTCATAACAGTCTTTCGGGTTCGATTCCGAGCTCCATTCTAAACTGCTTGAATCTAGAAGGGTTTGATTTCTCGGACAACAATCTAACTGGAGGGATTCCTTTGCGAATTTGCGACATTCCAAGACTAGAATATGTCTCAGTGAGAAGCAATATGTTATATGGTAGTCATGTAGAGGAGCAGTTTCTTTCATGCCAGAGCTTGAAATTGTTGGATCTTGGAAGCAATATGTTTAACGGGTCAGCCCCGTTTGGAGTTCTTGGATTAAAAAATATCACTTACTTCAATACATCTCGTAACGGGTTTAGTGGGGTCATTCCTGATATATCAGATTGTAGTGAGCAAATGGAGATTTTTGACGTTTCAGGAAATTTTTTCAGTGGGGAGATCCCATTGAGCATTTCAAAATGTGAGAGCCTTAAAGTCTTGGATTTGAGTTATAACAATCTAAAGGGGAGCATCCCTGTTGAAATTGCATCCATGAATTCCTTATGGGTGATTCGTTTGGGTAATAATTCAATAGACGGCGAGATTCCCCCAATGTTTTCAAGTATTGAATTGCTTGAAGTTTTGGATTTGCATAATCTCAACCTTGTGGGCGAAATTCCGGACAGTATAAGTCATTGCCGGTTTCTTCTCGAGCTGTAAGTCCAAAACAATCTCATGATGTAATATATTGTCCCAAACAATCTCATGATCTAATATATTTTAAACTCATTCTTTGAATCCTTATCGAATATCTCTTTCACCCCTGCAGGGACTTTTCCACTAATCACTTAGAAGGAGAGATTCCTCAAACCCTTTACAACATGACATACCTTGAAATTCTCGACTTACATGAAAACAAATTAAACGGAACTATCCCACTAAGCCTTGGAACCCTCTCAAAACTCCAAACTTTGGATCTTTCACAGAATTCACTTTCTGGGTCAATCCCGTTTTCCCTTGCAAACCTTACTCTTCTACAACATTTCAACGTCTCTTTCAACAACCTCTCCGGCACTATCCCATCAGTTAATACCCTCCAAGGTTTTGGCCCCTCTGCGTTTTCTAACAACCCTTTCCTCTGTGGGCCCCCTCTTGGTCCATGTTCTGGAAATGGTAACGGAACCACTTCCAAATCAGTCAAAAACAAGGTCCTCAGTCCATCTTCAATTGTTGCAATAGTTGCTGCTGCCCTGATTCTGACCGGAGTTTGTGTCGTATCTGCTATGAACATCTTGGCCCGAAGGAAGAGGAGGAAGAAGAAGGAGGGTAGTAACTCAATGGTTACTGAAAGTACCCCCCTTGGCTCATCCGACCCTAGCGTTATTATAGGAAAACTCGTTCTCTTTAGCAAAAGTTTGCCCTCAAAGTATGAAGATTGGGAGGCAGGTACTAAAGCATTGCTCAATAAGGAAAATCTAATAGGTGGTGGTTTGATCGGTTCGGTTTATAGGAGTAATTTTGAAGGTGGGGTCTCCATTGCAGTTAAAAGGCTCGAAACTTTAGGAAGGATCAGAAACCAAGATGAGTTTGAGCAAGAAATTGGACGATTAGGTAATCTTAGGCACCCAAATTTAGTTTCTTTTCAAGGGTATTATTGGTCCTCTACTATGCAGTTGATTCTATCCGAATTTGTCCCGAATGGAAATTTGTATGACAATCTACACGGTCTTAATTACCCGGGCACAAGCACGGGTAGTGGAAATCGTGAATTACATTGGTCTAGAAGGTTCCGGATTGCTCTAGGATCAGCTCAGGCTCTTTCTTATCTTCACCATGACTGTAAACCTCCGATCCTTCACCTCAACATAAAATCCTCTAACATACTCTTAGATGAAAAGTATGAACCCAAGCTGTCAGATTATGGGTTGGGGAAATTGCTTCCACTTTTGGACAACTATGTTTTGACAAAGTTCCATACAGCTGTTGGGTATGTTGCGCCGGAATTGGCTCAGAGCTTGAGACTGAGTGAAAAATGTGATGTTTATAGCTTTGGAGTAATTCTGTTTGAGCTTGTGACGGGAAGAAAACCCGTGGAGAGTCCTAGAGTAAATGAGGTGGTGGTATTGTGTGAATATGTAAGAGGGTTGTTGGAAAGTGGGTCTGCTTGTGATTGTTTCGATAGGAGTTTACGTGGTTTCGAAGAGACCGAGCTGATACAAGTCATGAAGTTGGGTTTGATTTGTACGTCAGAGATTCCCTCGAAGAGACCAAGCATGGCCGAGGTTGTTCAAGTGCTTGAGTCTATAAGAAATGGCATAAGCTCCTAAGAATTCAAAGTTAGTATAACATTATTTTGTTGTATTTATCCGTAGGCAGGGAAGAAAAGAAGGGTTCATTCTAAAATGAATGAAAAGAAAAAGAATGCCATTCTTTTTTTCTCTTTCTTCTTTTGGGTAGTATTCAATTTTTGAAATTACTATCATGATTGCTAGTTATTGCAAATAACATTCATTTCATTGTGTTCAGTGAAAGAAAAAGAAAAGTAGCAAATGAATCAACAACATATATCATTTCAAATAATGAGATTTACATTCTCCGGAAATTTTCCAAACGCGTTCAATAACTATATGGACATCTTTATCAGACAATGCTGAAAGGCAGAATCCGAACCATCCCGGTTCAATACAGTGACAAGAAGATCCAGGAGTTACATTAAGTTTAGCTATATTCAATAATCTCTCCCAAAGCTCAATTTCCCCTTTCTCGCTAAAAGACCGGAGCAATCGACTCATATCGGCCCAGCAGTAGAAGCCTCCGCTGCTTTTCATACACTTGATACCTAAATCTTTCATCCCTGCAACGAACTCACCATACATTCTTCCCAGCATCAATCTAATCTGATCAATTAACTGCTTTATAAATTTTGTATCTGAGAGCAGTGAGATCAGCAGAAGCTGGGTTGGACTTGAGATGGTACAGAACCTTGCCAACTTTCTAGAAGCTTCCAGTACATTTTCGTTAAAGGAGTAGATAACACTGACCCGAAAACTGGGAAGCGAGAGGTCTTCTGAGAGAGAGTATACTAAATGAACTCTGTTACGGTCCATACCTTCCATATCCATGAATTCTGCCATGCTCACAAATTCATCTTTTTCTTCTTCATCTTGGTAAGTAGAGACGAACATTTCATTTGAGATTATATGGATATTTTTCTCTGCAGCAAACTCAACGAGGCTGCAAAGTGTGTCACGTTTGAGCCGATTTCCAATGGGATTTGATGGGTTTGAGATTATAATCCCACGGATTTTGGAACCACGTTTCTTTGCCTGGTTGAATGCTTGATCAAGAGCCGTTATGCTTAAGCTGAAGAAGTCAGTACTCCGGCAAGGAATCGGGATCAGTTCCAATCTGTTTCGCCATTTTACATCACTTTCCAAACTGCATATATATTGTTCAGAGCTTTTCAGTTTCAGTTTTTTTTTAACAAATTTATAATACAGAAAAGTATAAATCGATCTGGAAATGGAGGAGTTTGAAGAATGAATTACCCATCGTAGAATGGAGTAGGAACGAGAAATGCATTTCCAGGGTCTGCTAGACAGAAGCTAAGGATTTCAATCGCAGAACTCAGACTGGATGTTATAACTATTTGTGAGGGGCTAAAGGTGATTGAATTTCCCACAATTTGAGACATGAATCCTGCCACTGCCTGGACGGTTAAAGACACAACAAGAGACATGAAAAGAAAAACTTCATATTTGAATACAACCATATCTCACTACACCTATTAAAGAAATTTCCAAGAAGATATCTACGATAATACGTATAATTAAATTCATTACTAGATCTTTAGAGATCAGATTATACTAAAATCATGTCAACACTTGCACACCAGAATCTCTTTAACACTTAATAGCAGACCAAAATCTGATATAAACAGAGAGACAGAGTACTCCATAAAAAATTACCAATTTTAACTCCATAGATCCATGATAAGGCTGATAACTAGAAATACTGCTCATATTCAGCTCTCCTCCAAACATGAATTCTCTTCCATTTTCTTCGACCCAATTTCGAATCAAGTCCACTGCCAACTACACACAAATCCAAAGAAAAAAATCCATTAACCAAAAAAAGAAAATAAAAGAAAGAGCATCAAGAACGTAACAGGGAAGAAGAAAACCAATGCACCTTGTTTTCAGCCAGTCCAAGCTGAATAACCCCATTTGGATTATCCACTGCATTATAAGTATCCTCCGATACTCTTCTCACCCCGACATAATACGGGCTCTCCCCACTCCTCGTAATTGAACCAGCCCGACTCGAGACATGAACCGGCCCATTGGGCCTTGGCGACAGAAGGGTCCGAGAGACAGTTCGAGGCAACACAGAAACCTCCGGCAGCTCGCTTGTCGATGCTGACGGCGAGGTTTCAGAAGAAGACGGAGAAGGAGGGTCCGGGTCCGGGTCGGACCGGTTTCGTTTAAGGTAGAGCTGTAGAAAGTAGAAAAGAACGCAAGGGATGAGAGAACCCAAGACGAGGCCGCCTCTTCCTTGTACCACGGCTTGCAGAGGAACTATAACTCTCATCCCGGCTCCTCCTCCGCCTCCGCCGCCGCTGGTGGTGGTTGTTGGCTCTGCTTCTTCTTCTTCGGATTTAGATTTCTGGGTCATTCTGAAACCATGCGAGAAGGCCGTACAAGGAAGAAGAGGATCGTCCGGATAGGGTTATCGGATTTGGAACAAACTGGGGGACGTTCGGAGAGTACGAAGGAGAAGCGAGACTGCGAGAGTGACGAATTTTTGGATTATTATTATTTCCCCCCTTTGCGCTCAGTTTTTTAATAAATTAGTTATTTTTGTGCGCCGTTCGTAAAGATGGATCAATAGTCGTTGGGATTTTTTGGAGGGTTTTGTTGTTTTACGATATTACCCTTTCACATGTGTATCATTTGGATTTTTTATAAGTAAAATTAGTCTATTTTTTGGGTATTTTTTTATTTTTGATATATTTTCGAAAGTAAATAATATTTTTAAATATTAATTAATTAATTAATTAATTAATTTTAGCGATAAATTGTACGTGGCCAAAGATGAAACTTTATTTGATAATTTTTATGGATTTGGAAATTTAAATAGAAAAATAATAATGTCAAGAGTTGATAAAGACATGTAATTGCATGATTGTGAGATGAAATGATTAGTTTGTAACATTGTAATATATTGAAGACAATTGTTATATCAAAATAAAGCCTTTTACTAACATGGTTTAATGTGTCTCGATCTGGAAGCAAATTCTAAAGACATAAGAAGTAAGAAGCTTACGTGTCACGCTCAAAATCAACTGATTTCACTAATATTAATTACTACAACATGTTACATGCTAAATTAGTTTATACTCAATAGCCACCTTTTAATTAATACCATCGTCTTGTGGATTTAGTATGGATCACCGACTTTTTTAATTGTGAGTTTACTAATATTCCTACGCTAGATATATTAATTTTAAACGAGGGTTAAAATTATATATTTATATAATATATGAGAAAATTGTATCTTGAGAATATCTTATTACAATATTTTAATATATAGTATTAAGAATTTTGAAAACTCATCTTATCGAAATAATATATTTTAAAGTTATAAATACTCTATAAATATGAGAAAATTAGAAAAATAAAATTTTGGGAGGATTTATTCATCTCAAAAATTAATTTCACGTCAGCATATTATATATTATATCAGCTTTATGTATAATTAATATGAATTCAGTCAATATAATTAATAAATGAGCTTCTTCAATTCTCTTAAATTTATACTCTACTCCAAGTAAAGATCCACCTTATTTTGGTATTAGATTTGCACAAATAGAGCAAATGCCCCGATACTATCAATTACTAGTCATATTTATGTCTTTATGTTAAAAATACATGGTTTTATAACTAATAACTCGATTTTATTAATTTATATCTATCTTTTTATTATTTTTTTGGCTCGACTAAGTTGAATACCCGAGCCATTCCCTTTATGATACTAGGCCGGACAAAAATAATAAAACAAAGAAATAAATCAATTCGCCATGCTTAAAGAGATAAATTTGAACTCTCGATGTTTATATGTCTATCATTTTACCACCGAGACATCTTGAAAGCAAAAACGGCTCCCATAGAAAGTACATAATGGAAATGTGCAACCACATAATAAGTATCATGTAGAGCAATATCTAATCTATAATTTATCGAAATTATTTTAATAAATTCTTCTAAGATGAATAAAAAAGATGAATCCTATAACAAATAACATGTGTTGTATATTATAGCCATAGACCTCTTTTAAAAGTTCAAATCAGTAGAAAAAAGTTAATATCTTATACTTTTGTTGTATCTATTATCTTTTTAACCTTGTATCATTCTTAATATATCTAAATAATATGTAGGAACATAAACTTTCATGGACATAAGCGTATTTAAAAAAATTTCTATTAAAAATGACAAATTTTGTTTTTCTCTGAGTTTTCTCCGGCCCATCTCAATCTGGCCCAACGGGCAAGTCCATTATGGTGAACCAGTTATCAACTGAAGTTGTAAGCCCAGGCCTTACATTTTGAAATATGATGAAGGCGGGCGCGGGCCCCAATTCATTCGCTCCTTTCTAGCCTTTGCTAACGAACAAAACGGTTTGGGGTAGTCTTGAAGTTTTGACAAACCCCAAGGGTAATTAACCGACGCCGAAATTTCAGAAGTCCCCTCGACAAAGAAGGGGAGTCCCGAAACGGGAAGCTCAAAACCCGATAGTCACTGCTCCCTCCCACAGAAATTGACGGACTTGCCCTCGCCAACATTCAAATTCATAAGCCAAATCCACAGGCCAAAGCTGCCATTCTCCTCACATACAGGGGTAAATTCGCTGCCAAAGATTAAATCGATGTGGCATTTATTCGCAATATTTTAATCGTTTCCGGATCTATTAAAAAATTTCAAATTTTTTGGAACGTTATAAATATTTCATTCCTAATAAAAACAAAAAGAAGGAGCTTAGAATTGTACTATTTATAAAATAAAATAAAACCTGTCTTTCCTACAGTGAAAACTGACGCTCCTCCATCTCTCCCCTTTTCAGTTTCTGCCAAAGGTAAACAACGGCTCTTTGAAGGAGCTTCCTTCTCTCTCACAGCGTTTTTAGGGTTTTAACAGGTCGGATTTGGAGCTCCGGCGAGTGAGATTAAGATATCATGGCGTATTAGATAAGATAGAGAGAGAGAGGGAGATTAAGAAAAAGGATTAAAGCGAGGGGCAGAGAGAGGGAGAAAGAGCGATGGAGTATGAAATGGAGGTTGAGGAAGTAGTATTTGAAGCTTACGAAGTGGACATTGAATATGAGTTTGACGCTGCTGTGTTCTTCGATTTCACTAGAGAAGAGACTTCTTCTGAGGCTCGTAAAGCTGAGGTTTGGTTCGAATCTGCCAGGAGTTATCCACCGTCTCGTGAGTTTTCTTTGAGCTTAATGCCCTAATTTTATTTTCTATTTTCTCTGATCAATCATGAATCTTCTTCTTCCGGACCATTTTACCTTGTGGAGGTAAATTTGAACTACAGTGAGAGTGTGAGACTGCGGTGAGCTGACTTTCAAGCATTTTGGAAATCCCCTACGGTTTCTCATTCTTTATGCTTCATTGCCTTTTGCTACCAGAATCTTCTAAAGCTTGTTCTTTATATTGTCTTTCTTTAGCATTTCGTCAGTACTGTTGTGTTACTTTTCGTAGTGTGGATGTGGATTTAATCTTGCTCCCATTTCATCTTGTACATTCTGCATGCTTACGGTACTCATACCATAACAATGTTTCATTTTCCTCTCTCTTTTTTTTAATAGCATTTGTGACGAAATTACTTGTGATGGATGACGCCCTCAACCACACTGTAAATACCTCTCCAAAGCCTAAAGATGTGGATTATGCCTGCGATTCTGATGTTGGTGGCCATAGAAATGGTCTGGGCCAGGAATTCCACTTAGAATATGCAACCAACAGATGTATGTTTATAACCGTTTTACTTTCTTTTACCGTTTGTTCTGGCAAATATATATATATTTTTATCTTTTTAAATTTTTAAATTTTTAAATTTTTAAATATATATATATATATTTGCTGAAAACTTTCTTTCTAACAATACTCTGATTCGATTGTTTTATACTTTCCTGACCATACTAGTAACTATTTATCCTATATAAATTAATTATATCCTTGTAAAATTTATATCTCCTGGTGAAATGTAATTTGTGAATATGGATCAGGTTTTCTTGGGTTTCTAAATTTTGGCCTAAAGGTGTTTTGCTCATTTTTCGATCTCCAGTAATGACATTTTACAATCATCTATCGAATTATAATTCAAAAGTGACTACGACCTGTGCTCCCAAGTCATACGTGCCAAGAAGCTCAACTTTGATGAAACCTACAGCGAGTCAGTTGGCTAAACAAAATCAGCCTCGACAACCTGTTGGTTCCAGGTGATAATAAGAACTTTTTCATTCATTGTCATGTGTATATCTTTAACTCTTAGATTCCTCAGAATTATGTATGTTGGTTTTGATCATTTCCGCATGAAAGTTTAGATCTCAGAAGCTACAAGTTAAAAGTAATGAAAAGAGTTTCTGTAATACTTCTGGGGTTGAAAGTCATGCCATCAAGAAACAAAAGCTAGATGGAGGTCATTCGCGGAAGGTAAAATCTTAATATTCCATAATTGTTATCTGTGCTGATCACTTAATTTTTGTTCCATGGTCAATTAAAAGAGGTATCCAATAGGTGGGGGGGGGGGGGGTGAAATGTGGACCAATAAGCTGGACGGTTTTGATGTATATTTTTACTGACATAAAGTTGGATCTGACGCTTGATTTTGGTGTGTGCGTAGGTGATTGAACCTACCCAGCAGACTAATTTTGTCCACAAGGTGGCCCATAAGGTAAAATTTACCTTCTGTGTAATGCTTCAATTTGCATGTTGAAGTATAGCTTCCCTCTAATATAATTGTTTCACTGTCCTTTTTTTGCATGGAATTAATAAATTTCTCTTTAATTGCCTTGGTAAGAAGAGGGTTGTGAACAGCTATTGGACGTCCATTAGGATTCTATTAGACTAAAAATACCCTTCCGAATTACTAAGAGTTTATTTCGTCTGTCTGTCAAGTGTGGCTTTTGTGGGATGTGAGCCTCATGTTTGCTATGATGTTCCAAATTTGAGAGATAGTTTTTTACCTATCTCTTATCTTTATAATTATGAACTGTGAAAGGTTTGTAAGGCTCATTTAGTTTATCGAGTGTCTTGGTGTGTGTAGGATGGAACTGTTGATAACAGTGCTTCACATGCCAGACTGAGGATTACAATTCCAAGAGAGCCTGACCTTGAAACAGCACATAGGGCCCAGAGGATAAGGTTCGTCTATCCCATTTTGACTCGTGTCTCAAAGAAACATGGACCTATGCCTGCATATCACAATTTTGTGTTATTTACAGGCCTAAGAAGACTACAGAACTTGAGCATGTGACAATGGCACCTCGTAGATTCAAAGCCCGTCCATTGAATAAAAAGGTTAGTACTTGTAAGTTGGAAAAAAAAGGGAATCCATGAACGAATGAAAAGTGCTTTGTGCTTAGTCTGCCTTATCTGAAATTTATGATTTTAAATTGCAGATTTTAGAGGCTCCTTCATTTCCACTTCTGAAGAAAAGCACTCCGAAGTTGCCAGAATTTCAAGTAATTTTAGATATTGTTTCCTACTAGCTGCTTGGAAAAGTTTCTAATCAAATATTTTCCTTGGGAAAGAACAAAGATAACTTTCTCATCTTTTTTGTATCTATTGTTCCACAGACTCAGATTTTTGCTCTCCATGATGTTTCTTCACAGGAATTTCATTTAAGGACGTTAGAAAGGGCTATGCACAATACATCCACTGTTCCATCATCCTCAGAACCAACTGTATGTTTACATTACTTGATGTTATTAGTTCAATGCTAAATGCTTTTATTGATTGGCTAAAAAAATGCTTTCACTGCAGGCTTTGGACAAACCTACAACTTCTCATACTGCAGACAATGAAAGCAGAGAGCCAATCAGGTAATAAAAGCTTGTATATGAGATTGCTAAGTAACTGCATTTGCTGATCAAACATCTGTATGTGAACTATGGCAGATCTCACGTAATGGAAAACTTCAAGGCTCATCCTCTCAGTAAGAAGGTAATAATTGTAGAACTAAAACAGCCTTTGTTTGTGCAGTCGAGGAACTTGGACTTATTTCTTGCTTATTGCAGATATTTTCAAGTAAATGGGACATAGATTACAGAAATTGTAAGAGAGAAGCCACAATACCAAGGGTAATTATAGATCTTCGTCTATTTCCGACTTGCTATGTATACATTATTTCCTTATGCTCAGAACTATCATGTTTTTGCTTCTAAATAGGATTTCAAATTCCATGCTGAAAAGAGGAACCAACAACCACCAACTGACCTTTTTAGTAAGGTAGACATTAATGATTAAACTATATATTCACATCCATGCTGTCTGTCATTTTTTGGATGTTACTATCATCATAATTTGGATGCTATTTTTTTCCCCTTTCCCTTATTCCTTTTCTTTAGTTTTTATGCTTCTCCTTGTTGGATGTTTTAGCTGTCCCTGACATCTGAACTCCAGCAGCACAATGGATCTCGGATGAAATTGCCTAAGCATTCGTTTATGCCTGTAAAGGTTATAATTGCTCCGTATGAAACAACGTGTGTGTATATAATAATAAATGTTTCATTGGATTCTAAATGGAGTTTCTCATTTTTTTGGGTATAAGGGTTCAAAAGAAAATAGATCGGCTTCTATCCAACCAGAAAATAAGGTAAGAACAGCATCTTTTCTGATGAAGAATATCAATATGGAGCCCACATAAGTTTTTTTTTTCTGATGTATTCTTTTGGCTTCATCCTATGATATATATAGGCAGCACAATTCATAAAAGAAAAACCTCCTCTGATTAGTCGAATGCAAGCTCAATGGGGAAATGATGGATGTATCACTGAAGTTGGGACCCAATTCAGCAAGCGGTAGTTCCAATAAAGTACAACAGCTGATGCTCTATCTTTTATAATAACATTTCATAAAACAATTCTATGTTTAAACTTCACAGGAGCTTGGGAATCCGCTAAGGAGGCAGGGGAATCGAAATTCACATATTGTTCGGATAACAGCTCGGGAAAGATTGTAAATCTTTTTTGCTACAAAAGATCTGGGGAAAACCACATTGTATCTCACCTAGTCCAATACAGCATATTATTCTATGCACCCACAGCTTGTACAGCCATTAAGGCTACCCCTGGATATAGCATCTTCTCTCAATGTTATCTTGTCTAACACAAAATGTAATGGTTCACTCTAGTCAAGAAGAAATATACAGAGACCCTAATGCTGCATGTTGTTACCTTTTGTCGAGAACTCTTATGAATTATATAGAATTACTAAAACGTTCTCATTTTTTCTCATTTGTGGAGTCATAACCAGCCTCATTCTCTGCCTCGAAATCTTTGTGAGCGGAATTATGTTTGGTAAGAGCATGCTTTGTCCAGCGTCTAATGTCATAAGCTTTCTTGAAGGGTCTCTTCTCCTTGGCAAGTCTTCTTTTAGTTATGGCAATGGCTAGATCATTTGGAAACAGTGTCTTCCAGACAAAGCCATGAAGCAGAGTGCTTACAAATAACACCAGCACCATTGTTGAAGACATGAATGAAAGTATCAGAGCAAGACCCTTGCTTAGAACACACGGAACATGCTCTGCATACTTGATTGTTGCTACTGACGCTGTCGTCATGGGAAATGTATAAGACCACCATGCCACTGAAAATCTGTATAAGATCACCATAGGAAATAAATCAGGACTCAAACTGAAAATCAGGACTCAAACTGAAGTTTCAAAGTAGCTTACCTGAATCCGGTGAAGAAATTGATCCGGACAACCAGAGAAATGTAAAGAAACAGAGCAATGAAGTAACAAGTCCGAGCCAACCCATCAAAATCACCATAAATAGCTTCCCAGGCAATGCTTGCAGCAGATGGAGCTGCTATAAACATGGAGTAAACTGGATGCAGCTCCTTAGGCAGGGCTTCACTTGTTGGCAATCTCTGATACAAGGTCACAAACACTACCAGATAATGAGCAAATCCTACTGCCCATAAAAACTTAGCCGGCTCTTTCCACCCGACTTTAGCAGCCAAGATGGCCCCCACAAAATTCCCCACCACGGAAAGATGAGAAGAAGGATTAGCTACCTTACACAACCGCCTCTTCCCTCCTGAAAGCCACTGCCCGTAAATCTTAAGCTCAAGCAAAAAATATGGTCCCATGAAGGTACACCAGATTGCAGGGTTTAGGGTCGCTGGCTCTAGCCTTGGTGGGACCCCGATCACTAGGAACATGCACACGACCCACGGAGCGAAGAAGAAGTTGACTCGGACGGGGTGGAAGTATTCTCTTTTCACAGCTTCAAAGTAAAAGATGCATTTGAGAAGGTAAGAGAAGGAGACTGAGATTAGAACTGCTACTGCTAGTAGCCATAGGGAAAAGTTTATGAAGGGAGTGATGTGGAGAAACTTTGTAGCTGGGCTTGTGGCCAGGGCCCGCCATAGAACGGTTTGGCTGCTTAGCCCAAGACATATACCAAAGCACCCGATTGGGAAACGGAGGAGAAATGGCCATATTTCGTCTGTTGGAAGAAGGATGTCCTCAGAGTCCTGCAGGAAAAAAATCGAAAATAATAAGATAGAGAGACAGCAGTGATTACAAGAGAGAAAATTTGTATGTACCTTGACTTGGTCAAGTTCGGGTCCTCTAAGAGCAGCAAAGTATCTACCAGCAGGAACACTTTTATTGACAGACTCATCAAGTCCTGCTTCAGAGCCATGATCATGAGTTCTTTGAGCTGTCTCCACCTCTGATCTCTCCTTTCTTGAAGGCAAGAGAGAATTCTGCTTACTAAGAGTAGACTTAGTCTTGAACATGCTGAAATCTCCTTTTCGTCCTTCTAATCCGAGCCGATTAGCTGAATCAAATCCACTAAAACTTCTTCCACTTCTAGGAAGAGACATCCTCTCATGGTCTTTAGCCTTAGACTCTCTATTCAGAACCGAAAATCCAGTCTCGAGCGAAACTTGCCGGCTAAAGCTCCTTTGAGTCCTCTTCATGTCTCTCAGTCTGTTCAGTTTGTTCAAGCGTTTCTCTGCTGCTTTCTGTTCAGCCATTATTCTTGAAGCTATTCCTTGTTGCTGCTGCTGCTGCTGTTCTTCTTCTTCATCATCTTCTGGTAATACTTGATGGATATCAACAAAGTGAGTCTGGAAAGAGTTAGTGTCATCAGGTGGAGTGCTTGCCCTTTTGTCCATTTTCCAGTTCTTCTATTGAAAATGCTCGATTCGTTTTTCTCTGTCTCAAATCTCTACGTACGTTGGGTGTTCTTAAAGATGATGCTCTGTTTGTGTGTAGGAAGAAATTCACGGGATACAGTTAAAAAGAAGTTGGGTGCTTTAGGTGGGTGGGGAGGTTGTTTGGTACATAGATAAAATAGAAGCCACAAACTTTCCCGAGAAAAAGGAGGATTTTCTCGTGAGGGAAAATGAAAGAGTTGCATGTCGGATTCAATGTTGTATTGCCGTCAAGACGAAGGTACTAAAAATAAGACTCTTCACATGAAGAGGAAGAACTTAACTTGCATTATGACTTATGAGTGTAACATTTGACCAAACTAGTTGACTCCTAAAAGTTATCCCAGTGGGTAAGGGTGGTTTCTTGAAATCATCCTGGTCCCGATTAACCACACTTTTTAATATTTTAGATTATATTCTAAAATTAGTTAGTAACATTATAAATCCAACCCTCTCAAATTTATATCCAATCGCTAAAGATGCGTGAAAGAGTTTTTCAAATTTTCAAAATTTTTTTTTTGACTAAACTAGTTTTCGTTGACTTGTTTCCAGATTGGGCTTTATATACTAGGCCCAAACCTCATCCTATCATCATTATATCTGGACTTCGAAAGGTAAGGTCCATTTGTTTTGGGTCAATTCTCACAAATAGTTTCTATATATTTACAACAAAGAATTGGGTCAACGGTCAACATCGCAAAGAATGTAGAAAGTTTATTATGTTCTTCATCATTACTTGCTCTTCTAATACAAATCTTATTCCTGCTTGAATTAGAATGAATCTTTCGTTAATGGCTCGCAGCAATCTTGGACCTCTTTCTAGCCTCACTGTGAAGCACCACGCCGACCGTCATCGTCACAGAAAACTCTACAACGCCTGTCACCGTTACTGGATTCCTAAAGATCAGTACGGAAACCGACGCCGCAACGGCGGCCTTAGCATTTCCGAGCACCTGCAACGTGAGCACGCTGGTGTGCTTAGTCACCAAGAAATTCGTAAAATTTAACAAATATGCCAACGTAGCATTTCCGATCAACAGCACCGCGATTGAGAGATCTTCCCTCGTTTTCTGAACCGTGATCGCTGCGACGTTCCCTTCGATGTAAAGCGAAAGGGGAAACAGAATCAACGCAGCGATCGGAGCCATGTGGAGTAACAGATTCATTGAGTGAAGCTTCTCGACCTCCGACCTCAGCAGAATCCCCTGCACCACCGATTTCAACGCTATCCCAGCCGTCGATCCCGATCAGAACAGGAAACCCTAGAAGATGAAACGACGGCTCGCTGTTGGTCGCTACAACGATTCCCAAAACGACAGGTAAATGCGAGAGGCAAACCCGTACGGACTCTTTCTTAAAAGTAATAAGAAAAGCGAACATCGCGGTGAAAAACGGCATCGTTTCGCCTACGGCTTGGTTAAATGACACAGGTTGGTAGCGGGGAGAGGTGTTGCCACAGACGACGGAGAAGCAGAAGAAGACGGTGAGGGCGAAGATCTTGAGGAACTGTTTGTGAGAGACGATTACTAAGTTAGTTGCGAAAAAGATGCTCGCCAAATTTTAGTAATCTGTTCCATTATAGTAATTTGACTCGTTTTTTCTAGTCCGATCTAGGTCTAATAACCCATTTTTCTTTTTCTATCTTTATTTATTTAGAAACAAAAAATGATTATTAGATACGAGTCGAATAAAAAAAATTATTATTATAATAAAATGGATAAAAACTAATTTTTTTAACAAATCTTAAAGTTAGGAATTAATTCAAATAAAAATATATAAAACTTAAAATGACTTAACTCTAATTTTAGAAATTTAAATATTTAGTAAAATAAAAATTTTAATGGAGTAAAAGAAAAAGATCATGGCTTCGCCCGGGCTCGAACCGGAGACCTTCAGTGTGTTAGACTGACGTGATAACCAACTACACCACGAAACCTTGTTGAAAGTTTAGCAAGCAGTAGTTCTAAATTATAGCATCAAATTTGCTTCCTCTGTCCCCCCTATGCACTCTGCCATTGGATTATCGTTGTCTTCTTCGTCAGGTTTTTTGGGGCGGTGGCTTTTGCTGATAATACTCAAGTTTCGTCCTTTCATTTGGGTAAAATTTATCCCCTATTTTTCACGTTTTAACTTCTCAGGTATGAGAATTTCTTCTCTCTCTCTCTCTTCTCTCTCTTTTTTGGGGATAGGTAGTATTAGAATTTCATGCAGCTGTTACTCTTCGTGCTTGTTTAGGTTCTAATGTTGATATATTTTGTCGAACGAAACAGTGAGGGTATCCAATTTCTTGTTTAAAATTTTGTTTACTATCCCTCTTGCAGCTGGAAAAATGCGAAAATGGCGAAGCAGTCTAACACCCTTTTCCTCGAAGAATGGTTAAGAAGCATCAGTAGCTCTAACACCATTATCAAGTTAGACCACTCTTCTTCATCTGCCAGAGCCATTATTCAAGCCTGGGCTGAGCTTAGAGACTCTCTCCAACGCCTTTCATTTGGTCCCCTTCAACTCCAATCTCTAAAAATCCTTCTTAACTCCCATAAATCCTTACATGTTGCTGACCCTCAAGCAAAGCTTGTCATTTCCATACTTTCTTCTCCAACCCTTTCCCTCCCTCAAGAATCGTACCCTCTCTTTCTAAGAATTTTCTACATTTGGGCCAGGAAATCTCTCAAGCCATCTCCTGCTCTTATTGATGCATCTGTTGAGGCTGTCTCTAATCTCTTCTCTACCCAATTTGAGTCCAGCAAGAACCCTTTCTTCTTTTCCGAAGGTGTTCTCCTTCTTGGTACTCTTTCCTCTCTTCATTCTGCATCTGAAAACTCGAAAAGATCATGCTTGGAGTTGCTTATCAAGTTATTGGAGAAAGATTACTCACTAATTGGCTCGGATTCTGGACTCATTCCGGATGTTCTTGCTGGAATTGGGTATGCTTTATCTTCTCCTTCCATCAATGCTCATTATTATATTAGTCTTTTGGATTCTTTGTTGGGAATTTGGGGCCAGGTAGGTTGGCCCTCTGGTACTGTTACTGATGGGCTTATGATTCTTCATTTGATCGAATGGGTAGTTTCTAATTTGATCAGTTTTCGTTCTCTTGAGAAATTAGACATGTTTACCCGATTGATTCTAGAGACTTCTAAGGAAAGTTATCCCCCATTTTCTGTTGTCATGGCTGCATCGGGAGCATTAAGGGCTGTTAATAGATCAATGTCAAATGGTGCAGATAAAAACATCATTCCCAAACTAAGAATTTCAGCTGAGGATCGGATAGAGTCTTTAGCAAGGGATTTTATCTTTAAAACAGGAGTAGTTTCTTATACAAGATATGACCAATCAACAAGTTTGTTTCTACAGTGTTTCTCATCAGCCTTGTCTAGATGTGGCTCTGTCTCTTCTCGTTCACCTTTTCTCATGTGCCTTGCTTCTTCATTGATGACTGAAATATTTCCCCTACACCAACTATATGCAAGAATACTTGAATCCTCGAGAAGAAAATCAGATGGATTAGAAGTGATTAATTTAGTGAAAGAACATCTAAATAGTGTTCCTTTTAAAGAAGCAGGAGCTATTTCTAGTGTTTTCTGTAATCAGTATGCGTCAGCTGATGAAGAGAGCAAAAGAATTGTAGAAAATCATGTGTGGAATTACTGTCGAGATATCTATCTGGCCCACTGGCAGGTGGCATTACTGCTTCGTGGTAGAAAGGATGTACTTGGCAATTTGGAGAAGATTGCTGAGTCAGCTTTCCTTATGGCTGTTGTATTTGCCTTGGCTGTTACAAAAGACAAATTGAATTCAAACCCAGAAACTCGAATGGAAACATATATCAAAATTTTAATTTCCTTTTCCTTTTTGGAGTATTTCCGGCGAATTCGCTTGCCGGAATATATGGATACTATTCGAGAAGTTGTAGTAAGTGTTCAAGAGAATGAATCTGCTTGTGCCTTCTTCATTGAATCCATGCCCTCCTATCGTGATTTGACAAATGGCCCAGGTATAGTTCCCCTGTCACTTTTGAAATATTGATTTCTTCCAAAATTATGTGTACTAAATAGTAATCCTATTTTATTGTTCTTTATTTCTGTATATCTAGACGTCTCTTTTCGGGGGGAAATGAAATATGTCTGGACAGAGGATGAGGTGCAAACTGCTCGGGTTTTGTTTTTTCTACGAGTCATTCCAACTTGCATTGAACTTTTGCCAACCCATGTTTTCAGGAAGGTGGTGACTCCTACAATGTTTCTGTATCCTAATACAATAAGCAAGTGATTGTTTAGAACATCTTTATTTTTATTCTGTTTATATGTTGATATTGAGGTTCCTTTATCACCAATACAATTAGATATCTCTTACATCCGAATGGGAAAGTAGCGCGAGCCTCGCACACTGTGTTTGCTGCATTCATCTCAAGTAAGGATGAAGAGGATGAGAGAATGTCACCAAAGGAGGAGCTTGTTTTCTACTACATAGAGAGATCTCTATCGGTATCTAAAAAAGAGTAATTAATAAGCTACAGTGATTATAAGACCAAATGGTGAAAGTATTAAGTTTTTTTTTTTTCCCTCTTCCCCTGTGAATGTAGGAATATCCCGGGATTACTCCATTTGATGGTATGGCTTCTGGAGTGGCAGCAATTGTTCGGCATCTTCCTGCTGGAAGTCCGGGCATATTTTATTGTATTCACAAACTTTACGAAAAAGCTAATAGCCTTTGCAATGAAGATTTCTCACAAGAACCTTCCAAGAAAATCTTAGACTTGCTTATACGCCTTATTTCCCTTGTCGATATACAGGTGAGACATTGTATGAAGTTTAAAATCCAGATTGGGCCCACAAAAGCCAACCTATCTCAAACCATGTTCCAAATGCAAATATCTAGTTTACCTCGCAATCTAACTGAAGTACAATTTGTTTTCAGGTCCTTCCAGACTTGATGAAGTTGTTGGCCCAACTAATTATCAATGTACTGGGACCTGCCCAGAACGTGGTTCTAGATGAGTTATACTCACTGGTTGCAGAATCTGATGATGTCACTCGTAAACCCTTGTTAGTTTCCTGGCTGCAGTCGTTGTCTTACCTCTGTTCTCAAGGTGAGACCTTAGGTGGGCTCTCGAAAGAGGAGGGAAGTAAAAGAACCTTTACGCTTCCATGGATTTCTGACTCATTGAATTGGATTAGACAACACTCTCGCATTTGAAACATAAAGGTATTTATGGTTTTCATCTTATACATGTGTAAAGTAAACATCCCCTTCTCTTTAAGATGTCATGTTCATTGTCGGTTTGGAAGCTGTTCTTATTAGAGCAAGAGCATCTCTCCGAAAAGATCTGTAGAATTTAGAACCAACCCATTAGATTGTTCAAGGGTTTTGCATTGCATGACTGTATCAGGTTTTTGCTTACACATACACATGATGATAATAAGAATCATTTTTGAATAGCGAGGGAGAAATTACACGCCATTTTTTTGTTTTTCTGTTCTCGAGTTATGAAATCAAAAGGGCCCTCCCTCATATGAACATCTACAAGACTGGAAGAGTATGAGAAGAACGTACCAGTAGCAATCGTTGAATACAATTCAAGCCTCACAATCACAATACAAAATTACAAATCAAGATTTTTATTCATACAATGTTTTCTTTAATTTTTCCTACATCAACTTATTACAAACCAAACCATATGAATATCAGACTCATTTTAGCTGAAAATTAGATCAATTTTGTGCACCAATTTTTGCTGAAATATCATCAGGCCATGTTACAAAATCTTTATCGCTAGATTCCCATATGGTCCTTCCATCACAAGTGCATAGCTTCTTGTAATTCTCACCAACCCCTGCACTTCTAGCAATTACAGCCGCAGCAAGTCAAGCATCTGATCCGTCCTCAGTGGAATAGACCACTGTTGACCGTCCAATCAGATCAGATATCCTCAGCTTCTCTTTCACACCCGAAAAGAACACGTTCCCATTCTTATCAGCATCTAATGTTCCCAGGTCACCAAGCCTCTGAAAAGAAATACACAAATCCTTAACAGAAATGTTACACTAGAGTAGAAGGCTTTTATGGCAAGAGAAAGGAACCTCATTGGAAGAAGGTTCATTTGTTGGATCAAACATTTTCCCGGTGCTGGCGGGCCCCTCTGTAAGATCACCAAATTCATTGATGGACCAAGCGTGTTTTCCGGGCGATAGCCCACTAAAGTTGGCTTCAATCCTGGCTAGTTCCATATTTACTTGAGCCAGTCGGACCACACCAAATATGTCTGGACCTTTGAATTCGGAAACTGCAGCAGAAACTAAGAAATCTGCAAAGCAAGTATTTTTTTAGTGAAAATTATGAAAAAGGAAAGATTTTTCCTTGCAGGAACTATAAAAGGTTCAGAACATTAAAACAAATGAGGACAGATGATGCTGATGGGATCTGGGAAATCACCATCTGGGACACCTTGGCCTATTAATCGGGCTTTTTGGCCTGTTTGCTCGAGAGCTTCTGTCATGGTCTTAACAGGTGTTGAACCCAGAATTCTGACCCCTCAACATTATTCACCCCTGATTAAAAATCACCAGAAAATTAACCAATTTTTGGTAAAACCAGTCTACTGGAGAAATTACTAAGAAGAATACACTCCTGAATCAAAAAGCTTACCAGCAACAGTCTGTAACTTGTTCTTCACGGAACTAACACAACCTTCACATGTCATATCTACCATGTACTCTGTCTGCAATCAAACCAACAACACATGGCTAAAAATTGTAAGTTCTTTCAAGAGTACCCTATGGGGGACCTCTTTTGTTCAGTAGGGTGTCTGATAGGTCCGTTCGAATATTTGAGTTGCTATTTGTAATCATCCTTTCGGTTATAGCGGAATTCTCTATCATTATCGCCTGTGGATGTAGGCCAGTTTGAATCTGTGTTATATGTTCTCTTTATTTGGGTTAATTTCATCGACAATTATTTGGGTCGTAGGCGTTTAATCATAACAAACTCGTATTGTAGCCAAGAGTGTTTTGATACATGCCAGCTTTCAAGGCCATGGTCCATAGTTATGCATAATAAAAAGACTTATTTTTAAGGAATTGCCAAACATTTATGTTAGCTAATAAAGAGGCAGAGTCCATCTTCATTACTACCTCTCAGCTCTATAAGAGCAAATCTCCATAGGCAATGATCAAGAGACAAATCAATAGAGGAATGAGTAGAGCAATTAGGCTTACCAAGAGCTCGGGAAAATCAGCATCATTCTGTGTTCATCATCAAGGAAGTTATGAGATTCAGAAATGACCCATTAGATATAAACCCAAAAACAACAACAAATAAAGACAACAAACGGAGAAAAATCGAAAAGGGTTTGTGAATCTAAATCATACCTGAGGGGAGGGAGGACAGCTTTGAATCCGAAGTGTGTGCGTCCATGTGGAGAGCTGAAGGAGGATTGGTGAAGCTACTAAATAGGCTGAAAATATTTTGATTTGGAGTCGATGAAGAGGAGTTTAAGGAAAGGTTCTGGGCTTTACTGGAACGAAAAGAAGCAGCAGACGCAGACGTGAAGGAAAAAGCAGGGGGTAGAGAAGAGGTAGCAATGGCAGCTGCGGCCGCTGTAGAGATGACAACAGACCTTAGAAACGCCATTTTTTTTAATTTTCCGTTGTGAATTTTTATCATTACTCTGCGTTTTAGATTTAGATGGAGTTTCACGTCATGTCCTTCGTATTTTAGTTGGCCGCTCGCCTTCTAATCGCTTCTATCTACGCCGGTTCCATAATTCAACCATGTATCGTCAAAACTTCCCTTATTACTATTTCTTTATTTCTTCTAAAAAAAAAATTTCTTTGTATAGAAGACGACGGCTAATGTTATTGATTGGTGATTTTGAAGTTTAGTCCTAAATTGGAGTTCAATTTTCTTATTTCCTTTTTAAATGGGTTGTAAGCAACTACATAAGCTTTATCGCTACATAGTTGATATCATTAGATACCCAAAACGGCAATACCAAGTCTTTCTTATTCAAAAACTCGAGCACATTAACTCAATGCACAACACAGTTTAGCAAAGTGTTAAACAAGTACCAACAATATGGCTTCTCTGACCATATGCCGGCCAACATTGATACCCATGCTCCTCTTACCTCGATACTATTTATAGACATGTCCATAGTCTTAGTGAAATACAATCACAAAAGCATTAGCATCTACTACCCAATTCTTCTGTAATGGAGAACTTTAAAAGTAAACACTACGTCCCATCAACAATGACCCTATTTTCTCTTATTCTTCTTGCTTGTATCCTCAACTTCTCTCTGGCAACAACAGCTGATGTAAGAAACCATGCATCGGAAGTTGTTAAGCCGAGCAGCGAAGACAATCAATTACAAACCTACATTGTCTATGTACACAAGAGAAAATCAAAGGCTGGAGTTTTTGTTAATTCAGAAGATGTACATACCTGGTACAACTCGTTTTTGCCAGCCACCCCAACAAGCTCGAACAGGGAAAAACGGATGATTCACACATACAAAAATGTTGTTACTGGGTTTGCTGCGAAATTGTCTCCGAATGAGGTTAAGGCAATGCAAGAGAAGGACGGGTTTATTTCAGCCCACCTAGAAAAAAGGCTGCCTTTGCATACAACTCATACTCCATCCTTCTTGGGCTTGAACCAAGCAGTTGGACTATGGGAAGATTCCAACTTTGGCAAAGGCGTGATAATCGGATTATTAGATACAGGAGTATTTCCCGACCATCCTTCCTTTCGTGATGAAGGCTTGCCTCCCCCTCCTGCTAAATGGAAAGGAAAATGTGATTTCAATGGAACTGTGTGTAATAACAAGCTTATAGGAGCAAGAAACTTTGTGAGTGGAGATAGTGGAGGACCTGGTGATGTAGAAGGCCATGGAACTCACACTGCAAGCACAGCAGGTGGTAACTTTGTGAATGGAGCAAATGCACTGGGAAACGCTAATGGCACAGCTGTAGGAATAGCTCCTCTTGCTCATTTGGCCATTTACAAAGTCTGCTCTATAGAGGATTGTGCTGAAGGCGATATTCTAGCTGCCCTTGATGCTGCTGTTGAAGATGGTGTTGATGTGCTTTCGTTGTCTCTAGGGGGTGGGTCCGCTCCTTTCTTTGCAGATTCAATTGCAGTGGGTGCATTTGGGGCGATTCAAAAGGGAATATTTGTGAGTTGTTCAGCCGGGAATGAAGGTCCGGGTTTTAGAACCTTATCTAATGAAGCACCATGGATTCTCACAGTAGGAGCTAGCACCATTGACAGAACAATAAAAGCAATTGGAAAGCTTGGAGATGGAGAATCATTTGATGGTGAATCCTTATTCCAGCCTAAGGATTTCAATTCAACTTTCTTGCCACTTGTTTACCCAGGTGCAAACGGTAACATATCAGTAGCATTTTGTGCATCTGGAGCATTGGAAAATCTGGATGTGAAAGGAAAAGTTGTATTGTGTGATAGAGGTGGTGGGATAGGAAGAATCGACAAAGGGGCTGAGGTGAAAAGAGCTGGTGGGTCAGCCATGTTTCTTGTGAATCAAATAACTGACGGCTTTAGTACCTTAGCTGATGCTCATGCTCTTCCAGCAACGCATCTTAGCTATTCAGCCGGTTTGAGGATCAAAGCCTATATAAACTCGACCTCAACTCCAAGAGCAACTGTCTTGTTTGAAGGAACTATACTAGGAGGATCAGCTCCAGCAATAACATCCTTCTCCTCAAGAGGACCAAGCATCGAAAGTCCAGGAATTTTAAAACCGGACATTGTGGGGCCCGGTGTGAGTATTATAGCTGCATGGCCATTTCCTTTGGAGAACGGCACAGATTCAAAATCACCCACATTCAATGTTATTTCAGGCACATCAATGTCCTGTCCTCATCTAAGCGGTATAGCTGCCTTGCTTAAGAGCTCACACCGGGACTGGTCTCCAGCTGCAATTAAATCAGCAATCATTACTACAGCTGATACACTAAATATTCTAGGTTTTCCCATTGTTGATCAAAGAAGAATTACTGCTGATATCTTTGCCACAGGGGGAGGCCATGTCAACCCACAAAAGGCGAACAATCCAGGTCTTGTTTATGACATCAATCCGGAAGATTACATTCCTTACTTGTGTGGTCTGAATTACACAGACAAGGAGGTAGGGGTCATTGTACAACAAAATGTGAGTTGCTCTGGAGTGAGAAGCATACCAGAAGCACAACTGAACTACCCTTCATATTCTATTGTAATTGGGTCTGTTCCTCAGACTTTTACAAGGACAGTGACAAATGTTGGGGTTTCTAATTCCGAGTACACTGTGGAGATTGAAGCACCAGTTGGAGTTGGTATAAGTGTAAGGCCGAGTAAGATTCTGTTCACAGAGGTCAACCAGAAAGCAACATATGCAGTGAGGTTTTCCCGAGTTGGGAATGTTACCAAGCCATTTGGTCAGGGATCTCTGACGTGGAGTTCCTATACACATTCCGTTAGGAGCCCTGTTTCTGTCATCTTCAAGTGATTTCTATTCAACTTTGTTGTTTCTTGACCCATATTGTCCCCGTATTTCCACCCTCAATTTTATGTACTGAACATTGTACCTCTTTGATTTGAAGAATATTTCCTCCAAGTAAGTTCTCTTGAAAGACAGAATATTGATTACTAAATTTTCTTCTTCAAGATTGCATTTAGTTTCTGAGAACTTGGGTAATGCCAATGAGTTGTGCTGCATCTGCTGACAATGTCCAACTCAGCTCCCTTTTAGACTACCGAGTCTAACTTTCATAGACAGGAAAAAGATGAAATTTCCAATGCGTTTTAAGCTCTAAAAGGGTCAAGGTGTCGATGGCTGATAAGAAGAGGTGAG